>OU892285.1:26435680-27061254 GCA_917834065.1 Ceutorhynchus assimilis | reverse complement strand
ATGAAAATTGAAGAGCCTGGAATAGATTAAACATGAGAAATGACAGCAATATATTTTAAAAAAGTTGAGAAATGTATTTAATTCAAAGTTTTTCTATGAAAGATTGAGACTATTTTTTTATTGGTGTCATGATCAAAATATATCTTCTTAAAATGGTACCTCACTTTGACTCTGCAAAAATATATTCAAAACTAACTCTCATTCTGGATCATGAACCTGAAAAGTCAAAGTCAAAGTCAAAAATAGCTTTATTCGCATCTAACATAAATGTTGTGTACAAAGCCTTGGTAATAAAATGTAATTGTAAATAAGTACCTAAAACTATATATAAATACATAAAAAAAGAGCATAAAAAAATAAAATTATGTCATCAGATATATAGGAAATTAAAAAAATAGAAAAATGAATAAAGTCTGAAAGAACTTGAATTATTTCAATACAAGAAAATATTTGTAAGACTTTTCCCAAATTAAGTACCTAATCTGATATTTGACAATATTTTGAGAACTTACATGGGGCTCGGTATTGGGACCACTTCATCCACTTCATCCACTTCCCACAAAAATACATAAGTAATTTCTTTTTTAGTCGATTTCTGCATCAGTGGATAGTGAAAGGCATATTGAACGACCCTTATCAAGAATTCTTTATAAGGTCCAATTTGAAGTATTTATCTTCCAGAGGTAGGACTTATTGGACCAGAAGCTACGAAACCAGGGAGGATATGATACCCGATTTTTTGATCGATCTAAAACAGGATATTTTGTATTGCGGCCGTATTATGAATTTGTTGCGACTTTGCGATCCTTCTGTAAGTTAATTTTTGTTTTGAGTAATCAATAGCCTCCTTGTTAGGCGAGTTTGTATTTATTCTAAATCTGAGACTTTTCATTTTTTTTTTTTTTTAGCATAAACTATGTAGATTTGTTATGGGCAAAAACCAGCTGATGCTCACCAGCTGTTTATCCCATGAAAAATTAACACAACTACAACAAACTTGTTCGAGATATTATTTGGAAGCTTCCGCAGAATGTGGCACGAAATTCAGTTTTGAAAAGTACCTGGAAAAATCTAAAGGCACCGATATAACTCTTTTGTATGCCAAAAAACGTGCTGTCACTTTGAGAAGAATCGAACGTACGTTTAAACAATTATTGCAATTAAATTACTAATAACTATTATTGTAGTGGAACGTCAAAAAGCTAAACAGGAAGCCCATGAGAAAAAATTAGAAGAAATGTTAATGCTCAAAGAACAATTGGATCTAATACTCGAACAAAAACAACACAAAATTTACCAGGAAATTAGAAAAGAAATCCAAACAATGGAGGAAAACGTACGAATAGAAGAAATGAGGGAAAAATTGGTTGAACAAGAAGCCTCAAAAATGATTGAGTATTACACTGAATTGTGTCAAGCAGTAGATAATCGTAAAGCAAAAATTGTTAAACATATCAAAACTAACACAACTATTTACATAGAAGACTCTCCCGAAAAAAGCAAATCAAAAGCCAATAGTTCATCTGAAAGTTTTTTTTCTGTAACTTCTACAACTGAAGACATAATGGAAACATCTGGGATTGAGAAAGACAACGTTATCGAAGAGCAAAACAACGAAAAAGAGGAAATTCGTCCAGTTCATAGTTCTGAATCAATGGATTTATTAAACGCTAATGTTGAATCTTCAAACATAAATATGCAAGCAACGATGGATAATTTCGAATTGGCACGAAAAATCAAGCAAAAAGTTTTAAATCAAGAATTGGGAATAGAAGTGGATGATTGGCATAATAAATATCAAGAAAAGGCAAAGTCCACGCTTGGTTCAACCGAAGCACAACGAAATAAATCGAAAGTTTTGAATCAAGAATTCGGCATTATTGTAGATGATTGGCATAATAAGCAACAAGATCAAATTAAACAAACAACGACAACTGTTGGTTTGAGCGCAGCCCAACGGAATAAATTGAAAGTTTTATCATCTGAGTTTGGGATTGAATTGAGAGAGAATGTGAGGACTGATGGCACACTGACAATGGCGCAAATAAATAGGGATCGAGTTATGGGCCATAATGAGTGTTTTTTGCCAAATTATGATGGGAAGCGGTTGGATAATGAGAGTTTTGTCAATAGAAATTTGAGGGAGATTACTACTAGAACTGATGGTAAGTTTAAAGTTAATTGATTTTTCCAAGGTGGAAGAAGAGCTCATGTTCTATTACACAAGACATTTCTTGTATTTTACTCCGATATAAAACCATTGTAGAAAAATTATATGAAATGTACCTATACTTCATTGGTGGTTAATATGTAAACTTGGCTAGTTTGTAAACTAGCTGGATAGTTTACAAACTAACTGATTCTGACAAATCTATATTATTAGTTTCTTCTAGAACGCTGCCTAGATTTGTTTTAATTTGTTCTAAAATCAAAATTAATCAATAAATCATTTAGTTGACAGTTAATTTGTACAGATTATTTCAATTATGTATTATTAAGTACTAAAAGGCAAATGAAATGAGCAAACAACTGTTGTATTTGACCATAAAAAAACTCTTACTACTTTCAACAAATGGATTTCCTTGTTGCCATTGAGGCACTTTTTAAATTGGATTCAAATCTTAGACAGAAATTACATTTACTCATATTCATTTCAGACAAAACTGAATCAAGAGAAACCAGCCACCAGATGCCAAAATCCAAATCCTTACAGCTCGATTTTGATAAATTGAACAGCAAATTCGATTTGGACAAGCCTGTTCCAATGTCGGTGGACTCGACACCAATGAGTGATTTACCATTGACAGGAACTCCAACCAGTGACTTTCCTAGAAGCGCCACGCCTTCCAGTAGCATGTTTCTGAGTGTGGACACTAAATTCGATAGCGATCCTGCTACTACTGCGGACACTCATCGGACTGAAGATGTTTTTAGTTTTGGTGCTATACCTAAGTCTAGTGGTAATATCAATCAGGTAATCAGATTTACATAGAAAAATAATTTCTTTTGTGTAAAAGTCATCAATAATAGCCTTGTTGAATAATATATGGTATTTTTAGAAACTTCAAAACTCTGAAGCCATGCCAACTTTTTCAAAAAAGCCTTCCCTAGAAGAAATACAAGAAATCTCTAGAATTTCAATTGGAGTACATTTACATGAGAGTGTTTCAATACCGTTGTTAACGCAACTAAGGTTGGGGAATAATGAGCTTTTAAAATATTTTGTTGAAGAATTGAATTTTTTAAAACATTTAATAAGTCTGCGGGATTATTTCTTTCTGCAAGACGGAGAATTTGCCAGGAATTTAACTGAACAATTATTCGAAAAGCTTTACAGTGCAAATTTCCCTTTGGAGTTGATTAACTGTAAGACTTTACATCATTTAGGTAAGATTTTTGCGTTATTAACATTCATATTTAATACAGTGTATTTTTTTAAAATAGTTTTTGATGCTCTGGACAATTCCAGCAAACACCAAGATAACTCCAAGTATTTGTCATTTAAAATCAATAGTTTACCGAAATGTTTTGACCTGGGCGATCCTGATGTTTTAAATTGTCTGTCAATGACTTACAAAGTGGAATGGCCTTTGAATATTTTCCTTCCTTCAGATGCAGTATCTAAATACAATCAAGTTTTCAAATTTTTAGTAAAGATTAATCGAGTTTCGTGGGTTTTGAAGAAAATATTTTTGGTAAGAATTATTTTGTTGTTATTTAATATTTGTATAACTGTCTAAATACAAATTTTCATATAGGAATTCAAGGTCTTGGCAAGAGAAACTGGTAAAAAAGAAATTTACCTGATGTCGTCGCCTCAGTACAAACATTTACACCAGTGCAGGCACGTCATGTTGCATTTTGTGCAAAGTTTGCAAAATTACATAGTGGGCGAGGTTTTGCAACCGAGCTGGGCTTATTTCGAACAAAATTTTGCCACTCTAACCAAAATCGATGATTTGTATTATGCCCATACTGCTTATATAAAGGATATAATTACCAAGTAAGTAATAGCTATAGAACACAAAGTCAAGATGTTTTTCTGTGATATTGTGAGTATTCAAAGTATAAATGGTTCTTCTTCCAGATGTATGTTGAGTCAAAGATCGATACTACTAAAAAACATAATCGATAAAATATTCGTAGTGGTATTAAAGTTTTACGATTATCTAAGGCCCAGGAGCTGGAAATGCGAAGATGGTGCCTACGTTCATCCAAATTTCAACAAACTAGATAAAATATTCAAAAATTTCGAAGAGTTTGTTGTCTATTTCTTTAAGGTTGTTAAAAAATTTGGGAATAGTGGATTTTATCCTCAGTTGGTTCAATTTTTGGATGTTTTAGATTATAATGGGTTTTATTCTAAGAAGTTATTGAATAATCCTAAAAATGTTAATATGGCGGCTTGAATTAAACCACCTTTTACTTAAAAAATATCATTGTTAATTTGTAGAAATTAGTTTGGGACAGATTCTTGTGCCTTTTCCTACATACCACAAATCAAAGCCTTATAGACCCTTTTTTGCGCACTTTATTACTTTTCCCAACTTTTAATAATCACTAGCTAGGGGCAGATTAAGTACTTTAAGAAAGTGTCTACGATTCAACAACAATAAATATTTTTTTAAACTTTTACGTTTGTAGCTTTAAGTTGAGTTTATACAAGGTTGAAGCTGAAGAATTTTTAAGTTTGATATTTCACAGTAGACTAATATTATTTAAGTGGTCTTATATAATTAGGTGCGCTTCTCATTAATTTTTAAGTCAATTGTGATACTAGCTTTATTAATAAACTGTTTTTTTGGTACTTTGAATTTTAATTCTATAAGATGTTCAGTTTCGTCTATGCGCCCTGTATATAGTTGTAGGTTAAATTGGGAAATTGATTCGTGTTTTTTTTTTCTCTTTATTTTCGTTTTCTTTTATTCTAATTGAATTGCGCGTGCTATATGCCATATGCCTAAAAATTGATACGGCTTTGCTAAATTTGGCTTTTAAAAATGCGCGTCTTAAACACTGAAAAAAGGATATCTGCAAAGTCAGTCGCCAAAAACACTCCGTCTGTTTCGGGTGGTTCGAGAAAATAGACCTGCGGTTTTTTCGCTTGCTACGACCGGTTTCAATCAAGACGGTTTCGTTTGTACTCCTTTGCATTGGACTTGAACTTCCTGAAAGAGTTGGCCAGCTGAGTGGAGTTTGGAAGTAATGCCAGGGCAGGTGAAAAAATATCCGATATCTTTCAATTTCAATTTAAAATCTTTCATCGATTACCATTCTATCAGCAACATGTGGATTTTCCAGTTTTAATTTCGCACAATGTGTGAATAAATAAAAATCAAATATTTACTTTATTAAACAATATTATATTTTGTTAGATCTGTATACTAAATCCATTTAGTTTTATAAAATGTTTACTATCTAGTACGGGTACTTGCAATTAATTATTAAAAGGCACATATAAGAAATAGCTGCAAAAATTATCCTTTTATAATAATAATATACCTTCAATAATACAATACAATATAATTGGCAAAAATCGGCTTTTAAGTGTTAGAAGCAAAAATACCAAAAGCTAGTCGGCAACATCCCTTAAAAAGTATAAATAAATAAGCGTTAAATCTACATAATTAATAAAAACTAAACCTAAATAAATGTGCTTATATAAAACAGCTGGGCAAAAAGTATAAAACTTTGTACCTAAAGTAGAAACTGAATTAGAAAGTCGAGAGATCTGAAGATCACTTAAAATGCCTTTTTTTTCTAGATGATTCAGTACAAGTAAAAATAATCACAGAAGAGATTAACAAATAAAAAGCACCAAACATTAAAAAAAAAGGAACATAACAATTAGTTTTAAACAGCTTCACAATAATTTTGTTTTTTTTTTTAAACAAACAATTATTACAATTAACAATTAAAACTTCTTTTTTTGTATTTTATTTGCCTTATTTTTGTAAATACATTATTTACAATAATATTTACATCAGTTCATCCCTTTCCTAGAAATAAAATACAAAAAAAAAATTAAAAACATTTAAAGCTATACCTTTTGGCGGATATCAAAAATTACAAAATTTATTATCGAAAATTTAATCTTCGTCTTTGAAACGTCTGTAGATTGATTGGACGTAGGTGAAGACGCACTTCCAATCCGGCCTTCGAGTTTCTAGCATATCTTCGACGTCTAGGAGTGGAAAAATGTCGGCTTTCTCACTAGAAAAAAGAAAATGTACATGTGATTATTAATGCCACATTAATTGAACACAGGAAATTTCATAATAAATATTTTGTATACATCGTAATTCATCAAAAACTTCTCTGTCAAATTACATTTCTTGTTTAGTAGTTTATTGCAAAATTAAAGATAAGCCTGTGAAAACTAATTGATAATTCAAAATCCATCCGACTGGTTCTTATAAATTCATTCAAATTCCTATAAGATGAAAAATACTTGTAGGCTTTAAGCCTCTTTCAACAGCCTGTATGACACAAAATGATGAACCAAGAGCTGCGTGACCTCAAGAAGATAGTAAGAACCAAAACCTTCCAATTTCATGAAAATGTAGAACTCAATTATAGAAAAATCACAGGCGGATAGAGCAGAAGGCTCAAAATCCAATATTATTAGATCAGTCTGTTTCACTGATTCTTTGAGAGTCCAGAATGCTTGAATTTGAAGAGTTTGGCCAATTTCCGCAGTAAATCCTGTTCACTTGCCAGGCGTGTATAAGTCCAGGATGTGTTCATGGAAAGCTACATAAAATAAGTCATTTAAAAAACTCTAAAATTGCTGAGAAACCTGCTTAAGATTTAGTGTACATGTCGACTTACGTGAAATGAATGTCAGATCTTTATTAGGAGGAGCCAAATATTTTATTCTTTTAAAGAAGGACAATAAATACATATACATGGATAATGGCTGGAAATCAATTTGAACAAGAATAAAGTGTTTAAAGTTAGACAATGGAATAGAGATTAGGAATACTGATACAAAAAGGTTATTTGAGAAACACGCAGGATAATTAGACATTGACCCGGACATTTAAAATCTTAGGAAAGTTTAAAATAACAAGCTAAATATTGGTGAAAACGTTGAGTATAGTGTTCTGATTGATATCCCAGAATTCCCAAAAAATCCAACAAAAAACGACTTTGGTGCTCGAGAAAGAATAATAATTATTGTAAACGAAAACAAAAGGCGTGAAACACAGACATAAAGCCAATGTTGGGAAAGATACTAGACAAAATGCTCAACAAAAGACAACAACTCCACCTGAAGAACGGGCAATATAAATCAAAGACAGTAAAGGGACGGGAAAGGTTGAAGCGCTTCAACAGTTAACCAGGACTATAGACAGAAATAGGAAGGAGGGCTCACATCAGCATCCTAGCCTAGAACCAATGCTGTAGACAGTAGTCATGCAAGGCTCGTTCAGGAGCAAGGGCGCCGCAAACGAGGAGTGGCAAGGAACCAGCAACAAGAGACTAGTTGACACGCAAGCATATACGCAGGCGACCAATTGCTTGTCATAGCAGGTCCACTTGGCAATATTGAACGCAAGTGGAAAAACGCCCGGAAATCGTGCAAGGCATGGGAGAAGGCTATAACAATGTCAAATACAATCAAAACAAAACAGAGACATTATTCAATTCATACCCAGACATGAAGACACAAGTGAACCCAGGATAAAGATCGAGGACAAAAGAATATCTGAAATACCTGAGACTCACTTTCGACAGACAGAGGAACTACATAGAAAACTCGCGTGTCGCAGTAGAGTCAAAGTGGCAAAGCTGACCATGACGATGGAGCCATCTGGACGCAGTGGCTAGAATAAGACCTTTGCCTCAAATGACGAGCAGCGCATACGGTTGTGGCTCCAGGCCAAGGACGGGAAGCCAGACTGGATCGATCTCCACACAAATAGACAGACCGAAAGGCTAAGACCAACAGAAAAACCGAACCTTACGACAAGGGGCAGGCTCCAAAACCCAGTGGCGGAGAACTGGCACGTAGACGCCAGTACAAATCAAGAGGGAAGAACAGGCATTGGCGTACATATTGGAATCGGGGGCAGAATAGAACAGTGCACAAAGAGAGCACCAGACAACAGAAACATAGACAGAGCAAAAATGATGGCAAACTCTGAAGGATTGATCACCTGACAGTGTTAACGGCAGAGTACAAAGGATAGAGAAAATTATGAAACATAAAATAAAAGACAAGCTGAAGGCGCATGTCTTGAAGCTAGCGGAAGAGACCCTAGAACAAGACAAAGGGGCTAGATGAAAGAAGGGCCTCAATGAAAATATACCAGGGAAGAAAGCAGCAGACAGGCATAATAAAGAAGGAACGAGAGCACAATATTACAACACAATGGCAAAGGACTTAGAATAAGAAAGATAAGGGCAGATATAGTTGTACAAACACTGCCAAGAAGTAGGGATGGACTGTCAAGCTTCAGCTTAGTTTCAAGGCGACAAAACTGTTAACAGGCCACGGAAACTTTAAGCAGTACATCCTAAGTTTCAACCTGAAAGAATCCGACTGGAAATGCACGTGCAATCAGAATGCGACAGAAGACGCGCAACACGTCAAGAAAGTATGCAGCCTTGACCATCCGAGGCAAATCCGAGGTTGAATAAGGTTGCAGTATGGCGACCTAGAGATTTATCTAAGACACCAACATACGACAAACAAGTGACAAAAATAAACAAATGTGCTAACCTAGCGTCACAGACACAATCTTAAGACGATTAGCAAAGACACACAAAGTGCTAGAGAAGAAAATGAAACAGAGAACATACAATAGATAAAGAGACACATGAGCAAGTAAAGATCAAAAACAAAAGACAAAAAGAATGCAGACAGAAATAGACAAAAATTTTCTCGTAACTTTGACCAAAATACTCCAATATGGGGCCAGTTTTTTCCAGATAGCGGATTTTCCTCAAGATAGATTTTTTGGGATTTCAATAAAGACATCAGTAACATTTTTACCAATTTTCAGCTTATTATTTCAAATTTCGGCCAAATTTTTCTCTTATTTGCCTACACTTTTGGAGTTTTCCTCTCAAAAACTCCTAAATAGAATGGCCGAATTGAAAGAGAAATGCGTACTATTGTAGAGTTAGCTCAGTCTGTTGTTAAATATGTGGACGAAACTTTATAGGCAAAAGCAGCCAATTATCTGGTATTCACTATATAAATCAGACTCGCAAATCAAAAGCCAAAAGTTCACCAGAATTGTGATTTTGAAGAAAATCTGGTGTAAAAATTTTTTTGATGTGATTGCTATGTTTTGGTTGAATTTCATAGAAAGGCAAAAACCGGATAAAAATTAAAAAAAAGAGATTTTGTGAGATACCACATAGCTTTACCTGAAGAAAATGTTATCGTTAGTTCTGGCAATGTTATCTTTGATGAGAAAATCAAAATTGAAACAGCTAGTCTGAAAATCTAGAAGAAAATTCTGAGCATGGAAGTGATTCAGACTTTGAAGTTTAAGATAGTGAATCGAGAGGAAGTTCTGAGAATAAGCATATTGTTGTAACCCCAATATTATAGCACAGCAATAATTGTATTAACATTTGATTATTCTTATATTTTTAATTTGTTTTATTGTAACCAATCTATTTTACAGAGAGACCGACGATGTCTTTGTCGGCCCAATATTATCATACCGACCCGACCTTCTTTTATTGTCTGGACCCTTAGTCCCTTAGGTTACGTCATCGTCCACACTTGTACAAACTTTATAAGTAATATAGTACCTAATAAATAGATTTTGGCACATTCATAAACTTTGTAAAAAGGATAAGTTAATTTTAGGAAACTGTAAAATACCCTTTTTCGAAAGGTCCAAACTTGTCTGCCTGGGTGGCAGATAGTTAGAGAGAAGGACATTCAGACTTCCATCTTCACGCTGAAAACATCACATTCAGATTTCAAGCTTCGCTCCGAATAGTCGGGTTGCCTGTCAATTTTTTAAACTAAGTGTCCCCCCTCAACAAGAATTTTAATAAACGAAGCATTTTTATTCAATAACCGAGTTTTAATTATCGAAGTACTCAACATTCGTGGCATCGGCAAATTCCCAATTCCCAACATTGGTAAGCAAGCAGATTACTAACAATATTCAAAATCAAACACAGATCAGATTACGTGATAGATCTCAAAAACCACCTAGGAAACTAAATGATTATTTTATGGGTTGTCCAAATAGGGCTATGATTGGAGAAGCTGACAATATTTCTGTTTCAGATGCAATAAATAATGTAAATTGGAATAATGCTATGACTGAAGAGTTCAACTTATTGATAAAATTGGAGACATGAGACTTGACTTTACCTGTCGTTGGATTCTACGTCAAAAACAATATGGCAAATTTAAAGCCAGACTTGTAGCTGAAGATCATGAACAAATAATAGAAGGACTTGATTATTCGCATTTAGCATGTCATGTGTCGGTCAGAATAATTCTTACTCCTGCAGCTTCAAAGAAAATTAAATTAATGACTTTCGATGTAAAGATAAAGCCTTCTAACAGAAATGTTAAGAAAGATATTTTTATGTAGTAGGTACTTATCAACCTGAAGGATTTGATGATGAACTCTAATAGCACAAAAATGTTTGAAAAGCGTCTCCAATTGGACGTCGCAATGTCGGGTAAAGTGAAGTAACTAAGGACGTCCAGTGGACATTTTTTTCTAGTCCAAATGTCACAGCTTCAAATGTCATATAGCCGTTGAAAACGGACGTTTCAAAAAAGTTCCGAAATCGTCTTCTAGAACGTCATGACATGAACACAAAGAAAACTTGTTTAGACGTTTGCTGTGTTGCTGGTTTGGCCACGGGCAACATTACTGAAAACTTCGGTTGAGAGGCTGACTTTGTTGTTGCGAATACTTGATTCCTTCCAGAAAGACGCCTATACAGGTCTGGCAATTCAACATCTTACATGCCTTTTTTAGTGCAATAGAATGAAATGTCTAGAAAAAGTCTAGGTTAAATAGAGAAAGAAAGCAATTTCCCCTGTTTGGCCTGCAAGATGTTTACTTGCCAGACCGGTATACATGGAACATGGACATCGCCGCAAATTGGACAATGTGGTAGAATATGCGGACCCAAATAGATTACATATATTGATAGATCATCGATTCCGAAACAGCATTAGAGCCGCCGTTAAAACCTACTCGGGCGCCGACTTACTCTGCTCCAAAATGCAAGTTTAATTTGAAAGACCAACTAAACCAAACAAGAATGTACATTAACAAATAATCAGAGTTCAACAGAACCATAAAAACGAGAATTAAACAAACCAAAGAATTTTGGCTTGAAACTTCCTGTAACGAGATAGAAGATCTCCAGAAAAAGCATGACAGCTTCAATCTCCATAAAAAGCTGAAATACACTGCCGGAATCAGAAAATCAAAATACAAGTCCACCTAATGAAAGACTCGAACCGGAAATTCCTCGATCACGAACAACAATTCAGATAATGGGTAAGGTTCGTCACTGACCTCTTTCACGATGCTAACCGAGGAAAGGTGACACATGTCAGGAAAGCTGCGGACAGCAATGCATCAAGCAAAAAGTAACAAGGAGCCCGGCTAGACCAAATTCCTACGTAGCTGCCTAAACTTCTGTCTGAAAGAAGAGAGTATTTTATTACATTACCAGTAAAATTCTGCGATTTTGGACTTAACAATTTGATGAGTCACACACTCAAGATCTTTTTACGAATAATACAAAATCGATATGCCAAAGTAAAACAAGCGACCAGAGACACTTCAAAAAGCTGTGAATCCCAAAAGAACGTCATGTCTGTTTCATCGACGGCATTTGACCAAGTACAGTACGACCAACTTTTCAAATATATGGACGCAGCAGGACTAGATAACTATTACATTAGAATACTAAAGTAGGTACCTAATTATACTACAACCAGATAGCCTCTGTACAAATTGAAGAAAGTTTCACTTAAAAATGCCCATTAAACGTGGAGGACGACGTGGCTGTGTTCTGTCGTCAAGTCTTCTTAAATTATACTCAGAAGAAATATTCAGGGAAGCTATTGATGAGAGACAAGTAGACCCGGAGGAGAAACAATCAACAATATTAGATACGCTAATAATGATACAGCAATTCTGCAGAGATCTACAAACGCTGATAGATCGAGTGAATAAAGTGAACCGTCGGAGAGGTCTCAACATCAATAATAGGTACAAAAACAAAGTGGATGGTAGTCGGAGAAATAAATGTACACCAAAGGCAAATTTGGGGCGATGAAGAAGAGATAAAGCGCGGAAACTATTTCAATTACTTGGACAGCTAGCTGAATACGAATGCGATGAGATGACGTGGAACAACTACAGGCGCAACATAAAGATATAGAATTACACAAAGAAATCAAAGAAATCACAATTATCTGCAAACCCAAGCATTATGTCAACAATCCCAAACGACAATGTAAAAGAACTGGACCACAACAAACAACAAGTAATATGGGCGAACTATACTTGAAAGAATTGTTCGCTGATGCGAGAAGTAATCAGGAATTCCCAAAAATGGATACAGGGAATAATCTGCACATATTATTGAAAGATGAAGTCATTAAAGCAATAAAGCACCGGGCGAAGATCAAATAACGGCAGAGCACTTTAAGCACGTAAGTGATAATGCTATTGGAATATTGACTCAATTTTTCGATACAGTATATGCAACCGGAACAATCCCAGAAGATTGGGTAACATCTTCTTTCTTAGCCTTACTCAAAAAGTATAAAGCAAAGAAATGTGAAGACCACAGAACTATATGTTTGATGAGTTACGCACCGAAAATTTTCATGCGAATAATATTCAACATAATCCACAGCAAATGTGATGACTTTCTCACTAGATCTCAATACAGGTACAGGAGCAATATAGGGCACACATATTGGATTCATAAAGGATGTGTCAGAACAGAAAATGGCAACACCCAAGTACGTCGATATACACAGGTGTTAGGCAGAGGTGCATACTAAGGGTGCATATTATCACCATTGCTATTCAACGTATACTCCGAACACATCATCAGAGAATCCCTTCAAAAATTTTCAGGTGGGGCTAAATTAAATGGAATAGTCATAAATAATATAAGATACGCAGACGACACCCTGGTATTAGCAGAATCAGAAGAGCAGCTGCAAACGGCATCCAACTTGAAACTACGCACCAGTATATTTATTAAATAAAATGAATACTCGTGCATTTTTAATGGGCACAATCAAAATAAAGTAAGACCACCAAGACCAGGACCAGAGAGTCATACGCCATATTAATTGTCGAAAATTGCGAAATTTTTGGGTGCCGCGCCCCTTTTATAGGTTTCTTTACGCTAGTTCTGGGACTGTTTATTTTAATTTTGAAGAATTATTCATAAAATTTGAGGGTCTTGGGGGGGGGGGGCAAATGCGCCCTTGCCCCCCCTGGCAACGCCAGTGCACTGGTCAGTAAATATTTTAAACAATTAGACATGAACAATAATTTATTTGCTACAATTGCTTAAATTCCACAGGCTTAATTGTCGCTATGCCTATACTGTAGGAACCTACTTAAGTATAGTATTTTTAATCCGAATTGAAACACTTAAACAACATCTAAGCCGTTTTCTCGCGTTCATGAAATAGGCAATGGTGTTTCCATTGACTATTTCAAACCGGTTTTGAATATTGTCAAAAATGTAAGTGCGAGTTTCAATTCGGATTAAAAATACTATACCTGTATGTGGGTAAATTTTAAACTGTAGGGAGATATACTTACTCTGCAATTCGGAAGGCCAACTCGAAATTGTGTTTACGGTCCTTTGGCGTCAGAATGCTGTAATCGAATGCTTCGGGTAGGAAGTGATGGATTAGTGCACAAAAGGCTAGCCCGTCTGCCCAGCTGCTGGAGAAGTTGTCTAGTTGAATGTTCTGGAAAATACATACATAATATTGAAAAACCAAAATAAATAAGTAGATATATTCTGGCAAAAAACAAAAAATCTAGGGCTTCATGCAGATTAGGGGTTAAAAAAAAATCTGCACCCAAAAAAAATGTTTGTGGTAGTTGCAATATTAAAAACAGCACCAAATAAAAAATCCACTCCTCAAAAACCACAAAAAAACACCAAAGTCCGTACCTCGTACTCCTTAGTCTTCATCCGACACCAGTGCAAGAGGCGGTCTTTAATCGTGCTCGCGGACTGCGTTAGGGCCGGATCGGTGAATTTAAAGAGGGGCCCGCTGCCGCGGGGTGTGCCCGGGGTGCTGCGACCATTTTAGTGTTAAAAGAGTGACACAGCATCGATAAATTTTTAACAAGAAATCAAATTGGAACTCTATAACTATCTACTTCGTTGACAATATTGCTAAGTATAGTTTATTTTTTAATGACTGGGTACGATAAGTCAAAGGTCTGTTCTCACAAGAATCTCTGTCAAGAACGCATTATTGCTCATGCATGTTCTCAATGTTGTCGTTCCAAGATAAATCGGTAACTCAGGTGAGCGATTGTTTCAGACAGGTTGCAAACTGTCAGAGACTCTTGTGAGAACAGACCTCAAACCCACCAAATTTTAATCCCTTAAACCTCTTACAGAGTGAACCAACAGTTTCAATAAGCCTACATTCGAAACGCTTGATATATCCTTATCAGCCATCCATTCGAAAAATCCACTCGCCAAACAGTGGGTTTCCGGGTTTCATGAAGCGTATTTCTGTAAATTATACTACCCATAATAGCCCATAGGCGCAGGAGAAAGATTTTAACAGTTATTATAAATCTGCTTACAGTTTTATCAATATTTCGTTAATATAATAAATGCATTCTGACACATTTATGTGAAATTAAAAACCAGAGTATATAGGTACTTAGTTAAGTTGAGGAAGCAAAACCACAACCTTTAAAAAGCTAAATTTACATCAACCAGATCAATTGATCAAGTCTCTTGTCTCTTGAATTAATTGCCAATGAAAACTACTATTGATACATTTTTTTGATTTTCTCAGAAACACTCTTCAGCATTTCAAATAATTTACCGTAAGTTGTTCTCAATGAAAGAAAAAAGAAATGCTCTGCTGATCACCCTTATGCTTGGTCAAATGAGATTTGAATAAATAAACAGAGGTAGGATAGCTTGATCTACCCCAGCACAGCAATATTGTCAATACCTTAACTATGTAAAAAACAATAATTCCGCTGTTTGATTTCTTGTAATTTTTGAAATGGAAGTTTAATTTATTATTATTATTCTACGTGTTGGTAAAGTTATGACTGTCGCATAAGTGACGAGAAGGCAACAGTAAAATTATTTGACTCGTCTATAAAATCTGGTATAGCTAATTACCTAATTCTCGCCACCTTACGCCAATTCATTAATATGGGTTTGTATATGTTCAGCAAGCAACGATAGGTATTTTACTGAAAAGTAAAGTAAGTACAGTACAACTCCGGTAATCCAGACACCTTGATATTGGTTCAGACAAAACAAATGCCTAATCGGTGAATTATCCAGAATGAGAGATTTTATTCAAATTCGACGTTAAAAAGGAAGATAGGTAGTTATGAAGCGGGTCTCAACAAAAACTTGAATTTTGAATCGCGTGCCATTTCTATCTGTCAAGCTCCAAGTCGGCCATATTGGGCATATGTGTTACAGAAATGTAAAAAGCTTCGCGGCCTACTGTTGAAAATTTGATCCACAAATTCGACTGGACATATGCACTGAGAGACGAGACTAGAGACAAGTGTTCAAGTTATTGTTGAGACACTCTTTACATGTATGTAATTATAAGTCATTAATCAAGCAAAGAACGAACTGTATCATTTATCAATAGTCAATCCGTTATGGAAAGGATAACAATAATTTGTAGTGACTATAGAAATTTTAAACAAGAATAACAAGGACTTACCAAACAACCATCCCAGGAGAGATCATCACTCAGACAGCACAACCAGAAACTTCAATTAAAATCTATCTGAACATCGATATCCAGAAATTATTGAAAGCCGATACCCTTCCTCTCAAGAATGACCAGCCAATAGGAATTAAACAAAATAATTGACTAATACATTGGAACGAGAATAAAGCAAAAGTTCATGGACCTTTTCAACAATTAACATTCCAAAGGAACCGAAAAATTCCTAGAAGGATCAATAAATCACGCACGAGGCTATATGATGATACCCACTTAACAAACCACTTAGCGACGCCCTTGATAATTAATTAAAAGGGGACCAAATACACTAATTGATCGGATGATTCAACCACGTAAAATCGAGGTCAGAAAAAACAAAGAAATTCAAGACAATGGGGGGACCAATGATATAAAAAGGCGACTTTGGCAGGAGAAAAGCAGTGTTCGGGAAAGAGCGAGTGAACAGGAAGAGCTACGTCTGTTAACCAGTGTTCGGTTACTCAACCGAAGAAACAAGTAGTAATCGAGAGACCTGTGTCGAAAAAGTCAGAACTACGACAGAAATAAAGTCAGTAAACGAGAAGCAGTACCTACCGTGAAAAAGTTGTCGAATTAACCGAGAGAAGAAGCACGACGTGAAATAGCGGGGCAGCGCGAAAATATTCGAGTTTTATTAAATGTTCATAAGAAAAGTAAATTCCTTCGACCAATAAGAATTTTAGGTAATAAGGTGTGGCCAGCAGTGAATATATTATTGTTAAATGTACCTAAGTAGTTTTTATATTCAACCAGAAATTGTGAAGGCAAGAGTGTGAGTCTAGTCACACTGTAAATTAAAATTTTGGTAATTTGTTGCATACAAGGAAACTTTTACGCTTATCTATAATAAAAACATTTCAGTAGGGGAAACTACTTGGAATCATATAAATTTTCTTTAACATTTAATTAGATGCTTATTAGAGATTGAATAATTTTATTGTAAGATTATTTATGACCGACGCCTGTTATTTAATAACAAGTTTTATTTATTTTAATAAAATAAACTTTATTTTAATTGACCACAATATTTCTGTGTTTTACTCTCCACCCGCAAATAGGACCCACATTAATCTGTGTCTCAACTCAGAAACTAAAGTCACCGCTCGCCAATTTAACATCTTGCTGAATTTGGGGTCGCACAAATTATTATGAAAAGAAATGTTTTTTGATGATATCAGATTTGTTAAGCAGTTCTGTTCTACACCTTTTCCATAAGTATTTCAGAATGTATCACTTGTATTTCAGATTCATCAATTCTAATTCAGAATGCGTCAATTGTATTTCAGTTGTGTAAGTTGAATTTCAGAAAGTGTTATTTGTATTTCAACTTTGTCAGTTGTAGTTCAGAAAACATCATTTGTGTTTCAGATTCGTCAGGTGTATTTCAGAAAAAGTCATTTTTATTTCAGTTTGGTCACTTGTATTTCAGAAATCGTCATTTGTGTTTCAGATTATTTATTTGTAGATCAGAAATTGTAAATTGTATTTCAGAATTCGTCAAATGTATTTCAGATATTATCAATGTAGTGTATTAAATAAAATTTATAAATCTGCGTAGATACCTACTATGTAATTTCCGAACTACATCTGACAATTTCTGAAATACAATTCACGTTTTCTGAACTACAATCAACTAATCTGAAATACAATTGATGCTTTCTGATATAAAATTAACTAATCTGAAATACAATTGACACTTTCTGAAATAAAATAAACTAATCTGAAATACAATTGATTCTTTCCCAGATAAAATTATTTATTCTGAAATACAATTGACGCTTTCCGAAATACAATTTACTAATCTGAATTTCAATTGACGCATTCTGAAATTAAACTGACGATCTCTGAAATACATATGGAAAAGGTGTAGTAAAAGTGAAAATTACGGCCCAGGTCCCAGGTGTGCTCCAGTCTCCAGCCAGTATCAAACAAAATAAAATATTAATAAAATAAATGAGCTGTGTGAAGAAAGGAAAGTTACTATGTAGAATGAAACTAACATAATGACCAGTGAAAAAATAGGAAATATGGAAAAATTATGAGAATGTAGAAACTTTTGAAATATCAAACTTTCAACTTCCAAGTGGTAATATTGATTGAAGCAAATAGTCTGCATAAAATAGTCAATGATGGTGAGGAAGAATATGACACTTTCGTCCCATTTAAAGGTTGTTAAGAATTAAATCCTCTACAACATTTTAAAAAATGGGCAAAATCCATAGAGCCCAAAACTTCCATATTAGGTGTGCGTTATCCTTTAATTGCAAGAGTAATTGTTGAAGAAAATATGAATAAAAATCGGAAGAGAAAGGGGAATGTGTGGCATTTTCAATTATGTTACAAATGCTGAAAACCAGGACATATTTCATGTTTTTGTGAATTAGGTATCTTCTTCTTGAGGTGCCCTGTCTATCTTCAGACGTTGGTCATCATCATGTCTTCAATGTCCTGGAATCCTTCTTTACTGGCTGCCGCGGGTGCCGCATAGAGTCCAGCAGTTGTCGTTTCGTGTTCACCATTCTGAGGACATCCTTATATTGGAGGTGTGTGAAACCTACGATATTTATAGGATCTGGCGGTAGGACCACAGTTCAAATGCTTCTATCTTGCTTATCATTGTGTCCTTTAGTGTCCATTTCTCGCAACCGTAAAGCAGGACAGACCACACATAACATCTCAAGACCTTTTCACAAAGGTGCATTAACAGCTTTCTATTACATAGCTGGTTTCTATGTTATAAAGACTTTTCGTGATATTTCAATATTATCTCTTCATCAGAGTCCGCACTCGTATTCAGCCAGCTGTTCAAGTACTTGAAATGATGGAATGGTTTACGCACTCTATCTCCTCTTCATGGACCCAAATCTACCATTGATGTACATTTATTTTTTCCCGACTACCATTCACTTGGTTTTGGTATTGTTGATTTTAGGACCTCTCCGACGGGTTGCTTTATTCACCCGATCTATCAGTGTTTGTAGATCTTCCATATACTCTGCAAGAATGGCTGTGTCATCAGCGTATGTAATATTGTTAATTGTTTCTCCACCGCTTCGAGTCTTACACTTTGTCTGTCATCTATAGCTTACCTACCAGAAATATTTTTCTTCCGAGTATAAGTTGAAAAGACTTGGCGAAAAAGCGACTCTAGCCAATCGGGTATTTTTTCTTCCCTTATATATTTTATTAAAAAGTGTGGTTAAGCAGGTAAAACTCTCTTCGTCCAGAAACTTAAGCAATTCCATAGGAGTTTGGTCTGGTCCGGGCGCCTTGTTATTTCTGGCTTGTTGTACTGCTTTCCTGACTTCTTTCTGTCTTCAGTATACAGGGGCCTCTAGTCAGTCTCGATGTCACAGTGACTCGGATTTTTGTTCCTGATCAAGGAATTTCCCGTCCATGTTTTGTTTTTCTGAATCCGGCGTTGTATTTGAGCTTTTTATGGAGAATGAAGCTGTCGTGTTTTTTTTTTCTGGAGATCTTCTATCTCTTCACAGGTAAAATTCTTTGGCTTGTTTGATTTTCCAATCCTTTTTATGGTTCTGTTGAACTCACGGTATTTCTTTATGTCTTTATTTTAACGTTTCCTACCTACAGGATTCCATTAGGTTAAGGATTTCATGTGTCATTCATTCGTATTTTGCTCGTCTGTCAAATATTTTCAAGTATTGTTCATTTGATTGCTCCATAATCGGTCTTTGTATCTCAGGCCAGTATCCATTGATGGTTTTGTTTTTGTTTGGCGTTTCCTTTATTTTGTGTATTCCGGCGTTTATTTGTTGGAATCTCCGTTCACGTGCTTCCGAATTTCTGAGGGGATCGAGGCACATTTTGTTTGGTTTAGTTGACTTTGTTGGTCTTTCAAATTTAACTCGAATTTTGGAACAGAGTAAGTTGTGGTCTGAGTTTATGTCGGCGCCTGGGTAAGTTTTATAGGTTCTAATGATGTTTCGGAATCGGTGATTTATCAATATGTAAACTATTTGGTTCCGCACTATTCTACCATGTTGTCCATCTTGCGGCGATTTTCATGTGAGCATACCTATAGGCGTCTTTCTGGAAGTTAGAACCAAGTATTCGCCAACAACAAAGTCAGCCTTTTGGCAGAATTCGATTAGTCTCTTGGGTTACTTTTTCCGAAACCGAAGTTTTCAGTAATGTTGCCCGTGGCCTTCTATCAGGTGTATCCCACTATTGCATTAAAATCTCCCATCAGTATTGTTACTTCGTGTTTCTTTGTTGTTTTTAGCACTTCTTCTATCTGATGGTAGAATTTTTCTAATTCGTGTTTTTCCTTATCTGCAGTGGGAGTATATACCGGTCTGGCAAGTGAACATCTTGCAGGCCAATTTCAATGCAATAGAATGAAAAGTCTAGAAAAAGTATAAGGTTAAATATAGAGAACGAAAATGATTTCCCCTGTTCCACCTTCAGCATTACCAGCGCTCCATGCTGGAGGTGGAACAGGGGAAATTGTTTTCTTGCTCTATTTAACCAGGGACTTTTTCTAGACACTTCATTGTATTGCATTAAAATAGGCATGTAAGATGTTGACTTGCCAAACCTGTATACATCTGGATAATATTTATGTTTACTGGTTTGGCATTCAATTGATTAACATCATCATTATCACATGCAATCACTCAATACCGAGTAATAATTAACATCACCCTGTCTGACAGAGGGATGAAATTGATGACATATTTACTAATATTCTCTTTTTGTGCATATATGGTCTTGGGTTTCCAGAGAAGTAGACAGCCTATCTATCCATCTATTGTGCCTGGCCATCAAGTCTCGCTCACGTCCATGATAGTGATGTCTACTCTACTGTGTCCATTTCAGGGAGTAGGTTTGTCAGTAAAAATACTAGGACACATGAATATATGAGAAGCATGCAAAAAAATGATTGAAAATAATATGGCCATCGGGTCGAATATGAATAAAAAAGATTGTGAGTGTTCTGAGATTTCATGCGAAACATATGTTTGAGAACAAAGCAAGTAAGATTTTCTTTTGACACTAAGAACTGAAGCAACAAGGCAATTAGAAATTATTTACACTGACTTACGTGAACCAATCGATAATAAACTGGTGTGGTGAAAAAAGGGATAAAAATGGACCCGACAAAACCACGCACAACTCAACTGAATGGCAAAGCTGAAAGGCTGAATCGTACATTATTGGAAATATCCAGATCCTTAATATTTGACTCAACTAGATGAAAAATGTTGGGGAAAATCCGTCAGAGTCTCGACTTATATTTTCAATCGAAGCCCAATAGAATCTCTTCAAAAAACTCCATATGAAAGGTGGACAAACAAAAAACTAGACTTATCAAGAATGCAGATTTCCGGTAGAAGTTAGACGAGTGAAGTGAACGGAATGAATCTGGACTTGATAGATGAAAACAGACGGGAAATAATAGTAAAGAGACGTTTTATTTAAAAAGAAACCAAATAATAATCAGAAGAAAAAATTGAAAGATGAACATGCCGAAAAAAATAAAAATCAAGAGCAGGAAGAAGAACAACACCAAAACAAAGATGACAATGAAGAAATTTTTGAGGAAAACGACCAAGATTACAGTGATCAAGAGCGAGTGAAGAAGATTAATTTTTGGGACAAAGCAGAAAAGACAGAAGAGGAAGAAAAATAGCTTTAGCTAAAAAATATGAAGACTACGTTTCACTAACATACAATGAGGCAATAAGTTGTAAAGAAAATTAAAATTGCAACAGGTGAATAATGAAGAAAAGGAGTCCTTAGAGATCAAAAACACATGGGACTTCATCCATTCCAAAAATCAACCATCCGTATCTCAAGGCGGAGGTGACCAAGTGAAACGATGAATATCTTTGATGCTGATATAAAGCCAGTCAGTCACTTGTGAATCAATTACATTGTGTGCTCTGAATGATCAAGCGAACACCTACCACCCAAAAGTTTACCGAAAACTGGAAACACGACAAAATATGAAGGCCAATAAACCGATTGGAGCCGGGACTTCTCGTAAATTGGAACCGTTTGGAGCAAACAAACAAATACTACAAGAATGACGAGATTGTCCAGAGAGTCTGAAGTGTGATTAATCAGAAATTTTGTCTGACAGACTTTCAAATCCAATGACCGCAAATCAATCTAAGATGTGGTCCGATAATAATTAGTCTATGTCTATGTAATAGAATATTACATGCGGAGGTGGAAAGTGTTTCATTATTGTCGAGAGATACTATGGTTGGCCGAGGTGCGAAGCGCCGAGGTCAACCAATTCTCGAGATAATAATGTGAAAACTTTCCACCGAATTATGTATACTATTTTATTTTGAATCATTAATTTTTGAAAAATATAAGGTAAAAATATAGCAAAAATGGAATTTCAATTGACAGTCTGACACCGACATCGACATCTTATGAAATTTCAACAATATAAACACATGTGACATCTACTTCTAAATACAAACATTGCACCTGGATTTGTGTTTAGGTGTGAAAGAACAATTTATCAGGGCCGAAAGTGAGTTCTCCAGGCCGAAAGTGACAGGAGAACAGTCACTTTCGGCCTGATTTAAAGTAAACAAAAGTATGACAAAAGTAAAGTGACATTTTCGAACCTTCAAACCAGTAAGGAATGGGAAAATAACATATATAGGTTCAAAATAATAGTTATTTACATTACAAGTGCGTTTATGAACATGATTACAATAACGAGTGTGAAAGATTAGAACGACGAGGTCGTAGACCGAGTCGTTCTAATCACACGAGTTTTGTAGTCCTGTTTAAACGCACGTGTGATGTACGACGTTTTATCTACAAAGCGGAAAATAAGAATGTTTTTTCAATTATTTTCGTTTACTAGTAGTTGTCTACCTTCATTTTACCTTTACAGGTTTAACTATGACATTTGTCAAATCACAAAAACTAGTTGTGTTATAGTTTCATAACTTAGTCAATAACACCACTAGTTGTGTTATGAATTCATAATCTAGTCCATAACACCACTAGTTGTATTATGAGTCTCATGACATAACTCAAATACTAGAAAAATGGTTATGTAAAAACGTCATAACCAAACGCTTGTAGATAAATAAATAAAAAGGCAGAAACTCGTGTGAATAATTTAGGAAATTGACCTAAATAAAATATTTGAATTATAATGTTCGCTAATTTACTAATGGAAATTAGTGAGTGACTTGCAGTTAACTGTCTGAAACAGTATCAGATCTCAATTTACATCCAGATTGAGAAAATTCTGAATTAGCAGATATCGTTAGATTAAAACTTTATATAGAGCATCTCTCATTTTTGCGATTCTGATTATGCGCTATACAGCTCCAATTACTGAAGCTTCTGGATTAACGAAGTTATACTGTATCTATTTGTGTTAGGGTGACTAAAGATAAGCTCTTAGTATCAGGTAGACAGGATAGGTGTACCTACTTAATATCTACATAACTAGACTCTAGCTAATCAGAAGCAATATAGAAGTGTTATTATTCTGATGAGTGCAAAATTTTTATTTTTTCCTAGTCGATATCAATAATTCCTAAATGTAGGTGCGCACACGCACGCTCCTCCAAAGTTTTTTAAAAAGTACAAAAGAAATACAAATTCTCTACCTTGGAGGTGTTGGCTGATTGACGCTGTTCTGCTTGTCCAACTGACGAAATTTAGCAAAAGGCGATATAGGTTTGGGTACCGACCTCACCTGCTGCTGTTGTTGGGTCACCTTTGTGGTGGTCACTGAAAAAAAAATTAGAAATTATTTCAGGCTATTGGCGCACCCTCAAGCTTACCTTTTGTCGTTGTAACGTCACCCTCGCTTTTCACCTCTTTGGTAGTCTCAACCGCTTCTGAAATTCAAAAACAGAAAATATTAAATTGAATCAAAGACCATCTGAATTTGATCTAGCAAAATAGCAACTGCCTAAATTAAAAATGTTAGCAACTCAAAACAACTGGGGGAGAAAAGAAAAACAAAAAAAAAAAAAACATATAAAAGAGTAGGTATAGGATAATATAGCTGTCCAAACGAATAGTACCAAGGAATTCAAGCCTTCTTGGTACCATTCATCGAACGAATGCAATAATTATTATTAATAGCACGACCTATTAGTGCTGATGTGGTGTATGATGATGTGAGAAAAGAAAACAAAAAAAAACACTAAATAAAAATAAAATGATGATTCTACTATTGGGTCTAATCCACAAAAGTTGGACCCAAAAAAAAAATAAATGGACGAAACGGGGATATGTATGACGAGCAAAAAGGCTTTTGGCTGCATTACACATTCGCGTCAGTTAGGGATAATATTTGGTTAAAAAAGGTGCAGCGTACACCCACACAGCATTTTTTTTGACATTCCATTTTTATTTCTCACCCTCCAAATTATAAGCTCCTCTTCTTCCAGGCCCTCGATACTCGATTAATCGCTGCTTGTCTTCTATATTTATAAATTTACATTCTTCCAGTTGGTGTGGGGTGTACGCCCACTAAACAACTTCCTTCTAATCTACAAGTTTTTCTTCTAAATCTACAGTACAAAAAAACATATTCCACATAATACATCAATAAAAATGGAATGGATAACCAGCATGGTGTCTATATTCTAAATTTTGTTATGAAGACTCAAAGAGTTGATCGAAAGCTTTATCTACGTTGCTTTCATCTAAAAGTTCTGGACATATCATATCTGGCAAAGTTCTACTTCTAGTTAAACCACCACTTACGGTTCTAGATTGAGTTGATACTTTTTGAGAAGTTTTTACTCTATTAATACTTCTTTTTATAGATTTGCCTCCAACTGTCTCAGTTTCACAGGGCTTGTTTCCTGTTAAAAATGCCTCCATCGTTCGCCGCTTATTGAGCATCTCTTCCTTGCTCATGCCAGCTTCAAACAGTTTTGGTACTGCCAGCGAGTGACTCGATTTTGACTTAACAGGCCCGGGCTTGGGTACTGGCTTCTGATTAGTATTTTGATGTGCCAAGCAAATATCGTGCCAGGAATCCGATTTGCTCAGTACTCGTGGTGATTCTGGTGATTTGACATTGATCATCGGTATATTATGAAACTGACTTGTAGTTTTTTTGGCTGTAGTGTTATTGTAGATTGGAGTAGCTTGTTGCATTGGTTTAACTACACCGCAGTTTTTGGGAGGGGTTTCTTCGAAGGTGCTTTTGAATCTAAAGCTGCTAGGTGAAACAGTAGGTTTAGGACAATCGCTGGGTTTGTATTTGATGCTTTCAGAATTTTCAATTTCGCTTTTGTATTTGAAACTTTGAGTTAAACTGGGGTTTTTGGCTTCATCATTATCGCGTGGCTTGTAGCTGAAACTTTGACTCACCGGGGATCTGGCAGGTGAGACTCCAGGACTAGCCTTGGGTGTGACTTTTTGTAGGGAATTTCTTAGATTGAAGGCGGCATCCATGTCGTGCTGATCTCTACTCATTGGGGATTTTTGCGCCACGGTTACAGCCTGCTGACTTACAGGTCCTGACATCACCCTACTGCTTACAGCAATGTGTTCGTGTAAACTTTCCTCAGATATTTGCCTTTGAGCTTTGGGCGGTTGCACTACAGGCTCGATTGCTTGAATTGGTAGGGTTTTTTGGGTTTTTGAGGCAAACTCTTTCGGCTGAATTGGTTGAGGTTGATCATATCTTATAGAATAATTTTGAGTTGTTGGATTTTGCTGTTGGTAGTATTGATTTTGAGGTTGATCATAACGAATTGAATAGTTTTGAGGATAGTTCTGTGGTTGCTGATCATATCTTATGGAATAGTTTTGAGGTTGATTATATCGAATGCTATAGTTTTGAGGGGGGACCACTGGAGCAGCTTGTACTGGAGCCCTAACCGGGGGCGTATACTGACTTTCAACTACACTTGTTCTAATTTGATATGTTTGAGGCTGCGTCTTAATCTTACTGTCATACTTTTCATAATTTCCACTGAGCTTTCTTACAGTGCTGGATTTAGGTTCAGATTTGCTAGGCAAATACGTCGGAGACCGATCAACTGTTTGATTGTTTGTTGGAACAAATACCTTTGCAGCTTCTCTGGTTATTCTTTTAGGTTTTGGTGGTTCTTGTACAGGGGATTGCTCGAATTTAGAGGCGGCCAAGCTGAGCACTCTACTGGTACCAGCAGTCGCGGCCCAAGGTTTAGAGATTATTACTGGCGAAGTAACCGTAGAGCTTTCAACGGAACTTCCCAAAGGCTTGGGACTGTAGAGGAACGACGGCCCGTGCTTATCTTTAATTTCGCTTTTGAAAATTTCGTTGCTTTCAGGCGAGAATACCATTGAGGTTCGCTTACCAGGCGACTGGGGCGATTTCTTTATGGGCTTAAAGGCACTTTGTGGTGCGTGGGAGAATTGGTTTACAGGCAGAGGCTGGGGAATTACCCTGTAATGCTTTTCTGGTTCTGTTTTCACTTGTAATGTACCTGTCACGACATTGTGAGGAGAAACATGTTGTTGGTAAACACTATTGTGATTTTGAATAGAAGCAACAGCATTGTGTTGACCAGAAATGTGCTTTCGAGGAGCCACATTTTGCTGTTGTTGTGCAGGATTGTAATGATTTTGCAATGTTCCTGTCTTTACAACATTTTGCTGACTAGCAGTCACATGTTGTGGTTGGTATAAATCATTACGATTCTGAATAAGACCAGTATTATACTGATTGACATAATGGTTCTGACTAGGATTGTACTGATTCGGTATATTTCTTTGAATCTCCTTTTGCTTTTCCTCAAACATTTGTTGCAGATTTCTGGCACTTCTGCGACTAATTTTTGGACCAAACTGATTACCATTCAACGGTTTCATATTGTCATCGTTGCTCTTCCAGAAATTCTTTGCTCGTTCCTGGCTACTTTTCTTTTCAAAATTATTTTTGATATTTCCAAATCTGTTGTTCCATACAGTGTCATTATTCGACCACATTGAGCCCTTTTTTGCGCCACTATCGTTGTGCTTATTAAGGAAAGCTAAAAATTTCTTGTCTGAGTCAGTTTTAGGCTCAAAAGTTGGTACAATTTTTTTGGTATGCGGATTACCGACATTTAGAGGTGTCCTTAAAGCATAAGAGCTTTCTATTCTTTTTGAGTCATGCTCAAAATCACTATCATCTTCATCTTCATAAAAATTCAAATTATTTTTGGGTATATCAATAGTATTGGCACGTTTCATTCTCAATCGTTTTTGAGTATCAAACCTAGAACTTTTCTCTTCGTGACTCGATGGTTTATTATAAATAGGATTCATTGAGGCATTTTCTAAGACGCTTGTTGCTTTAATTGTAGTCGATTCGTCCTCGTCAGAGTTTTCATCGACTTGATTCGATTGTTGACGCTTTACTTTGGTAATGGCAGCATGCTGTGCAGCTTTGTAAGCTGATTTGATGCTGACGTTGGAATCTACTGAAGTGTTGCGTTCTAATTTTTTTTCGTTTGTGTTGAATAACGCGTCAATTCCGTCAAAGTGTTCAGTGGGGGTTTGAGCAGAGGACGAGGTACTGTTTGAAGAACTAAAAGGTTTGGCAATAGCGTTTTTCACTTTATTGTGCACGTTACGGTACGATGAGCTAGCGGAACTATTAGGTACGCTACTTTCGCTGTTTTGTTTGCTCAATTGCTTGATGCTACCCGAAGAAGTCAGTTCGTTTAGTGCAATTTGCTCTATGAGCTTTCTTGCATCTGCTAGTTCTTCTTTGGATACACCCACAGTATGCCTTGCCTGTTTGCTTCTCTTCTTTTGAAATCTCCCTGAAGTGCTTACAGTCGAAGAACGCCTTTCCTCCTTTCTGCTGCTTCCACTCAAACCTGCTTGCAGTTTCGTAACCAATTGAAGCAAGCTACTCCTACGCTCCGCAGTAATATCCGTTTCGTTGCTCTGTAAAGAATTGCTAAGTTTTTCCAAAGCGCTTTGCACTTCGGCTATAAGATTAGATCGTTGATCTTCGCCCGATTCGGTGCCGGAATCCGGAGTAATGTCGTTCGCTGGTGCATCGAGAAGGCCTTGAAGTAAGGGTAGCAGTTGAGACTCACCCTCTAAGTGTCCGGAAATTGGCGGTGTCGTTGGTGTCTTGGCTTCTTCGCCTCTGGTCGCCTCGTCCACCAAAGCCGTGCATGCTGGAAATAACAAAGAAGAATCTCCTATGTGGTTATGGCGTTAGAGAGTGATCATTTTGTGAGGTTATAATAATAAATTGTATCGGAATGCATCAAATGATTATTAATTGAAAACTAAGAAATTAATGTTACCTTCCTGTTCTGCCATTACTTGGCGTAGTTTGAGTCTGATAATGCGACGTTCCTCGTAGTCGGTACTTTGCTCTAACTGCAAAAAACATTAACAGTTAATAAATAGTTTTATAGGATTTTCTTATAACCCATTTTAATAATTTTTTTGAAACTTTGGTAGGCATATCAAACACTTTGTGTATCAATCCTCAAAAACTTTAAAAGCTACTTCAGTGCAGTAAAAATAAATTATGACCTGATGGGGAAAATTGCAACACAAATGATTCTTTTTGCACTATACTGTGTGAAGCGTCTTTTTTAACATTGCAGAAGAATTTGCGAAGTAAACAATTGGGCTTTTGACTGAAGCCCAATAAGGTTTGAAAACTGCCACAAGGGGTCGCAGATTGCAATTGTGACCGGCGCCTATTATAGTTGCGGACCATGAAAGGTCATACGACTTGTATTATTTGCGATAAAGACACTAACGAAACAGACAGTGCAGTGCTACAAACAAAAGGTGCAAGTGCTATCAACAGATGCAGCTAAACCAGAGGAAGTGATGTTGTAGCAGTTGAAGGGTGTAGAGTGCATATTGACTGTCGCAAAAGGTTTACCGACAAGAGGAAATGCAATGCAGAGAGTAACGACGAGGAGCAGTTAACGATATCAGATTATATAAGTGTCATGGAAAAGTTTTTGGAGGGATCTGATGTGTCAGTCTATGACCGGAGACATATGAAGCGCAAGCTAATTCAACACTTTGGACAAAGTATTATTATCTCTGGAAGTGAGGGCGTAACAGATATAGTGACACGTGCGTGAAAGTGCTGATGATATCCTCAGACAGTATTATAGAAAGGATAAAGCTGTTGATGTCGAGCTACAAAAGATACTTATCCTAGAAACAGCTGCGGAGATAATCAAAAGTGACATTAAGTCTGCACATACAATTAGCAGTGACATATACCCTGGAAGTGAGAACCTTAACATTACCGAAGGAGGCCCAGGTCAAGATTACCACCTTTTCAGGTAGGACTTACTGTTCAACTATATCATCATTTTCGTTCAAGATACCTCATAGACACTCTTCACGCCCTGGGATTGTCAGCATCCTACAATGAAGCTCTAGAATTTGAGAGGAATGCACCACTTGTTTCGGCCACTTCATCAACACTTGAAAACAACTCACATGTTATGGTAGGAGACAACATTGATCATAATATATGTACACTGGATGGAAAGAACACAGTTCATGTAATGGGCATGATTGCAGCAGTTTCACCATATCCACAAACTACTGCAGTTACTAGGCGAAATATAAAAAATGCCGAGCTTCTCCAGCTGGGAAAGATCGACATACAAGAGTACAGAGCATCATCACATATTTTGAAAAGGTTAATCTACTTTCCATTGAACCAAAGAATTGTTTTTTAGATCGCATTTGGCAAATTTCTGGGTATTTGAAATAATGTAGAACCATGGAGAATGGTACGATGCAAGTTGTCTTCGGTAATAAAGATATAACTCACACCGAAGAGGAGGTGATTAAATTTTTACCAATGATTGATTTGAATTTGAGTGACATGACGTGCATACTGTCTACGTTGATATTCTTGTTTGACCTCGCTAATAAGAACCATATCCCAGCTATCATATGATTGATGATATGAACTTCCATGATTGAGCTGGAATATGATGAGCTCAAATCAATTGTCCTACAATTGGGAAACATTCACACAATTATGAATTTGTTGGGTGCAGTAGATTCACTAACGGTAGGTTCTGGTTTTTCCGAAGTTTTTGAAATTATATATGCAGGAAATGCAGTCCCTCATTAAATCAATGGAAAGGTGTATTCGCGAGCAATTAGAGAACACCTTATGATCGATGCCGCTTTACATACCAACCTTATCGAATATACATTTCCAAGTGATAAAGGCGAAATATCTGTTATCTTTGACTATTTACTCGAAACATATGACAATCTAATGGAAGGTAGCAAACATGTGAAGGAATTAAAATACAATGAGTATCTGAAAGAAGTTTGTAATGTATTTAGATTCAAAAAAGAGTGAGCTAAGATCTTCCTCAAAAACTAGCCTTCTTTGGCTTGAATATCAATCTGCAGTAGGTAGCTACCATTTGTAAACTCGTAACTGCAGATCGTTTAGGATCATTTCCAATGCTACTTGAGGGTCTTTCAGAAGCCCTACCCATTTTTGCAGCAGCTGGGCATACTAATTATAGAAAATCAGTTTACCTCCACTTACAGAACATGACTGAACTTCACAGCATGCATCCTGAAATCTTTGTAGTTTTCAATAAAGGTGGTCATGTGATAAGACGTACTGATAAAATATGGGCGGGATTGCCAGCAGATTTGGTAATTGAGCAGTGTTTAATGAGGTCACTCAAGACAAGTGGTAGTGATATGTCCGAAAAATCACTTGGATGTTGTCAATGTCTGTGTATTCGGAATAACTCAATGCAAAAGCTAACAAACGTTGTATAGTGAACAGCATAAAAATTTGGCGCAATCTCGAATGAAACGAGAAACGGGAGACTCAGATAAGATACTCGAGCTACTGAGATCGATTTTACCTTATTCAAACGACCCAACTTTGCGAAACATTGTAACTGGTGTCACAGCAGCTGAACAAGTGAATGTTGATACATTTAAAACCATTGGTATGGACATTGTGGAAAAGATGAAGGGCTAGGAGGTGTTTTCGAATAAAATGAAACGAAATGACAAGGCAAAAACAATTTCTTCTCTATCATTCATTAAGTTCAAGAACAAAGAGGCCACTATTGAACCAGCTCTGTTATTTCAGCGATTGATTATGTCATCTTCTCCCAGTGAAACTGATCTTGCGGAAGTAATGAAATATGAATTGTGCTCCTTTCCACCTGCGTTATTTAAAAGTCCAACAGTATTGTTGAAACATCATTGATTGCGCATGTTACTTTAAATAATTCTCAGCCATTTGCAACAGCGGGAGAAGGTGAATCAAGTTATGTGCTCGATGGAGGGTTCTTACTGCATCGCCTGCCTTGGCGTAATGACAGTACATTCAGGGATATAGCAAGATTTTATGCGTCGTTTGAGACAGCTAATTTTGGGCAAGCAACTGTTGTTTCTGATGGCTATACATCAGAATACACAATAAAAGACATGACCCAAAATCGCCGAACAAATAGAATTTCCTCTTCCGTGAACTTCAAACCAGATATGACATTCACAGGAAGTGAGGAAATGTTTCTTACTAATAAGGAAAACAAACAGAAAATAATTACTTTAATCACTGAAGAAATACGACAACATGGATGTTCAGTAGTTGATGATGCTGTTGTTGACATTGTTAAAACTGCAGTGGAATCTTCAAAAATCAAAAATACAACAGTGATAGGAGAAGACACTGACCTATTGGTATTGCTGATTTATTGGTGTAATCGAGTATACCACAAGCTGTTTTTCAGAAATGATAAAAAACTTTCCAAACAGAATAACATCAATGCCATTAGATATTCGCTCGAAAATGACTTAGGGCACAGTCTATTTTTTATACATTCATATACAGGATGTGACAGCAACTCCAGAATATTCCATATTGGAAAGCAATCAATTTTCATGTTGTTGAAGATCAACACTTTCGTGAACTTGCACTATTGTTCAGCTCAACAAACCTTAGTCCCATTCAGGTTGAAGAATTTGGAAAGAGGATAATGGTATGTATATTTGGTGAAAATCCAGATGATAAACTAAATACACTTAGGTATAGAACTATTATTGATAAAGTATCGAAGGCAAAATGTTTCGTTCAGTCACAGAACCTTCCCCCAATGGAATTAGCTGTCAATACCACAGCCTCCGTGCATATTTGCAAATTTGTACATGGAAACAAATGCAAGAAGGCTTGAAGCCAACAGACTGGGGATGGAGTATACATGTTAATATGTATGTAGGTACCGAAAACAATGGATTTGCCACCAGCACCTGAAAGTATATTACGCATAGTAAGTTGTAACTGCAAAACCGGCTGCGGTGCCATGAAGAATGGTTTGAAATGTACCAGTTCATGTGATCAGTGTCAAGAAACAAATCGTGAAAATAGTCCTCTGCGAATGGAAGATGAAGAAATAGAAAGTACAGATGAATTGTGAGAAAACAGCCAATTCATTCTAATTTTTGTTCAATTATGGAAAATAACCCATACTTTGAAATAATGTTTTTTTTTTCTTGTAGTTCTAAGTCTAATGTGTGAAGTTTTCTCTGATGTATAATAGACAATTTGAGTGATTCAAGTGGACCTTACCTATTCAATACGTATTTTAAACATTTTTGCCAAGTTACACCTAGTTATACAGTTATAAATTTTGTTATGAAAAATACAGAATTCAGCCGTCATCTTGGATTTTGAATGATTTCTTGGGCCGGGATTAATGGGGATTTTGGATATGTCAAAATAGACACTTTTCACAATGGAATGCAAAAAGAATCATTTGTGTTGCAATTTTGCCCAGGCCAAGGGAATTTTTACATTATATTGACTGCACTACTTATAGAATTACTCAAACTATTACAGCTGTATGCAACATCCTCTTTTAACTTAAAAGCGCTTTTTTAAAAGTGACCAGTTCTAAAAAACGCTTTTAAGTTGAAAGAGGATGTTGCATATGGCTGTTAGTGTTTGTAGTGATAATATCTACAGAAACAACCACAAAAATCTAGGAGGAAAAACTAGATTTGACCCTATAGATTCTGGAGAGATGAATCAATAGTTAGTTTACTTTTCAGTTTTTAGAATTGAAATTGGGAGTTGCTTCATAAGATCGATAGCGAACAGTCGGGTTGTAGCAGTCGCACTTACGTAAAATCAGTTTCGTTCACAGTTAAAATAAACTAAATCTTCAAATAATTTCGAGTTTTACTTTCCTCTTTATTAAAATACCGGATAATAGGTATAGGTACAAGGCCTTGAAATAATCCGGGATTACTACATTGGATCCAACTGAAAACTCCGGGTTCCTAACATAAGTGGCATCAGTCAAGTCCGGTTCCTAACAATAGGTATACCTATGCATATCTCAAATCAGGGGTCAAAGGGCATCCGATCCAGAGGAAGAATATGTTGGAGTAAACAATTCCAACAGATTAAGTTTTTTGAATGCACTATGTTCTAGTTAGGTTAGATAGATGTGAGGCTGAAAAAGGGTGTAAATAAATTGAAAAACCTTGTGCACAGAAGATTACAGTGAGGAGGAACTCATTCAGAATCAAGAAAAGAAATAGGTGTAAACAGTCATGGCAATCAGTACCCAAGTACAGATAAAATCATTGATGGGAAAGAATTTTCTAATTGGAAATCAGAAGGAAGTAACTTCTCGAGCATCATGGGGACAAAGGATCTGCCTGACGAACAATTATCTGAGAAGTATGTAAAGTTCAAAAAGGGTGATTTCAAGGCTCGTAACTTGATAGTCAATAGTTTGGCTGATAATATACTCGAGATGGTGAAAGGTAAGGCCACTGCCATAAGGAAATGTTATTAGAATTAGATGGAAAATATACGGAGTCTGGCATAGTCAACCAAGTAAGTTTACAAAGAACACTTAGAACATTAAGATATGATGGAAAAAGTTCTTTAAACGATTTTCTTGTAGAGCATGAGCGAACAGTCTTAGAACTGAAAAATTGTGGTGAATCAATCCAAGAAACAAAAATTATTACACAGTTATTATTTGCAATGCCTGATATGTATCAAAATGTGACTAAAACAATAGACATTTTGTTTTGTCAAGTATCCAGTAAAGTGACTCTAGAATTCTTTAAGTAAAAATAGACTCTTGATGGAAAAAGAGAGACAAAATAAAAAAAAGTGAACCAAAATATGTATCAGGGTGAAGGGTCAGAGGTGGTTCTAGGATATAAAGGAAACTTAAAGCCACATTTCGATCCAAGGGGACAAAATAATTGGAAAAAGAAGGAAAATGGAAGGAACTTTCCATTCAGATGCTATGGTTGTGGTAAAAAGGGGCACAAGAAGGTGGACTGTCCAAAGTTAAAAAATAGTTGAGGATAATCTCATTTGGCTGAAAGCGACAATAACAGTGAAATTTGCATTTATTTCTGAATTTGAATCATAGGCACGAATATTGGCTTGTTATGCAGCAGGAAAAAGTGAAGTTAACTTTGTAGTTGGCAGCAGTGCTACAAATTATCTTGTTAATTCAACTGTGGGAAAAAAATTGACTAGCAGAAGTGAACCATCGAATAAGAATAGCAAAGGAGAATGAGGTTAATTATAGCACAAAAAAGAAAAGGTAGTTTGTATGTTGAGGTTAAAAATGGTAGAAAACTTGTTATAGAGAATGTCCTTGAGTGTGAAAGTTTGACTTCTAACTTATTGTAAAATTCTAGAAGAAAAAGGTCTAATGGTGGTGCTTGAAAAATGAAGGTCTACAGAAAGTACTAGTTATTGGAGAATTAAATAAGGATTTATACACATTAAATTTATTTTTAAGAAACCCAGGAGAAAATACAGCAACTGTTGCTGAAATTCACAATAATTTATGGCATAGGCGAATAGGACATTCTGCTAAATATCCATATGCAGGAGTTTGTGAAAAATCCTTAAAAGATAAGCAAACCAAGGATCCTTATGTAACTCTTACTCAAGAGAGAAAAGCAACGCGAATTCTTAAAGTTATATCTTCCGATGTGTGTGGACCAATAACACCCATTACTTATGCTGACAAGAGATATTTTGTAACCTTCATAGATCACTACAGTCATTTTACAGTTTGTTATTTAATGAAGCACAAGAGTGAAGTTTTTCAACATTTCAGGAACTTCTTAGCAATGGTTATAGTGCAAAATTTAACAAGAAACTGGAACGAATAAAGCCAGGGACACATCTATCATGCATTCTTCCGATCCGACTCCGATCATACAATGAAGGTCCTTATTCTTGGAACAGGCGAGCAGCGGAACACAGGTTCTCCTTGGGAACGCTATTCCCTGTTCCAAGAATAAGGACCCTGATTGTATGATCGGAGTCGGATCGGAAGAATGCATGATAGATGTGTCCCGGACTTAAGATGTGACAATGGAGGAGAATACGTTTCAAGTGAATTTAAGGACTTATGTTCAAAGAAAGGTATTAAAATAGAATACACAGTAGCATACCGGGTGCCCACGAGATCACTTTCCGGCTACCATTTTTTTATTTATCTATCGATATCAACGAAACTTGGTAGGGTTGATATTAGGGTTAATATTCTAACCAAACGCCATTTTTATGCATTATTAACAAGTTTTGTTGACTTCCGGTTTCACCGAAATGACCGGAACTTTTAATTTTTAAATGGCACACCCTGTAGATTTTCTGTTTTTCGGATTCTAGAGATCGTTTTACTTCCTAATGCACCACTCTTGAATCAAGTTTTGTCCAAATTTTGTTTTTAAATTAAAGGAAAGGACCCTGCCCAAAGTATACGGAAATTGAGTTTATGTCAGAATTGGCTGAATTTTTCATATAATTTAGATCACGCCTTTCTGATTAAAAGTTACCATTGCACGAATCCTGAAAAATGACTCCATGCAGGGCCGTAGCGATATGAATATCCCTAGGGGGGGAAGGCTAAGATCCGGCGCCCCTTAAGCGCCGCGAAGTCAATCCAAGGGCGAAAAAAAATATATATATTTGGAGACCACATTCAAATTTTGCCAATTTTAAACAAATGTGGTTCATTATTGTCTATTGATCGATCAGTATCAATAATACGTGATTACGTCACCGAAACCGAGAGTGACCGGACACCGACTTTATGCCGTTGAAATTTTTCCGTTTCGTATTTGGTTACCGCTAGGTGGAGCGCTAATCCTTATATATGGCATTGCGTTTTCTATTAGGCCAGCGCACATTGTCTACCGCTTCATGGTGCGCAGCTCCTATAGGACTAGGACTTGTTAGATTATACCCCACGTCGCGTTCCCTATTAGACCAGCGCACGTAAATTAAATAACTACGCTCATATTGCCAACCATTTGAGTTGGTTTTCAATAATAATTAATAAAACAACTTGCAGAATTTAACTTTTTTTGTAGCAGTAAAATTCTTTCCAGCAGCAATAAGAAAAAACTTATGCAACACTTTCTCATAGTTCCAGGCAAGCACTTTGCCGCGGTAGCAAATATAGATACCTACTTATTAAAAATAAGTGTTTCTACTGTAACGGGAAAAAAGTATTAGTGGCAGTAAAGAAGGTTACTGTTACAACCAAGGTACTTTTTGATAACTTAGTAAAGTGCGTTCTACTTCTATTCAGAATAGGATCGTTTCGAGACACAACGAGAAATATTACAAAATTATCGCGCCACCTGTAACCACCAATTAACCTCAAAAAATGACAACGATAATGCATTGCAATGGATGTCTGCAGACGATCGCAGAGGGTGTGCGCTGGTTTAATAGGAAACGCGACGTCAGATACAATTTAACAAGTCCTATGTGATTAGCGCTTCATGTAGCGTTAAACAATGTGCGCTGGCCTAATAGGAAACGCGATGCCAGATATAATTTTACAATTCCTAAAGGATTAGCGTTCTATGTAGTGGTAACCAAATGGGAAACGGAAAAATGCGTCCCGTTTTGATGGAACTTTTGATTAGGGCGTGTTCAGAGAGAAATGGAACTCTTGACTAGGGCGTGCTCGGGCGCCCTCCAGCCCAGCGTCTAAATGCATGCTGAATTAGTATTAAAATACTATCCATTCTAAATTGTAATATTTGTAAAATAGTATACCTACTATTCAATTGCCTACCTACACGGAAACTTTTTTTCACTTGCCATTTGGCTAAAAAAAATTATTTATTTTTTACACTTTGGCCTATTTTGGCGCCCCTATGCCAGCTGCGCCCTGTGGGGGAGGCTCCACCGTCTCCCCCCCTGTTGGCTACGCCCCTGACTCCATGTAGCACATCACTGCGCCACAAGCTTACCTATTCGTGCTACATTGAACATCCATGACAATGTCCAAGCGTTTTATCTTCTACCTATGAAATTAATTTTCTTAAAAAGGAGTAATTTTTCAGGATTGGTGCAATGGTAACTTTTAATCAGGAAGGCGTGATCTACATTATACACAAAATTCAGTCAATTCTGACATAAACACAATTTCCGTATACTTTGGGCAGGGTCCTTTAATTTTTTAACTAGAGTGCGATGATCATCCTGAAATGACTCTACATATTTTACCTAATTTCAGAAAAATACAAACTGAATTTTATGTTTGTAAACTTTTTTGATAGAGGGCTGTAAACTTGATTATTTGATTATTTTTGCCCTAGCCAAAGACAATACTACTGCGTAGTAGTATTGTCTTTGCCCTAGCTCAAAAACTAGAATAGGAACATATCACTTTCATAACATTACTGAATGCAGTATTTTGAAGCGAATCCAACGATATAATACACTACGACAGTTTTCTTGATTTTCGTTCAAATATTTTTGTTTTATTATGTAAGTAGGTTATTATTTTTTTTCTACTTAAAATTTAATTTGAAAACGAACTTTGGACAAAGTTCGATTTAAAAGTGGTACATTAGGACATAAAAGGATCTGTAGAATCCAAAAAACAACAAATATACAGGGTGTGCCATTTGAAAATCGAAAGTTTCGGTAATTTCCGGTGAAACCGGAAGTCAGAAAAATGAATGCACAAAAATGGCATTTCGTTAGAATATCAAGCCTACCAAGGTACCAAGTTTCCTTGATATCAATGAACAAATAAAAAAATGGCAGCCGGAAAGTAATCTCGTGGGCACCCGGTATACACCACAATAAAATGGTGGTAGCCGAAAGATTCAACATGTAATGGAACGTGCAAGATGCTTAATATTTGAATCGAAAATGGACAAAAGTTTTTGGCAACAACAGTGCTGAAAAATTAAGTTATTTTAGCTGAAATTTGGTATGGTTATAAGCCTAATTTGAATAAAATTAAACTAATTGGATGTAGAGCGTATGTTGTATGTTCATGTACCAAAAGTAAAATAGCCAGTCAGTAAGTTATATGAGAGATCAAAATTATCGTTTATAATGGGATATACAGACAATGAATATCGGCTTTGGGAGGGACAAAGAAAATCAGTGTGGTTTCCAGCAGAAATATAAAATTTAACGAGAATCAAAAGGATAACATAGATCAGAACACTGGAAGACAGAATAAAGAATTCCAAGAAGTGGCAGATTTAGAAATCAATAATGATGAGGAAATACAAAGTACAAGAAAAGAAAACTACCATGAAAAAATTAATCAGAAAATTAAACTAAAATTGATAATAATGTAACACGAAGACGATCAATACGAGAAAGAAAAACTCTAACACTAACTAACAAAAACTGAGCACTTAGGAAAACATAAAATTATTCCAAAACAAAATAATGTTGAAATTATAGACTCAAAATGGACTTTCACAGAAAAAGAAAGAGATGGAAAAGTGATAAAGAATAAGGCAAGACTTGTAGCAAGGTTTTATGCAATCAGATTTGCAAGAAGAAATATATTCAGCAGTCACCATCAAAATTCTTTTATCACTTATTGTGTTCAAAAAAACTTAAAAATCTACCAACTTGATTTTAAGTGCGCATTTCTCAATATGTTGTATTGAAACAACCGGTTTACATGGAAGTGCCAAAAGGTCTAAAAGAAATTCCAGAAGGAAGTGTGTGCTTGTTAAACAAATCTTTATCTGGTTTAAGACTATTCACCTAAATGTTGGTATGATAAACTTCATCAACATTTGATAATTATCGGTTTGGTAAGATCTTTGGCAGATATATGTAGTTTTTGTTTTAGGAAAAAGAACTACATAGTAATCGTTACTAAGTAATTGTTGATTGTTTATAATAGAAACGCTTTTACTGTTCTTGGAAATTTGCCTGTTTATTTTTAATGCTGGAAGCTAGAGGACACCAAACTGGTTAATCCTTAGTTCATTTTTGGTTCTTGGGTCTGTGTGGAAGAAGGTAGATAGTCAAAAGACTACAATCATAGGATTGAAGCGGAGCAAAAGAAAACGCAATCAGGACGTCACTCTTCAGGAAATTCAGTTAATAAGTAGAAGACTAAAATGTCAAGACACAGTACGTATCTGACAGAATGATGTAACAGATGTCAAAAAAAGCCGGATGGCTTTAACTAAGATTACTAAATCCAGCTTTAGATTAGACCACTTTTCTTCCCGAAGGGCTGGAAGCTTGAGGTCGGAGTAAAGAAATAAAAGTTTCCACAAAGTTATCGTTTCATCAGCAGTTTTGCCCTTTTGAGGAAAGTAACATAAAAAGCCTTCAATTTCAGGATTATACAGAGGACTGATGACCTGGAGTTGAGAGGAGAGTCCACTGGAAGCTGCGAAAGAAGAAATTTTGATTGTTATCAACTCAAGAGCTGCTAATGAGCAATCGAAATTTTGATTATTATCGGCTCTTGAGCTTTGAATGCCCTTAGAAAAATTCTCTTGCAAATCCAGAGTTGATAAAAGTTCAAATTTTGACTATTATTATCGGCTCTTGATCGGCTCTAGGAAGGTTTTCTAAAGAATCAAGAGCCGGTAATAGTTCAAATTTTGATTATCCTTGGCTCTTGATCCATTGAACAATTTTTCTTGAGCCAATTAGAAGCTGCGGAAGAAGAAATATTGATTCATATCAACTTAAGAGCTGATGATATCATTCGAAACTTTGATCATTATCGGCTCTTGAGCTTTGAATGCCCTTAGAAAATTTCTCTAGCGAATCAAGAGTTGATAAAAGTTCAAATTTTTACTATGACCGGCCCTTGATTGGCTCTGAGAAGAAAGAATCTAGAGCCAGTAATAGTTCAAATTTTGATTATCTGTGGCTCTTGATCCTTTGGAAAAGTTTTCTTGGGCCAATTAGAAGCTGCGAAAGCAGAAATTTCGATTGATATCAACTTAAGAGCTGCTATGATCCTTCGAAATTTTGAATATTGTTACTTATACGGGTTCGCAGATAAGTGAGACTACTTTTTCGAACTTTAACGAATTTTATTAAATAAACACAATAACATAAAAATCACACGAAATTTAACACTACTTTAGGCCGGAGTCTCATGCATCCGTTTTCCGACGAAAGATTTCCGAAAAACCTTCTATTTTGACATATTTTTATACGATTATGTCAGAATAGAAGGTTATTCGGACATCTTTCGTCGAAAAACGGATGCATGAGACTCCGGCTTTACGCTCCGAACTACTCCAAATAAAGCTTTTACGGCACGATTATTTTCGAACGTGGTTATTTAGTTCCTGACTTTACACTGCATATATCTTCAGTTTACTGCACTTGTCGTACGTCAATCAGAACTGCTCCTTACGCGGTGCGCACCGCAGCTTTTATAGTTATGTGCGTCCTTCTCTAACACGCTCGAATTTTCGTGATTTAGTTCATCTTGAAAATAGTCGAATTTTCTGGCTTCTTCAACTGTAATTACAGGGGGCAATCAAAAAGTACGAGTGGCAGGTTTATAACAATATTATCGGCTCTTGAGCTTTGAACGCCCTTAATAAAAATTCTCTTGCGAATCCAAAGTTAATAACAGGTTCAAATTTTGACTGTTACTGGCTCTTGATTAGCTCCAGGAAAATTTTCCAAAGAATCAAGAGCCGGTATTCTGAGAAGTAACCCAAAATGGGTTAGAAATAAACTCCAGGAAGAAATACATCCAACTCCGGAATGGTGAATTATCTGGAAGATCAAGATCAGCCCAACGAAGAGCCATAAGCCATATTTTTTTAGAAGACTAGGTTGACATCACTGCTCAATTTGACATCAAGGTAGAAAACATTTTGTAGTTTTGAGAAGTCATGTGTCTAGGACTGATCATGGTTGCGAAGCTGACGTGGAGATCCCACATTGGAACAGCTCGAAACAAGAGAAGATGACATTAAGCCATGGGTTGTTTCTATCTTTTGAGGAATCGGATGAGTAGGTACCATGCACTCCAAAAAAGGTGAAAATGAAACTGAAGAACTAGAAACTCAGTCATTCTATGCCTAATTTAAAAGATTATTGGGATTTTAAGCAATAACTTACCAAAACTTGAAGGCTCTGTTCGTCCCAAACGGTCTCTAGTTCCTTTTCAGTTACTGGACGTAGGAAGACTCTTGTAGTAGTTGTCGGTTTTCCTCCTTCCTGCAAAAAAAAAATAATAATCAGTTAAATTTTTCGCCTCTACACATCTAAAAATAGCTACATTAGGTTGTTAATTATCCAAATTTTTCACAGTAATTAGTCTCAAATACCATCTATTTATTAAAGTGTGTCAACCTTACACACTGTAGGATTTGTAGGATTGGTTTCGTCAATAACATACATCTGTTTGTACGAAAATAAATGCGAAAAAACAATGGAATAACTTTGAACCGTACTCAAAAACTATGCCAGAAAAAATGGATTTCAACGAAAAATGTTTCAAATAAAAATGACAGATCCTTTAATTTTCTATATTTATAAATTGACTAGGTTTCAGGGATAACAATTCGAAGTGTAACCTCGGTAACTTGTACCTAATTCCAAGTATTTTTCCTATTTTCAGTTATAATTTCAGTAATTCTCAATTAATCTCACTAATTCCAGAGACCAGAATTGATTATAATTTCAAAGAAATTTCAAGGATTTCTAGCTCCATACTACTATGGTAAGACGTCCGCTCTAACTTAAGGTAGGTACCCGAAAAGGGTTTTCCGTTAGGTTTTGGTAAAGGTAAATGGTGTCATAAATGTTGTTGCCAGATTATGTATGAGACACTATCACTGATCAGCAGTTTCATTATTAATTTTTCTCTGTTTTGAATCAAAATTTCCCTTTCCAAACTCAAAACACATTATTCCCTCTCCAGACTCCATTCGATCCAGGCGAGAAAACGAGAGTAAAAGGAATCGCGGCGTGCGTGGCCAAAATAGGCGACGGGACCGACCGAAACTTTTTCCGAGTCGCTCATGCGCATTCTTTCCGAAAAATCGGCCAAGTGTCCTTGTCCTTCGGTTTATAAAAAGTTTTTTTTCTGGATTCGCTCGGAGAGAGAGAGAGAGCTTTTCTGAAATTTTGATTTATGTATTTTGGCGCAAATTGCCTAGGTCTAGGTGTATACGACTTGATTTATGAGGGACTCTATAGTATTTTTTGGACTTTATCTCATTGTCAAATAATAAAATATCCTGTGATGTACCTAGATCATATGATAAAAGTTGGTAGATATGTCAGAGTTGGGTGAGAAGTTTCACCTTTATGGTCGAAGTTAATTGATAAATGGGAATTATTGGAGGTTTACCTTACCAAGAATATGAAACAAAGGAAACTGGTTTAGCTTACCAACTCTCCTCTCAGGAAATTGACCAGTTGACCAGCAGTTTCCTGAAGAGAGAGTTGGTAAGTAACCTGCTGTTTGTTGTTGACCTTGATTCCAATATTTTCCACTAGTGGATGTTTTTGTTGTTTACCTTAGAACCACTTTCTCGGGTGATTTCAGTAATTCGAATGCACTTTCGAGAGTTGACGCGAGTTTACTACAGAAAGACCATTGATGGAACTGGAACTCAGAATTATTACAATGAAGCTGGGAACAAATCAAAGAGGAAGAGGCTCAATCGGTATTTATATCTAAATATAGATGATAACGGACTACAGAAGAAGAAAAATCTTGTCTATATAGTGATTTTATATTGAGTTCGATCAAGATTCTCATAGTTTGAGGAAGTTGTATGAAGGTTGGAAAAAATCGAACGTCATTTTCGTAAAGATTCGTGTAAGCATCTCATAAATTTGGAATAATAAGCTATAATAGGCCTGTAGTTTTCTGAATCCTCAGAATCCCATCACTTGTATGCTACAAATTTTCGTGTAGATTCCATAAATATGTTTTGTTCCGGAATAATAAAAACAAATCACTTTTTTAGTGTTTTGATTCTAGAGCGCATAAAGGTGTATTTGATCGGATTTATACCAAACTACAAGGGAATTTCCAGTGATAAATAAAGAAATTCTCATAATAAAGCAATCAATTTAAACCTCGAACATTATAAAGTTAATAAACACGTTTTGCTTTTGATGCCGTTCATTGTTTATACTGAATCTTATGCAAGGAGTGCATTATTTTCGTACCGCTAAGATGATTTAAACACCCAAACATCCAGGCCGATGTGCCAGGAAAAAAAAAGCGTTTGAAATTTTTCACACATTTTCTCACCTTGTATACAGTTCGATTACATAGATACAGGTGAGAAAATCGAAACCCGAAAATAAAATCCATTACGCCTACAAAAAAAATTCGAATATTGTGAATAGTTGCTTGGAATTTTTATTTTAAAGCTCAAATGTTGGATCTTTGTCAAATATGATTGTGAAAAAACTACATTTATATCAAATCCTTCACGGGCCTATTCCAAAACTACATAGGTACGCAAAATGTAATAGGTACATTTTAAACGCTATTGATGTTTACGAGTATCCGGTCACTAAATCCTGATTTTCCAGGGTAAACTTTGGAAAAGAGCTTTGTTTATTTTTCCGTTTTATTTTTTTCTTTTACTTATTAGTTCTGGCGCCATTCCAAAAACGTTTTGAAATTTATATGAAAACCGACTTGCACGCGACCCTGAAAATATTTCCACCGGTCGTCGAAAACCAAAACATATTATAACGTATTAAGTACCTATTTTTGTATCCAAATATGGTGAAAGTTATTAAAAATGTGTTAATTTCTAGTTCACTTTATTGATGTTTCAATGTGTGTTGGTGTTTTATGATCACTGATTTCACTGAAATTAAAGAATCTTCGATTTTGTTTGGTGTTTCATTTATTCCTGGCTGTAATAATGTAGGTATGGCTATTGGCTTCTGATTGATTTAAAGCCACACTCAACTACAGGAATTGTGATTTGACAGATTTTGATGGTATCTCAGAGCTTGGTCCAATTTTGGAGTGGAAATAAGCTCAGAACAAGTCATAGAAGTAAAATGCTGCGACAGTATAAAAGTGTAACTTACATAGCTCAGGTATTCTATCTATTTATCTCTGACGTTGAACATCTTTACTTAAAGTTAAGGAATGTTTCACGAACAAACAACCAAGGACTTGCATTTAACACATCGATGCTAAAAGTACCTGAAGTTTGAAATGGCTCTAACTCCAATGAGGGAGCTTCAGACTATGCTAGAAGGTTTATATTTCTAAAGGAAAGGCCGATGAACTTATGTCTAGATAGATGAAAGAAGAATACACGGGTCGGAAATGACCCTGTGGCAAAACTATCACTTAGCCAACGCCTCGTTTTGACAATTATTTATTTGAGATGTGGCAGCACTGGTCTCAAGTGCAGTGACCATTAAAAAAAGTAAAACAAGTGAGTTGTATGTCATGTACAGGGTGTTCCAACGTCTACTGAACAGGGGCTTATTTTTTACCTTGACTGTATTTTTGAAAAAGATCAAATTAGCCAATTGGATTTTTTTTCTGGAGAATTCAAAAATCATTTGAACCAAAGAGTTACCTACGCCATGGATTTTGTGTATGATTTTTGGAAAAGTCGCATCTTTTTACGTCTGTACTCTTTTTGTAGGTTCTACTGATATTTATGAACAATTGGTTTATGATATTTTCAATAAAATATAGTTTGATTGACTTGTTTACTTGTTTGGCTTATTTGTTTATCAATGTTATTGAAAAAAAAAAAAATTCTTAAATGTCACGAATGTGAGGTATGATATTTTTGAAGGTAGGTACCAATGCATACATACACACATCGCAAAAATTCTTGGACGCCCTTAGATATTTTTTACATAAATATTTTGTTTACGATTTATTCGGAATTTGAAGTATGTTAAATTTGCATTCAAAGGGCCAAAAAAAATGTTTTTATTTGTTACTCATTTGTAAAACGTCACTTATCAAGTCAAAACATAAACAACGAAAATTGATTTTTATAAGCTGCTGGCTTGTAAAATTGATAATTAAAGTGAATAACTTGTTACAGGTCAGAAGAATTATTTATTTTTAAAAAAATCAGTTTTATCGGTCCAAATGTTGGTCCTTCGAGCCGGATGCTGTGAATTTTGGGTTTTGGAGTGGTTTACTACTGAATAAAGATTATGCAAATGCGTTAGTGGACTCAGGCATTTGCTGTTGAGCTGAGAATGATTGGGATCAGCGTTTTATACTAAGATGGGGAAGAGAAAGAAATGTGAAGCAATTACCACTTATATATGGCATGGAGATTTATACCAAATGTCAGAAACGCATAGGAAAGGACAGAGCTAATATCTAGGTAATCAAACCAGAGCAATGGATAGAACACTACAAGAGTCTTGTTGCGGAAATAACCCACAACAGGTTCAATTTTTATTATTTCTAATTTATTATATCTCAATTTCTATTAATTACCATAAAAATGGATTTCTAAAAATAGATGCTATTGCTGGACTATTTATCTTGTAAAACCGACAACAACAACCCTTTGAACCGGTAAAATTACAGGTTTCTTCATTACCTTATAAGGCAGTGAACATCCCTAGTTTTTTACGACCTGCTCCCTGGAAGAGCTAGTCGACGCACATTCTTCAGTACTAATAGAACAAGCGAAGAGTTCGCACCCTCGCGCCCTCTGAATGCTCTCCAGGAGCAAAACCCCCAAAAACCCCCGTTAGTACGCGCGATTTATAGTAAAATACTACTCTCTGTGTCTCAAGGCCTGACATGGTCTATATTATTGATTACAATTCATGTAATTAACCCCTCATTGTTGCAAGTCACCTCGGACGACCAAAATTCTCTCCTACTCTGTTTTTGGCTCTATCTCTCTCACTCTCGACGGGATCCAACGCACCTGTATATCATTGTGTTTTCTTTTCATCTCAGTGGAAAATTCCCTAGCTGCCAGTGTGAATAGTTGTGATAAATGGATGAATAATCGCGTTGTGGATTTATCTGCATGAACCGGATTAAGCAAGTAAGACCGTTACAATTTCTCTAACAGTCGAACAAAAAGTTAATAAATACTGATTAGTGATTCGCTTGAAATGCACTATAAATTGAAGTGTTTTTTAACGTTTAATGCAGAGATTTGGTTTTCACACTCGTGAAATTAACATTTGTACATTTGTATATAGAAACTGAGCACATAAAAAGATTTTTCTTGCACATATTGTTTACAGACTTCAGCAGAAAAGTGCTCAAATTGTTAACGCTCAATAAATAAAAGAACTTTCAACGATCAATAAATATTTTGTGATAACAGTAAACTAATTGAGTTGACGAATTATTTATGTTGTGCTCTCGTGCATTTAATTAGTTAATTTGTGTTCTCGTTCATTGAACATTTAACCATAAATGATATTATTATCATTATCAGATTTCCCTACTTTTTATAAATCAAGATACTTTACTTTAGAAAATTTACTTTAGATTAGTATAAAATTTGTAGTTCGACTGGACGTCCAATTAGGAATTTTTAGATAGAATTTGATTGATAGCCATACCGAATTACTTTCATTTATTAATTAAATTGATAACTATTCTATTTCAGCGTTTTATTTGTATAAATGAGAATCAAGGCACCTCTAACCCAATACAAGGCTTAAATGATCCAACACCTAATGGTTAATTTTTACAGTCAATCAAAGTAAAAACTTTTGGTGCGGTTTGACTAAAGCCCAAAAAGGGGCAATAGCTAGTTCCGTCACAAGTCTATTACAAGAAACTAGACCGGAATATGTATAAGATTCTCCAAGACATATTGAAGTACATGGAGAAGAAGTTGAGATATCTGAAGAAACAGTAAAAAAGACTGGTAAGAATCTTAAGTCAGTTAAAACTAGCGGCCCAGAAGGGATATATACTCCGAAATGCTGAAATGGGGTGCTGAGAAATTCTTTAGAAGTCTCACATGTACTAAAAATAAATGCCCAAATGGTCCTCCTGTTCCACAAGACTGGAAAACGGCTTTTACATTATCCATTCGCAAAAAAGGAAATAAGCTGGACTGCAGTCCAGGGGCATATCAGTCACGAGCACACTAAGCAGACTATACAGTAGGCATTTATTCATTCCGTAAGTGTATATGGCACCTAGCACAATCCTATTGGTGAGATTCAAAATTTAAACCAATTAAACTCCGAGTGCCATCCCCGCGTACGGAATGTAAATCAATGCCATATGCACTTACGGATTGTATTATACCTAGTTATGCGTTATGCGCAGGCAAAATCACGTATCCACCGGCCAAATATCCTGTTTTATTTATCCATGCATGCTGCAACAACGTTGCTACTAAGGTTGCTACCTTTGAATTATTAATATTTTGAACAGAGTCCTGGAAAATATGGAGCAAACCTAATGACTGAAAATGACGGTAGAAGATGGGTGAAGAATTTTTGTCGTGACAAATTCACCATGACCATCAACAGAATGTTGTTGATCTGATGCTTTCTGAAAATAGCGAGTTTGGCACTTCTAGTTCACTGATTTTGTATAAAGCTTTCTTGTTTTGTTATATTATTCAATAAACATATTGACCCTTTCCGCTTTCGCTCTGATATATGTATATTTTCTTTGCTCACCGAAACTAAGATTTTTTAATCTGACCATTCTGACCAATGGGATTGTGCTAGGTGCCATATACATATACGGAATGAATAAACGCATACGGTAGAATCCTGCGTGATCTCATTGAAGAAGATTATAAACAGAAAGAAGAAGAGCAGAGCGGCTTTAGAGCAGGAAGATCAGTTCATCTAAAACAAGTCGCAGAAAATAGATCTGCTAGATATTTGGAAACCCACCTCACATATGTGAACCTATTAAAAGTATAAAATACAGTCCCAGTATCCAGACTATGGAAGGTATTAGAACAATCCAACCAATCACACAACGGCCCTTAAATAATTATATAAAGACTCAAATTCAAGAATAGAATAGAATAGATGTTTATTTCCAAAGATCACATACAGGATATAGGAAAATATTTACAGATTAAATTTATTACATAGGAAGGTACTATTTTCTTGGATTTTCAGGGGTATATTAATGAAAAAAGAATTAAAGTGGTTTGAAATTTCATTGGGATTTTCGTATTCAATATCATTACCGATAGTACTTTTAATTTTAACTTTTTTCTGATTTTTTGTTGTAGAATTTATTATGTCCCAGACAGTTTTTGATTTGTTTGTGGATAAAGATTATACCTTGCTATGATGATACATACGTTTAGCCAGCTTTAAAGTTCTTCTGTGAATATTTTTATATAGTTTGTAAAATTCTGAAGAGATCTCACCTTTCAGTTGTTTACAAAGAAGTTTTTTAAGATTTTTTGAGGAAGTACGTATACCTAAAGAGAGCCATTGTTTATTGGTGTTATGGTTTGTTCCTACAACAAACAAATGTTAAAGTAGGTACCTAACTGTGCAAAGTATTAGTAAAATATACCATGCTCTCATTGACATTAGCATTACCCTCAACCAAAACATCTGAAGAGTGTACATCAAGCAATTGTCTAAAATATGCCTTGTTTCTTTCCGAAAAAGCTCTTTTTAGGAGAGTGGTAAGAGTTACATTCGAGATAATGTGAAGACTAATTAGTTGAAGTGTATATGGTCAGATAGGCCATTCTCAGAAACTTTTTTATCTAATAAAAGAGAGTTTTAATTTGTACATACATAATCAATGAGAGTGGATGAGTTTCTGCCTACATGAGTAGGTCATTGAACACCGGAATAATATTGAAAGAATTTAAAATGTCTAGAAGCTGAAACTCATCTGAGTTATCCTGGAAATAAATTAATATTAAAATCACCGGTTACAATGGTCCGACTAAAGAAAAGATCCTGGTTAGATATTCAAGGCACAGCTCAAGTTGTACAAAGAAACTAGTTTTTTGGGATAGTGGAGACCTGTATATACATAGGATATCGGTTTTAATTTGCTCTGTGTAAATCTGTATGCAAGTGCACCCAAAAATCAGCTCAATACAGAACGCAGAAACCAAGTCAATGCAGGAAAAACTTCAGCCAATTTTCACTAGGATTGAGACACTGTCCATTTCTGAGTCAACACACAACTTTCTGACAAACACATAATGTCTATTCCTTCCTGATGCATCAAGAAAACTTTCACTTCATCCACTTTGTTTCTGAGACATTGTATATTTTGTTGGTGTGTTAAACGGAACACAATGTTACCTGAACTTTCTGAATGATTCAAGCTAAAAAATCTCCTACTGGTTTGTAGTTCAAAAACAGGCTGTGATTGAAGCGCCTGATTCCAACATTTTGTGGCGAGAAATCAGGTTCATAAAGTTCATCTTTGTGGTTTAAAACTGTCAAAACAAAGGATTTCAATCTTGTAGGGTCACTTGATAACTCTTTCACTGAAATTTGTAAGTTTTCAAAACCCGGCTGCTTTGAGAACTAGTCTTCAATTTGTTGTGATGTAACATGGCGTTTTATTCTATACAGATAAATCCAGGCTCTCTTGTCACCACCCATGATACTATTTGCTTTCTGTCCAGTACCCACGTCATTTCTTGTGCCTAATCTTTCTTTGGGATAGTGTTGACCTGTATCTACATAGGATATTGGTTTCAATTTCTTCTGTGTGAATCTCTATGCCAGTGCACTCAAAAATCAGTTCAATACAGAACGCAGAAACCAAGTCAATGCAGGAGAAACTGCAGCCATTTTTCACTAGGATTGAGACACATCCATGCTAGTTTTTAGTTCGATTGACTAGCAGTATGGTAACCAGATATAGGTATTTAAACTGTCCATTTCTAAGTCAACACACCAACTTTCTGACAAACACATAATGTCTATTTCTCCCTGTTGGAAACATGTTCCAACAATCATGCTATCTCTTTTTGATGGCAAAATATTTTTAGACATATAAAGTTTGCAACACTGCAGCGTTGTCGTCATGTCTATTCTGTCATGTCTGGCAATATATTGCGCGCCATTTTTGTCATTGCAGCAGTGTAGCTTGGAGCTTGTCCACGTTAACAAGCATCCAGAAACCTTTTCACATTTTAATAAATTTTATAATCTAGCTCTGCCCTGTTGGGCATCTAAGCAAGCTCTGGCTTCTTGTCATCTTGTAGTAGTAATTGTAAATAGTGTAAATATTGTGTAAATTGTTGTAAATATAGTGTCAGTGAAAAGCGCGTGTGTTTTAGTTCCCTATCCAGTCGATCATCCAGTCCACCTAATTATACAGTCCACTAATTATCAAGTTATTTATCTTCCATTATGTGGTTTTGCACACTCCCTGCATCAAGTAAACTTCCACTTCATCCAATTTTTTTCCGGGACATTGTATATTTTGGTGTGCTAAACGTAGCACAATATTACCTGAACTTTCTGAATGATTCAAGCTAAAAAACTGGTTTGAACTTCAAAAACAGGCTGTGATTGAAGCGCCTGATTCCAACATTTTGTGGCCGGAAATCAGGTTCATAAAGTTCATCTTTGTGGTTTAACGGTGCTGTCAAAACAAAGGAATTCAATCTTGTAGGGTCACTTGGTATATCTTTCACTGAAATTTTAAAGTTTTCAAAACCCGACTACTTTGAAACATTGTCTTCAATTTGTTGTGATGTAACATGGCGTTTTATTCTATACAAATAAATCCAGGCTCTCTTTCACCACACATGAAACTATTTGCTTCCTGTGCAGCAACCAAATTTCTTGTGCCTAATCTTTTTTTCTGTGGTCTCCGCTGAACAACTTTCCATGGTCACTTTTTTCCTCATCCAATAAAAATTTGGTTTCCCTGCGTAAGTTATTTAGAACATTCGCAGTGGTGTTTATATCACTTTCCAAATTTATGATTTGTTGTAATTTCTTCTTGTGACTTTTAACCATTGTATGAAAGTTTTGATTTGTACCTTTGAGAAATTCAGTTTTATTGGATTTTTCGTGATTTGAAAGTTGTCCAGTTTTAGTTTGGAGTTGAGAATTTGCAGTGGAGTAAGATGGTTTGTTTACTTGTGGATTGTCAATTTTTTCCAATAGTAGTGCATTGTTTTCTTTAAGCACATTACTTTTATCCGCTAATTCATTCAGCATCTTCTTCAGGTACCTATTCAATTTCCATAGTCATTCTGGAAACTTCCACTCTAGGCAATTCATCATGTTTTTTCAGGTTAGGATTAACACTCGATTTTTGTATCATCAATTTTTGCCTTAATTCTTCCCAGTCTTACCACACAACTATTATGGTAGATGTAAAAACAATTTTATGCACACGCATACACTACAACTTTTCTTCGAGCAGCACTTAAAACCACCCTAATTTGCATCTTTTACGCTCGTTTCAGAATCGCCGTATGACTCGCCCGACATGTTGGATTGAGAATTAAGATAAGTAAAAAACTCACAGACACATTTATAGTGAATGAAGGACTACGTTAAGGATGTTGTATCTCTCATACGCTTTTCAAAATATACGAAGCAGTAGGTAGCACTAAAAAATTGGAAGAGGAAGATCAATGTGGAATGAGTAGGTATAGAGATAAATGATACTAATGATACTTGCCTGTTTACTCTTCAGTTTAGTTTGCAGATGATAGTGGTCAGTGACAAAGAGGACATGCAATATATGATTAGAAATCTGATAAGAGAGTACCAAGAATGGGGCCTGAGAATTAATATAAATGAAACAAAACATCTATGTGTAGGCACCCTGAACGGAAACTTGGAAGTGGACCATGGTCAGGAAATTCTGCATTGTCAGGTATAAGGGTATCTAGGTATTACATTCGACAACACCGGAACAGATGTGGAAGAAATAGAAAAGCGAATAGTAAAAGCTGAAAAAGTAATAGGATGCCTAAATGGAATCTTATCGAGCAAGGAAATAAAGAAGAGAAAATTCAATACAACGAGACAATAAAAAGAGCAGCCTTCTATATGGAGACGTGGAGAATCACAGACAAAAGTAGAAAGTAGAAGCAGTTGAAATGAATGAATTGGATCGAAAAGTCCATGAGCGAAAGAAATGTCTCATTAGAGGACTGCGACAATAGAAGAGGATGGAAATTAGGTGTCGGACAATGCAGAAAGACGTTCTAAAACGACATATACAGGGTATACCATTTAAAACGAAACAGGTTAATGGCCGTTTGCAACGACCATTTTAAGGGAGGTTTAACGATGATCAACGTTTAAAGTGAAATTTTACATGTAAAAATGTCACTTTAAACGTTGATTATCGTTAAACCTCCTTTAAAGTGGTCGGTGCAAACGGCCATAAATATCTGATAACACTTCTATTTTTTAAAAAATCGCTCGTACAGGTAATTTGATTATGTGAGTGTTTGAAATATTTTCAGCACTAACTTGACCTTCTAGGGAGGGTGGGACCAACCCTCACTATTCCGAATGGAACAGGGGGTCGAATGATACCTGTATTAAAAGTGCCTCAAATGACATCAAATGAAAGAGAATTGAACGCTCTTTTGAAAGAGGTATCACTCGACCCCTTGGTTCATTTGGAATAGTAAGGATTCGTCCCACCCCTCCTGGAGGGTTGAAGTTGAAGTGCTAAAAATGGTTGCAGGAAACTTCCCCCTTTGAAAATCAAATTACGTGTACGAGCGATTTTTTAAAAAATAAACGAGGCATCAGATATTTTGCTTGTTTCGTTTCGTTTTAAATGGTACATCCTCTTTAACATATAAGTTTCAAACCCTAGTTGGGAAATGAGGGAATAGTGATTTTTCGATGGATTGAGTAATTTATGCGATTTTATCATTGAGCATTCATCAGATAACTTGTGATGACCTGTAGAACATTGAACATTGGGACGATCTTTTATTGCATTCGACTTGTAAACTCGATGAAAGTAATTTGAAATAATGAGAAATCGTAAAAATTTTGAGAGTTTTTAGTTTATAAAAGGAATGGCAGACTTGTTGGGAATATTCGAACAATCAAATTCTTGAAAATAAGTTTATGGAAAATGTATTTAGAAGTCAAATACGAGCCATCGTTATAGCGTTTGATAGAAGGAATTATGTAGTATGAAAATGTCACATAACCTTATTCCCTGTAAAATGTTTTTGGACTTACCCGGTAAATTCTAGAATTCTTCTAACCACGAAGCAGTTGTGGAAGATTTGTAATGAACATGCCTTTACGGGAATGTTTGACTGAATTGAAGGAATAAAAAAAAATGGGTGAGTCAGCTTTTTATTTTCCATACCATAGCATCATCAAGGAGAGCAGTTCCACGACCAAGAAGGGAAATATTATGAAGGTAATCTTTCCACATTAAATTCTTTCAACCAAGTGGTTCAACAGATTGTCCATGATGATGTTTGTACAATCAGCTATTGTCAATAGCTAAACCATCTTCATTCGGAAGTTCAGATCTAATCTTCCCAGATCGGGACTAATTCAACAACTCCATTCAATGCCTGTGGGACAGTGGGGTAGAATATAGGGTCTTTGGTTTTGGAATCAGGGCGAAGTCGTAGTAACCTTACTGCCTTTTCGTATTTGAAAATTGTAGCAAGTTTTTGCACACAGACGCATTTATCGCTGCGTTCAGAAGATTTGTTTTCTCGAAAGGGGAAACCATCAAAGGTCTAATCTTACAATGGAAAAAACTCTATAACAGGGGCCTAATCAGAGCTGGGACAATTTCCTGTGTACCTAAGAACACTTTGAAGCGCTTCAGAGCAGTAACCGGACAGAAGTTGGATACAAAGCAGGCTCAAAATCCATGGTAATGTGGATTACCTACTCATTCCTTTATAAAGCAAAATCTGTTCATCATTCTCTTGTATGTATAATGGTCTTCCAAAATGACCAAAAAGAATGCACCCAAATGAATTATAGTAGTCTCTTTTTATTGCACGTCGCAAAAATCAAAACAAAAACACATCACGACCTTTATTATTTCCTCTTTGCTCCGGCCCACGATATAAAAAAAAAGAAACAAACAAAGTAATATACGCCGTTTTTGAGTTTAATATCCACCCAGAAGCATGACAAGCGTAATATCTAAATTTACGCCTGCCGCGCCCAAAATAGACCACCTTTCTTTATAAAACGGATTTAGAACAAAGTTTATGTGCGCGAAAAATTCCCTCTCAAGTCGAGTAAGATTTCCGCGTTTTCTTTTTTGGCACGGATTTCGAAAAGAGAAGAACATGCGGCCCGATGCTAGGAGGCCGATGGTATATTTTTAGGTTTTAACGAGACTTATAGTAGTTTATTAACATTAAGTCTAATGTTTACAAGACAACTTTGAAAAGGAAGGAGAAAATTGCAAATCAATATTAGGATTTTTGAAAATACGATGCATTCCTATACAGAATCACCTGGGTTATTTCAAAATAAATATGTTTTTATAAATTTCTTTATTGCGCATCAAATACCTCTATTTAGTTCGCACTATTTGTTAATTCACACATTAATCAAGTCTAAAGCTTGACAGACAACCCACTAATAATTTATTTTAGACCTTTTATTAGATCGTTTTCAGGATTCTAATATACGTCAATCTTGGTTAGATTCCCTTTCTGGTAAACAACTGAGCATCATTTTTCAGCATTGCTTTAAAAATCATTTAAATGGGCAGCTTTTTCAAGATGGAGAAATAAGATTCTAAACAATGGAAACAATCGTCCGCTAAATCCAGATTATCAGACAATGTTTTGAACATGAAAAAGAAGACTTTGTAAGAAATAAAGTGAATTTGCAAAAAGAGCAGACAAAACTAGACGAAGAAAGAAGAATTGAAATTTGAATATTCAAAATCAAAGAAAACCGTATTAAGTAAGCAAGGCTTGAAATTGAGAAGATCATTAGCATCAAAATGCTGGAATGAGATATTCAATTAATTTGCATTGAATAATGGATTTGTGGGAAGATGATGCCAAATATATTTCAAGTAAAGTATAAAAGCTTCTTTCAGAAGGTATCATTGAAGAAAGTACGTCTTCCTGGCGAGCACAAGTTCTTGTGACAAAGAAGAAAAATCATGAAAAGATAATGGTTTTTGACTATTCTCAAACAATCAACAAGTTTACTTATCGTGACGCTTATCCTTTACCTAATATCGAAGGGTTGGTAAAAGCAGTCTCGAAATTTGACGTTTTTAGCACTATTGACCTAGAAAGTGCGTATCACCAGTTCCCTATAAGAGATGATGAAAAACAGTTCACTGCTTTTGAAGCAGATGGAAACCTGTACCAGTTTAATTGTATCCCTTTTGGTGTGACTAACGGCGTAGCTTGTTTTCAAAGAGCCTTAGATACAATAATCAGGCAAGAGAATCTAGAAGGCGTCTACGCATACCTCGATGATATACTAATTTGTGGAAAAAATCAAGAAGAACACGATAAGAATCTAACAGCTGTTAAAAAGTACAACCTAACTATAAATAAAAGTAAAAGTTTGTTCAACAAAAAGACAATTAAACTACTGGGATGTCTTATTAAAAACAGAAAACTTAAACCTGATCCTGCAAGAGTTGAACCTTTACAGAATCTGCCAGTACCAACTGATAAAGCTTCACTTCAAAGAGCTGTGGGCATGTTCCCTCATCACTCTAAATAGATACCTAGATTCTCCAAGAAAATTCATAGTATTTTTAGTACCAGAAACTTTCCTATGCAAGAGTCTGCTATCACCGATTTTCACAACTTGAAAACTGAAGTAGCAAAATCAGCTGTCACTGCCATTGAAGAAAACATTCCATTTGTGGTGGCAACAGACGCCTCCGAACATTGAATATAGCAGCAATTCTAAGCCAGTCTGGACGAACAGTTGCGTTTTTCTCAAAAACTCTATCATATAGTGAACAAAACCACTCAGCAGTTGAAAAAGAACCACTAGAAATTGTAGCAGCTCTGAAGAAATGGCGTCACTTTTTTATTGGAAGGCATTTTAAGTTGATTACAGATCAAATAGGGTCTCATTGATGTTCGACACGAAGCATAGTAGTAGAATAAAAAATGAAGAAATTCAACGCTGGAGTCTCGAACTTTCATGCTATTTATATGACATAGTCTACCGTCCAGGAAATGAGAATATCGTAGCCGATACAATACGACCCGTTTGTGACGGACGTGTACTTGCTGGAAGCAACCCAGATTATGCGTTTGTTCGTTTTCCCGATGGCAGAGAAGATACTGTCAATCCAAGACATTTAGCACCACGTGGAAGTGCACCTGAATTTGATGACGATGATGATAGTGAAAATCCCTTTCAATCTCGTAACGAACCAACACAAGAAAGCAACTCCTAAACAATATGCACAAACACCTGATAATCAGAATGATGATCCGGAAGAAAATTCACACAATGATGATCCGAAAGAAAATCTACACTTGAACACATCCGGAGATGAGTTCATATTAGTCCGCCCCAGAAGAAACCGTCAGCCTCCAAAGTACTCGACAGATTATGTTTCAAAATAGGCCTGGGGAGAATGTGGTGATACACCTTATTTCTGGGGTATTTGCATCACTACACAAAGTTTCCAATATGGACTAAGATATTGATACAATATAATACAATTATTAGAAACATCAAGAAAGAAGGCAAATCAAATATTAGATAGCGGACATGAGAAGTATTCCTCTACAGAGTAAAAAGCTTTAGCCAAAAGTGATGTCTTAAGTTGTTTTTTCAGGTAGGTATCTACTATCCTTTATTATTCTTATGCTATGAGGTAGGTGATTTGACATAGAAGATAGATTTTTGAGTACGTGAGGATGTGGGAATTGGTAGATCAATCACATGTGAACTTCTTATTGACTGAGGAGGGAGCATGAATATTAGAGCATGAGACACACAGATTCTAAAATTAAGATACAAGGAAGGGGCAAAATACATCTGCTTATAAAGAATGTTCTGCAAGAGCTTCGTGGACTAAGTTCATGTCAAACAATGTTAATGAGCGATAACCCCAGAAGCAAATGCCATATATAAGATTTAACTCAATTCAAGAAAAGTATACCCTAGCAACTGATTCACCCAGCTCAGCCTTGACAGTTCTAACAGCAAAGCATGCCGATGATATTTTTATACATAAGTGTTCAATGTGTTTATCAAACCTGAGCTGGTCATCAACAATTAGGCCAAGATACTTGGTCTCCCTGCTTCTGTCCATAACAGTGTTATTCAGATAAACATCGACACGAGTTGGAAAGTACTATCCGAAGCAATCATAGGGTCAGCAAGAATGTCTATGAGAGTAATGCCAAAAAACAAGAATAGAAACCACTGGTACGATCCGGAATCTGAGAGGGTACTTAGTGAGCATACACACCAAAGTATTATGCAACGTGCTACTCGAAACCAAGAAGATGGTACAATGGGAATCATTGATATTGGCACATACTATACTCTTTAAATATCCCTCGTATTAGGTCAAAATTCTAACCAATAAATCTATTTAGTCCGGAGTAGCGTAGCAAAAATTCGACGTGACAACATTCGATATGCGATTTGGAATTGAAACATGTCTTATGTAAAGGTAGGATTTTTAACTATCCGGCATTGCGGTATGCGGCAGCGGTGTGCGGTACTGGGATGTTCCGGATATCGCAAACCGCATGCTGTTAGCGGCAAATTTGTTTTTTAAGTGTCAGGCAAATATTTTTGAAGTCGCGATCAAAAAATGGAATCAGCTACTCGTCGTACTATTGCTACGATTCTCTTGCTCGAAGAAGATGAAGAAGAAGAAACCGTATTTCACTGTTGTGAAAATCACAGTGAAATTTCAAACATTTATAAAAGTCGTGCACAAGAATTTTCATTGAACGTCACGTGAAACTCAATTTAAAGCATACTTGAGTTTCACGTGACCTATTTTACTATATTTTGAATGCATTTGAGGGGGATATAACAACAAAGCCTCAATACTGTAGTGTTTCGCCAGGTCGTGGGGCGTCGCATACTACTGCGGTGTCGTCAAAAAACATTTTGGAGTTTTTCAGCGGCACGCCGCAAAGACAACTTACGACGTCGCAGTGCCGTTGACGCATAACGCATGGTAACAAAACAGTTCGATGTTACAACATGGTAGACAACTCACCGGCGCGTCGCAAAGCCGCACACCGCTACCGCACACCGCAATGCCGGATAGTTGAAAATCCTACATTAAGAGTTTCACGTGACACGTTTTACTATATTTTGAATGCAACTGAAGGGGATATAACAACAAAGCCTCAAAACTGCAGTATTTTGCCATGTCGTGGGGTGTCGCAAACTACTGCGGTGTCGTCGAAAAACATTTTTGAGTTTCTCAGCGGCACGCCGCAAAGACAGCTTGCGACGCCGCAGTGCCGTTGACGCATAACGCATGGTAACAAAACAACTCGATGTTATAAAATGGTAGACAACTCACCGGCATGTCGCAAAGCCGCACACCGCAATGCCGGATAGTTAAAAATCAAAAATCCTACCTTAAGTAGGCATTCACACCAAAGTAGCATGCGACGTGCGACTTGCTGCTAGAGAGCAGGAAACACGTCGCATGCTACTTTGGTGTGAATGTTCACTTTAAGGAGAGAAATAATGTAAGACTAGTGATGATGCAGAATCATATTGAAAAAAATAACAGTAAATTCACATACAACTACGAAGAAAGGCTAATAAACTACTATAAGAAGGAAAAAAAGAGAACAAGATTAGGTGTTGGAAGTCAATGGAAAGAACAATACCAGGAAATTCTAGAAGACAATAATAATAAGAAAGAATGGCTTTAGACCCAGAATCAACAACATCATTGAAGACGACAACGGAGATCTAGTAATCAGGCAAGATCAAATGCTGCGAACATGGAAAGAGTACTTTGAACAACTACATAACCAGGATTATACAAACAACGAACAACCGGCCAGCTTCCAAAATGTGGAAATGCGAAAAAAATACCCCTCTCGAATGAAAATTGAAAACGCTATGAAAAAGTTGAAAAACGATAAGTCTCCGGGTAAAGACACGATAACCGACGAACTCTCGAAACATGCTAGAAACACAACCACACCCCAACTACACAATCTCATAAGAAGTATCTGGAAAAACGGGATGATCCCAGAAGACTGGAAAGAAAGCATAATAATCCTCTTACACAAAATGATATGCAAAAATTATAGAGGAAAATCGCTCACAAACGTATCATACAAATGAAACAAAACAAGAGCCGACCCTGTATAACCAAAGACCCTTGTAGAGGAATTTCTCCATTTTTGATCGCTTGACGCCAAATCTCTTATTCTCAATAGATAAAAGAGAAACCAAGAAGCGACCACCAAGATTTCCCATCATCCATTAAATCCGGCTGACGAAATTCCTGCTGCGGCTGTTAATAATCCTAAACCCATACATTTGGAGAAAAGGAATAATTTGCTTCGATTTGACATTGTTGGTGCAAAAATAGAGCAAAACCGGAAATTTCGTGAAAATGTCTGCTACAACTGCACTATCAACGTGACTGCCCAAAGCCAAGAAAGGAATGGTCAATATGTAGAAAACTTGGGCACGTCATGGCAGAATGCTGCAAAAATAAGGTAGAAAGTTCAAAGTCATCGTTGTTTCGTCAAACAGGAGACGATCAAAAGTCAATTTCCCAAATAATGAATGTCAATTGCCTGGTCAACGGTCACTCTTTGCAGAGTTTCATTGAAACCGGTTGCAAAACAGTCACAATACGAGAGAAAGAAGCTCGTGAAGTTGGAATATTATGGCATCCATGTAATATAGTCATAAATGGATATGGCGGAGGCAAGGTTATGGCAGTGGGAAAAGCTACGGCAAAAATAAATGTTGATTTATTCACTTCCGAAGTGTCTATTATAGTGATAAGTACCAAATTATTTGCAACATATGCAATGAATATATCATTCCGAGATGTATAACTTCCACTGATTCAGCGCTACTGCTAATTTTTAATTTGTCAGAAGAGACGATAAGTTTCAACGAGCTTACCAGAGCAACTCCTTGTGTACCTGATGACGCATTAGGTAACAGTGATTGCCAGGTAACACTTTATTAAATCTGGTCTAGAATTGTTCACTTTAAATGATATTCAAGATCAAATTAATCATGATATTGGCGAGCACAACATGAAAATGCTACTCAACAACACGCTTAATCAATATCGTGATTATTTTGCTCAAAATATTGGGGTGCATAAAAGATGTTGATTTATTGAAAGATGATAAGCTTGTGACGTACAGACCTTATCGACTTTTGATTCTCAGAACGACAACATGTAAAAGAAATGGTTGATGATTTGCTTGATACTGGTATTATTCAAGAGTCTAATTCATCAGCTCCATTGTTCTTAATAAAAAGAAAAATGGTGAAATAAGCATGTGCGTTGATTACAGAACTATGAAATCGCAATGTATTAAAGACTGTTATCCCATGAAAAGACCCGATGATCATTTAGAAATGCTGTCAAATGCCAGGTACTTCACTTCTCTTGACATGGCTAGAGGACATCACCAAATTCCCATATCTGAAAAGTCACGACAGAGACCAGCGTTCGTTACTCCAGATGGGCAGTGCGAATATTTGCGTATGCCATTCGGATTGGTGAATGCTCCCGCCGTTTTCCAAAGAACAGTTAGCCACATTCTAGGAACTGTTAATCATATAACTGGATAAGCTTATCTTGATGACATTCTCGTGCTAAGTTTTAAAGCATTAAAAGAAATCTTTGAATCATTTGGGGGAACATTCAAGTTGAATAAATGTCATTTGGGGCATGAAATTAGTACAGAAGGAATTCGGCCTGGGTCGGGTCAGTTCCCAACTCCAAGAAATGTTCATGAAGTACGCCAATTTATAGGACTCGTAAGCTATTTTAGGAAATATGAGAAAAACTTTTTTCATTCTCCCCCCTACGAAAGTTGATTTTTTTATCTTGTATAGGTGAGCGGAAGCGAAAGTGAAACATGCTAGTAGTTACTTTCACTTTCGCTACTCGCATGTTTCACTTTCGCATACCTATTCACGATTTTTGAAGGCAAAGGATGAAAAGTTTAATACATTACACGCTGCAAAAGCCCTGTTAGGTGCTCGGAGGCAGTGCCGGCCCGAGGTTACTTTTAGGATGGAGCGAGATCCGATTTTGGCGCCCCTAATTAAGTAAATGCGAATCGTATCCACCGATCAGAGCTGTTCTAAGTACCAAGAAAAAGTACTTAAGTATCAAGTACAAGTTTCTTTTTTGATACGAATCAAGTACCAGTACAAGTAAATTGACTTGAATTGCCCAAATTCAAGTACAAGTACCAAATTCCGCCGCTTCTCGAGCGTGATAGGACATTTCCTTGCGAGTGCGCATATCCGTAAAAAAAAAAAAAAAATCCACGAAAGTCAGAGTTAAGTTAGTATTTACTTGCTTCCTTAATAAATAAAAAAAATTTGGATGATCCAGGTTTCCAGATTTTTTAGAAAAAAAAATCAGGAATGAGGCCATCAGGCTATGGCAAAGATATATCACGGTGTGTCTGTCTGATTGTAAAAAACATAGCTCCGTTATTCTAGGCTATATCTCTATAAAATTTTAGTATGTTGGAGCTAAAAGCTTCCTTAATACCTACATAAAAAAATATTTGGTTAATCTAAGTTTCCAGAATTTTTAGAAAAAAATTGAAACCGCAAGAATGAGGCCATCAGGCAATGGCAAACATATCACTAAGTGTGGACTATTGGACTGGACTATTTTTCAATAAAATTTTAAAATGTTAAAGCTAAAAGCTTTCTCAATAAGCAAAAAAATATTTGGTTCCTCCAGGTTTCCTAGATTTCCAGGAAAAAAATCAGAAATCAGGCCATAGGCTGTAATGCAAAAATATCACTCAATCGGGCTCTCGGATTAAAAAAATCGTAACTCAGCTATCTTTGGTTTTTATCCAATCAAAGTTTGGTATGTCGAAGTTAAAAAGCTCCTGGATACCTATATAAAAAAAATTCTACATTTACCAAAGTTTCTCAGATTTCCAGGAAAAAAAATCAGAAATCAGGCCATAGGCTGTAATGCAAAAATATCACTCAGTGGGGCTTTTGAATTAAAAAAATCGTAACTCAGCTATCTTTGGTTTTTTCCGAACCAAATTTTGGTATGTTTAAGCTAAAAGGCTCCTGGATAAATGAAAAAACTCTAAATGTCCCAAAGTTTCCCAGATTTCGAGGGGAAAAATCAAAAATTAGGCCATAGGCTGGGCTTAAGGGATTAAACAGATTTCAGAAACATATTTTTCTCTTTTTTTTTCCACCAAGGAACAAGTCGGAGGCGCCCCTCTAGGTCTGGCGCCTGGAGCGCTCGCTCTATTCGCCTTATGGTAGGGCCGGCCCTGCTCGGAGGAATACACCTCGCACCTGAAAGTACGCTTTCGCAGCTTGTAATATAAATAACTGTACCCAAATAGCTCGCGTTAACAAGGAAAAAATGAGGCTTTTCCATGGGAAGCAGAACAACAACAATCATAATGTATTAAAGACTGTTATCCCATGGGAAGACCCGATGATCATTTAGAAATGCTGTCAAATGCCAGGTACCTTAATTCTCTTAACAGGGCCAGTGGGTATCAACAAATTCCCAAATCTGAAAAGTCACGACAGAAACCAGCGTTCGTTACTCCAGATGGGCAGTACGAATATTTGCGTATGCCATTCGGATTCGTGAATGCTCCCGCCGTTTTCCAAAGAACGGTTAACCACCTTCTAGGAACTGTTAATCAATATAACTGGATTAGCTTATCTTGATGACATTCTCGTGCTAAGTTTTAAATTTGATTCTGGCTAAGAAGCATTAAAAGAAATCTTTGGAGCATTAAAAATTTTTGGAGGAACATTCGAGTTGAATAAATGTCATTTTTTTGAGAACGAAATTGATTATTTGGGGCATGAAATAAGTACAGAAGGAATTCGGCCTGGGTCAGTTCCCAACTCCAAGAAATGTTCATAAAGTAAGCCAATTTATAGGACTTGCAAGCTATTTTAGGAAATATGAGAAAAACTTTTTCATTCTCCCCCTACGAAAGTAGATTTTTTTATCTTGTATAGGCGAGCGAAAGCGAAAGTGAAACATGCTAGTAGTTACTTTCACTTTCGCTACTCGCATGTTCTACTTTCGCATACCTATTCACGAGTTTTGAAGGCAAAGGATGAAAAGTTTAATACTAAACACGCTGCAAAAGCCCTTTTAGGTACTCGGAGGCATTCAAATAGCCTCGGCTGCGCTTCGCTTCGCCTCGGCTATTTGAATACACCTCGCACCTAAAAGTACGCTTTCGCAGCTTGTAATATAAATAACTATATCCAAATAGCTCGCGTTAACAAGGAAAAATGAGGCTTTTACATGGGAAGCAGAACAACAACAATCAAAATGTATTAAAGACCCGATGATTATTTAGAAATGGTGTCAAATGCCAGGTACTTCACTTCTGCTGACATGGCCAGTGGGTATCACCAAATTCTCATGTCTGAAAAGTTACGACAGAAACCAGCGTTCGTTACTCCAAATGGGCAGTACGAATATTTGCGTATGCCATTCGGATTGGTGAATGCTCCCGCCGTTTTCCAAAGAATGGTTAACCACATTCTATTTAATTTCAATGTAGAATATCGGCCTGGAACAAAGATGGCTCATTAAGCAAAAATCCAGTGGAAACACAAAGTGAAAGCCTAGCTACTGAAATGTTAGCAGTCAATGTAACAGATGACGATTGGATTTTATCTTTATCACCTCAACTATAAGATGAACATGGGTTGAAGTGGTACGTGCCTGAAAGAACAAGACGAGCAATACTATCATATTACCATGACAAAAGAGGTTACTTAGCTACAAAAAAGATTCTTAAAGCAACAAGTGAATACTACTGGAAATATGTATAACAAAACAGGAAGGTTTTCTACATCAAAAGGGAGCCAATACCTATGGATACAATTCATTTTGATCATGGGCCTTTTGTCGAAAGTTCAAAGGGTAATTGTTACCTAATACTTGCTGTTGATGGATTTACGATTTACGTAGTATGTCTGGTTAAGATCTGGGAGAAAATGGCCGAATTCAGGATACCTCATAAAAGCTGTGTCATAAGATTATAAGACTAACAAGAGTTTGTGTAGAAGGTTCCAGATGCAGAGTGAAAGTTAAGAATGATATGTCGGATGTATTCACAAATAACAAAAATGAAATTTCAAGGAAATAAATAAGGGAAATTTACACATGTTAAAAACAGAATAACAACATTTGGAAGGAGCGCAAAAGTCTAAAAAAATTAAAAACAAGAAAAAAAAAAAAAAATTTCAAATGAAAAAACAAATTACAAAACTATAGTCGATAGCCAAAATCTAAAAACATTAAAAACAAATAGGTATGTATGAAATGGAACAACAAATAACAAAACTATAGTCGATAGCCAAAACCTAAAAAAATTAAAAACAAAAACAAACATTTCTGAAATGAAACAACAAATAACAAAACTATAATCGATAGAGGGGAAGAAGGAACACAGATAGAACAGATTGAAAAATAAGCACAAGAAAATGAAGAAAAAGAAATGCCTTTGTGTTACTAGCAGTAATAGTAGAAGTAGTAGGTAGCTCTGAGAGTTTTTATACCTTAAACAGACCAAAATTCAAATTTTAACATCAATTAATTACTCAAAAACTAAAGAAAATAATTGTGTTTCTTTTCGTGTAAACTGTAAACCCATGGGGAAAAGATGAGCGCACGTCACAAAAAAAAGAAAATTCAATACAAATAAGCATATTGGAATAGGAAATATTCTTAGCGAACCTAGAAGATTTTATGGAATATGGCATATTTCTGTAAGTATACCAGTAGGATGCGCATGCAATCCCGAATAATATATTTTTTTTTAAATTGTGCCTTTATGTCGTTAAAAAAAAAACTTACCAACACTTTATTGGAACCACCTCTTTAATCCAAATTTCCCACTGATGGAGATCCTCAAGACAAACAAACACTTAGTTTAAGTTTTTCAAAATTTGAAAATTTCGAATTTCCTTCTACACAAAAAAAAAATATTCCAAAAATATATAAAAGTTGGTGCTGAAAAGTCGTTTAGAAAATGCGGTGTTCACTGCACAAGATGTTAAAGAACACAATTCGGGCGTCCAAGTCGGCGGGACGCATCTGTTGAGCGTCTTGCCTTCTCGATTGACGTCACCAGGGCGTCCAAATTTAGCGCCTTTATACTTTCGTTTTGATTCTCGGTATAGAAACATACGTACCTACTTACGTTCTCTGCTTAATCTGAGATTTTTGAAATTAACACGGTTTTTGGGATAGGAAAAAAAAAACAAAACGATTAAGTTGGATCATGTGATATTTGTCCCATTATATTTTAACTATGAAAAATTTGCTTCTCTCATAAAACCGTGGCCCATAAAATGTTCGAGCTATTTTAAGACGGTCGATGTTATGGTTATCTTTAATTTGAATAGCGTTAATTACGGAAAATGAAAAAAGAGTTTCCAGAACAACTGAAAAAACCTGTCATAAGTACCTATATTATTATATTGTTGATAATTTCAATACTCTGGATGCTCGTATCGGTGGTTGTGCTCATTATGAATGTTATTATTTTTGTGATTCTAAGAACAATCTGGCTTTTTTATTGTTTCCTTTGTCAATGAAATTTTTTTTTCATTTTTCTGACAATAAAGCTTATTGTTACTTTATTTGATACATCAAAGGATTCACTTACCGTGACAGTAGTAGTTATCTTTGTAGTTCTCCTGACCGTGCCTTCTGGAGAAGAAGATGATGTGGTCGTTTTTGTATTTGAAGATGCTGCATGAGACTCCATTCCAGAAAGTATCACCTGCGCACCTGGAAATTTGAAAATATGGAACACTTTAGTCATCCACAATTATTGAAAATATTTTAATAGCTATTTATACAATAAGTTGCGAAATGAGCGTCTTTTAGGCACGCGACGTGAAAATTGTCCAACGAGGCAAAGCCGAGTTGGACAACACGTCGAGTGACTAAAAGACTTCGTTTCGTAACGTATTGTATACAAGATTTTTTCTACTGGCGTTTCATAATAAAAAAACACTATTTTATTTCAATGTTTGTCACCTGCTTTTGCTTGACATCTTTCATGGTGGTGACTAATATTCATAATAAATACATAACAAAATTCAAATCTGTGTTTAGTGTGTTTTTTATTTCTGAACAATGAATGACACTTTTAGGCACTAGTGCTTAAAAGTTACTTTTACGCACTTGAAAGTCACTTTTACGCACTGAGTGCCTAAAAGTCACTTTTACGCACTGAGTGCTTAAAAGAATGTCATTTCAAAACTAAAATGACAATCGAAAAGTTGCTATTATGAAACGTCAGTAGAAAAAATTTATTTTGTTTTCATCTCTGTCAAATTTTGGAGGCAATCAGATTTAAATTCGATTTCTTTTATATGGATTATGAGATTCATTTTTGTCGGAATACCTGTGATTTCAACTCTGGAAATTTTGAGCTGTTTTGAGATTCTTCATCATCTTATCTGGAAAGTCCAGCAAATACGTCCAGGGAGCCATATTCTTGAAAGGGGGGACCAACGACCTTTTCATGAAAACAATTTTTTCTCTCTGACAGAGAAAGAAAAATAATTGTTCTTACATATAGAAATGCTGCTCCGTCGTTTCAAGGCGCCAGCAGTAGGTATTTGTGTAGAAAACTTTAGTACCTTCTCGAAGACGAGACTAGAAACAGGACCACCCATTGACGAACAAGGAAGTACTGACAAAGGCTCACTAGGGTAAAAAAATCGTCTTAAGATACCATCAGAAGCGACAGAAAGGCACAAAAAACAAATTTAATCAAGAGTCTTGGTTAACGACCAAGCAGAAGATGCCTGTGGAAGTCTTTTCCTAATCCCTTATTCAGAAATTCTACAACAGCAGCAATATTCATATAGTGTTTGGTCGGCGTATTTATAGATATATTGTCGGACCTGGGAGTTATGAGGGGGTGAGAATCAAAACTAGAGCCAAGTACAAAAATAGGAAAATGTATTAAAATAAAGCTTACCACAAATACATGTCAGTTATGGGCATGGGCACTAATAATTATCACAGGTCTAAAAGGCACTATTACTACTAACTAACTAACGCGGATAATTCTCCGTCTGTAGACTACCTTCCCGTCTTCCAAAACCCATTATTTCATATTGATCAAGCGACCATGGCGCGTGATCGCTGATTATAATGAGCTGTCTTTGACATTGACCTTCCATGGGTTTAGGTTCCTTGTACGAATTAACAATTCAATAATTCGTTCAACTTGCAACCGAATGTTATTTAAATGTAACGTGATAAATTATTTTCCTGAAGCCCATGAACCTTTTTTGGAAGACGATTGGGTTTCATTAACCGAAGGGAGATGCCCTTTTACCCTAGATACGATAATATAAAAAGAACCGCACCAAGTTATACAGTTGAAGGCGCTACAGCCGCTACAAGAACTGTCCAAACGGTTTTAGTACTTTGATGAGGAAGGCAACGAGAAACCATTTCAGTATTTTCCCGAAGAAAATACTGAAAACCTAAAGCCCAGACCCTCAGTCCCCGGCAGAGGGTGCTAAGAATCACAGAGGCAGTCATGAAAAAGATTGCGACCCTGGAACATACAAAGTTTATTCCAAGAAGGAAACATTCACAATGTCATGAAACAAATGTATATGGACATCTTAAAGAGCATCGAAATGAGATTGCCTAGTTCTGGTGAGTGCCACATGGATGACCATCATGTAGATTATTCTGGTAACGACCACCGAAAACACTACAAAGGCGTGGCCGTGGCTTTCATAGTAAACATGGAAATACATAGAACTGTGAAACCTTTTGTCCTCCAATCCAATTCAATTCCAAACCATACAATGTGAACAATATCCAGACATATGCACCAACCTGCGATTAACCAGAAGAAGCTGTTGAAATATTTTACGGACAACACCAAAGCATCTTGGATCTGAGATCTGACTAAGAAGTCAGAAATTACAATTATTATGGGGAATTTATTGTGAAGATTGACAGTGGAGTAAGTGATGACATAGTTGATGATGGGTATTGGTATTGCGAAAAAACATGGTGACCGACTGTTCAGTTTTTGTCAGGAAATGGGTTTTGTTGTCTCTCGTATCCCTTTTTCAACTTCTACCAAGACGTCTGTACACTTTGACGCTCATACGCCGGACAGAAATTGCATCAAATCTGCAATGACTTACCCTGGCGCAGATATAAATTCGTATCACAATCCGCGCGTAGCGAACATCCAGCTAAAAGATGTATAGCTAAAACGAACAGCCCAAGACTGGATCTGACAATACTAAATAACTTAACAACTGTAGCAGAAGTAAGAAACGAATTAGATAACAAAGTAAACGTAATAAACAGGTTAGAGAATCAAGAAGTGGAGACTGAATGGACCGGTATCAGGGAAGCCTTTGTTAGCGTCAGCTCAAAATTGTCAAGTAACACTATAGGGTCAGGAAAAAAGATTAGATGACTGATGAAATCCTCAACTTGATGGAAGAAAGACTAGCCAGCATATCGTCAGTTGAATCGTTAAATCAAGAATGGAACAAGCCAGAGCATCATTTGTAAATCTGAAGTCCGTGTTATCTAGTCAAGGTCTCTCGCTCTCCGTTCGCACTCGAGTAGTACTACTACGTCTTCAGTGTTCTCCATTATGGGATTGAGGCGTGGACTCTGACAGACGCCATGTGTAAAAAGCTAGAGGCTTTTGAAATTTCAACATAGACGAATTTTAAAAATATCTCGGACGGACAGAGTGCGCAATGAAGATGTGCTATAACGAGAATGTCAAAAGATCTTGAAGTTGTGTTTATACGTTAAAAAAGCGAAAGCTAGAGTACTTAGGACGCATACTCAGGAAAAACACATACCTACAGAAGAGGCTCTGGACATCGAAGAATATCTTTGCTAAAGAATTTGCGTTACTAGTATGGCGAAACCACGACAAGTCTTTTCAGAAAAACAGCCGATAAAGTACAGAGAGCGCTGATGATTGCCAACGATCGTAGAGGCTAAGGCACTTGTAGAACAAGAAGAATGGAACAGGTGAGATCACCAGGAAGATGTTGAATGTCGGAGGAGAGACCCTCAAAGAAACAATCATATGCGAAAAAGATTCCAGATTACAGGAAAAACGCAAATAAAGTCATCCTCCTGATCAAGAAAAGTGACAAAATCTATAGAGTGTTACAGCCTACTGGAATATCTTCTAAAAGCTGCTTACAAGCCTCATATTCGACATTCACTCAAATAAGGGAGAATGCTACTCAATTGGAAACCTACACAATACCAACCGGATCCTTATCATGAGAGGCATTTAGGCCAAGGTGATACAATCTTCCTACATTTCTTCACTTTGGCTTTGTAAGACATGTACCTATACTAAAATGAGAAACGTTTCAACATTACGTGCGACAACTGAATGAACCTGTGTGGAAGGAATGCGGGCAAAACTGTCCTAGTTGGTGCCAGATTAAATGTATACGCGGGTCCTCGCGTCAGGGACCACGAATTTTCGCAATGCACCACGTCGGGGTCGTATAGTATAGGTGTTCGTTTTCCCCTCTGCTAATTCATATACGTCTCCAAGGTTCATTCAGTTGTCGCACTGTAGATGGAAGGCGTCTCATCCACCTTCTCTTTGTATCGTTCTCTTTAGCGGTGATGCAAAACTGACAAAGAACGAAGTGATATTGTAGTGGAGCGGAAATAGCAAAAACCAAAGAAAACCTTAAAGAATTGGAGAATCTTTTGCTAAGAATAAAAGCCAAGAAAAGCGATAAATTTCTGAAAAGAACATCCCTATGGAGACCCACAGGGAGATGTCAACTAAAATTGATCTGACCATCAAATAACCCAAAAGCCTGAAAACATCGAAAGTCGATATTTGGAGGAGATCCAGGTCAGAAAATCAATATGACTTCAAGACAAGGGATACGACATCGCTTTGACAGGAGGAAATCTGGTGTTCGGGATGAACGTCGGCAGTATCCAGTAAACGACCTCCGTTGCTGTGATGGTCAAAGCGGTTGGAAGACATGGAATTGACGACACCACTTGTAGGTGGATGCGAAACATTCTCCAAAGCCTACAGATTCGAACCACTCTATACGGAGACACCCTTGCAGGTATCTGCAACTTGATGTTGTCCACAAGGGGGAGTACTAGCTATCACCCTCCCTATGGAATTTTTGGTGGTTGATGACTTACTACAGCATCTCAACTCAGAGGGGTTCCACACCCAAGGGTATGCTAACGACGTGGTCACGTGAAGGGAAGAGGAGAGGAGAACTCATGCATACAGCACTTAGAAGTTTGCAGAAATGGTGTAGGCAGATCAACCCCACAATAAGCGCTGGGAAAACAGCGATTCTACCATTCACCAAAAAGCGATTAGCCGGAACCTATAAAAACCTGAATATCTTTGGTGAAAATATGAAAACTGTTAATGAAATGAAACATCTGGGCCTAATCCTAGACCCTAAATTGACATGGAATCAACAAATCAGCAAAGAAGATTATAAACAAAGCAAGAATGTGCCTCATGAGATGCAGGCACATGTTTTGCAAAACCTGGGGCTTGATACCAAAGATGGTGTAGTGGCTATACATCACAGTTATCAGACCCATGATAACATACGGGGCCGCCGTATGGTGGCCAAAGATTGAGCAAAAAACGACAATCATGAGCTTTACTGTCTACAGAGACTGGCTAGCTTGTGCATCTCAGGAACCATGGGTCACGGTGGCTATGGAAATAATTATGGTAGAGCCCTTCGATATCGTCATTAAGAAAAAGGCCGGCATCACGGCCTACAGAATGAAAACGGCAGGAGTCTGGAAACCACAGCCGAGCAAATACGGATACACAATACTGACACATGTCATAGACAACGAACTATTGGAAATCAGATCGGATCACATGACGCCGATTTTCAACTTTGAAAGACCGTATATAGGATTGAGCGCGACCCTAACATGCAGGATAAGAAAACGGTCCCACTGTTGCGGGATGGGACGGGTTAATCTACACCGACGGCTCAAAAACGGTAAACGGAGTGGGGGCAGGGATATATGACGAACGACCCAAGATGAATGTCAGCATATCACTGGGAGATGAAACTACTATACACGGGCCGAGTTCGTTTTTATCATCTCTTTCGTCGATTTGCTCCAAAATTTTGACAGGCACGTGACTGGATAAGACAGTTTCAGTTTACAAATCACGTGCCTGTCAGAATTTCGGAGGAAATCGACGGAAAAGATGACGAAAACGAACTCGGCCACGGAGTCCGTGCTTGCAGGTGGATCGGATGCTATTTCTACTAATCCACCTGCAAAATACTTCTAATACACGGGCTATGTTAATCATATCGAGCAGAAGTCTTCGCTAGATGAGTGCATCCAACAAAGTATTACGGCAGAATGTTAAAACCAAAACGTAGCTATTCTAACGGTTAGCCAAGCAGCACTAAAAGCGCCGATTTCCTATCGCATTACTTACCGAATGACGATGGAGCGCCTCATTGACCTGAAGCAGCTTGGTAAGGAAAACAAGGTTCGCCTCCTATGGGTTCCTGGCCACTCGGGGATTGATGGCAACGAAAAAGCAGATGGGCTGGCGAGAGTTGGAGCTGCAACGCCAATTATAGGCCCCAGGCCCAGTTTTGGAATATCGATTCAAGTGGTAAAGTAAAGTGAACACTGGACTAATCGTCGAAAAGATAATATTTGGCTCGTTGGAATAAAACACCTGGACAATATAACGCAAGTTCGATAATTAGCAAACCCTTCAACGGAACTAACAACTGACGTGCTACGACTTACGCTCTCACAGATGAGACAAGTGATAAGCTATCGACAGGACACTGTCACTTGAGGATGCATCAGTACAGGATGGGTATATTCAATGAACCCACCGAATGCAGACTGTGGGGAGAGGAAGATGAAACAGCTTCCCACATCATTTTTAACTCTGTGGCCCTATTACACAAAATATACAGACTCTTCGGAGCAATACAGACCGGAGATAGACTACCGCCTGAAAATCTTGTCCAAGGGCTATTAGGCGTGATACAGGGAACAGTACTCTTGTAGGGCAAGAAGGAAATTGGGGTGCACAATAAGCCAACAACCTGCAGTGCATGGAAGGCCTCAGCGCCTAGATCCCCCTTTAACCAACCAACCAACCAGTAAACGAGATCGGGCAAAAGTCGAAAGTAAGAAGACCCACGTGAACAAGTCAGTAAAAGTGGCTGGTCATGAGGCAGCGCAAAACGTCGGATTTTAAAAGCGAAAATTCAAAGTCATTTCCAAACGTGAAATAGAGTACCAAGTAATTAGGTGTATGCCAGAAGTTAATATTGTAGTATTTATTAAATGTAAGAAAAGTCTAGTCAACAAACTGTTTTAATATTTGAGAAAGTGTTTTTTGTATAGGTACTAGGAAACTTCAGAAACATTTATATATTTTTGAACCTTAACTGTTGGAAGAATTTTTGGAAAATTTGGCTCTCTATTTTATTAACCATAAGAAAAATTAACTGAAAACTCCAAGCCAAATATGCCAGGAACAAGACCAGCGGCCAGCTAATCCAACTCTACCCTTTTCTCAACACCACAGCCGACTGAAGACCAGAACCAAAATCAACACTTACAAGCTGTATATCCGGCCTATACTTACATATACATACAATGCCAGCCTGGTATGCCACTGCAACACCTATTAACTGTTATCCCTTGACGAGCCTGGAAAACCGGATACCTACGTAACCACCTCCTGAACGCACCATGGTTTGTCAGAAACAACTCTAGCAGAAAGGATACCAGGGGACCAAAATTTCACCAATTCCTTCATTAGGGATTCTCACAACCCAGCTCCGCTGGGATCAAGATACCCTCACCCATGGAACCAAATCTGAGGTAGCCAAGAAACACCTCCCACTTAAAGATCCGACATGCAGAATCACCACAAAATCTTTCAGGACCTGGGAATCGAGAATATGCATCTAAATAAATATGGGAACATAAAATTTATATACATTTTCCCAACCACAAAAATTATTGCCATTTGGACAAGACACCCAGGAACAAAACAAATTAACGCTCGCCAACTCAACATCTTAGGTTTCTGGGCTAGGGTTCACAATATCGACATCAAATGAAGAGCAGATTTTCTTGAAAAACAACAAAGAGCTACGCTACAACACTTTTCCAAGACCCAGGGCCATTTTGTGGACTAATGAAGAGGCATCTCACATGTCATGAAAAACTGTACAGATGGAAAAAAAAAACTAAATGCTAACTCATTGGAGACCCATTCGGGGTCTGTCTAAGATAAGTAAAAAGGCTAAAATCCATCTCAGCAAAAAGCATCTGAATAACTGAAAAGATAGCGATGCTCAGCGCCTGTATCTGTCCGAAACGACTACAGATTAAATCTAGAATCTAGAAGGATAATATTACAAAAACCTAATGAAGCTCCTGAAGTGGTGGGCCTTAGAATGATTTTTCAAAAGACCGAATATCTTGAGTCCGGGAGACACTGTCGACAACTACCCAAGAGTACAATGATCTGGTGTATGATAATCAGACCAGGAATTGAACATCTACGTAAACGTCAAAAGGAAAGTCTACAACAAGTGCAACCTCCCAGTGGCATTATGGACTGAGTGATACTCACATTCCCTTCATAGATAAGGTTTTTTGAGAACAAAAATTAAATAATCGAGAAGATTCCCTATTCAGAAGTCGGAGAGCCATAATCTGGTAGATTAGATAGAGAACATCAGGAATCTATGACGAAGTGGAGCGAGTGACGATACTGAAATGGTAATGGCAGGACACGTGACTGAAAACAACTCCAAATGGGCCAAATTTCTACCAAACAGGACAAAGAGGAATGTCGGACTTCCCCAGGCAAGATGACATCCAAAAAAAATCCAAACCGCCTAGTAAAGCAACTTTGTCGCTAGAGACTAAAAGATTCAAAAGCATTCACTTGAAAAAATTTCAAAGATGAGACTCACCCCTACTTGGGTGTGAGCAATAAAGAAGAAATATTTGCCAAGCTATTGAAAATCTTCTAGAAATTTTGAAAAAGGGTCTTATCTATGTCTTTAGTCAAATATCTCAGTAAACCTCCAGCAATATAGGTCTGCGAAATTTGCCCGTTTTGGGATCAATTTGGTCCAAAAGTCCAAGCTAAGTGATGTACAGTGATTGAAAGATTTAATTTGAAATTGGCTACACTTTTTGGATTTTAAAAACTATCAAAGTATCTCTTTACAGGCTCCAAATAAAAAGCCCTCGAAGTACCTGACTATTTGGATTTCAAAAAAAACTATCTCACAGACTCACTTCAAAAAACTGAAAACACGCAATTGTTACTGACTCACTCACTCACTAAATAAAGAAATATTTACAAACCTAAAAATTTATTCAAAAGTCCTCTGGCAGCAACATCTTCTTCACTATCACCTTCCGCTCCGTATTCTTCATTTTTCATTCTAGTTATCACATCTTGCACTCCGGAAATTTTACTTTTGTTTGTCAAAAACGTCTCACCGCTGCTGCTGCTTGTCGTTTTCATCGTGCGTACTGTCACGGTACTGCTTTCAGCCTCTCTGTCGTCAGCTGCAAATTTTCCCAAATAAATTTTTTCAAGTTTGAAGATTTTTTTTTTGTTATACCTGGAGATAATTCTCGGCTATCAGGTTCGCCTTCTCCGTTTGTACTTTTGAAGCTGGAACTCCGCAAGATCAAACCTGCCTTGGGGTAGGTTGTTTGCCGTTCACTCTTCAAAGTTTCAACTAAAAATTTAATTATTTGGCACATAAACGTTTCACTCTTTCAAGCACTTTGCTATTACTGAACGATTTCTTACAATAAAATGCGATTTTAAATAAATAAAAACGAGAAAGCGGTATACTACTGACCTGCATTATCAATGAATTTCTTGGACATTTCTTTTACTGAACCTCGTCTGTTAACTTTAGTGGTTTTAGTGGTCGTCGATGATGTTTTTTCGCTTGAATCGCAAATTTGCTTCACAAAAATAAATCAGTTTATTAAAACAATATTCTAAAACATATTAACACTTCTAACCTAGTCTCACTTACTTTTTTATTGTTGGTAAGACTTCTTAAAGATGGCGTATCCTTATAACCAAATTTCTGAGTAGTAGTCACACTTGTAACCTTACCATCGGAAGATACAGGGCCATCTTGGTCCAAATCTCTCGGATCGTTCGAATATTTCGTCACGCTCACTTGCCCCACCGGCTCTTGGTCGTTTTCTGAATAGTACTCACTTCGGATTACCGTACCTTGAACTGTATACAAAATTAATTAAATGATCCAAAATAGCAAAAATTCTTACCTTTAATTTTCTCGTTCTTATTCTGGGCCCTTAAAGCTTTCAATCCAAATAGTGGGGTACCATTCTCATCGGTAGGCCCTACACCGTAACTCGATGTAATGATGTCAGTACCTTTGACTTCTTTTGCTGGACTGGTTCTTAGGATTGAGGATTTTTTTGTTGTGGTGGTACTGGTGGTAGAAGAGACTTTTTTGTTTACTGGTGCTGCACTGTCTTTGGCGTTTCTCAAATTTCTTTGTCTCACCCATTCAGGTTGACTATCTTCGATTGGCTTTTTGGTTATTGGGGCTGTCTTTTTCAGGGTTGTAAATGATTTTTCAGTAGTTTTAGTCGTGGTGGTTTTGGTGCCTCCAGGAATTGTTTCAGTGGTTTTTACAGTGGTTACTTTACCTTCAGGTATGAGGTCTACGGTTTTGGAGACTCTTCTTTCAGGGCTTTTTTGTGGACTAGATCTATCCCGAACCGGGCTCGCGTTTTTAGTTACTTTTGTAGATTTGTAGGAGGATTGATATTCTGAAGAACTTTGCTCTACGGTTTTTTTACTGTCTACAATATCTGTGTGTTGGTAAAGCTTGTTATCTATAGTTCTACGCTCTGGACTAGTTTTTCTCACATATGAGGTCTGGTATTCAGAAGAAGTTGTTTTGCCAGTTTTAGCTGGACTAGAGTCTCTTCTAGGTTCATTTGGCTTAGGCTCTGGACTAGGTTTTCTCATGTATTCAGTAGAAGTTGAAACCGATGTCACAGTTTTGGCTGGGCTAGTACTTCTTCTAGGTTCTGGACTAGTTTTCCTTACATATGTGGACTGATATTCAGAGGCAGAAGTTGTGGATGAACTCGATTTAACAGTTTTAGATGGACTAGGGCTTCTTTTTGGCCCATCTTTCCTCACATATGTAGTCTGATATTCTGTAGTAGAAGTTGTGGATGAAGTTGGTTTAACAGTTTTAGCTGGACTAGAACCTCGTCTACTGATAGCTTCACGCGGTGCAGATCTTCTCTTGGCTATGTACGATTCAAGAGTGCCTTCGGATATAAGTCTTTTGACTAGGCGAATTTGGGTGCGGATTTTTCTTCTAAGCTCGTAACCAACAACTTTTTCCAACTAGAATTTATAAAAATTATTATGAAACTTAAACCTACAAAAGACAATCAATACTCACCAATTCCTCTAAAACTTCTATTTCAAATATTTCCTCAATTTCCTCCTCAGTAATGCGCTTTTCCAAAGTTATACTGCTTTTTCTCCTCTCAGTAGTTGATGTTGATGTTTCGGTAGTTTTTGTAGTTCGTCCAGAGTCAGTCCTTCTCAAAGTAACTCCAAACTTCGTTTGTCTTGTATCTACTTGGTCTGCAGGTTGCGGTTCATGCTGCTGGGGCTTAGCTAAAAAAGATGAAAATGTATTTTTCTGTGTTGGAATTGGAAAATACTAACCTTGATTGATGCTATCCCTGTGAGGACTGTTAGGCCTCAAACTTCTATCCAAAGGTTTCATGTAATGTGGTAGTTCACCTTCAGGAGTTGGCTCTCTGCTTCTCACCTTGATTTCTGGAGATTTAGGTCTGGATCTTGTGTACTCAGGAGAAGTTGTTCGTTTGGGTTCCTTTTCAGGAGATTTAGGCCTAACCGTTGCATAATCTGGTGAAGTTGGCCTTTCTAGAGGTTTTTTGGTCGATTGAGATTCTTTTTCAGGCTTATAACGTGTGTATTCCGCTTTTTTTGGTGATTCGGGTTCTTTTTCTGGAGACTGAGGCCTAAACCTTGTATATCCTGGAGAGCTTGGCCTTTCTGGAGATTGTGATTTTATAAATTGTACGGTATCAACTTTCTGTGTAGATGATTTTCTTCTAATAACTTCTTGCTGCTCCTCTACATCAGTCCTACTGGTGGTTTTTGTAGATTTTTTAGCATCAAACACTGAAGGTCTTGACAGAATATCTTTTTGCCAAGGAGTGTCATGGTCTTTGCCAATATTTTCGAATAAAGCCTTTGCTCTTTTAATACTTTCAGTGCTCCTAAGCCTTGTGGTAGACTTGGAGTCATCTTGCACTTTTCTTGAAGATTTTGGTGTAGATTCTGGAGAAGTTGATGTATAATAATCAGTTTCAACTTTTCCTGTTTTCAAAATCGACGCATACTCATTCGACGGTTTTCTGTCGGGTGTTTTATAATCTGGAGAAGGTGATCTTTGTTTAGTAGGTGTTGTGGTTTCCGGAGAGGCAAAAGATATCCTTTCAGGAGACTTACGTGAACTGATTTCCTGTCTTTTCTCTGTATGAATAAATTCACTAGTAACATCTTTAGTTGGGTGAATCTCCATCTTTGAAAGACTCACTGTTGGTTTCGTAGATGTAGAGGTGGTTAATTTTTCTGCTGTTGAAATAAACTTGCTTACTTTATCAGACACGCTTAGCAAGCATTCGTCTTCTTTAAGATCGTCTTCTACATCTTCTAAATCTGGACGTGATACCTTTGGAGCAACAGTTTTAGGTTTCTGGGTTTCTTCTACAGAGGTATTAAAGTCTGAAACTTTCTGTTGAATATTTACATTGACATCGAATGATTTTGGTTTGGGGCTTCTAGACCTGTCGGTTGTTAGTTGTTCAGCTGTACTAATAAACTTGCTAACCTTATCTGAGACACTCAAAAGGCATTCGTCTTCTTTTAAATCTTCTGAAACTACCAAAGAAGGCCTTTCAACTTTGCCTGGCTTCGGTTTTAAAGGTTCTCTAGTCAATTGATCAGCAGTATTTAAAAATTTATTAATTTTCTTATTAATACTCAATAAGCTTTCATCACTTTCTTCAACCTTATCAACTTTAGTTATCCTGGAACTCATTTCAGTGATCCTAGTAGCATTTTCATTGAAATCAGTTTCAGTTTCAAATATAGGCATGTCTGAGAGTTTTTTGGGTTTTCGTTTCAAGGAGCCTTCATCAGGTTCACTAATTTGATCAGGATATCTTGCTGGCGTCTCATCTTCTTCTTCGTCACTCGTCAGAGGTCTTGGACAGAGTCTATCAGGAGTAGGCTCACGGGAAGATTTTGATCTTTGTAGATTGACAATAACTTCACGATCAGGACCAGGTTCGTTGGTTATGAGAACTGTTTTGGTTGTTATGACTCTTTTGGTAGTTTGTCTATTGTCTGTATCTTTATTTGTTAAATCAATAAGAGACCCTTCTACGCTTTCTACAACAGATTCTTCATCGTCTGAAGACACGTATTCTTTCTTGGTGATAGTCTTTTTGGTGGGTGCTACTGTTACCCTGGTAGTCACTGTATGCTTTTTGGGTTCAATTAGTTTGCTTTTTGGTTTGACTTCATTTACAGTTTTTTTGACAGTCGTAGAATACCTTGATTGAGTGACAGTAGTTGTGGATTGTTTAGGTTTCACTTCAGGGGCCTTAGTTGCAGGTGCTTTGTTGATGGGACTTGGTATTTTTCCTTTGGGCTTAGGTGCATCACCGTTAAGCATTATAGTTTTGGTAACTTTTTTCTTGGTTACCGTATCATCAACTCTATTGGTTCTTATATGAATTGATTTGTCTTCTTTTGTGCCTGATGTTTGCTCAATGTTATAAAGAGTAGTCTTAGTGGTAGGTTTCACAGGTTTCTTTACTGGCTCCTTTTTCAGCTTACTTATTTTAGAATATTCGTCTTGGTATTCAGTGGCACCAATAAATTTGGTCTTCTCAACCTTGTAAATTGTTTGTGGTTGCTTTTTAGGAGTTGGTATTCTTGGACTTAACTTTGCAGTCACTTCTATAAGCTTTTTAGATGGAGTTTTCTTCATTGGAGATTTTTCTTTTGATGGTTCCCGTTTAAGGGGAACTTTACTTGTAGGACTATCAGTTTTGGTAACTTCAGGCAGCTTTTTTGTGATTGGTCTCTTAGGTAAAAATCCATTTTGTGTTGGTTTATCCTTCTTAATAATTTTAGTGGTTTGCTGTTTTGTAATTTCATTTTCCAGAATCTCAGATTCAATCAATTCTTGTGTGGTTTTCTTGTGGTCTATTTTCCTCACTTCGTCTGCTTTGCAAAGTTGACTGAAGATTTTCTTTTCTAACACTGGTTCCTCAACAGGGATCCTCGTTTCTACTGTTTCCACAGTTTTTTGTGTGATGGTTTCTTCAACGTCTTCTGTTTCAGATGTAGAGCTTTCCGAATCTTTTCTAGGTTTCTTGTCTTTGGACGAAGGTTTAATTTGAGATGGAACTGCTGCAATGCCTGCGGCATATTTTCGCGGAGTTTTCTTTTCTGGAGACTTTCTGGTTTGAGATGGAAATTCTGCAATGGTTGGTGCTTCTTTTTTAGGCAATTTCTCGTCATGTATTGGAGACTTCTTTGGTTGTGATATTCCAGATGGTTTAATTTCTGCTGATTTGGGAATATTTTTGCCAGGAGATTTCTTCTCTGGATACTGTTCCAAAGGTTCAGGAGATTTACGTATTTGCGATGGGAATTCAGATAGCGAAGGTTTATCCTTTGAGGGGCTAGTTTTTTCAGGATATGGTTCCAAAGGTTCTCTTTCAGGAGTTTTTCTCACTTGCGATGGGAACTCGCAAATGGTTGGACCAGATTTGGTAGGAGATTTTCTTTCAGGATAGGGTTCTAGGACAACTTTCTCAGGTGATTTTCTGATTTGTGATGGGAATTCTGAAATTGACGGAGCAGTTTTAGTTGGTGATGTCTTTTCAGGATAAGGCTCCAATGGCTCCCTTTCTGGTGAAGTTCTAATCTGTGACGGAAACTCGGAAATTGTTGGTCCAGTTTTAGTTGGTGAGCTTTTTTCAGGATACGGTTCCAATTTTTCTTTTTCTGGAGACTTCCTAGTTTGCGCTGGGAACTCAGAAATTGTTGGGCCAGTTTTAGTTGGTGACCTTCTTTCAGGATACGGTTCCAGTGGTTCTTTTTCTGGAGACTTTCTAATTTGCGCTGGAAACTCAGAAATTGTTGGCCCAGTTTTAGTTGGCGACCTTCTTTCAGGATACGGTTCCAATGGTTCTCTTTCTGGAGATTTCCTAGTTTGTGCTGGGAACTCAGAAATTGTTGGCCCAGTTTTAGTAGGCGACCTCCTTTCAGGATAAGGCTCCAATGGTTCTTTTTCTGGAGACTTCCTATTTTGCGCTGGGAACTCAGAAATTGTTGGCCCACTTTTAGTTGGTGACCTTCTTTCAGGATAAGGTTCCAATGGTTTTTTTTCTGGAGATTTCCTGGTTTGCGCTGGGAACTCAGAAATTGTTGGCCCAGTCTTAGTAGGCGACCTTCTTTCAGGATAAGGTTCCAATGGTTGTTTTTCTGGCGACCTTCTAATTTGCGCAGGTAATTCAGAAACAGAAGGACTACTTTTAGTTGGCGACTTTCTAGATTGTGATTGTTTTTCTGGTGATTTTTCTTTAACAGGACTTCTCCTATTCGGATATTGATTTTCTGGTGTTTTCACAGGGCTGCTTCTTGATAGCCTTCTGGTTACATCATCGCTACTTGAAGTTCTGGTGCTAGTTTCCCTAAACGAACTCCTTTTAATGGAACTTTTTTCCAAACTGCTTCTACGTGTCTCTTTAGTGTCCTTATTTAAACCCAAAATTTCCTTGACCCTTTCTTCATAAGTATCAGTTCGGACAAGTTTTGGTCTTTCGTTGGTTGGAGTAGGAGAATCTTTCGTTGGAGACCTACGGAGATCAGTTAAAGGTGAAGTTGGTGATCTTTCAGTAACTTTTTTAATCTTTCTAGTGGTGATGTCTAAGCTAGAAGGTCTTGTAGTGTCTTTTCTGGTTACAGTAACGTCATCCAAATCAGTAATGACATCTTTAGTGCTTCTTATATACTCAAAGTCACTTGTAGTGGTTCCGGTTGGTGAAGGACTTCTTGGTTTAGTAGTTTTTTTGCGAGTCAAAGTGCTGGAGTCAATGGAGTCGTTTTTAGATTTTCTCGTAAAAGTGTCTGTGCTGTAATGTGTAGTTTTAATATCACTGGAGTATCTTTCAGGCGATTGCCTGCTATAAGTGATTGTTTCCGTGCTTGAAAATTTATCTGCAGCCTTTTTGGGGCTTCTAGATCTTCCGTAACGTTCCGGTGAAGTTCTAGACGGGAACCTCATCTTTTCAGGACTTGCGTCTCTCCTCAAAGAAGCATTACTGTTGGTTCTAGGCGAACCTCTAGTGATCCTTTCAGGCGTAATGGACCTCAAAGACCTAGCAAATGCGTCATGGGTAGCACTTACTTCCACTGAAATCTTTTTGCTGGTATAATCATTACGATAAGTGGTATCATATTGTCCGTCAGTGGGAGCTGGTTTCTGATCTAGCTCAGATTTTCCTGGTCGAATTGGTTGACGTCTGTCTGGTTGCACATGAGGCTCTTGTGGTGATTTTGGAGCTTCATTGGGTTGACGTCTTACAGGTTCCTGACTGGATTTAGGTTGTTGCTGATAAGCTTCTCTGGTTTCTACTTCATGTTGACGTTCAGTAGATATAAACTGATCGTTCTTGGTGTCATTCTTTTGGTTGATCAAGTGAGTTGAAGTGGTATGATAAGTGGTATTACTAGGAACTTGATCAGTTACTGTTGTTTTGGTGGTTTTCACAAACTGATCGACAGGAATTTCAACGTACTCGGCCCTATCTTGAGTCACTCTGTGATGTTTGCTAATGTCAGTTTGCTCTTGGGGTGTTCTTGATACTACATTTCTTGTAGTAGTTGTTTTTGTAGTGACGTTTTGTTCACTGGGGATGTAATCAACATTTTCCTCATGGACAATGCGTTGGTTTTGTCTATTAACTTGTTCGTTTTGAGTGGTTTTTGTTGTTTGTTGACTTTGTCGATTGGTTTGTTCACTTTGAGTAGTTTTTGTTGTTTGTTGATTACTAAATCGTCTAGTATCTTGTACATCTGGTTCAACAATATACTCAATAGCCCTTTGATCGTTTCTATTCATGGTGGAGTCATTGTAAATGTTTCTACTAGATTCCTGATGAGTTTTGCTTGAAGAGGTTCTCTGTTCAGTGTGCGAAGAAGCAATATTAGAGTATTTTTTGTGAGTAGCTGTTTCAGTAGAATTGCCTTGTTTGGTTTCATATTTAGTAGTGGTAACCACAGTGCCATCAGCTAAAGTTTGAGTTTCTTGGGTAACCTTAGTTTTGCCTTCTATATAATTAGGATGGCTTTTAAGTTCATGTGGTATATTAGTAGTATAAGTTTTTTCACTAATAGATTTCGCGTTATTTTGGTTAATAGTTGCAGGTAATGCTTTGATGTCTTCACTCGCATGTCTACTTTCGGACGCGTAGGTCGAAGACGAAGAAGTTTTGCTGCTGGAAGATCTGAAATTTGAATGTTCATCGCCACCTGAAGCTTCTTGACGGACCGCTGAGCTGGACGAAGTTCCAACGCCTCTGATAAAGTTTTTATCGTCGCCGTCTTGAAAAACTGAAGATTTTTCTTCCAATTTGGCAGCGTAGTCTAGTTTTCCGCCATCGATTTTCTGAGTTCCAGACGTGGTAGCTGTGTGCTTGGACGTATGGGTTTTTCCGTCCAGGCTTTTCTCGTGCGAGGTGTTGATGTTCCAACCTTGGTCTTGATGCTTGACTGAAATATATTTTATTTGGTAATGGTTATCATACAAACACAGACAATTCTTACCAATAGATTTGTTGTAGCTATCCCTAGTGGGACTCTCCGAATCCCTTACTTCCTTGCTCTTCAGTGTCACATAACTTTGATCAGCTAATAAATCAGCGTGAGTGGTAGACATGTTGGTTTTCGATGCGGTAGAAGTAGTTGTCGATCGATGAATTTCCGTATTATTGACATCGGCGGAATTGTAAAAATCTTTCAGACGAGCCTCGCGCAGTTTGTACATGTGGGATCTTATTTCTTTTTTGCGTCCGAAATCGTCGGTATCTTGCCACTAAAAAGAAAAAATGTCAACACCAGTCAATGATCATCCAAAAATAACATGGAGATGTTCGAACAATGAAAGATGTGGGATCCTCTATTCTATTTGGTGGGTGGATAATTATTTTAAGTAATAAATCATAAGAAAGTATTGATTTATAGATGATAAATTTATTTGACATCCCAAAGATAGATCTGTAGGTGGAAAATGGCATCAAACTTGGGAAAATAATATTATTTACGGTTATGTACTTGAAACTATTGTTAAATCTTCTACGGTTTATAATTAACGACAAAATATATTGCGGAGTATAGATTTATGTTGACGCCTGCATATGAGGATTTATGAATAATAATTTAATAAAAAAATAATAGTACCATTTTTCGTAGAATGTCTTCATCTTGGATCCTGGCTACGTCACTTATATTGGCCGACATGGCCTCTTAGGATCTGTAACAAAATTAGATAATTAGGTTCTTCGGATAAAGAAAACCTATTGGCTAGCAATAATTTCAAATCCCTAAAAAAAAAAAAACCCGCATCTTCACTCGATTTTTCTAAAGTTCTCGTGGAGATTAGGTTAGAGTTAGGTAGGTACCGGTACCACTTTTAGAAAATTAACTATCATAAGTTCTATGTTATGCACCTACAAACAAAAACAAAAAAATATTTTTCATAATAATTCCATTATGTTTGTCATTTTACAAATCCTCGGCTTGTTTATGTTGCTTAAACATTAACCATCAGACATCCAGACACAGAGTCTCACTTTATGTAAATAATAATAATTATTGCGTCGCTTTTAATTTATTTCATTCACTTACGATTTGTATTGGCATGTTTAAGTACATAGCATTCCTTATTTAGGCAAAGTCGCTACTACACTTGAGGCAATTTACCAATTATTCCAAAGTGAATTCTAGTAATTGTTTATGCCGCCTAATAATTTTCGTTTGACATAAGGTAGCTCATAAATAATTGGTAATTATATGATTGATGAATGGTAAATAATAATTATATGAGCTCCGTTAAGCTGGCCCCCCCCGAATTGATTTTCATTACCAAAATGCTGGCACAGGTAAAACATAGCTAGCACAACCTAGCACACCATTTTTTAAAGCTAGCACACCTATAGTTTAGCAAAAAATTGATTTCGAATTCGGGGGGGGGGGGGGGGGGGGCAGGTTAACGCTAGCCCCCCCCGGTTGGATTTACTCAGCCAAAATGCTAGCACAGGTGCAAGATACCTAGCACAACCTAGCACACCATTTTTTAGAGCTAGCACACTCATAGTTTGGCAAAAAATTGCTTTCGAATTCGGAGGGCGTGGTTAAGGCTAGCCCCTCCCCGTTCGATTGGATTTTCTTCGTCAAAATGCTGGCACACATTTAACAAACCTGGCACGTAAAGAGATTTGCTGTTCCTACTCTACTTAGGAATGCAAAGATTGCACTATCGGAATATTCCGGGAATAGCTTCTACATGGGTAAAACTCGCCAGTATCCTTGCCTTAGACAAGGAAAGAGAGAGGACGCGTAACATCCTTTAGGGCGAGCATTATAAAACTTCTTTGTGAGTTAACTTAAAGTTAACTTCTGGAATTACATGTAATTCAAAAAGTTAACTTCAAGTTAACTGTCAAAGCAGTTTTATAATACCCGCCCTTACCTGCACTAGCAGCTGCTTGTGACCGTTTGCCACCAAATAATGGCGACAATTTTTCATGGTGTCACTATGTGAATTTTACTTCAGACCAGTGGCGGCTGGCCCTAAGGGGCCAAGGGGCTGTGGCACTGGCGCAAAATATGTCAGTCCTTTTAAATTTTTTTTTTTTTTTTTAGTTCAATAGTTATGTATTACAATCGTCAGATCAAATTACTTATCATTTCATAATTTGATCCCGACGGAAAAATTTCTGTCGTTATTATTCCTAAATTTCCTAGACAATAATTTGAGCGACTGACTAAACTAAACTCGCTGGACTATCCGTCCGAGCCCATCTGACAACGGCCCCGCTGCAACACGGCAATTACGTTGGAGGTCACGCCGCGCTCCCATTAACCAGCTGTTTTTATACGTATAAACGGGGCCACCTGATCGAACGGCCCGGATTAGTTTTTGCGGCAATTTAATTAACACACAACACACAACAAGAACCTGGAACAAGTCAAGTGAGCTGGAACAAGTCTGGAAAATGTCTGGATAAATCTGGATGAGCTCTGGAAAAGTCTGGAAATCTCTGGAAAAGTCTGGAAATCTCTGGAAAAGTCTGAAAAGAGCCTGGAAATTTCTGGAAAGGGTCGGAAAAATTCTGCCAAAGGTCCCAAAAGACCTGGGAATCATTTTCCAGAATCCGGATCAGTGTGGACAAGTCTGGATAAGGTCTGGATAAATCTGGATAAAGTCTGTAAAACTCTGGATATTGTCCGGAAAAGTCTGGAAATCTCTGGAAACGTCTGGAAAAGACTTGGAAATTTCTGGAAAGGGTTGGAAAAATTCTGAAAAAGGTCTCAAAAGACCTGGGGATCATTTTCCAGAATCCGGATCAGTCTGAACAAGTCTGGATAAAGTCTGGATTATTCTGGATGAAATCTGAAGAACTTTGGAAAGCTCTGGATAAGTCTGGATAATGTCTAGAAATCTCTGGAAAAGGCCTGGAAATTTCTTGAAAGGGTCGGAAAAATTCTGGAAAAGGTCCCAAAAGACCTGGGGATCATTTTCCAGAATCCGGATCAGTCTGTACAAGTCTGGATAAGGTCTGGATAAATCTGGATAAAGTCCGTAAAACTCTGGATAAATCTGGATATTGTCTGGAAAAGTCTGGAAATCTCTTGAAACGTCTGGAAAAGACTTGGAAATTTCTGGAAAGAGTTGGAATAATTCTGAAAAAAGTCCCAAAAGACCTCGGGATCATTTTCCAAAATCCGGATCAGTCTGAATAAGTCTGGATTAATCTGGATGAAGTCTGGAAAACTCTGGAAAGCTCTGGATATTTCTGGATAATGTCTGGAAATCTCTGGAAACGTGTGGAAAAGGCCTGGAAATTTCTTGAAAGGGTCGGAAACATTCTGGAAAAGGTCCCAAAATCCGGATTAGTCTGTACAAATCTGGATAAAATCTGGAAAACTCTGGAAAGCTCTGAATAAGTCTGGATAATGTCTGGAAAAGTCTGGAAATCTCTGGGGTTGAAACGCTGAACAATATTTTTGATTGACTATCGATAGACAGTCAACGTTGACTCCAGGCAGGAATATCTTATCGGTTAGATTTTTTAGCGGCGTCCCTGGCGCCATTTTTTTTTGAAGCGGCTGCCGCAAAGAAATCAGTTTCGTCTAGAAAGACAGTGCAGTAGATATTTTTTATAAATTTGATTCCTATTTGATTTGTATGGTGCCTTATGTCTTATTTTATATAAAACTGTTTTAATAAATTTCTCATACTTCGCCCGTGCTTCATTTATTATTTTGTAGAAATGGTAAATGCCCACGTTTGAATTGAGAATAAGTGAACAAACTTTCTGAGGCGTGTTTTTTTTACAACTTTTAGATCAAAATTTGGGTTATTTGGTTCAGTCCAAAAAAAATTGCGCGCCTCTGGGGCTTCTCCCTGAGTGTGTGCACCGCCAACTTTTCCTCTCACCAGCCGCCACTGCTCCAGACTAACATTTTTGTGATATTCAGCATGCCACCATGCTGAATATTGCTAGCATATGGCTGCAAAACCCGCAGAGAAAAAAAAGTCGACGGGATTACATTTAACAGGCAAAAAACAATATGCTTTCTAGGTTATGTTATGAAAAAAGCAAACATTTTTTGGTGGGCAAACTGCTTCATTTTCACCTGCTGTGATACGAGTCCCCTCTCTTTCCTTGCCTAAGATTCTCTTGCTAACTGCTCTTCCTCATTACGAACAGGTGTTTCGTAGACTAAACTTTTCAGTCAATGTCCCGACGGTGCAATCTTTTCATTGAAGTAAATGGTCAACATTTTGAATAATTAATGTAAACCTCAGAGGAAACCATAATTTGTTAATAAAGCAAAATTAATAAGTAGGTAAACAGTGATTTAATTATTGCGAAGAATAAGAGTACCAAACAGTTTTTTTGCTCTGCAGCCCAAATGGATTATTTGCGGACATATGTTTATATAAAGAAAAATGCTTGTTTTGATGTTCCTTACTATCCCTCAAAGTTTGTCGGTATCTTTTTGGGACACCCTGATGTATACAAAAATTTCAGGTATTCTACTTTTTCGCCTTGAGTGCGGAAAAGTAATACTTTCATGACCTCAACGTGCGGTAAGGTGCACTTTTCCGCACGCTCGTAGAAAAAAATTATAAAAACAGCTGCGATTAGGGATGGCACCTTTGAAAGTAAGTTGAACCGGAGAAAAAAAAACCATTATTGAAAGAAAGCTGAAAAAGAAAATCTGCAGATCTACAATGCAACAGATGCATTACACTTTACTATATGTCTATATGTATATACACATGTCCCCCCTCCCCAGCATCACCGGATGTTGCTTGGGGAAACTTTGCTTGAGGTTGGGAGTTGAGACGGTTGGAGAAAAAGATTCAAGAATATTACACACTAAACAGAATAGCCTATCTTCATAACGACCGCTGACGCAAACAGTTAACGACACTGTTGATGACTTCGATAACGGTGCAACACTATAGTCTTGATGCCAAAAATCGAGTCCACTGAGCGGACGTGTAGTAGTGTTTAATATCCTTGAGGGAGATTATGAGGCTTTGAGGTTCGTGGGCTGTCTATTCTATCGCCAAACTGCATGTCGGAGTCGGAGAATTTCTCTATTTCTGCGAGAGAAACCGTATTTGCACAAACAGGATTGCGCTGTTGCTAAATTCTATTTTTCTTTTTTAAATGCGTTTTTTTTTTGTGTTAAATGCGGTTTTACCCGGAGAAAACACCTAGTAATCCGGAGACTGAAGACCATGTAAAAACCAGTAGACTCCGGGTGAAACCCGGAGAGGTGGCAACCCTAGCTGCGATTTAATGAAACAACAAACAACCAATAATAATTGGAATAATCAAATCGATCAGATTATTCATTTGATGTTTTCGCGCTCCGAATCTAGAAGCAATTTTTGGCTTCTCCACAGATCTGCAAGCTCTAAAAATTGGTGTTCTAGGTATTTTTCTATCAATGCCAGCATTTTGACGAAGAAAATCCAATCGAACAGGGAGGGGCTAGCGTTAACCACGCCCTCCGAATTCGAAAGCAATTTTTTGTCAAACTATGAGTGTGCTAGCTTTAAAAAATGGTGTTCTAGGTTGTGCTAGGTACAGTGCCTCTATACAAGACAGTGGCGACAATAGCGCCTAAGCTCCGCCCACCCGCCATGTTTTGTCGAACTCATTCAATAATGTATTTGTTCTTCCTTTTCTTTCTGTTCTAATTTTTAAGAAAACGCAATAGAAAACCAACATTCCAAAATCAATTTGATAAAACTTAAGTTTTTGAATATTTCCAGTTTTTGATTGACTCCAAATTATCAGCTAACCAATAGGGCCCGTGATGAAAATAAGTCTGGCCTTTCGGGCTTTCGTATAACAAAATAGTCAATAACAGGCACAAATAACAAAAACAAAAATATATTAACACAAAATTGCATAAATCTCCATAGAATCAAACTGTAAACACAAATAACTTTCGACAAAACAGCCGATATTCTGCAGCCAATCAAAAATGAGTCCCCCTATTGTCGCCACTGTCTTCTATAGAGGCACTGTGTAGTGCTAGGTATCTTGCACCTGTGCTAGCATTTTGAGTTGACTGAGTAAATCCAACCGGAGGGGGCTAGCGTTAGCCTGCCCCCTCCCCCCGAATTGGAAATCAATTTTTTGCTTAACTATGGGTGTGCTAGCTCTAAAAAATGGTGTGCTAGGTTGTGCTAGGTATCTTGCACCTGTGCTAGCATTTTGGGTGAGTAAATCCAACCGGGGGGGGCTAGCGTTAACCTGGCCCCCCCCGAATTCGAAATCATTTTTTTGCTAAACTATGGGTGTGCTAGCTTTAAAAAATGGTGTGCTAGGTTGTGCTAGGTATCTTGCACCTGTGCTAGCATTTTGGCTGAGTAAATCCAGCCGGGGGGGGCTAGCGTTAACCTGGCCCCCCCCGAATTCGAAATCATTTTTTTGCTAAACTATGGGTGTGCTAGCGTTAAAAATTGGTGTGCTAGGTTGTGCTAGCTACATTTTACCTGTGCCAGCATTTTGGCAACGGAAATCAATTCGGGGGGGGCCAGCTTAACGGAGCTAATTATATGCATTTTTTAGTAGGAGTAGGTGCATCAATACCAATCAGTAGGTAAAGGGATAGTGTGAGAACACCTTTAGGCTCTAAGCTCGTATTTTACCAGGATTTAAGACTTGAACCTTTGAGGAATTAAGCTAATCGAAACTGCAGCCAATGCCATGTCCTTTAAAATAACGCTGGTTGTAGATTGTAGTTTGATGAATAATGATTAATTATTAGTCCCTCATGTCTGTGACGTCGCCTCGAATTTTATAGACACTTGTGATTCGCACCAAAGTGTTATTTACATAAGATTTCCAGTTAATTAAAATATGTGCTTTATTGAAGATAAAGATAAATAGAAATTATGGTTGATCATATAGTTTCGCTACCCCTGAAATGACAACAGAATTGGTTTCCATATTAGAAATACCAAAAAATTCCCTAAAAAATCCATTCTAATTCTCCCCTGAAAACTATGATGTTTCAAAATTCTTACGTATTTAGGGGTTGAAACTATGACAAAATTAACTCCAAATTGCAATAATATTTTTTTTCTCAAGATTTTGAATGGGTTTACTAGGTACGATGGGTGATTGATTACTACCATGTCCTCCTCAACATTGCTTCAATATATGCAAAGTATGATGATCCCACCTTCAAACAACACTCCAGATATCTTTATGATCTCAGAAACTTGGCTTAAAGACACAATAACCAACTCACTAATTGATATCCGTAACTAATACATACAGGGTGTACCATTTAAAACTGATCCTATTGGAATGGTAAGGGTTGGTCCCACCCCCCTAAAGGGTTAAGTTAGTGCTGAAATTGTTTTAAACACTTACACGAACAAATTACGTTTACAAGTGATTTGAAAAATAAATAAAAGTGACATCAGATATTTAGCCTGTTTCGTTTTAAATGGTATACCCTGTATATAATACATATCAGACAGACTGACACACCACAGCAGTGGAGTGTGCTTTTATCGCAGCCAACATGTTGAACATTTACAATGTAGTAGAAATACCTGATAACTGCGATGGCACTGACATTCTGGCACTACTTCTGAACTATCCTGGGCTTTCTTTTATGCTGGTGTGTGTCTACCCTCCAACGAGATCTTCTATAAGAAGATAATACACTTCTCTTTGCGAACACGATTCCTACTGATATTGCATGAGAATACAAAAGCTTGGTAAATGTGGGCGATTTCAATTTTGCCAAAAACCTCATAACAAAATACGGACATCTGTCTCCCATAAGAAAATCTGACCATGAGGTACTAAAAGCAACATTAGCCCGTAGCAGCATTAGGTGCTAAAACCTCCAAGCAAAAAATTAAACGCATCAACTTTGTAGCAGTTAACGAATACCTTTCTGGGGTCGACTGAGAAGAATAAAGGCTGACGCTCACTGGAGCGCAGCGTACGGAAGCGCGGCGTAGATGATTTTTCATATTACATTGTTTTAAACGGGAGTTTGCCGATCGGTGCTCTTCCGACAAGTGAGCGTACTCCCGTTAAAAACAATGTATTTAAAAAGTCCTCTTCGCCGCGCTGCCGTGCGCGGCTCTCCAGTGAGCGACAACCTTAAAGGCAGACGCTCACTGGAGCGTAGCGTACGGAAGCGCGGCGAAGAGGACTTTTTAAATACATTGTTTTAAACGGGAGTACGCTCACTTGTCGGAAGAGCACCGATCGACATACTCCCGTTTAAAACAATGTATTATAAAAAGTCCTCTACGCCGCGCTTCCGTGCGCTGCGCTCCAGTGAGCGTCAGCCTTTATAATACATTGTTTCAAATGGGAGTCTGCCGATCGGTGCGCTTCTGACAAGTGAGCATACTCCCGTTTAAAACAATGTATTTAAAAAGTCCTCTCCGCCGCGCTGCCGTGCGCTGCGCTCCAATGAGCGACAACCTAAAGGTACGGTTTGTTAGGAAAGTACGCGTCGCACAACTGACAACGTAAACGTCGTCATTGGTTCAGGTATTACCATAGGTATGACGTACACCCGTTTTCTCACGTCAGAAGATGGGTGTGGAGATTTTGCTTTATCCCGGGACCTGGGGGCATGACTGACAAAGAAATCATTTTTTGTAGGAATCTCGAATATGTCGGCTACTATTATACACTAGCCCTTAAATTACCCTACGTGAAAGCAGCATCGATAATCAAAATTATCCAGGAAAAATAATTAAGATATAAAAAAATACAATACACAATACACGATATTCAAACTTCAGACGGCAATAATCATAATTATTAATCAAGGTAGGTAATTATAGTTTTGAATATACCTAACTATTTCGCTATAATATTTTTTAACTGACATTTCATAAAACGCTGTTAAACGATTAAAATCTGTATCATAATTAACTTCATTATAATATAGATTTTTAATATTATACAATGTCGATAGATGGCACCACCAGTTAAGATATTAAACATTTTGAACGGTAATTTTGCGTAAAACAATTATTTTGATAATTATAAAAAAGACTTTGAATTGTTTAAAAGTTACCTAAAGTTTGGGACAAAGAATAATTATTATGGAAATAATGAGTGATAAGGAAGAATTTTTACTTTTTTCATTATTATACATTGTCAATAGATGGCGCCACCAGTTAAGAAATTTTGATTTTTTTTTTTTTTTGAATGTTGACAGCACTCTGTTTATAGCTTTTCCATGGTAATTTAGCGAAAAACAATAATTTAATGAAAAAAATATTTCGAATTGTTATTAAAAGTTACCTAATGTTTGGGATAAGGCATTATTATGGAAATATTGAGTGATAACGAAGAATTCCACTAACACCTCCAGAAATTACAGAAAGGGCGACAAATCAGGTAATAATATACTACCGGATAAGTCCAAGAAAATTTACGAAAAATTATATGGACAATTTATGGATTGGAAACACCAAAAACACATCGTCCTTCTCAGAAAATGTTTTGATAGTATATTTTGAAGAATTACAACAAAAAATTAAACCTTCAACTGTATGGATTACTCAATTATTAAATCTCCATTCAAAGTTAAGCATAATGTTGACATATCTAAATATCATAAGTTTTATCAATGGCAGTAGAAAAAATAGTGTATGCAACTCTCATGTAATGGCCATTAATACACGAGCATGTTGTAGGATACGAAACGAGCCATAGGCGAGTTTCGTATATAACATGCGAGATCATTACATGATCATTGCATAATATACTATTATATAATATTTAAAACTCTGATTAGGTAATTTATTCACCATTATCAATAATTATTATTATTGAAAGCAAGAGTACCAACAAGTACCAAAAGTCACTGTTCATTTATTCAGGTACCTACAGGTGAAAATTTTTAGTACTATTAGTATCACCTTCGATAGCTCAGTTGGTAGAGCGGTGGACTGTAGTGGAATTTGATTTGTAGACATCCATAGGTCGCTGGTTCAAATCCGGCTCGAAGGAGGCTACTTTTTTTATATATACTATATAAATAATAATAAAAAATATTATTTTTTAAATTAAAAAAGTATTTCCTTTTTATTGTTTATGTTGTTACTGAAGCTCACCCAATTTTAAATGTATGAAGATGAAATAATTCATTAAAAGTTTGTTGAGTTTTTTTTTTATTGTGTTTGAGTAGTAGAAGAATAGAAAACAACAAAAAATGTAATATTTATTAATTACATTATAATTAACTGTATGATGTGCACAATGAAATATGTTATCTACAACGGTGATTACCTATTTAAAAAAATGCTTGTATAAAGCATTACACAGTAACAGTAAAAAATGGGGAATATTTAATAACAAATGAGTGTATGAAAAAACTACAGGAAAAAGATAAACTAAAACTATTTGAGATGGAAAAAAATACAAAATTACATAAGGTAGGTAGGTACTCAAAAGGATTTCAAAAAGTCCGAGAATGAATTAAGTAACTTAAACCAGAAATTACAATAATACACGGAAAATAAATTTGAAAAGACACAAGGAAATATCAAGAAAACATAGTCAGTTTTGAATCAGTTATTATGTCGAGTCGAAAAATCTCAAAAAACCAGAAAAAAAAAACTATGTTTAACAAAAATTACATTTGAGAATATTGCCAGTGTGATGAATAACCACTTTTCCACCTTCAAAAAAAAAAAATTGGCAGAAAAAAATTAAATCCAAAGATAGTGAAATTGGTAAATGAAGTATGGACTAATTAACTGTATCCTCAAGCTCAAAATAGTCAAAACTGTACCAGTTCCCTTATGACATAGACCAGTGGTTCCCAACCTTTTTTGGTCACGACCCTCTTACACATTCGCTCATAAGGTCGCGACTCCCCTACCCATTAATAAATAAAACACAAAATTTCATTTATTCGAGAAATCTTTAACAAAAATATTAATATTTCGTAGCTAAATACAAAAAGTCAATTTTTAATTTGCATCTCCGTAACAAGTTTGAAAATTCTTGGTTGAGTTTTTGTTAAAGCCAATCTTATGTCATTTCTGGCCTTTGTTCTAATTTGCAAAAGAGTTGAAAAACCACTTTCACGAAGGTAGGTAGAGGCAAATGGTATTAGTATTCAAGAAGAAAGCACAAGCAGGGAGACATAAGAATATGAACTATGCAAGGCACATCAAAATTCAGTCAAGAATTTTTCCTGAAATAGGGCAGGTGCTGTGGAATCATTCCACAGCTCTAAAAATTTATCCTGCACTTCATCAGGAACGTTGGCAACATCTATAACGAGGCTTGAAACGGTTTCCTTACTACTGCAGCTTTTTGTTCAGATAACTAGGGAAAATAACGCCCATTCAAATCTCAACGATTGAAGTGGGCGATATTAATATTGGCATTGCGACCCCTCCAAAAACCCTATGCGACCCCCTCAGGGGTCGCGACCTACCGGTTGGGAACCGCTGACATAGACAATTACCGCCCAATTTCGCTATTGAACACTCTATGTAGTAAGATTTTGGAGAACAAAATTCGAATTATTGAGTTCATAGAAACACATTTTCTTCTTCTTTATACGTAAGGATTCAGTCCTGAGTCCTGTGTCTTCTTCAATTCCCTATTCCTGGTTCCTGGAATGTCGATGTCCAGCTTCCGTTCCATCGTGTTTCGGCAGACTTCCGGGAAGCCTGAGCTATTAAGCTTCTAGTTTTTGGTTATTTTTGCCAATATGTCATTCTTTCTACATGATCTTTCCAAGCACTTCTTCTTCCTCTGGCCCATCTTATTTATAATATCCGGAACCTTGTCTAATTTCCTCGTTTCTTTATAGTGTGTGTCCAGTTAGCGACTTTAGAACTCGCAGTTTCTGGCCTCCATGCAAGTCGTGTTCCATATATTCAGAGAATTTTTACCAATACTGGAATTAATTGATCGGATGTCTGCGTTGATCCGGTTTTTGACAATTTTATATTCCTCGTACCAAATTGTATTTGATAGGTATTGTAGGTATGATTCTCGTTTTCTAGCTGCTAAGTTCTTTACATCTTGTTTGAACCAAGGTTTGGTATTTTGTTTTCCGGTTCTTGCTGTATTTCTTCTTCTGAGCGCTTCTTGTGCTGCGTTTAGGAGGTGTATTCTATGCCATTTCCACGTCATCATCATCTTTTATCCCATCGTTCGCTAGTGCCTCCATATTGAGTTTATTGGTATGTTCGTTGTATTTTTTTTTAAATTTAAACAATAAAAATATGTTACAACAGAGTAGACGAATATGAGTAGGTAGCTTGGGCTGAATTTACAAGCAAATTGAGTTAGGAGTCACTATAAATAGTAGCATCATCAATAAAATAGTTCTATATTGTATACCTAATGTCGAAAATGAATAGAAATAAGTAAAAAGAATAATAGGATGATTATTAATGTAGGTACACAGTGCAGAATGTAAAAAATACATTGTATAAGTAAAAACAAAATATTTTAGAACTATACAGGGTGTCCGGAATAACTTGAAGTACAGTTGGGATGTTGGAAACCATTGAAGATGCAGCGTTTTATAAAATCCTCTATATCTTGTTTATGGGGTGTAAGGGGTGACGGCAACAAAACAAGGAAAGTCGACCCAACTGACAGCCTCGCCTGCACGTGGTGCACCCTGCTAGATAACCAGGGAAGCTCTGTCGACCGAGTGATTACCGGTATAAGTAATCCTCTCTTGTCAGTCAACAGCTTCAGGTGGAAGAATTGGCATATGAACAAAGACATTGGTCAACAGCATTGGGATGCAAAAGGCATTCATGGGTAACCACTGCATTAAAGCAACCCTAGGACCCTAGTATTCATTCACATGGCAATGTTCAAACTAAATTACGATTCCGGAGTAAGCACCCCAGTCGGATCTCCGAAGGGAGCAAGTATGAGCAATGATGTGAAGTCGCAAAAATTCTGCCAACAACGTACAAAACTGGGTACCTGGAATGTGAGAACCATGACTCAAACAGGTAAAATACAAAACGCCATCAAAGAAATTCAACGGTTAAAAATTAGAATTTTGGGAATAAGTGAAATGAAATGGCCGAATGCAAAGTACTGTGATATTCAAGAAAATAGAATATACTGCTCAGGATGTCTCGTCAAACATCATAAATAAGAAGTGGGAATCATACTGCACAAATCAGTTACACAAAATAGTTGTATTCCTTTTACGAAATTAGAACACTAGAGCTAGGTACTCGCTCCGGTGTTAGTCGGCCCCGATTTGAAAGGAACAGATGCGCTGGCTTTCCTGCATTAAATGGTTTGAGTTCGGGCTTGAGCACTCAGGTTCAACAAACACTTTTCGAAAGGAATAAGCGCGTAACAACCCCGGAGCTGTTCCGGACCTCCTCCTAGGTGTGAAAGGAATACAACTAATGTCTCAAACGTAGTGCATGTCTATGAAAGAATAATGCTAGTTCAAATAAAAGCAATTCCAGCAAAATGTCAGTGTATACTCCCACAAGTGAACATGAAGTGGGAATAGGAAGATCAGGAAACCATATTGGATCCCATGACCTCGGAGAAAGAAATGCGTGTGGAGAAAAACTTTGTACTTTTGCCGGAAAAAATGATTTGGTCATATTGAACACATTTTTCGAGATTATATACCTGAAAAGTCCAAAAAGATGGAAAAGATAGTACAATCATACGGAACCAAATCGACTATATAATGGGAAATCAAAGATACAGAACTAGAGTACTACTTTCCTTCACATTCGATATAGAAATAGCTGTAAAGTGGACAAAGCATATCCGGGGGCAGATATAAATTCTGATCACAATTTGTTAGTAGCCGAATTCAGGGTACCTACAATGGAAGAAGCTGAATAAAACAACATACAACTACTTACGATAGGAGAAAATGAGCCAAAGATAAGTACTCAAGTCATGGACATGCTAAGGAACGCTTCACGAACGAAATAAACAGGATCGGGCATCCTTTTAGATGAAGTTGGGGCATCAATACGGTCGCTCAAAGATGGAAAGGCTACTGGTCCAGATGAAGTGCAGAGATCATCAAATTCTTTGATGAGAATTTCAAAAAAGAATTAAATGTCATTTCCAATGAAATATACAACAGTGAAAAACTGCCAAAAGAATGGTTGAGATCAGAGTTATAGTTTTGCCAAAAAAGCAGGGTGTCAAAAAATGCAGTGATTACAGAACAATAAAGCCTCATGAGTCACTTCTTGTTGAAAATTTTTAAAAAATTATGCAACGGAGACTGTACAAAATCTACGAGGAACAAGTATCACCAACACAATTTGGTTTTATGAAAGGTCTTGGAACAAGAGACGCCTTAAACAGAGTACAGGTGCTTTTCCAACGTTGCAGAGATATGAATCGTAATGTGTATGCCTGTTTCATTGACTATCAAAAGGCATTTGATAAAGTTCACCACAACTAAATGATAGAAGTGGAAGTTCTGCTAGATAATGGAGTTGACGGTAAAGACTTACGTATAATCAAGAACCTATACTGGAATCATTCAGCTTCTGTTAGAATCAATAATAGGAAAACAGAGGAAGTGGAAATTTTACGAGAAGTATGGCAGGGATGTATACTGTCACCTCTTATATTCAACATGTACTCAGAGGCAATCCTCCAAGAAGCCCTAGAATAAACGGAAGCAGGAGTACTATTAAATGGCGAAAGAATAAACAATTTTAGATCGATGACATCATTATTTTTGCCGACACTGCACAAGGATTGCAGCTTTTAATGAACAGTGTATAGTTGAAATTAGTAAGAAATATAGCCTAGAAGTTAACACCAGTGAAACAAAAGTCATGATAATTGGCAAGGAAAGAATTGGAGAAGTACAGTTTTGTATCAATGAGAAAGTCGTAGAACGAGTGCCAACATACACTTATCTTGGTACAGTACTAAGTGAACAGTGGAACCTTTCCAAAGACCAAGAAATAAGATCAATAATTGAAAAATCAAGAGCAGCTTTCATTCAAATGTCCAAATTATTCAAAGCACTACATATATTCTCTATCTTGTTATACGGAGTAGAGTCTTGGACCTTGACGAAGGCAACAATAAAGAGACTGGAAGCATTCGAGTTGTGGATTTATAGAAGAATCCTGAAAGTATCATGGATGGACAAGGTATCAAACACCTGAGTCCAGTCCTGCAAAAACTTAATAAAGAAAGAGAAATAATGTACCCAGCAAAATGTAGAAAATTGGACAATCTGGGTTACATTATTAGAGACGAAACCAAATATAAATTGCTAAAATGCATTCTACAAGGAAAAGTCTAGGGCAGGAGAAGCATGTATCGTCAGAAGACGAATATCCTGGCTGAAGAACTTAGAGGAACCTAGTTTAAAACATCCACGTCAGGAGCAGTAACAAATAAAATTATCATTGCTAGAATGATTGCCAACATTCGGTAACGGATAGGCACTGGAAGAAGAAGATCTTGTTTATTATAACAGATACAATCAAGAAATTTCCAGGGTAGGTGTAGGACTGGATGTAATGTACAATACAAGGATTTTATGAAACGCATCTTTTTTTGCTCTGTACTTATATCCGTTGCTATTTCAAGTTCAAAGAAGTTGATGATAGATTATTTGTAGGCACTTGATTGCGTAACTTCTTCCCCATTTGGTGCACTCAATACCTTCAATGGTTTCCAAAATCCCCATGTACTTCAAGTTATTCCGCACACCCTGTAATAAACCTACCTCCTATAATATTATTGTAGCATCAAAGTTGGAAATTGAACTTTATTTTCTATTTTTAAAATTAGAATATTAATTTTGGTTCCTATTATACAGGGTGGGCAAATCAAAACGAAACAAGGCTGATATTTTATACAGGGTGTTCGGAATAGCTTGATGTAAATGGGGATTTTGGAAAACATTGAAGATACAGGGTGGACCAAATGGGAAAAAAATGGCGCATTGATGATAAGGTTGATGATATGGGCAAAATATTTCTCCCAGGAAATAAAAATCGATGGGTCCGAGCGATTTTTTTTTAAACCAATGCTATATGAAATATCGGCCTTATTTGATTGGCTTACCTTGTATTGTAAGGTTATATGATCTCTCAAAAACTCTAACGCAGTTAAAGGTCTTTGTGCCAGTCTTTCTTGTACCTTAATGTTTTATTCAAGGTCTGAAAATAAATTGTTGTTAAAAAAACAAATCAGGGAATAACATCCTTTACAGGTCCACAATCCTCATCACAAAATATACCTACTCAAGTTACCGTTACAAAGAGTGATTTTTCTAAAACAAAAAAAGACCAACCCGACACCCCGCACAATTATATTATTAGCGTATATTAAGCCAAAGTTGTAACTAGTACCATTGCGTGGCTTATCTTTGTGACTCAAGTTCAGTGGGTGTTTAAAAACTGGTTTCAGGCTCGCAGAAAATGAAAAATAAGACAAGTTTGGAAATGTTCGGTATTTAACGACGCTTGCTTGCAATAAGTACCTGAAGGTGTTGTTTATTAGAGAGTCATTGGCTAGGCAGTACCTACCTGATAAAGAATGCGCTATTTTTGTCATTCAAACATGCAAAGTTTATTTCGGTATTATAACATATTTGCAATAATTGATTTTTTGAGCGAAATAAGCCATAATAAACGAGGTTTTTGTAGGAAAATTAAATTTCATCATGTGCATTATCAGAAGCGGTTAAAATTATACTTCAGCAATGAAAAAATTTGTCTTAGTCCAAATCTGGCTTTACAGCAAATTATACCATCATTTACTCCGATAGATTTTCGACCCTTTGCAACTCAACGTGGTGCAATGTTGAGGAAAATCACAAAACTTTTTGAGAATGTGATGGAATATAAAACTAAAGAAAAATTTTATTTGAGAAAACACAATCAATACAAACTCATAAGATGAGTTTGTATTGATTCTGGTCCCGGCCAAATTACAAAATACTCTTGATCACAGATGAACATCGCGACAAATATCTTTAAGATAGGCATGAAGAAATAAGTAAATGAAATGTGGTCTTCCGTCTTCCATGTGTCAACTTGAAATTATTCTACCGTCTATTTTGATTGGTAAACATTGCTTCTTTACATAGATTTTTCGATACCTATATGTATGACACAGTATGAAGTAAGATACTAATTTTAATGTTAATATTTGATGTGTCTTTATACTTTATTTAGTCCTGAAAACTGTTAATATTTAATTTCGTCCAAAGGATTCTTCAGTTATAATAGTAAATTTATTCATCAACAACAAACAAAATATATTTTCTAATAAAAATTACTTTCACCCATCAAAAATCAACTTATCGATATTCTCTGAATGCCACATCGAAACAATTTATGAACATGATAACATTGAATTGTTGCATAATATTAAGATCAGTGCTAACTTCACTCCATATTTGACCATAAACAGACTACCATTTTTGGCTGAATTGGGTTAAACCTTACCCATGGGCTTGTTTGTGTATGGAAAGTAATTAAATATTATATTTATCTTATTTCAAGAGGTCATGTGCGAATAAAAAACGATAAATTAATCAATAAAATGCATTTCGCCCACATTCTAAAAATGACAAATCTTCATATTCAATGTCGAATGCAAAGCCGTCATCAACCTTAAATGGTAAATAATCCGTCTGCGCGCAAAATAAATAGAAACAAATGGTCTTTTAATAAATCAAATTTTCAATGAGATCACGTAATGTAAATAGATGTAAACCTCGATTTTTTAATGTACCGACACCAGAATGTAGGTGTTTCAATAACAATAGATGGTTATCTAATAAAAATAGGTGTTAAGTCTGAGAATTTTGATGCGTTGTGTTGTATTTTCAATAATTTGTAACACTTTTGCCTCATAATAGAGATCAATTCTATGATAGAATAGATTAGAATAAAATTTTATGCTAAGCACATTTGAATGAAATTTTGTAAAGAACCTTCATTGACTCATTTCCTTTAAATGCAGGCCCTTTAACGAGGACATTTTACGAACCTCATTGGATGAAACTTTCTGAACGAAAATAGTTCTGGAATTTTCATGTTTTGCTTTTGTGCTGCAGGTCCACTCCACAGAAAACTCTGACATATAGTGTAAAGAATAATATCTTGTATTTTTTACATAAGAACAAACAACCTCCTTGTAAGAAGAAGTTCTTTATGTGTTTTTCATTCCAACAATTAGCAAATATCAATGAGTGGAAATACATACGCAAAATTCATTGATGGAGAACAGCCTTAAAATTTTGATAAGTTACCTGGAGATGTCATTTTGAGAATCACTTTTTAAATCCTTTGCAAATTTATTTTTAGAATTTCCAGTGTATTCATCATGTCTATAAGGAGGCACGACCGAAAACCTACAAAACCAATCATAAAAAAATCAAAATCCAAGAAAACCGTTGCCCAAAAACCAAAAACACCAAGCCAAAACCCGATCGTAGTCGAAAAATTACGCTTGCCTTGTATCAGACGTGAAGAATTCCACGATAGCTTTTTAAGCTACGATAAAATCACCGATTTTTTGATAAAAGTACAAAAAGACCACCCCCGATCAGTAAATGTTGAATCTATTGGAGATTCCAAAGAAGGCAAACCAATCTGGATAGTCCAAATAACCTCAATAAACAGCACAGAGAGTCCAAAACAAGTAACGTTCATTGAAGCTGGACTGAACGGCGAAGACATCTTTGCCGTGTCGAATTGTCTCCATATAGTTGACCATTTGTCGAGAAATGATAATAGCGTACGCACAATGGACTATTTTATTTGCCCTTGCGGAAATCCAGATGCGTACGATAAATTCATTGAAACTAAGATAAAGAAAGAGACGTCTGGTGAAACAGAGAAAGCACAAAAAAAGGGAAACAGAAGAGGTTCGAATAAAAATTGTTCTAAAACAATGGTGTTTAATAAAGTAAATAGCAATAAAGTCAAAGGTAAAGAAGATCCTAATGAAACTGATGAAGCAAAAAAACATAATAATAAGAATGTGGATGGTTTGCATTGTAACAAGCAACAGGTGGATAATTTTGGAATAGATTTAACTAATAACTTTCCAGTGATCTTAGGATTGAGTGACATGGCAAAAATAAAAAGTCACATTTTTCTTGGTAAGTAGATACTTTTTCAACATACCTATGGTACCTACTATTTATAAAGTTAATTTTATTCATTTAACCAAACTGATATCCGAAATTATTGAAGAAACCAAAAATACATCAGAAGTACTATAAAAGTACATCGAGTATAATGAGAGTATTGCAGTACTTCAAAAGTGTACTTGGTCCTCGACTTGAAATACTTTATACTTTTGAATCTTAGTAACAGACCAGAGGCTGTTTGTTGGATTGTTGGTTAATTTTTGATATCAAAGGTTCCAAGAAACATAATAAATGAATGATTGTCGTGTTTTATATTTATGAGAAAGACCAATTATAATGTATTTGAAGTACAAGTTTTCGAAATACTTCAATTGTACTTCAAGTTAAGGAAGTCTGGAAAAATTCCATCAGTACCTACCTACTTTTATTGAGTAATTACGTGATAATTGAAGTACATTTGAGAAAAAAAATGTACTTTGTATCAATTAGGTACTTCTACAAAACTTTCAGTTCCTACTTTGTACTTGTACTCCAAGTACTTTGGTAACGTACTTGTGACAGCTCTGCCCATTACATAAACAAAAAATCGAGGAAGCCGCAAAAAGCGAATTATTTATTGTTAAATTATGGAAAACAAAAAATGATGGAACATATAAAATTTTATATATTAATGCAAGATCACCGAAAAATAAAATGGAAATTTTGATTATAGAAGAAAAAAATTATGTGATAGCAAAAACATGGGTGAAGAAACAAACAACAAACAAAATTCAATACCTACTACAACAATAATCCAGATTTCAAAATACTAGAAATATCAAAAAACTCATTGTCCTAAATATGTATGCTCGGATATAGCAGAACCAAAACTAATTTTAAGTGGAACACATAAACCACCAAAATTTAATATAAGAATAGGTACCTAACTTTTTACAATTTATTGATGAGAAACTTGTAAACATCAATATTGAACGTGACTGTGTGACTTTTTCTAAAGAATCTTTAAGATAAAAGGCAGCATCCATGTCGTGCTAATTGGAGATTTTTGCGTTACGATTTCCATCTAAACGTTCTGGACATAGCATATCAGGCAAAGTTGTACCTCTATTCAAACCACCACTTACGGTTCTAGATTGAGTTGATACTTTTTGAAGGGTTTTTACTCTATTAATACTTCTTTTTATAGATTTCCCTCCAACTATTTCAGTTTCACAGGGCTTATTTTCTGTTAAAAATGCCCCCATCGTTCGCCGTTTATTGAGCATCTCTTTCTTGGTCATGCCAGCTTTGAACAGTTTTGGTACTGCCAACGAGTGACTCGGTTTTGACTTTACAGGTCCGGGCTTGGGTACTGGCTTCTGATTAGTATTTTGATGGGCCAAGCAAATATCGTGCCAGGAATCCGATTTGCTCAGTAGGTACTCGTGGTGATTCTGGTTATTTGGCATCGATCATCGGTATATGAAATCAACTTGTAGTTTTTTTGGCGGTGTTATTGTAGATTGGAGTAGCTTGTTGCAATGGTTTAACTACACCGCAGTTTTTGGGAGGAGTTTCTTCGAAGGTGCTATTGAATCTAAAGCTGCTAGATGACACGGTAGGTTTAGGACAAATAAGGACAATCGCTGGGTTTGTATTTGATACAGAATTTTCAATTTCACTTTTATATTTGAAACTTCGAGTTAAACTGCGGTTTTTGCCTTCATCATTGTCGCGTGGCGCGTGGCTTATAGCTGGAACTTTGGTTTACCGGGGACCTGGCAGGTGACACTCCAGGATTTGCCTTGGGTGTGGTGTAACTTTCTGTAGGGAATTTTTTAGATAAAAAGCAGCTTCCATGTCGTGCTGATCCCTACTCACTGGGGATTTTTGCGTTACGGTTGCAGCCTGCTGACCCACAGGTCTTGATATCAATCTACTGTTCACAGCAATGTGTTCGTGTACACTGTCCTTAGATATTTGCCTAAACTTTGTCGGAAATTTAGGCTGTTGGACTTTCTTAACGTCAACCTGAATTGGTCGACGCTGATCATAACGAATTGAATAATTTAAGGGCTGGTGATAATTTTGAGGCGGTTGCTGATCATATCTTATGGGATAATTTTGAGGTTGATCATATCGTGCTGGAGTCCTAACCGGGGACGTAAGTATACTGACTTTCAACTACACTTGTCCTGATTTGATACGTTTGAGGCTGCGTCTTGACCTTACTGTCATACTCCTCATAATTTTCACTTAGCTGACTTAGCTTTATGACAGTACTGGATTTGCTAGGCAAATACTTTGGAGACCGATCAACGATTTTTTGTTGGAACAAATACGTTGGCAGCTTCTCTGGTTATTCTTTCAGGTTTTGGTGGTTCCTGTGCAGGGGTTGCTCGAATTTAGAGGCGGCCCAGCTGAACACTATGCTGGTACCAGCTGGCGCGGAGGGAGGATTTTGATGTTGTTGTACGGGATTGTAATGATCTTGCAATGTTCCTGTCTTATCATGTTCCTCACTTCACTAGCAGTCACATGTTACGGTTGGTCTACATCATTCCGATTTTGAATTAGACCAGTATTCTACTGATTTGTAACATTCAGGCCTATGATGTATCATTTTGTGTTATTTTAACAGCAACGTTAAGTTGTCTGTCACTATTTATTCTATAGGTTAAAATAGAGAGAAGTATAGATGTTGAGCTATAACATAGCTGTTAAAATAACAGGAGAGGATACATCATAGGCCTGATCATTGTGCTTCTGAGGAGTAGCATAACGGTTCTGACTAGGATTGTACTGATTTGGCATACGTTCAGGTATATTTCTTTGAATCGCCTTTTGCTTTTCTTCGAACATTTGTTGGAAATTTCTGGCGAATAATTTTGAGACCATTCAAACGGTTCCATATTGTCATCGTTGCTTTTTGAGAAATTATTTGCCCGTTTCTGGCTACTTTTTTTTTCAAAATATTTTTTAATATTTCCAAACCTGTGGTTCCATACAGTATGATTATTCGACCACAGAACCTTTATTGGCGCCACAATCGTTGTGCCTATTAAGGAAAGCCTAAAATTTCTTATCTGAGGCAGTTTTGGACTCAAAAAATGTGCAATTTTTTTGGTATGCGGATTATCAACATTTAGAGGTGTCCTTAGAGCGTTAACAGCTTTCTCGTCTTTTTGTGTCATGTTCAAAATCACTATCAACTTCATAAAAATTCAAATTATTTTTGGGTATATCAATAGTATTGGCACGTTCCATTCTCAATCGTTTTTGGGTATCAAACCTAAAACTTTTTCCTCCGTGACTCGAAGGTTTATTATAAATAGAATTCATTGAGGCATTTCATAGACTTGATTCGATTGCTGACGCTTTACTTTGGTGCCATTACGAAAGCTGCGCAGCTTTGTAAATTATTGATTTAATGCTTACGTTGGAATCTAGTGAAGTGTTGCGTCCAATTTTTTTTCCTTAGTGTTAAATAACGCTTCAATTCGTCAAAGTGTTCAGTGGGGGCTTGAGAACTGGAAATATTTTCATCAAATAATTTTTGATCACTCAAATCAGAAATTCCAACAAGAAAAACAAATTCTGGCCCTGTTCGGGTTTGAAATAAGGACCGTTCTAGAACGGTTCAAAACAATCGCACAGTTTCTTATTGAAATTTGTGATAGCCGAGCCGTTGTCATTTTGTTGATTGATAAACTGTGCGATTGTTTTGCACCGTTTTAGAACCGTCCTTTCAAACGGCTCTGTGAAGTAGACAGGAACACTTGAAGCACAAAAGTTGAATTTTACGTAATCGTTTAGCGCTTCGTTAGTGCTTCAATGAGCTTCAATCCCCAAATTAGCCACCCTTGTATTTTCGGAGATATTTCGGATTTTTGAAATCGCTTGCTTACTTCACACCCAGCAAAAATAAGGGAAGCACCAATGTTCAGTTACAGATAAATGGTAAGTGCTTCGTTAATGCTTCAATGTGCTCCAATCTCCAAATTAGCATTCCTCGCATTTTCGGAGATATTCCGATTTTTTAAAATTGCCTGCTTACTTCACACCCAGCAGAAACAAGGGAAGCACCAACGTTCAGTTACAGATAAATGCAACGTTCAGTTACAGATAAATGATTAGTGCTTCGTTAGTGCTCCAATCTCCAAATTAACAACCCTTAAATTTTCATAGATATTTCGGATTTTTGAAATCGCCTGCTTACTTCTCACCCAGCAGGAATAAGGGAAGCACCAACGTTCAGTTACAGATAATTGGTTATTGTTTCATCGTTAGTGGTTCAACCCCCCAAATTGACAACTTTTGAGTTTTCAAAGATATTCCGCTTTTTAGAGATTGCCTACTTAGTTCACACATAGCAGGAACATTGGAAGCATCCACCAAAATGCCAAAGCGTAGAATATAGATGGAGAAAAAGTTCAGATCCAAAACACATGTCTCTTCGATACACTAGTTCAATGCTTCTCAAGTGGTATCTGCGATTCGAGTGATGGCGTTCAACAATTCATTATACTACTCAAGTGAGCAACCTTTTCCTCCCTTCCTTAAGGAATTTTTAAAATATGGAGCAATTTATTGATAGTTACACATCTATTCATCTATTCTTAAAAATAAACGCCTTTTTCCTGAATGTCACTATTTCAAAGAGCAGAAAGTAACGTCATTTGTATTGGAATTTGAATCGATCCAGAAGATACACGCAAAAGGATTCCAAAATTTGGTAGTGTTGGTAAATCATCAAATTGAGAAGATGGAAAAGAGAGTGAAGACATGCTAGTACTGATCTATAACATTTGTGAGAAGATGAATATAATGGATGGGCAAAACAGGAACTGAGGCCCGGTTTATTTTCATACTGATAAACCATCAGGTTTATAATCGCAATTTATAATCGTATTTGGTTAGCCAGTTATGCTTCGACCAATAGGATTATCGGTTGGCAAATTTGTCTTATAGATCCGCCGCCATCGACCCAAGAATTAGGCATCATAGACACTGTGAAGTAGGCATATAGGCACACTTGAAGCATAAAAGTTGAATTTCACGTAATCGTTTATTCGTTTAGCGCTTCATTACTGCTTCAATCCCCAAATTAGCAACCCATTTATTTTCGGAGATATTTCGGTTTTTTGAAATCGCCTGCCTATACTTCACACCCGACAGAAACAAGGCAAGCACCAAAGTTTAGTTACAGATAAATGGTTGATGCTTCAATATGCTTCAATCCCCAAATTAGCAACCCCTATATTTTCAGAGATATTTCTGCCAGCTTACTTACCAGCAGGAACATGAAAAGCACCATGTTCAGTTACCTATAGATTAATTGTTAGTGATTCATGATGCACCACCTCAGCTTTTAACAACTCTTATACTTCCAGAGATATTTCGACTTTTTGCAATCGCCTGATGATTTCACTCTACCAGGACCGAGAACCGAGAATATGAACAGCATAAACTCTGGTTTAAATTACTTATAAATATGATTAATAGGTATCTACTAAGTGCTTCCCAATGCTTAGGCCGGTCTACTTATCTTCCGATAAACTTACTGGTAACTATATCTACAAGACAAATTTGCCAATCAATAATCCTATTGGTCGACGAATAACTGGCCGACGAATAAAATTATAGATTGCGCTTTTATCCTCTAGATAATCCTCAGAAGGTGAATAAACCAGGCCTTAGTTTCACTCTCGGGCAGCCGTTATATTCATCTTATCACAAATGTTATAGATCAGGACTAACCATCTATCTGCAACTGAACGTTAGTGCTTCCAATCTGCTATGTATGAACTAAGCAGGCGATTTCTAAAAACTGGAAAATCTCTCAAAATTCAAGGGGTGCTAATTTGGGGAATGAAGCACTAACGAAACATTCACCATTTATCTGTAACTTAACGTTGGTGCTTTCCTTATTCCTGAGGGTGTAAAGTGAGCAGGCAATTTCTAAAAACCGAATTATCTCTGAAAATATAACGGTTGCTAATTTGCGGATTAAAGCATATTGGAGCACTACCGAAGCACTAACCATCTATTCATAACTACTAAACGTTGGTGCTTCCAATGTTCGCACTATGTGTGAATAAGCCGGCGATTTCAAAAAACCGAAATATCTCTGAAAGGGTTGCTAGTTTGGGAATTGAAGCATTAACGAAGTACTAACCATTCATCTGTAACTAAACCTTGGTTTTTTCCTTTTCCTGCTGGGTTTGAAGTAAGCAGGCAATTTCTATAATCCAAAATATCTCTGAAAATTAAAAGGTTGCTAATGTGGGGATTGAAGCAATTGAAGCACTTACGAAACATTAACCATTTAACTATAACTGAACATTGGTGCTTCCTTTGTTCCTGTTGGGTGTGAAGAAGTAGGCGATTTCAAAAAACCGAAATATGTCCAAAAATACGAGTGTTGGTGATTTGGGGATTGGAGCACATTGAAATACTAACAAAGCGCTAAACCATCACGTAAAATTCAACTTCTGTGCTTCAGGTGCCCGCATCATACAACCCAAGAAACTGACTTCTTTTGGGAGAAGCCTACAAATCTTAGACACCATTTAGAAGTCGAGTTATGCCCAAAATATCTAGAAAGGTAGCACCACTGAGCTGTTGTATCCCTCCAAAACAATTCCAGATGCAAACTACAATCCATACAATTTACAATTTCAGCTTCGAAGATTGAACCAATATCAATACTGCTCAAAATACACACTGAAGATCCCACATGATTCAATTTTAAACTCAGAAAACGAATCACAATTCACAGCCATAGAAAAAATCAGATTACCCACTCCATTAAATTTAGACTAATCAAAAATAAAAATAATAACTCATGCCAATAATGTGGAATGTTGAAACACCTTCCCTTCAACATTTATTGTTTGCCTCAATAACCTGCAAAAGTCCACAACAATATTTTTGTAACAAAATTGATTTGAATAAGAGGAATCCTACTATCATGTGGAAAACTCAACTGTTGGTCAACACTGATGGTTGTGCTGAGTACTGCTTTAGTAATGGCATCCGATTTGAAATAAGCGGACATGTTAAGTATAGGGAGTCAGATCAAATTGCAGATCAATTTAACAAATATTTCATTGAAAGTATCAACATGATTGTATCCAGTTGCAGTATACCGGCTGGCCTGCAGTGGAGTAATTCTTATTTATAATGTAATTTCTACTTTTGATCATTTCAAAGGTATTGATTGACCTTTCTAAAATAATTACTGGACTGGAAAACAAAAAAGGAAGTGAAATTAATAATTGTAAATTTATTAAACAAACAATGGAATCATTGGTCATGCCTTGCTTCATTTGGTGAATAGTTCTCTTTCCTCTAGTAAATTTCCCAGACAGCTTAAAACTAGCACTATAGTACCAATCCAGAAAATTGCTACTCTTATAAATCATGGGAGTTTTGGCCTTGAAAAAGTTCTGGAAGCTATTGTTTATAAACAATTAATTGAGTATCTAGAAGAAAATAGTTTATTAATGTCTTACCAGTCTGGTTTTTGGTCTTATTATTGATGTGAGTCGGCAGTTCGACTCACGATTACAAAATGGAAAAAAAGTTTAGATCAGGGAGAATATGTTGTGGTGGCTTTCTTGGATTTGAAGCGGGCTTTCGAGACCATAGATCGAAATTTATTTTTAGAAAAACTGCAGGCTCTAGGCATTCAGGACAGGGTGTATGATTGGTTTCACGACTACCTGCATGATCGTAAACAAGTAACCAAAATTAATATAGTTTTGGCGGAGCCCCTTGCTAGTATTTTTGGAGTCCCCAGGGAAGTGTACTTGGGCCACTTTTATTTCTCTGCTACATTAACGATATAAGGTGCTTTGTACCTTGTGAGTCCTTAAATCTTTTTGCTGATGACACTGTATTATCTGTTTCAAGTAAAAATCTGGATGATGCAATAAATCGAATGAACAACTACCTTAACAAAACTTTGCGGTACGTTAACACAAATAAAATGAAACTTAACTCAGAAAAATCGAAGGCTATGGTGATTGCAATGACCCATAGACGTAGACAAATAAATATTAATTCAATAAATATATTTTATCCACAATCATCAAATAATGGCAGTTTTAGCAACTCATATGGAGCGTCTAAAGTGATACTTTATCCACTAGTGGAATAAAATAACTTTATTCCACTAGTGGAATAATGAAATCAAGAAATACGAAATTTTTCTTTATTTATTGATATTAACATTAACATTTATATTACTAGATACTCCGTTGTTTGATTTGTCTCCTATAACTTCATTATTATTGATAAAAAGGTGATAATTTCCATCAGCTTGGGAACGCACGTTTATGGGTGTTTTGGCAGAATTACCAGGAACAGGAATATCAGGTGTCTTCTCTTGTAAGGGGCATTTTCCCCTTGAATTTTGTTTGCAATACTAAGCTTATTGGAAATGGAATCCTCGATATAACTTTCAGCAACAGAGGAGCTCTTCAATCCTCCATGTGTATGTACGTGTGATTGTGGATAAAACGTTGTATTACATTCGTGTTTTAGTTGCATTTTATCCACTTAAGAAAATTAAACATTCTTGCGTGGATAAAATGCTTCCTAAAACACTTATACAATAAATAGGATCTCCTATTGAAATTGAATAAATTTATTGATTGATAACAATTAGTTCATTTTTGACTACCTCTTTGCATGTAAACTTGGGCGATGAGGAAACTATAAAAAATGGAGATGGTCTTGGTTTTAACAGCTTTGGAAGCTTAGACTCATCAGCAATAATCGAAAACTCACTTCCTATTGACCTATTAACAAAAGATCACCAGGTGACCTTTATTCATCATAAATTGACTTGCCATTTTTAAAACTCACCCTACTGTACTATCACTCTTTGTGATCAATGATAATTATATGTATTTCTCATTCCACAGAAAAAATCCAAGTTTGGAAAGAACACTACATCAAAGACGCTCCCGAAACAGTGGCTCTACTAAGAACAATCAACCATTATCAATTCGCCATTAAACTACTGATTTCACTACATGACGGTGGCGAAACCATAAGCTATCCTTTCGGCTTCACTTTGGAGAAAGATCAAGAGTCCCGAGATCTACAAGAAGTGGCCAAAAAGGGCAAATGCGCAATGCCTTGCAGAAATTTCCAGTTCGGTTCCTACTACGACATCCGCGGCATGACTTATGGCATTCTAATGGATTTTCTCAAAATCGACAAGGCCTCCATTAAGTATTTGTACGCTATTCAAGTTCATGCCAAGACGAAAAAAGGAAACGAAAAGCAAGAGATGAAAACCTTGAGGGCTAATGGCGTTCAAATGATGCAATGTATTAAAAGAATGTCGTGTAGTGTTTATAAGTTGTATACAAATATGACTGGAAATAAAGAGGTGGAATTGGTTCGTACTAGACCAGGCATAGTACGAAAGAAATCATTATGAAATTGTTTGTGAGTTTTATTTGTTTGTATTTTTAGAGTAAAATTTGTCCCTATATAATATAAACTCTCTTTGTTATGCATAATTCGAATGTATAATGCCTAAATCTTGATCAGTTGGAAGTGGAAGACGGTTGTTGTGTGGTTTTCTTGTGGTCTATTTTCCTTAGTTCGTCTGCTTTGCAAAGTTGACTGAAAATTTTCTTCTCCAGAACTGGTTCCTCTACATGGATTCTCGTTTCTACTGTTTCTACAGTTTTTTGTGTGATGGTTTCCTCAATGTCTTCTGTTTCAAATGTAGAGCTTTCTGAATCTTTTCTAGGTTTCTTGGACGAAGGTTTAATTTGAGAAGGAACGACTGAAATGCCTGCTGAATATTTTCGCGGAGTTTTCTTTTCTGGTTTAAGATGGAAATTCTGCAATGGTTGGTGCTTCTTTTTTAGGTAGTTTCTTTTCGAGATAGGCATCATATATTGGAGACTTCTTTGGTTGTGATATTCCAGATGGTTTAATTTCTGCTGATTTGGGAATATTTTTGCCAGGAGATTTCTTCTCTGGATACTGTTCCAAAGGTTCAGGAGATTTACGTATTTGCGATGGGAATTCAGATAGCGAAGGTTTATCCTTTGAGGGGCTAGTTTTTTCAGGATATGGTTCCAAAGGTTCTCTTTCAGGAGATTTTCTTACTTGCGATGGAAACTCGCAAATGGTTGGACCAGATTTGGTAGATTTTCTTTCAGGATAGGGTTCTAGGACAACTTTCTCAGGTGATTTTCTGATTTGTGATGGGAATTCTGGAATTGATGGAGCAGTTTTCGTTGGTATTGTCTTCTCAGGATAAGGCTCCAATGGCTCCCTTTCTGGTGAAGTTCTAATTTGTGACGGAAACTCGGAAATTGTTGGCCCAGTTTTAGTTGGCGACGTTCTTTCAGGATACGGTTCCAATGGTTCTTTTTCTGGTTACTTCCTAGTTTGCGCTGGAAACTCAGAAATTGTTCGCCCAGTTTTGGTTGGCGACCTTCTTTCAGGATACGGTTCCAATGATTCTTTTTCTGGAGACTTCCTAATTTGCGCTAGAAACTCAGAAATTGTTGGCCCAGTTTTAGTTGGTGACCTTCTTTCAGCATACGGTTTCAATGGTTCTTTTTCTGGAGCCTTCCTTGTTTATACTGGGAATTCAGAAATTGATGGCCCAGTCTTAGTTGGCGACCTTCCTTCAGGATATGGTTCCAGTGGTTCTTTTTCTGGAGAATTCCTAGTTTGCGCTAGAAACTCAGAAACTGTTGGCCCAGTCTTAGTTGGCTACCATCTTTCAGGATAAGGCTCCAATGGTTCTTTTTCTGGAGACTTCCTAGTTTGCGCTGGGAACTCAGAAATTTTCGGCCCAGTTTTAGTTGGCGACCTTCTTTCAGGATACGGTTCTAATGGTTGTTTTTCTGGCGACCTTCTAATTTGCGCAGGAAATTCAGAAACCAAAGGACTACTTTTAGTTGGCAACTTTCTAAATTGTGATGGTGATTTTTCTTTAACAGGACTTCCCCTATTCGGATATTGATTTTCTGGTGTTTTCACAGGGCTGCTTCTTGATAGCCTTCTGGTTACATCGTCGCTACTTGAAGTTCTGGTGCTAGTTTCCCTAAACGAACTCCTTTTAATTGAACTTTTTTCCAAACTGCTCCTACGTGTCTCTTTAGTGTCCTTATTTAAACCCAAAATTTCCTTAACCCGTTCTTCATAAGTATCAGTTCGGACAAGTTTTGGTCTTTCGTTGGTTGGAGTAGGAGAATCTTTTGTTGGAGACCTACAGAGATCAGTTAAAGGTGACGTTGGTGATCTTTCAGTAACTTTTTAAATTTTTCTAGTGGTGATGTTCAAGCTAGAAGGTCTTGTAGTGTCTTTTCTAGTTACGGTAATGTCATCCAAATCAGTAGTGACATCTTTTGTGCTTCTGAAATATTCAAAGTCACTTGTAGTGGTTCCGGTTGGTGAAGGACTTCTTGGTTTAGCAGTTTTTTTGCGAGTCAAAGTGCTGGAGTCAAAAGAGTCGTTTTTAGATTTTCTCGTTAAAGTGTCTGTGCTGTAATGTGTAGTTTTAATATCACTGGAGTATCTTTCAGGTGATTGCCTGCTATAAGTGATTGTTTCCGTGCTTGAAAATTTATCTGCAACCTTTTTGGGGCTTCTAGATCTTCCAAAACGTTCCGGTGATGTTCTAGACGGGAACCACATTTTCTCAGGACTTGTGTCTCTCCTCAAAGAAGCATTACTGTTGGTTCTAGGCGAACCTCTAGTGATACTTTCAGGCGTAATGGACCTCAAAGACCTAGCAAAAGCGTCATGAGTGGCACTCACTTCCACTGAAATTTTTTTGATAAGTTGTATCGTATTGTCCGTCAGTGGGAGATGGTTTCTGATCTAGCTCAGATTTTCGTGGTCGAATTGGTTGACGTCTGTCTGGTTGCACGTGAGGCTCTTGTGGTGATTTTGGAGCTTCATTTGGTCGTTGTTGGTATATTTCTCTAGTTTCTACTTCATGTTGACGTCCAGTAGATATAAACTGATCGTTCTTGGTGTCGTTCTTTTGGTTGATCACATGAGTTAAGTGGTATGATATGTGGTATTACTAGGAATTTAATCAGTTACTGTTGTTTTGGTGGTTTTTACAAATTGATCGACAGGAATTTCAACGTACTCGACCCTATCTTGAGTCACTCTGTGATGTTTGCTAATGTCAGTTTGCTCTTGGGATGTTTTTGATTCTACATTTCTTGTAGTGGTTGTTTTTGTAGTGACGTTTTGTTCACTGAGGATGTAGTCAACATTTTCCTCATGAAGAATGCGTTGGTTTTGTCGATTAACTTGTTCGTTTTGAGTGGTTTTTGTTGTTTGTTGACTTTGTCGATTAGTTTGTTCACTTTGAGTAGTTTTTGTTGTTTGTTGTTTACTAAATCGTCTAGAATCTGGTTCAACAATATACTCAATAGCCCTTTGATCGTTTCTATTCATGGTGGAGTCATTGTAAGTATTTCTACTAGATTCATGATGAGTTTTGCTTGAAGAAGTTCTCTGTTGTGTGAGGAAGCAATATCAGACTATTTTTTGTGAGTAGCTGTTTCAGTAGAATTGCCTTGTTTGGTTTCATATTTAGCAGTGATAAGACCTAATCTATTTCTATTCCTGCTACTCTAAAACTTCTTAAATTTTCTGGAATGTTCATTGTTCAACGAAACTGCTATAGTTTTACAACACCAATTCATTATAAGTGAATCCTCCTAGTCTATGGACTTGTTTCTTTGCTCAAATTATAACTAGATCACAAAAAGGCACAGAGGAAAGTTGACCTCGAAATAACTTTGAAGTAACCTTGTAGAGAATGTCAAAGTAAAAGATCAGTTTTACCATTTTCTTTCTTCCTTTAGCCCATTAAACTTCTCTCTTTTAGAGCTAATTGCCAGTTTTCGAGATATTAGGCTCTCCCTGTCTCAATTTAGATGGACCACCCTGTATATTGATTATTGTTGATGATAATTATTTAAATAGAAAGTTGTGTTGTAGTGTTGTGCAGTCCTTTTGGTGATCCAAGCAAACCCAAAGAACACACCTTTATTCAGGAGAAAGATATAAATCCGGTCGGAACGCGATTCGATAGTAAGACAGTAAGTTGTGAATTAGTTTTATGATTATCCAGACAGCACAGTGACATCTTAAAGACGTTCTTAAGATGTCAACAAACGATATTCAAGATGTCTGCTTACGTCTTCAAGGCGTCTTGAAGACGTCGTATGTTGCAAAACCCAACGTCTTTCAGACGTCGGCCTAAAGACGTCTTCAGGACTAATATTTCATTATAACTCATTTTGTAACTATCAATTTTGGTCTATTCCAAGCGCTAGGCTGTATGAAATAATTTTAAGGTTTTTAAATTGTTTTGGAGCCTTTTAAAATGCTGCTGGAAAGTGTTTTGGAACGTTCTAAATGACTTATTGAAGTTCTTAAGTGTTCTAACTGAACTTGAAGAATTCTGGAGCATTTTAGACTTCTAAATTGTTCTGACAGATTTTAAAGTATTTTAGAGCCCTACTGAAGTTCCTAAGTGTCCTAAATTGGTATAAAAAAGTTCTTAAAGGTTTCTAGTTGCTTCTGAAAATTCTGATTTGGATTTGAACTATTTTGGATGCTTATTAAAGGTTTAAAGTTCTACAGCAATTTAATGTTTCCGGTGATTCTAGAGTGTTTGAGTGTTTTGGAGCGTCCTAAAATGGGTTTCAAACTCCTGAATTGTTCTAAAATGCTTTTGGAAGTTGTAAATCGGGTTTTCAATGTTTTGGAGCATTCTAGAATGGTTCTAAAGTTTCGAATCTTTCAAACGTCTGCTTGAAAACGTCTTTATAACATTTTTCCAAGACATTCTAAAGCCGTCTTTAACGAGGTGTCTTATAGACGTCTTTGAATCTCTTTTTACTAAATAAACTATTATCCACTTTAAGGCCCGGTTGTACCAAATAGTGTAGCTCAGTTGTAAATTCACGACATCTTCCAGACTTCTTTTTTTGGTCTTCAGTTAGACGTTCAGACGCGATGAAGACCTAAAAAATACGTCTTTAGGACTTTGTGTGCTGTCTGGATAGTTAGGATTGATTTTAGATTCATCTTCATTTTTGTGTTATCTCGAATTTGCTTACGTAACAAAGTCATTTCTCAGAGATAAGCCGACATTGATCAACAAATTATTTAAATTATTAAGGAAAATATTCGTATATATACAATAGAAATTGCGCTGGATTTAAATTGCATAAGCGTTTTGCGTCTAAATTAGAATTAATTAATGCAACAATTCATGATATTTTAACTGTACTGTAGCGCGGCTAGCCAAACAAAAAAATATTACGATAATTATGAATATGGGTTTATGATTTACCGTAATATGGGCTTGATACTAAATAGCGGGTGGTTAAAACCAATAAAACGGCTTTTATGTCATAAAGAAAACATTGAACATATATAGGAAATGTAAATACGTATTGTTACATTTGTTTAAACCTCACTCAGATTACGTCAGTAGAGTTATTATCCATAATGATGTTTATAGATTTTTAACGTTAGTACTTAAATTTTTATATCACAAATATAATTTTTGTAGTAGCTCGGTACCTACTCATTCATAAAGATAAAAGTGTGAACGTCTCCTTTAATTTTTTTATTTTTTGGTTTTGGTAAACCTGAAGACATGATAAAGCGTCCACTAAAACTTGATATAGTTGAGAAATCTCATTTTAAGTAACTACCTAAAAGTATGACGAACCTGACTTAGGAAAATGTTTAAGGGAGCAAAATGGTCAATCTTGTGGTGTCTAAAGGTGTTAAGTCCATAATTAGTACGATTAGTCAAATCATGCAAACTGCCAGTTCATCTGGTAGTTCTAGGAGGAACATGAATGCTGATTTTATGAAGAATTTCAGGTGTCGAAGTCTTCCCACGCAAAATATTATAGAAGGTTGTAAGGTCTCTCCTCTAATGACGCATAGTTATCGAGGCCATATTTAACATAGACAGTAGTATAGGGTGTCGTTATAATTATTCAAAATGTTTAGTTTTTTTATTTATTTATTTACGGGTCAAGCCCAAGCCCATTAAAAATGAACAAAGTGTACAAGTGAAACAATTATTTACTTGTTTCAAAGCAAAATGTCAATCAAAATAGATAAAGCAGAAACAAAGAATGCAATAAGTGCCAAACCATGATACTTAATTATATTAAATACAATCAAATTAAGTTAAATCAAACAAAATACAGAATCACAGAATAAAATAACAATAATTATAACTTGAAGCCAGTGAGAGTTCTCGCAAATGGTTCATAGGGCCCAAAAAAATCAATGTCTGAGCTCATTACACCGTCTGAGGCCTGAGGCTACGAGGAATGAAAGAGTGATATGCATAGTTGGTTCTGTGTGTGAAATTGGAGATGAGAATTTCATACATCTGTCAAAACTGGTATTCCAACAATAAATTGACATGTTTTGATTGTTGATTTGAACCAATCAGATTGTAATTACGCGATAATTTGCACTAGTGCAAATTATCAGATAACTAGCTAATGACCCGCTGCGTTGCCAGCGTGTAAATACATTTTGAAATAATACACTTCTTTTCAAATTTTGTTGTTGATTTTCTATTTAATTTTTTTTTTAAATCCGATATCAGAGTCGCTTACCAGTGAGTTCAGTGACGCATTTTAAGCACTCCAGAGCTGCTCTAGAGCGCCCCGGGCTGTTTATAGGCGTTCCAGTGTATCAGAGTTTTACGCAACCGAACTTTTTTTTTCGGGATAAAAAATAGCCTATATCACTCTCCTCTATAGCCGATTCGATTGACCGGATTAGATCGATCTGGTTCAATTTAAATGAACCACACTGTGTTCGATTCAAGCTGGATCAGTGCACCCTCATCAACTAAAAAATGATCTAGATCAGAAGAAGTTCACTTAAATTGAACCCAAATCGATATAATCTGGGTCAATCGAATTCACCTTATATAGAGATACGTGGTATTAATTCAAGATCGGTCCAGCCGTTCTTGAATTCAAAAAATAATAAAGTTACGTCGGTTGAATGCAAGCCTAAATAAATGAAATATGTCAACGTTATTTCATGCTGTCAAAAAAAGTTGGGTTATGTTGTTATGTAATGTGAATGAGTTTGTTTACAATTAAATTAATAATTAATTCAAAATTAATTTCTTTTTCCGAGATGCGTAACCTATCCACAAACCTTCCTTGGGATGGCCATAATAACCTACCAAAGTTTCATCGTAATCGGATAAGTGGTTTTAGAGCGCATATCCGGATACCCCGTGAACTTTGATTTTTATATATATAGATTGCATACTAACTGGTGCGAAAACTGGGGGCGGATTACGAACTCTGGATTCGAACCGAAACCGCCATGAATTTCGAACGCATTCTGATGCATTTGCATGAAGTGCGTTCGAAATCCATGGCGGTTTCGGTTCGAATCGAGAGTTCGTAATCCGCCCCCTGGTGTTTTGACATTTTTTGACAAAAAATTTAAATTTTTGATTTATGAAATTCTCTCATTAAATACAACTCGTGCAATGGAAATATATTTATAATTTTCGACAAATTTGCACTCATGCGTTTTTAACTCTTTTTCAACTAAAAATGCATTCGGGCAAATTTCCCAAAAATTATCAATAATTTCCGTTGCACTAGTTATATTACTATTGAAAAGTTTCAGATGTACGGGTGTTACTTGATAGGACATGTAGGGCTATTTTAGAAGTCAAGTAGGGACAATCAATTGTGGAATTTAGGATTTTATGTATCAGTTTGAGGTTTTTCTGCTTCCTTCTTGAGCAAAGAGTTGATAAGTTGAGTGCCTCACAAAGTGGTGCATAATGAAATTCCTCATCGTTAAAAAATTTGTAATTGAGATATCTGCAAAATTTACGCTGCACACCTTCAAGACGATGAATATGGCAGGCATAGTTTGGACTCCAAGCAGATGCAGCATACTCAAGATGTGTACGAACAAATGAGAAGTATAACGTTTTGATGGAGTTGATATTCGCAAATTCTCTTGTACTACGCTTCACTAACCCAAGCATCCGAAGTGCTTTGTTAACTATGGCATCGATGTGTGATTAGAAATCAAGATTGGAGCTCAGCAAAACACCCAGATCCCTGATCTGATTCACGCAGTCCAATGGCGTACCATTGATGTGATATATGCAGTCATAAAAGGTTCTAGACCTGTGGAATTTCTTAACTTTACACTTCGTAACATTAAGATCCATGCCATTAGTTTGATACCACTGAATTAACCTGTCAAGATCCTCTTGCAGTGCATGGCAGTCATCAGGAGTAACGATTTTCAAAAATAATTTCAAGTCATCGACAAAAAGAAAAAATGAAGAGTGTAGGAAACAAGAATATATGTCATTGATGGACAGGTTGAAGAGCAGTAGGCCTAAATGCGAGCCTTGAGGAACACCTGATGACATCAAGATTTGGGAAGAGGTAAAGTTGTTAATATGAACTATATGTATCCTTCCTGTAAGATAGCTTCCCACCCATTGAAGCAGAGAGCCAGAGATGCCAAGTCTCTCTAGTTTTGTGATCAGGAAATGATTGACTCTGTCAAACGCCTTGGAGAAGTCTCCTCCTCACCCCTCTCCAAGGCGCCTGCCAGAAAGTCAGAGTATGTGAGAAGATTAAGTTCCGTTGATGACCTCTTTTTGAAGCCAAACTGCTCGGATGTAATTTCGCTGCTTAAAGATGATGATAAAAATTTTGTGACAATATTCTCAAAGATTTTAGGAATTGCACTGATGATGCAAATTGGGCGATAATTAGTCACATCTGATGACTTGTTGTAAATTATATGCAAGGGTCTGGACAAAACAAAACAGCCGTTTTTCAGAAAGAGCGGGTGGATAATTGAGTCTAGAAACACAGCCAGAACAAAATTATTACTATCAACAGCTTTAAGGAAATTATCACACATATTAACTATCACAGAATTACACGAATGTTAGTTGTTCTTTGATCACTAGTTCTACGATTTTCTCATAAACCTGTACAGTGATAATGGGTCTAAACTCTGTATAGTTGTTGGTGCCTGGGAACCTTTGGAATCGGAGTGACTGTTGTTGTCTTCCATTCGCGTGGGAATACTCCAGTACACAGTCAAATATTTATGACGGCCAAAAGACGGTTTCCTATTTGTGCAAAACCACATAATGGAAGATAAATAACTTGATAATTAGTGGACTGTATAATTAGGTGGACTGGATGATCGACTGGATAGGGAACTAAAACACACGCGCTTTTCACTGACACTATATTTACAACAATTTACACAATATTTACACTATTTACAATTACTACTACAAGATGACAAGAAGCCAGAGCTTGCTTAGATGCCCAACAGGGCAGAGCTAGATTATAAAATTTATTAAAATGTGAAAAGGTTTCTGGATGCTTGTTAACGTGGACAAGCTCCAAGCTACACTGCTGCAATGACAAAAATGGCGCGCAATATATTGACAGACATGACAAAATAGACATGACGACAACGCTGCAGTGTTGCAAACTTTATATGTATAAAAATATTTTGCCATCAAAAAGAGATAGCATGATTGTTGGAACATGTTTCCAACATGCTGGGGGGCCTAGAGTTTCACATGAAACCAAGGTAAAATTTTCCAGCAAAAAAAAATAAAAAAATTAAAGAGAAAGTAAGCAACCCTTTTTTTAAAAAAAGGTATGATTTCAATGATGATCCAGTAAACGAAAACTTAACTAACAATTAAAGCTAAAAAACATTTCTGGAACACACAGTATGACATTATGTATGTATATACGAGTATAGCTAATTGAATATAAATATAAATCCAAATGTTTCACAAATATATGCACAGAATTTTGTGAATAATTTTCAAAAATATTATTAACAATTATTGTCATCAATCGGTAACACTGCAATCTTGGTAACCGATCTGAGATAAATACCTTTTTTGGTTTTCACTTCGACAACCCTTACTTTGCCGTCCTTTCCAGGTATTGCTTTAACTATTCTTGCCATTGGCCACTTATAAGAAGGTACATTATCCTCTTTTAAAATGACTAACAAGCCCTCCCTAAGGTTAGGCATCTCATCACGCCATTTTGGCCTATTTTGGAGTTGCGTTAGATAGTCGTGATACCACTTTTTCCAAAAATGCTGCTGCATCTGGACACACAATTTCCAAAACTTAAGTCGACCTTGGGGAATTTCCGTCAAATCAGGGTCAGGAAAGCTTGTGATAGGCGCACCTATCAAAAAATGACCAGGGGTCAAATAGTCCAAATCTGAAGGATCCTGTGACAAGGCTACAAGTGGTCGGGAATTTAAAATTCCTTCTACTTGGACAACAAGAGTATCAAATTGTTCATAGGTAAGCTCATTGCTACCTATGACTCGCTTGATGTGAAATTTTGCCGATTTTACTCCAGCTTCCCATAAACCACCAAAAACTGGAGAATAGCTCGGTATAAAATTAAATGTAATTTTTTCCTGAAGGGAATAATTTTCAATTTTTTCTGTTTCGTTATAAAACTCTTTGATTTTATTCTCGGCTCCTTTAAACGTGGAACCATTGTCGCAGAAAATATTTGCGGGCTTCCCCCTCCGCGAAATAAAACGCTTCAGAGCAGCTAGAAAATTTTCGGTTGTCAGGTCTGAAAGCAGTTCCATATGAATTGCTTTGACTGAAAAGCACACAAAAAGTGCTATGTATGCCTTGGAACTTACGGATTTTCTAATTCGAGATTGCTTAACGAGGAAGGGACCGCAAAAATCTACCCCGACATTTTGAAACACTCTGGCTGAACAGACTCTTTTTTCCGGCAAGGAACCCATTAATTGAGTGGAACATTTTGCTTTGAATTTAAAGCAAATCACACATTTGTGTAGCTCTTTTTTAATTAATCTTATTCCATTTATGAGCCAATAATTGAGGTTTAGGGAACCTAAAACTTGTCTTGGTCCAGCGTGCAACAAAGTTGAATGTTCTTGTATTATAATTAATTTGGTGATGTGACTTTCCTTGGGCAAGATCACAGGATGTTTCTGATTATATGGAATGTTTGAATTATGTAACCTTCCACCCACTCGCAATAATCCATTGCCATCTAGGAACGGCGACAAAGAGTTTAATGAGGATTTTGAAGGGGTATTGGAAAGTAAAGATTTAATGTCATTAGAAAAGTAAAAGTCTTGCTCACATTTTATGATTACTCTAAGGCCCAGTTGTACAATCTCGGTTCAAAACAAAGTTCAACTAAACTCGACTGGTACTTGAGCTTTCCCATTTAAAATACATTGCTGTCAGCTATTAATCAAATTATATCAATTTTGACAGCAATGCATTTCAAATAGGGAAGTTTGAGTACCAGTCGAGTTTAGCTGAACTCTGTTTTGAACCAAGATTGTACAACTGGGCCTAAGACTGTGTTCCAGTTCTGAAAGCTTCAAACTTCCCTCAAGTTTTTCAAAAATAATGCAAATTCACTCAAATTCACTGCAAAAATCCAAAATACACAAACAACAAACAACAAAACGTAAACAAATGTTTGACATTTAATTTGAGGTTAAGCTGTCGGGGTGGTGAACTCTCACTTTCATGTTCGTTGCTCCGGGGCTGTACTTCATTGCACCAAGCAAGGATACTGCACCCGGGGTGACTTGGGTTGAACCAGACGAGAAAAAGAAGCACCCTTTTGAATTTGACAAGTGAAGTTTGTTTGCTCCGCCCCACTCTACTTACGCACTTCCGGTTCCGGCGGAAACCTTCGCTGGTGGCACGTGGAACCCAACGTTGTTTGAGACACGTGCAGACTGCACAGTGGATGATTGATTTTTTGCATCACATGGCGCCAAAAATCACGATGGAACAATCAATAACCACTAAAAAGGCACTTTTTGAGGGTTTTTAAAGCACTTTTAGGTTCCGCACTATCCAGTATCCGGCTCGAACTGGCCAAAATTATGTGCAAAACCACATAATGGAAGATAAATAACTTGATAATTAGTGGACTGTATAATTAGGTGGACTGGATGATCGACTGGATAGGGAACTAAAACACACGCGCTTTTCACTGACACTATATTTACAACAATTTACACAATATTTACACTATTTACAATTACTATTACAAGATGACAAGAAGCCAGAGCTTGCTTAGATGCCCAACAGGGCAGAGCTAGATTATAAAATTTATTAAAATGTGAAAAGGTTTCTGGATGCTTGTTAACGTGGACAAGCTCCAAGCTACACTGCTGCAATGACAAAAATGGCGCGCAATATATTGACAGACATGACAAAATAGACATGACGACAACGCTGCAGTGTTGCAAACTTTATATGTATAAAAATATTTTGCCATCAAAAAGAGATAGCATGATTGTTGGAACATGTTTCCAACACTATTACATAGAAAACATCCTTGAGCACTCCAGTTGAAATTCCATTCTCTCCACCACTCACGTTCTTCATCCCATAAACATATTTTTTACAGTTTGCATTGACACACACTCAAATTTATTGAACTCAGCATAAGTGGGGATGGCTACGATTGTATTTTCCAAACCATTGAACTGGGGAATGACGGACACAATCTCTGTAATACTATTTACAAAAGATTCATTGAATCTATTAGCAATAGACATTTCGTCTATAACCAACTCATTTCCAAATAAAATTTCATCAGGTAATACTTTGGTTTTATTCAGGAAGAAGTACTTTCAGGTTTTTCCATAGGTCTCTAGAGTTGTTCTTATTTTGATCAATTACTTGTTGAAAGTATGTATCCTTTTCGATTTTTATTCGTTTTACAATTTCATTTCTTACTCTTTTAAATTCATTCCACTTACCTATATCTATTGTCTTTTTCATAAACTGCTCTACGATAAAGTATGTCTCTTTGTTTCATCAATTCTTTAATTTCGGTTGTGATCCATTTTTTATTTGAATATTTCTGTTTAAATGTATATTTTTTCGTAGGGCACATCTCATCGAGAATAGAACTGCTGCTCTTTGTGAAATTATTTGCCAAGGTATTAAAAACCTCAGTACCATTATCATAATTTGTATTCTACAGTGCATTTTGGAGGTAATCTGTATTGTAGTCTTTCATACATCTTTTAAATGTTGTTATTTGAGAAGGAAAAGGATTTTCAACTCTATCGAGATTAATAGACAATATTATAAATAGAGAAAATTCTAGTACTTGGACTAGAAATATGTGGGTATTATACTTTGTGTCTACTTGTCTACCAATTTCTTCTAAATTTCTCCCAAATTTCTTCTCAATTTTTCCAGTTCACTTTTTATCTATTAGCGGCTCTTGAGATTGTGGAAATAAAGAAAATTAAAGAGCATTAATTTCCATTTACCTACCATTTTTGTCCTAATTTTTCTTATATTTCTCCATTTTTCTATCTCAATATCACATTTTCAACGTGTCATTACGTAGAGGAGTTATTCCAGAGTTTTGGAGGGAAAGTATCTTCAAGCCCAACTTTAAATCTGGAGATAAATCTGTATGGTAACCAACTACCAACCCATTAGTATCATCAACACAATCCCTAAGGTATTTGAGAGCCTAGTATGTGACTTCTTGACCCCCCTTATAGAGCCTGATTTGATCAGAGAACAGTCTGGCTTCAGACCAGGCAAATCTACGGAATTAAATCTCACAACACAAACTGGCTATCTGTTGGATGCCTTGGAGAAGGAATTTTCAAGTAGATACGATTTAGCAGAGTCTCCCATACCATGTTATGCATACGCTTTGTTTGATTGGAATAAATGAACTCTTGATCTCATGGTTCCACAGTTACTTGACCGTTCCGAAGCAGATTTTTAAAATTGGTAATTTCCTTTCCAAAATTTTTCATGTTACCTCCGGTGTGCCACAGGGGTCCCATCTTAATCCACTCCTTTTTAATATCTTTACCAATGATATTCACGAATGCGTTACCATGTCTTTCCTTGGCTTTTCCTGATGAGCTCAAAATGAGATGCATACTTAAATCTCCTGAAGACTGTGACTACAGTACGATCTTAACAACCTGCAAGACTGGTGCAATAGAAATTTCATGGATCTCAATCCTTCAAAATGCGAAGCTATTACTTTTTCGCGTGTTAAAACCCCTATTAAGTTTATTTATAAAATTGGTCAACATACCCTTGAGGAAGTTTCCATTATCAAAGACCTTGGTGTTTCACAGGACACAGATCTCAATTTTTCCAATCACTTGAATAATGCAGTAAGTAAATAAAGCTTTCCAAATGGTGGATTACCTATATCAGAAGGACAACCCGAGATTTCACAAATATTACTGCTAAAAACTGGTCTCCTTTTTGTGTGTACAAAGGACTCTCTTCAACTGGTTGAACACAAATTTTTGAAACAAATAGCCGAAAAACTAACTCTTTGGATATTCCTGCGACCACTGCAAAAAGGTAACATGCCAAACTTGTGGGGACATTACTGGCCAGTAATGTCCCCACAATGTCCCCACAACTGAAATTAGAGCCATATACAGGGTGGCCAATTGAAAACGAAACAGAGGTGATTTCGGGCTCCCCAAGACATTTAAAAAAAAACCCTCGTACCCGTCAATTTTTGATTTAAGGGGGAACCATTTTTTTGGTGTTTTCACCCCCTGGGGGGCAAAGCCCTAGCGGGGGTGACAAAGGCCCCCAAAATTTCAAATGGAATGAGGGGTCGAGTGATACCTTATTTTGAAGCTATTTTTATGTAGATTATAACCCCCGAGTCTCACATCGCTACTATCTACCTATAGCCATTACAGGGGCTAATTAAAGTTACAAAAACATGTTGGAATATTTTTATTTAAAAAAATGCTTTAAAAACAAAATCAATTAAATAAATGCTGAAAATGACCTCAGAAGAAAAAATCTAACGGGCTTAAATCTGGAGAACGCGGGGGCCCTTCAATATTGACGAGCCACTGCAGCATAATGGGATGACGCACAATCTTGTTGGAATATTAGTGTATGCATCTGTTATCATTCTCTAGTATCTCCACCAATTCTGGATGAATCGCAACTCCTAACCACTCTAGGTACATTTCTCCTGTTAAATTTATAGGTAAAAAAGGGGCCTATTTACGGTTATCAAAAATGCTAGCCCAAACACTCAAATAATCTACATCTCCATAATGCCCTGGGACGTTATTTCGTACGTATTATACCTGAAAATATTGTATGTATACCTGGAAATATTGTATTAAATAAATATTGTATTGAATATAAAAAAATTGTATTAAGTAATGGAGTATAAGTAAATGGTATTTTGGTTGATGTGCTACTAACCCCCTTTTTCGTTTTATTTCCTCCTCCCTCACCATTGAAAAACTCATAACCCAATTTTTTTTTTTTCAATAAATGCAGCAGCAGTTTGTATATTTCTCTGATGAATGCTCCTTTTTTCTTGAACGGTACGGTGAATCGTCTCAACTGCCGCTATTGGGCTAATTCAAATCCCAGAAAACATATTTCGTGAGGTACATACGCAACATCCAGAGAAATTGAGTGTTTAGGCTAGCATTTTTGGTAACCGTATAATAGACCCCTTCTTTACCTATAAATTTAACAGGAGCAATGTACCTAGAGTGATAAGAAGATGCGATTCATCCAGAATTGATGAAGATACTAGAGAATGATAACGGATACATGGAAAACCGTCTAATATTCCAACAAAATGGTGCGCCACCCCACTATGCTGCAGTGATTCGTCAATATTTGGACCAAAGGTTTCCAGGACAATGGATTCGAAGGAGAGGCCCTGGCGTTCTCCAGATTTAAGCCCGTTAGATTTTTTTCTTCTGAGGTCATTTTCAGCATTTACTTGATTGATTTTGTTTTTAAAGCATTTTTTTTAAATAAAAATATTCTAACATGTTTTTGTAACTTTAATTAGCCCCTGTAATGGCTAGGTAGATAGTAGCGATGTAAGACTCGGGGGTTATAATCTACATAAAAATAGCTTCAAAATAAGGTATCACTCGACCCCTCATTCCATTTAAAATTTTGGGGGCCCTTGCCACCCCCGCTAGGGCTTTGCCCCCTAGGGGATGAAACCACTAGAAAAATGGTTCCCCCTTAAATCAAAAATCGACGGGTACGAGGGTTTTTTCTTAAATGTCTTGGGGAGCCCAAAATCACCTCTGTTTCGTTTTCAATTTATAGTTCTTTCAAAACGAGCTTTTCCATTCTACTGCAAATTATGCTTGGCTAATGTTAAGCGAATACTGGGCTTAATGGATCGTGTGGAACAACTTGAAAAATCTCTTGAGGATCTACAAAATAACTTACCAACAATCCAAGAGTCTGTGGTCGCTGCTACAACCTCTATTGAGGAAAGAATCCCTCGCTTGGAATCCATTACCATTACCACAAATACATCGACCCAACAGGTTCCTTCAACGACTTCACCACCACCTTCCACTCCATCTATTGATTTGCTAACTGAACTTCATTACCGTCAGAGTAAAGCTAATAATTTACTACTCTTCAACTTATCTGCGTCAGAAGATGATCTTTCAGAGGTTCGCTCTATACTACAGTTACTGGTTGACACTCAATTTACGCTTTGTCGGGTGTCTCGCCCTGGCAAGCCCAACTCAAATAATGCATACCCTATGCGAGCTGTATTGGGATCACCATATGAAGTTCAGACTGCGCTTCGCAATCGACATAAACTCAAAAAATCTACATAAAGTGTGACTTGACACTTAGACAGAGAGAACTTGAAAGAACAGCGTTGGAGGATCTGAAAAGACGTCAGGATCAGGGTGAGCAAAACATACAAGTTATACTCGTCAAGGGCATTCCTCGAATCGTGCCAAAAAAATAACCGAGGAGTCAAGCCTCAGCCACACCAAACACACCGCAGAACGTAGAAGAAAACCAGTAAGTTATGACATACCTGGTATACTACCAGAATGTTCGCGGTCTCAGAACAAAGCTGGACAAACTTCGTTGCAATATAGCTGTGAATAACTATTAAATAGTGGCATTCACTGAAACTGGTTTAAGTGAAAACTTTTATACTGCCGAGCTTGGTTTTGATTCATATAATGTGTTTCGCTGTGATCGCTCAAGAGCTACCAGCACTGCTGAGCGCCTTGGTGGTGTTCTTATCGCTGTTCATCAGTCAATACCATCCCGTCTCATTGGTGCAACAGGTGACATCGAGCAAGTTTTTGTCGTTGTAGGCAGTGGTAGAAAAAAATGGTTCTGGGCTGCGTATACCTTCCACCAAACTCCCCAATTGAGAAGTACGAAAGCTTTAGTAACAACTTGGAAGATATCTCTGAACAATTCAGCCATACTGAATGTTGCATCATAGGGGATTTCAATCTCCCCAAAGCCAGATGGACTTTAGAAGACATCTGTTCGGTGGCTCTCCATAATATGGAGGGTTACCTTGCTCCTACTGAAATCAATAAAATACAACATATGACAGAAGTATGTGCTTTTCACAATCAATCTATACCAACTTAATAACATTTATAATATCAATAATGTCACCCATGACTTGATATTCTCCCACTTAAGGATCCCTATAACTCAGCCAGATGAAGACGACTACCTGCTTCCGTTAAATAATAACCATCCACCCCTGTTGTTTCAAGCCACACTGCAACAGAATCACTGCAATTCAAATCCATAAGGAGATGGATACTATTATGACTTTAAAGCCTCAAACTTCAACGACATAAACTATTTGCTTGGCTCTATTTCCTGGGATAAGCTGCTTTTGTGAATGAGATGATTAACATTCTGTATAGTTTTTTATATGAAGCCTTTGATCTCTTTGTACCTGTTGAAAGAATAGCCAGTGGAAGGTTTCCCAAATAGTTCTCACAGGATTTGAAGGCACTCATTATACAGAAAAAAATCAAAATATAAACAAAGTCGCCTACCTTCGGATTATCTGGCATTTTCTGACTTGAGCTCACAGTGCAATCTGCTCTCTAGAGAGAATTTTCGTGAATACCTAATTGAAACTGAATCGCGTGATCCAAAACAGTTCTGGTCCTATACTAAATCTATACAAAACTCGAGTAAGCCTCCTACAAGTTTTAGACATAATGGTCTCTTTGCCGAATACTTTGGTTCAGTCTATCGTGATCAAGTATTGGATTTCCCAGATCAACTTCTCCTCACAATTTATTTGATTTCACTATTGCTTTCTCTGACATCTACATGGAGCTAAATAGCATCGAGCCAAACAAGGGACCATGGCCTGACCATATCCAGGAGAGCTTTTGAAACTATAGATAGATTCACATTGTTGAAAAAAAAATGGAATAATTAGGAATGGGGGATGAAGTTTTAAATTGGTTCAAATCATATCTGTCTAATAGAACTCAAAAAGTTAGATATAAGAATAAGGTGTCTGCTTTATTCAATACAACCTACGGAGTGCCTCAAGGAACTGTGTTAGGCCCCTTATTGTTTTTAATGTATGTCAATGACGTTGTTAACTTGATTGATGGTATAATAGTAATATTGAATTGTTCGCAGATGATACAATCTTATAATATACAATGTGTCCAAGATAAGAAGGGCCAGTATGGGGATCTCGGGAAAAGTGAAAGATACGACCTTGCTCAAATTAGGAAAAAGTTGCGCAATTTGGTGCTCATTAAAATATCGCTCTAATATTTTAAAAATTCCGAGTTATACTGGAGATATCCGGGAAAACCCGACATTCGCCCAGAAGGATTTTATTTTTTTCTGACCTTATTTGAAGAGATATTTCAAAATAAATTCCACTTAATCATTGCCACTTTACCTCCCCTACAATATAGCATTATCAAATTTGTAATCCGACGTTTCGTTCTTGGGCCACCATATCATTAGATCTCCATACTGGCCCTCCTTATCTTGGACACATTGTATAGTTGGTAATGATCTGAACCACATGAAACTCACTATTAACAGTGATCTGAATCGATTATTTGAATGGTTGTGCAAAAATGAATTGAGCATTAATACTCCTAAATCTAAGTTTTGTATATTTGGAAAAAAAAACAGAAATTGGCTAGTATTAATTTAGAAAACATAAATATTGAAATAAATAGTGAAAGGTTCCTACATGAAAATAAAATAAAATATCTTTGAGTCATTTTAGATTCAGAACTAAGCTTTCGCCATCATGCTGATTATATCATGAGGAAATTTTCTCAAAGAGTGGGGTTTATTTATAGAGTTGGCAATAATCTCTGTATGTACACCAAGTACCTTATGTATAACTGCATTGCAGCACCCCATCTAAAATTTTGCGCTACACTATTGTATAACTTGCCTAACTATGAGATGAATGAATTTCAAGTGATTCAAAATAGAGCTCTAAGAACGATTCTGAAATGTAACAGATACACTCCTGTAAACCTAATGTCTTTTTGTATAAAATAAGAAATAAGCTGCTATATACCTGAATATGTCTGTGATAAAGTAAAGTATTTTAAGAACGTTCATACTCATACTTATCAAACAAGAAACTGTGATGATTTTATCCTAATCGATAGGTACCTATTGCTCAAACCAAATGTCGAATTCTATTCTGTATAGAGGACTCTCTGAATATAGTAAAATCCCAAATAATATAAAAAACTGTGATAACTTTAAATCTTTGTTGAAGGAATATGTTGTATCGTAATTTTAAATATCTGTAAATTGTTATGTTATCTTATTGAATTGTTATATTATTGAATTATTATATTATTATATTGTTATACTGTTTTGTGGTCTCTCAATGTAGAAGGGATTGTTTTTGTATGTAGCCCAAAGCTAATAAATATATTATTGTTATTATTATTCCAGCCTCTTGAATTTTCTTCATTTCCACAATTTCGAGGTCCCAGAATAAAGAAAAAACAAATTGGAAAAATTGAGAAATAGAGAGAAGAAATTCGGGAGAAATTGAAAAGAAATTGGTATAGATACAAAGTATATTATTTCTAGTCCAAGCTCTTGAACTTTCTCTACTCACCGAAGTATAGAAGAAAACGAAAACTCAAGAGATGAGAATAGACAAAAATTGATATAGAAAAATGGAGAAATAAAAAGAAGAAATATAAGAAAAAATTGGTAGATAGATGGAAATTAATATTTTTTCGAACGAAAACTCGAGAGCCAGGAATAGACAAAAAAAGAGACGGAAAAATTCAGAAATAGAGAATGTTTAGGGGCAAACGATTTTATCAGATTTTGAGTCGATAGATTATTTTCTTTTTGAACCAGACAATATTCCGATTCAAATGAAATTTTTGAAACTACGAGACAATACTTCGAGAGAGAGAAACTGCAAATTTTAGGGTTTTGGTATGATACCTAGGTAAGAAAAAAGCAAAAACTTTGAAACAGTTTCTCATGAAAAATATCTTGCAGTAATGCATCAAATTAGGCCTCTAAAAGATCAGTAGTGTTGTGTGCCCAATGGGCTCAGTATTCCAATCTTAAACTTCAGGCAAGTGTTGCAAAGTTCTTGAAAATACGTTTGAAATTTAAAAAAGTGTAAAGCCTTTTGGGCAAACTAAAGTCAACTCACAAGCCTAATTAGATTATTTTATCATTGTTCTAAATCCGGTGGTATGCCGAAATATCAATATCGATAATTGAAGATCGACACTTTTAGGAAAAAAAGTTTAAATTTAATGTTCAACAGTTCTGAAAAAATTTCCTGGGAATTAAAATCTTACACTAAAATAGTCAGTTTATAAACTAATTTAAGCAGTTTGGAGCCCTTTGTTCGAGCAAGCTAAAGTTCTTTTGGATAACTTAATAGTAATCTGTGGTAGTATCATGCTTTCTTGGAACTTAAAATCTTAAATTTATAGAAAAAATAATTTGCAGAAAAAGATTATAGCGACTAAGTAATATGTATTTCAAATTTTTAGCTTCCAGTGGTAACAATTATTGTTTTAGTTGGTTACGTTTCAAATACTTCTTATAGATTTTTCCAACTAGGTAATTAACTTTTTGTCATAAATATTACCTCATATTTATGAAAGGATAATTAGTGTAAAGTGTAAACAAAAACATTCAAATAAAATAAAAAATACTATATTCACCTCGAATCAACCTCCTCCAAAAACTCGCCCTCAAACCGCCACTAAAATCCACTACTCAAGCCAACCGAAAAAGTCTCTGAAATTTAAAAACAACAAAGTCGCGTTTATTCTCAACTAAGAACAAAAAAATATATCTCGTTATTATTCGCAAGCCGGTGGTCGACTGAAAGAGCCGAAACAGTACCCAGTGCGGTGGTACCGCGCTGATGTGTGTGTCCAGTGGGTGACCATCAGCATCCCATATGGACCGATTCTTTAAACACCTCCATGGTCGGACAGACTCAGGACTATGTCATAGTGTTATATTTAGAACGGTTTTGAAGAGTGTAGGTGAACAGACGTTGAATCATTACCTAATTTTATCAACAAACAAAAAGATAAGATCTGAGTATTGAATTTCATAATTTATGTGCAAGAATGCAATTTTGTTGATTGTGTTTTTGAGGCACGTCTAGAAACGCAATATTACATTACATGGCAGTTTGATACAAAGTTGTTTTGAACTTGGCGGTACTTGCTTTGAAAGTTCAACTTTTCTTTGATAGAGTGATGATTCGATTTACATTAGATAGTAGGTATAGGTAACAAATAGAAATAATCAGTTTTTATGTTATGGAAAGCTTGGGGCAAAGATAATTTTCAATTTCTTTAGGATTGAAATTAGTCAATAATTTGATCAATCAGATATTTCGAAATTTATTAGCAATATGAAGAAAAACCAGTTTATGTTTCTTTCCAAAATGAAAGATATTGCAGATGCCAGATTTACCTTGGAATTGCTAACAAAATAAACTGAAAAGAAAATTCGTATACATTGAAATTACCTGGAAGAAATGGTAAAGCTGTTGCGACCCGAGTTTTGATTGAAGAAAAACTTTCCAAGGATATGACACCAAAAACCGGAGAAGAAATTGAAAAGATGTTCAAAATCTAGGTACCTATACCAATAGTACCTACTAGTTGGAAGCTTGCTGTTCGCTTTGCTGCATAGATTACAATAAGACCTGATCAGAGCAAATTTTCTCATGATCAAAGTCCATTTCATTGGTGCAGGAAGTTAAAATAATTTTGCGATATCTTAAAGGAACATACAAGAACTTTATGGATTAGAAAATGAGAAGAGGAATGTTGTTGGCCGGTTGATGAAGACTGGGCTGACGAAAGACGATGTTGAGGAAAGTGGTACTATTCGGAACTGTCAGGATAAGTTATTTTTATCCAAATCTACGCAAACTCCTGAGAGTTCCGAATTAGTTCTAGCGATGTTTGACATCCAATAATAATACGATAGGAATTTGTCGTATTTTCATCTTTACCCAAATACCGTTTTAATTCCAAAATTCCGAGAAGTACCTATACGTTTTTGAATAGGTCGAAATGTTTGAAATTAGATAATTTCGAAACGTTAAATCTTGTGTTCTCGCCCTTAACTTTGTGCCTGTGGAACTATCATCCGAAATGGGATAACTACAAATTCCTTTTACATTTTCAGAAAATATCTTCGATACATACAACTATAGTATAGGTAATGCATGCATGTCTGACTCTAAGGTTCAAGTTTCTGACACAGACTGATAATAACTTGAAGTTCCTCAGAGCCCAAAGATGTCAAAGATCATTAATTTTTTCTGCGTTTCGCTTTTCGCATAGGCCAAGTCAAATGATTGAAAATAGCCTTGCTTTTTTGCAATTCCTCAATTTTATTTGCGATTCATGCCGAATTATTTAAACACGTCGTGTTATCCGACAATTCAAGCATTCAAAATGTTTGGTGGATGATTTCCAAATTGAGGTTTCATATTTCGATGCGAGTTTTTCAAGATGCATCAGAGCAGTGTCGTCTATTGATATTTTGGTATTCTCCATGGATAAAGAAAAGAGGCATTTTGAAGGATTTAGAGGATTTTTTTAAATAAAATTTGAAGCAAGTAACTACATATTAGGTTTATTTGAATAGCGGTATAATTTTGTCAATACGTTTATGTTTTTGATGCAAAATCTGCCAAAAATCAAAGTTTTGAATCTTCTCTCCCTTGTTAGCTTTCTCTCTTGTATAGTTATTGGTTATTTGAATCCCCATATGACTCGGATTCATACGAGGTCCTAGGCAAAATAGTTCAGGTTCAAAAGTTTTGTTAATCAAAACTATCAAAAAATATTCGAAAGATTTTTTATTTGATAAATTCAAAGCAAGTCCTTGACAGTTTCAATCACGTCTGCTGTTATTATAATCTTGTATCTTGTACTAATAAGGTTTCAAGATAATGGTTTACTAAAGAGATAGGTATTAAATTGATCATTTTGGACTTAAATTTCATGTCAACCAATAAAAAATTTAAATTAGAAATGTTTGAAAGTTGTTCAGTTCTGCACACTCGCATAGATAGGAAATTAACTTTTTCAGAGCCAGCCAGCGTGTTACAAATCAAACTCCTTTGAGAGCGTATACCGTATACTTTCTGTTTCTATTATTCTATTCATAAGAAAAATACCTACCCACTTTTGTTTTTTATAATGGATAAACCTAACAATTCGCTTAGTCCCTTTTAAATATTATGTAAAGTAACAAAAATCATCACAAATTAAAATGGCATATTTATTTTTTACTCATTATCCTGATTTTATGTATAATGCATCTCGTACTCGGTGCCAGGGTCATCTCCATGGTTCGCGTGCTTGCAGGTCGACCATCAAGCAGACCAGACGGTTGGAATTGAAAATAAGGACTTATATGGCTGTGGGTCAATGCCGAAAAGAATTATAAACGTGCAATCGGTATAGAATAACGAGCGAATTACTCAGCTTTAATGAAAAACAGATTGTCGAAGATATAACCAATATTATTATTATTGTAAGATCAAAAATTTAAAAAAAATAGCATTTTTTCTTTTGACTACATATTACTATGTCGAAATTTATCCTCAAATTAAATATTTTTTCTCAGATATTGGATGTTCTAGATAAAGAAAGACGATTTTTATACTTTAGTTCCTGTCATTGGAAGAATCGTGTTAACTATGCCTACATATTATCTATTGTTGAACAGTTTCCTCCTGGAGAGACTGGAGAGTCCAAGAAATATTAACATAAAAATCTGCACGTAAAAGTTAGAATGAAATCTCAAAATCAAGTATTTTAATAAAAATAAGAAACGTTTCAGATTGTTACCTTATTTTATGTGGGGAAAACGCACGAGAAACTAAACGCCTTAAGGTACTTGGTTGACCACACTAGAAGTATTTCCCTCAATTCAATTTTAAGTTTGAAACGTTTATTTGAAGTGACGAAATAGATAAACAAAAAATGGTTCCTGAAAGAAGAAGGATCCGAAAAAAAGTGTTAATTAAATTAATAACAATAATAACCGTAAAAATGATATTTCAATTATACCTACATAGAAACATTTCAAAATAAAAACTTTTACAAATAAAGACATATTGTCACATACCACTAATTATACATAAAAAAAATAAATAAACAATAACGTCAATAAGGATGATTTAAAATTTGACTACAGAACTTGAGATCTGAGGGCAAAATAGGCCCTTGTGTTCAATAATTTTCAAGTTTTGTTTCTATCAGCTATTGGGGTAGGTTTCTAAAAGCAACAGGTAGTTTATTCCTGATCTTCAGGATACTGTACTTGACACTCCTCTGGATGAATGTAAAGCGTGCAATGTTTGATGTATAAGGTTTTGTTTATTCCTTGTTGAGTAGTTAAGAATATGCCTTCCAAGATGTATAGATAGTGTGTACATTATTTATTATTTATAAAGTATTCCCTACAACTGTCCTTGTTTTTTAGTTTGAGTACGGCTCTTAGCTTAGGCATCTTTTTTGTGGTTTTAAAATCCATGAGTTGCCCCAGAAAAAAATTCCATACCGTATTCTGGACTGCACAAAAGCATGGGAAAATGAGAGCGACACAGCCGAGCCAACATTATCTCTCAGCATTCTAAGAGCATACACATATCATATCTGCTCATGATGATCCAGACAGTTTTACAATGTGCTTTGTCCAGTTTAGCTTCCCATCTAGCACCATACCCAGATTTTCCATACAATCCTGTGATACTAGATCATCCGCTCCATATCCTACACACAAATTTTCTTGCTTTGGTTTGAAATGTATTAGGGTTTGGTTTTTTTGACATTAAGGAGCAAATTATTACCTTTATACCACTCTTCAAGTGTTGAGATACTTTTTGCAATTTCTTTTTTTACTTGTTCTTCTGTTTTGTTGCTACAAGTAATGATTGTATCGTCAGCAAACATAACGACCTAATTTTTTATTATGTTTTCAATTTCACAAGTGTATAGTATATAGAGGAAAGGTCTCAGAACCGAACATGCGGAACTCCCTTTGATATTTTGGAGTAATTTGATCTTATTTACATTCCAGTGTCTTCCAGTTCCTCGACACATTGTTGCCTGTCTGTCAAGTACGACACAAAAAGTTTAAGTTCAGTTTCCCTTACCCCAAGTAGTTCCAGTTTTCTTCTTATCAAGCTACCATGATCTACGCTGTCAAACACTTTTGAGAGATTCAGACAAACAGCCACAGTGGTTTGTTTGTTGTTTAAAGATTCAAGGATTTTATGAAGAGCCTGATATACTGCTCTTATTGTATTCTTTCCCCTTCTAAATCGACTAAATCCATTTTGTTTGCCTGACAGGACCCTCTCTTGCTCTAAGAAACCGGTAAGCCTTGAATGAATCACTTTTTCAAATATTTATCGCAAAGATATATCTAGGTCTGTAATTTTGGAGATCTTTTTTATCTCCCTTCTTAAATATTAACTTGACATTAGTATATTTCAATTCTGAAAAAAAATGACCTTCCTTTAGACAAAAATTAATGACATGTACTATTGGTGGTGCTAGATAGTCTACCGCTTCTTTCAGAATTTTAACTGGAATTTCATCCTTTTCTATACATAATTTTTGTTCTTCACATTTTCAATAATTGTTTTTATTTCTGTTTCAGTCACAGACTCAAAAGATACTGAATTTTTGACAGGTGTCACTTATTCTATTATGCCTTTTTGCTTTCTTGATTTATATTAGGGCAGATATTCAAAAAGAAATTGTTCACTGTCTTTAAGAACTGCACCTTGTCTGACTGTTCAGTATTGCCAAAAAGTGTCGTTTTTTATTGTTTTTTCGTTATTTTGTTAATTACTTCCCATGTTGCTTTAGTTTTATATTCTGCTCTATTGTTCGTCGATTTTTAACTGACACTTGCGGTATGAGGAGCGAGGGGGTGTTTCATATGGCAAAAACAGGTGTGATGTCAGGTAACCATTGGCGTTCTAATGTAGGGAGCCACCAGCTCACATTCCGTCCGAGTACCTATCAGATTAAAATCGACGGACAATATCTATGAAGTTTTTATTATTTAGTTTGCTTCTTGTATTACTTTTTTTCAGGATATGTTTGAGTATTTATTCTAAAATTGCTTTGGTTTTCTTCCCTTTTAGGTCTTGTTCATACAGTTTTCTTTCATTTTTTGTTGACGTTATTATTCCCTCTGTTATCCACCTGTCTCCTTGATTTTTCTTATAGGAAATAACAAGTTTAAGTGAGACTCTGCGCTTGTCGCTTGATAAACCTCACTCCATGCACACCCCTGAATTTCTTGCTTAAACTGGATCATTTTGTTTTTAGAGAATATTCGTGTCCAGAAAAAAAATTATGTTTTGTTTTTGGTTTTATGTTTTGGGTTAGTACTGTCAGCCGTTGCGCATGATGATCACTTACAGCTATTTGCACCGGTGTTCCTTAAAAACAAACTAAGTTAGGTAGAGGCTAAGCTTAAGGTGAACCTTTAGGTTGAGTTGCTTTGCACCGACCAAATCTTAGCTAAGAATTGAAAGCTATTGGCAACAGCGCAAAAATGCGTACTTCAAGGCAGAAATGAACGTGGAGGTACCTATTTCAAGCAAGGAATTTATCCGTTAACCTATCTTTGCGATTAAAATATAAATATTTTCGTTAATTTCGTCTTTTCTTTCATAAGTTATATCACGTGGATATTATTTTGAATATATTTTTGGCATTCTTGTGCAAAATTCTGTAGAAATTACCCGACGCACAATAATAAAATAACAAATAACTAAATAACAGCAACAACCATAAAAAAAACTTCGGAAAACTTGTTTTTGCTATGAAAGAAAATAAACATATTTTTTTTTTTGCTTTAAACATGCAGTCTTCGGAGAAAAGGCTCTTGGAACCTTGGATATTACAAATACAAAATCATCGATAATCAAAGTCAACCAGAATTCTGTCAAAAAAAGAAAACAAAACCCAAAAATGAGGTTAGAATCCAACTAAGCGGAGAAAATCTGGAGCTTAACTTAACTAGACTTGAGGTGGACCCTAAACAGCGGTGCAAAGCAAAATCGTAGTTTAAGTTCCACTTAAGACTAAGGCTGACCTTAAGTTGTAGCGGTGCAAATAGCAGGTAATCCTGTTACTATACTACTTGATTATTTTTACGTTCTTAAGAATTTATGAATATATTGTCAATAGAGGATCGTTTGTTTTTATTTGGTCTAGTTACCCCAAATTTGTCTGTTCATACTTATGAGGCTAAGAGATCTAGGACTTTGTCCCTTTTTTGATATTCAGCTTTTTTCAAAGTTTCAGGTTCCCTTAAAAAAAATTATTAAAATCCCCTCCCCATATACCTACTACTAAATACCCTTTCTAATTTTCATGCACTTTTCCAACCAGAACCCCAAGTAACTTATAGAAAATGTTGACGACCCCCAGACATGACCTATAAATGCAAAAAATTACCATTTTCTTAGTCCTAGTGATAGCTGTACATATTTCAAAGTGTCCTTCCAGATTGTAGTCATTAAAAGTATCTAGTTTTTCGAAGTCATTCACATCTTCTCGAGCATTTATTGATACGCCACTCTCTTCTTGTATCTCCTAGAAAATGTTGCCTTCGATCTTGCAGATACTTTTTTCTCCTGGCTGCAACCAGTGCTCCGATATGCATACTATCGCTGGTTTATTACTTGAGGTCTCAAAAAAAGCTTTTAGATTTTCTAGAGCTGCAATGTTTTAATTCCCCTTATATTTTGGCGTGAAATTGTAAGTTCGCTGTACTTGTTTTCCCGTGTCCCACTTGCTTCCTTTATCGGTGTCCATCCTTCTTCTTTCCAACTTTGTGTGTTTTTTGTGCCATCCTGTTTCAATGTGTTTTTGAAGGAAAAAAAATGCTGGTTCTTACATTTGCACTGAGTGGTAGGTACTATGTACTATTGCTTTATTGCATTGGTCCCTGTAGGGACGTATTTTCTGAGTACGGACTGTTGATTCTTATATTCTGATGAATAATTATTTTCGATTGTTTAGGAGTGGATGTTCGCGGTTTTCCTGCTTTAGTGATGGACCTTTGTGGGATTTCTAGTATATCTGTTGATCTTCGGAGATTTTCTAGCCTCTTCAAAAGCTTGTCATTTTATTCTCACATTTTCATTTTCACTAAATATATGAGTCTCACACAAGTATAGAAAAAGCTGCCTGAGTTTGTCCTTATTCCAAAATAAATCATTTGAGATGATCCGTGGTTTAACAATTTGGTTACTCATGTCAATATACAATGCTTAACTGTTCATGAGCATTTCTTGGATTTTCATGTTGACTTTCTGTATAAGCTCGTTTACGATGGCAGAATGGGCCTACTTTGAGATTTTAGGCATCCCAGATTAAATAATATAATCGAACATCCCATGCAAGTTTTCTTTTGACACGTTTACTTGATCTAATTATTTCTGGCGTTTGACATTGTTCGGTTATTCTATTATACCTATAAGAATCTGTATTAGTAAGTTTGGCAAATCAGTACGAGTAGATGAAAGAGCTTCTATAAGCATCTTGCGATTTCTGCTGAAAAAAGTTTTTAAAAAAAGGCAAACACTTCTATTATTCGTTATATTCAACTGAACCTGCTGCCTGCTGGAAGAACTTCATCTTCTTCGCCTTCATCGTTTAATGATTTTAAATTCATAAAAAAGTCGACTATTGGTATTGGGATGGATGTAACACAACAAACTTTTGATTCATCCAATTTCTTTTTGAGAAGGGGAAGGGGATATAAGTTGTAAAATTTCTCTAAAGTGGGTTATGCTTCTGGCTTCACCTGATTGCCGTTTTTTCTTTCTTGTCATATCCCACACTTGAAATTCTTCTTCTTTCTTAAAGCTTTGTTCATGTTTGTAAATGGTTTTAATGGAATTATCCATATCTGAAATAGTTTGCGTTTAGAAACGACAATAGGTTCGCCTTCTGTTTTTTTTTTGCGACTTATGAAATGAGCTTTTTGAACAAGACATGTATAAAAATCCTCCTGCCACATGACAATCACTTTAATTCCTTCTTTTCGCTGTATAATTCTGATAAGTGTAGACCAGTCTCTAAGCATTTCTATTTCAATTGAAGTTTTTTGGCTTCTGTAGTTGCAGCCTGAATCGAATCTGCTTCAGGCCTATGTCGTACTTAGAATGCAACAAAATTCGAGTTCCCAATTAATAAGGACCTAAGTAACATTTGAACCTAGACGAATAGAGAATAATTCATATTTATGTTTCAGTTAGGCCTGCTTTTATTTTTAGTGTTGAAATTAAAAAGGCCCTAAGTAAATATAGAACCAAAATTGTAAAAATAAATTAATCTAAGTTGCAGATAGGCCCTATAGGGAAAAACCAGATAGAATGTTAAAAAGACCTAAGAGCACATAGACCAAATTTTTTTAGGCGTATCAACCACTTATGCCCATTTGAGTTTTTACACTTTATTCTTGTAGGTAGATAATACCAATGAAAATGGGTCTTAACTGAACATAGGTCTTTATATGCATTATAACTTTTACACTTAGGTCCTTTTTACATTTAAATTTTGATAAGCTAAGAATTTTATCCTCTTAGGACCTTATTCATTTGAAAGAGCACTATTTATTTGGTTAGTGAGGCCCAATAGCTCATTTTTTGAAAATTTGCACTTAGGTCCTTTTTCGACCAAGCCACAGATTTATTCTCATTCAATTACCTACCTACACATACCCACGTAAGTGCTAAAGCCTCTATTTCAATTTAAACGTAACGAGTCTTAGTCTGAGATCAAGTCCTCGAACCATAAGCCACCTCTAAGTCTCTTTCATTACCAGTTTATTGCGTTAAAGACATCCTAGTTTATAGGAAGATGAAGCTGCACTCACAATAATTTTGTTAAACTAAAAATATGTCAAGCAAGGAGATTTGGTAAGCAAAAACGTAATATTCGAGAAAGCATTTTTTTGAGGTTCGTTCCAAACGAAATAGACATAATTTTTTAGCAAACTCGAAATAGGTTCTAAAATCTGATATTTATTTGGATAAAACGCGAAGCGAAATTGATCATTTCAAGAAGTTGTTATAGGTACTATTTTTTTTTGAAAGTAGGATCTGGGAATTTTTAGATGGCATTTACCCTGGAAGGATCGATTTCTACTCCTATCCCAGACACTATATGACCAAGAAAAGTAATTTATTTTTTTTACCTTCAATTTCACATTTGGATTTATTGAGGGTTATATTTTCTAAACGGCTAAGAACGTCTCGCAAAATATTATCATGTTGTTCAACAGTTGAGTAATCCATATGAACAAGTATGTATATCATCAATATGGAAAATAACAACTTGTAGGATTACATCAGAAAAAAATCTAGAAAATTTTGCAGAAAAATATTCCAGGGCACACGAAATACCTATATTTTTGTTGGGTTGTATACTCAACTTTCGAGAAGCAAATTGAATGGGACTTTCTGAACCATCTGGAAAAACAGTGTAGGATCAATATGTGTTAAAACTTCCTCGGACATGATTTGCTCTTTGATGTTATGAAAGATTTTAGACACAACTGAGACCAAACAAATGGTACATTATTCTTAAGAATCTTAAGTACCTACATTATAAAGACGATATAAAGTTTGACTTAAATTTCGAAGAAATCTACCATATAATAATTCACAAGACCAATAGAGGCTCGAACCTCAGTTTGATTGGTAGGAGTTTTGGCGTCAATTTTCTTTCCAGATTTTGTATTTTCCCTTCCGATCAATTACATAATCACAATACTCAATTTTGAATTCCATAAACTGACATTATTTCCAAAATTAGTAAATGTGTTTCATCATCAAAAGCCGTAATTTTAATATCATCAAAACTGACACATTGGGAATATCTTTAAGAATATTTTCAATTTCTCTTTGAAAAACTGAAGAAGCACTTGCAATACCAAACCAAACATTAAACGAGTAGATTTATAAAAGTCTTTGTGTGTAGTTGAAACTAAATCATTTGAAAAAAAACCTCCATTTGTAAATAGGCTTTACTTAAATCTAACTTGGTAAATTTATCACCTCCTGGCTATAGATATAAAGAGTTCCTCAATAGTCGAAAGTATAGATGCTGATCGACAATCAATCTTGGATTTATGGTACTTAGAAAATCATCACAAATGCGAAACCTGCCCATTAGATTCAACAAACGGAACATTAGGTGTAGCATACCCAGAACTATTGACTTTTACAAGAACGCCTTGTTCTTCTAGAAATTGTAATTATTTTTCCATGTTCGGCGTTAACGCAAAATGGTTCTGGATTTAATAAGAATTGGGGTAGCATCAGATTTAATATTTTTGTATATTGTTTATTTTTACTTCAATCAATCAACATTTTTTTTAGTAGGTTATCTAACTTAGATTTGCAGTTGAATTTATTTTCATTTAGTAGAACCAAAACCTGAGAAACACCCAAAAGTAGTAAATTTAATTGACTTCACGACCAAGCAAAGGCCTTTCCATAATCGACAATGTGCCTACTAGCATGTATAGTAGAACTTGATTGTTGATTTCTTCTTCTTAAAGGCATTGTTGATTCGTAGTTTCCTCGTCGTCAATATTAATTTTAGAACACGAAATCCGTAGGGGCAGAATAATTGTGTATTTTATAATAATTAACAAAATGTAGAACCTAGGCAATCATGTAGATCTTTCTTTGTTTCACAAAGGATTTCAACTTTGTCATTTATATTTATTGCTGAAACTGTTTGCCTAATATACCAGTATCTAAATGAAAAGATGAGGTTGCAAATGCTGAGTTTTCAGGCACTTGTTCATCTTATGTAGCTTCTGTATCCATTCTCACTTCACCTAACAGAAAATCCATATACCATATACCTATACTTGTTTTTAGAGCTCCATGCACATTCAATGATCCTTTCAACTAGTGTTGAACCAAAGGTAGGTACTATAGATGTTCATTAGGTATATATTTTTATGTATGTACGTTTACTCATATGGATTTTTATGTAATAAAATCGGGTGTTCCAAAATCAGTCTGAGGAATCACATCATCAGACGCTACTTCAGGCGTACCTACTCGTGGTAGTCGATTATACTTCTCCTTAAACTTCTACATTCCTTCTACTATACGAGGTTTAGCTACTGCTACAATAATTTCGCTATTACAGAAATCTACAAAAATGCTTTTTGTTTTTATTCTGATCGTCTTTCAACAGTAAACTGCCCTTCTCAATTTTCACAAAATGTCACAATCTAGCAATGCACGCTTGTTTGTTTGTAGGGCAAGAGAAAGCTCAACACATCTAAAACTCAAACTAGTGTTGGTAGAAAACATGTTAATTTACTTAACAAAGAAATTAAAAAATGCAAATACTTAATGATTCCTGTAGTATTAATGGCTATTTCAGAATTTAAAAGTGATTCACGCCAATAACTCTTTATTCCCGAAAAAAATTCAGGTATCTCTTTGTGACGTCACCAGGCAGCCCACCACTTGACCACTGCATCTAGTGGCCATTTATGGAACAGGGGCGCCCACTTTTGACATCAGGTGGTTTTATATATTATTATTCGAACTGATTTTGTTTGTTTGACTTCGATTTTGTATTTACCTACTGATAAACTGTTGGAGAAATATTTATGTTTTGATATAATTTGTGTAGGAAAATTACATATTGGATAAGATTTGTCCTTATATGTGTATTGTTTTAATTGTTTAATTAAATCCTTCCAAAATTAGCAGAGCACCAGGCCCATCCTTTTTGTCTTTGTTTAACCATATATAAAAGTTTTGTTTGCGTAATAATCTTCTTTACAGTTGCAGAAATCCTTTTGAAGAAAATTTCGAAATTTGGTCTTGATACGTTTAAGGAGGTCTGCCAATCATCAAGTTTTTTCGAATGATATTAATATTTTTTTTTTTCGTATGTGTATGAGCTATTGAATATTATAAGCCGATTTGCGGGTGCCTATTTATGGTAGGATTTTATAATGATATGTTTTATAAGTTGCCAAATTTGTATGTGTGCGAAAAGAAAGTTTGAAAGCGTAATAAAGATATTACGTGTTTTCCTTCTCTAAAAGAGAATTCTTACCCGATTGTATCCCTTTTTAGCTGAGGAATAGAGCCAAAACATGTATGTAGTACTAACCAAAAAAATCAGATTTAGCTATCAACAGAAAATTTTGTGAAGAAGACTGTGGGCTCCATTTTTGGTGGCTTATATCGTCGTCATCGTTGTTCTTTCCTAATGAATGAGATGTAAATTGTTATAAAAAAAGGGTCGTCTTAACGATACTCCAACAGTCCATAGTCATAGTAAGTTTGAAGCTATCATTGTGTGCTTTAATTAAAAAATATCCACCTACAAATCTGGACACAACAATTACTAATAATTATTGTTATTGGCTAAATACAACGCAAAAAATAGCAACAACATGAAAGCTCTGATTAGGTCAAGTGTAATAATTTCAATAATATATGTACATGCGCTTTTATTGTTGTTTATTTTGAATGTTAATGGGTCTAATATTTCTAATAAACCTACGCTTGTTTTATTTTAATAATAATTTAGATACCATTAGTTCTAATTCGTGATCATAACAGCATGTAATCTATTTGTTACAAGGAGCGTTGGCCAAGAGTAGAGAAATATACCTAAAAAATTAAACAATAATTTTTAAATACCTACTACTTGAGTAGTAATTCTTTGGTAGTAGGTACCTAATGAACCATTTTCTAGGTTTCAATGATTGCAGATTCAATAATACCTTAGGTAATGGGCTCAAAAATAAGATACCTACAAATTTTTAATCCGTAGGTACATGAGTAGATTTTTGGTAGTACTCTGATAGGATCAAAGATCAAAGCAAAATTGCCAGCCGTGTCAAATGAAACTATGTATGTATTGTGAAAATTACAGAGAATTTAGCACTTTTTATTAGGACACTCTGTAGTTAACACAAAAATATGAAAAGTTGATGTCATAATAATTCACATTTTCAATTATTTTATGGGGAGTATAAATTACACAGTATTGCACCCACCTAATAACTTTTTTTTTTGTCTAGTAGAACAATAAATTTTACGTTTTTCATTCAAATCTCTAAAATAGGATTCATGTACCTCAAAAAACCTACAGGGAACAGCAATAATTTATCATACAATAACGGTTATAATTTTATTCACGCCTCTTTTAGCACATCAAACGCGGATAAATCTGTCTTGTTCCTATTCATCATGATCCGCAAAAAACAAAACGCGTGTGTGTTAATGATGGTTTTGCCAAATTTGACGCCTCTGTCTTTTGTTCTTTTTAATTGAAATTCACAGGTGTTTTTATGTGTAAATAGGTAACTTATCTAAATTGCTTGATCTGAAATAATAGGGAAAAAAATCATTAGAAAACGTTTAGCGCAATTTTTTTGAAACGTTTTTGATTGTCTTGTGTGAAGGACATTTTACTTGTAAGCAACACCTGAACAACTTTTTTTCATAAAAGAGTTCTTTTATTATCCGATTTACCAATCAAATCCTACCTGCACTACCTACCAGTCTTTTTTTATGTCGTTTTCTACTTAGCTACCTTTCTTTTTCCTCCTCAATTTCTACATCTTCCTTCAATTATGTTTCTCCTTTATTATCTTCAGCAGCTTCTGCTCCTTCGCCAGTACAGACTCTGTGCATGAATCGTTGTAGGATAAGATCTTACTGAAGTGAACCGTATCCTTACTCTATTTCTTTTGTTCCTTGTATCAACCAAACCATATCTTTTAGGTATATGAACCAAACCATATCTTTTAGGTATATGAACCAAACCACATCTTTCAAGAGCAGCATCTCCCAACTTTCCTTGGTCGGATAGATATTTCACTTTGTCCCCAACTATTTAAATTCCAACCGTTCCTTCCTTGTCTTTGTGTCTTTTCTACATCCAAGGAGTGTTAGGATAAAGTAGAACCAATTCAAGAATGGTACACGCACGTGTCTACGCGGAGTTCTGACGTCCAAGCCAGCGGGCAAACTATTATTTCGATAATTTTCATTTGGTTTTGAAATAGATCTGATTTAAGTAGGCTACTGAATGACCCAACTACTCGCCTTTGTTATGGCAACCGTTATAAATAAACCAATGCGCAACTTGCGTGCGAAACACGTGCGTGTAGACAATAGTGCGTTTTCCCTGAATTGGAGTGAGTTTTTCCCTCATTAGCATTCATAAGAGTAGCTTTGCAGGTATTTTCCTAGCATAAGTTTGCATAAATGGGCTAAATCTTTTATAGTTTAATATTGCTGTTGTGCTACTGAGGGAACACTAAACGAAGGCACTACGTTCCACAATACAACAATAACTTTATTCACTAAATAAAATTAACAATATCTTTATTTATTAAATATAATATAAATGACTTTTTACTATTATATTTCCTATGCTTCCGCTTCTCTCAGGCGGTCGACCATGAATCCCCCAATCATCATGGTCGGTACGCATCCGCTAGATTACTCATCTTCAATGCGTCTCTACAGCTGTATTAATGGGCAAGTGTGAAGTTCGTTTTCAATGCCTCAACTATTTCTAGCTGGTAAACTTTTCTTCTATCGCTGAAGCAGTTGGGAAATTAGCACCAGAACCTGAAGTAGTGATGATGTTGTAACTATAAGGCCATCAATGATAAGAAAACAGACCTGTGAAGTTACACTAGTCCCTGAGAAAATGAGGTTCCCATGTCTTCATGAGGTTACCGGAACGCAAGTGGAAAAAATTATCCTGAACGAGAAAACTTTGGAACGGTATCTTGGAAAGACTAGCTCTTTCAAGAGTATACATATAGGTACCCATCACCAATAGAAACATTTCCTGAATGTATATTGTATAGAACCTTATCCAGGAAAGAAACATCTTGGCAAAAATATTCCTAATTCCGGAAAAAACAAACCATCTAATCACAACCATAGAATTCTCTAGTATATGACGCTTATTCGAGAAAAAAAAATATATTGAAAATAAAGTACCTACTAACCATTGCAGATTTTCCATCTAAAAGCAGAAAGTGTCCGGAGTCTCAGGATTGAAAACATATATGCAGAGAAGAAAACTTTACAAAAATTTACCACAGGCATTTCAGACTTTCCTTCTCAGATTAAACATTAATCCAAAAGAAGAGACTTAGAAAATATTCAGGAAGCTATACCGGTGGGGGAAGCTGGTGAAAATTTTTTTTTAGTGTTACGTTTTGTAATAAAAGATGATTGATTAACTGATTGATAAGATTTATTTTGTTTAATATGAAATTCTTTGGTTTAAAGGGAGGCACGCGAACAGGAACATCTAAATCTAAAGACTCGTAATTACCGACTGCCTAGTTCAGTCTCAGGCCGCGCTTGTGCGCTTCTAAGCAGTGTTGCCACTACATGACACCCCCACACCTAATCAAAGACCTCCAGTCTGTACTAGAGCTCCCACATTTACAATCATTTGAGAATGAAATTACTGTAGGTGTTGAGGTGCGTTTAAAACTAAGTTTAAAACCCTATTTCTAGATTCAAAATAGTTTAACATAATCACAATACATATATACGCGCCCCCTTTACACTTAATTTACATACATGTCACATACATTTTCTTTTTAAACATTTGTTACATAATATAAGTACTTTTACATTACTATAAATAATAAATACACAATTTTCCAGTCTCCAGCGAAACCAGGCGTCAGAAAATACAAAATCAATTTTACATTTCTAAAATCTTGTCATTTGGAAAGTTTTGTTACTTCTTTGTCACTCTTTTTCAGAGGTTGTCGATTTCCTTTCCAGAAAGATATTCTGCTAAATGTGGAGGTTGTTTGATAATCCTTCCACTGCGTCTGACCACAGCTTGGCTGTCAATGGCCTGCTTTTTAGGGCTGTGTTGCCTGCTTTCACCTGGTGACTGGTGAGGTAGGTTAGAGCCACTTGAATTTGAACCTGCTGAAACAAAACTAGAATTAGAAAACTCGTCAAAACTATCATCACCACATGTCTAGTGATAGACATGTTATATTCTTGGTTACTTTCTGAAATGTTAGGATTAAAGTTATTTTGAGAATGTGGAGAGTTGTTACAAGGTGGTGAATTATGGGTGACTACCGCAGACTCTCCTGCCTCCTCCAAATTTGAGGTACGTGAGGAAGGCTTTTCTTTCCCAATTTCAATATGTGAGTAATTGTCATCTTCTGTGTGATTTTCCAGCAAGTCAGGGTCTTGAGTTTGCTGAATTATTTGGTTTAGGTGTCGTTTCCATCGCTTTCCATTGCTTGTCTTGCACAAATATATTGTTCTTCCAATTCTCTTCTCTATAGTTGCTTGAGTCCATTGTTTTTTATTTGGTAGTGTGTAATCTCTCACCATTACAGTATTGCCCTTTTCATATTCTCTATACTTCCTGTCGCTTGGATCCCTTGATTCCATTGCTTCTTTTGGTTGTTCTGTTAGCAAGGTTAGTTTTGTTCTTAACCTTTTGTTGAAAATTGCTTCTGCTGGGGATCTTCCTGTTGTTGCATGAGGAGTATTTCTGTAAGTTAATAAGAATCTTGATATTAGAGTTGTTAAAGATACATTGTTGTTCTTTGGATCTTGCAATGCAGCGTTTATCTTGGCTTTGAAGTGTTTGACACTGTTTTCGGCTGCTCCATTGCTCATCAGATGAAAAGGTGGACTTGTCATTTGTTGTATTCCATTTTTCTGGAAGAATTCTTTTACGATTTTGGAAGTAAAAGGTGGTCCATTGTCACTGACCACAAGCTTTGGTAACCCAAACCTTGCGAAGACTCCCCTCAGCTTGTCTGTAGTTGCTATGGCATTCGTCGACCCCATTATGAAGATTTCCACCCATTTGGAAAAGGAATCAATCAACACCAAGCATTCTTTGTTTTTTACTAGGCAAAAATCAATATGAATCCGTTGAAAAACTTCTGATGTGTTTGGCCATTTAGTGTCTGTTATTTTTGGTGGGTTTTGTCTTGTCTTTAAACAGGGAATACAGCTTTTTATCAATTTTTCTATATCACTGTCAATTCCTGGCCAAAATACCAACGATCTTGCCAATGTTTTGCATCGACCAATGCCTGGATGGTCTGAGTGAAGTAGATCTAAAACTTTTTTTCTCAGACTTGTCGGTACAACTACTCTATGCCCCCACATCAAAATTTCATGATCAATACACAATTCTGACCTTTTCATGAAGTATGATTTCAGATTTTCATTAATTTTGTCTGGCCATTTATTATTTACCACATAGCTTACTACTTCTACTAACTCTGGGTCTTCTATGGTTGCCTTTCTCACTGCTTCATTATCTATTGGCCATTGATCCACTGATTCGGTGAAATGGATATACGTTGCTCTGCCAGCAGCTTCCTCTGAGGTCACTGTGGTCTTTAAAGGTGCTCTGGACATGTAGTCTGCCAGAACATTGTTTGTGCCCTTGATGTACTCCAAGCTGTAATCAAAAGATGATAAAAATATTGCCCAACGCGTCAGTTTATTTGCTGACATCTGCGGAATCCCTCTGTGCTCCCCAAAAATAGCAAGCAGGGGTTTGTGATCACTTTTTAGAATGAAATGATTCCCACAGAGATAATAATAGAATTTATTCACAGTATAATATATTGCTAGGGCTTCTTTCATGATTGTACTCATCTTCTTTTCGCATGGCTGAAGTGTACGGGACACACAAGCAACAGTGCGCTCCTCTCCATTCAAAACATGACTTAGAGTACCTACCAGCAATTCCATTATTGCTTGCATCAGCAGTGACTACAATTGGCAAGCTAGGATCAAAATGAACTATGCACTTGTCTGAAGCTATGATCTCTTTTACTTTTACAAAAGCCTGCTGGCATTTCTGAGACCAAAAAAATTTCTGATTTGTTTTCAAAAGCTCATAGATTGGAGATAAAATTTCAGCTGCACTTGGGATGAATTTGTGGTAATAATTGACAATTCTTATAAAAGATCTTACCTCACTTACGTTCGTGGGCTGGGGTGCATCTATTATAGCCTTTACCTTTTCTTTGGTCTTCTTAAGCCCATTCTTTGTCAATGTAAATCCCAAATAATCGACTTCATCTTGAAAGAATTTACACTTTTCCTTCTTTACTGTTAGATTGGCTCGCTTTAATTTCTCCAAAACTTTGTGCAGATTTTCCAAATGTTCAGCTGTTGTCCGTCCAGAAACCACTATGTCGTCAACAAAAACTGACACAAATTCCAAAATGGCATTTTCAAAACTTTATAGAGACCACGCTCAGTGTTCCAGGTTAAAATTTTACTTGATTCATCATTTACAGAAAATTGCATATAGGCCATTCTTAGGTCTATTTTTGAAAATTTTTCACCCTTACTCAATCTATCAAAAATTTCCTCAATTCTGGGCAGGGGATATTTAATATCTTGCAGAAACTTGTTCACTGTAACCTTATAAACAGCACATAGACGCAATTGGCCATTGCTCTTTAATACAGGAACCAAAGGAGTTGCCCATTCACTGTTGTCAACCCTTTGAATCACTCCCTCCTGCTCCAGTTTATCTAATTCTTCAAAAACTTTATTTTTATAAGCAAAAGGAACATTTCTATGCCTCATAAAGACTGGCACAGCTTCCTTTTTCAACTTAATGCTTACAACAGACTGAGAAAATGTACCTACTTTATCATTGAAGACTTCTGGATATGTGACACTTCATTTTCCTGCGATATCTGGTTAATCAGCTCAATCCTCACGTTAAAAGTTTCCATCCAATCTCGACCAAGAATGTCCGCGGCAGCACCCTGGACCACATATAATTTTACTGGCTTAGTGACCTTACGATACTCCACATTCAACATAACATAACCATCTGGTCTAAATGAACCTCCATCATAGGCTCTGAGGAAAGTTTGATCTGTCTTCAACCTAAAACTAGAAAAATGTTTTAAATATGTTTCTTATTTACTAAGTGCACTAAGTCCTGCACCACTATCAATAAAAATCTTCAAAGGTTTTTTATTTATTTCAACAACAATATTAAAAGGATTTCCTACAAAGGCTCTATCCACCCCAAAAACACTTACAACATTTGATGAGTCGGTAATACTCTGAGGTAATACTATCACAATAAAATATGTCATCATCCTGTTCCAGTTCCTGATCTACAAAATTCAAATTATTTCGCCTACATGCCCTTGATAAATGCCCAATTTTGCCACAAGTAGGTATGGCATTTTGCATTTTTATAAAAACAATTTAAGCTAGGATGATTGGAAAAACAATATTTACATTTTTGCAAATCACGATTATTAAAATTTGGATTGACATTTCCCTCTCTACTAGTACTTATCTTTTTTTACATTTGGCTGAAGGTTGCATATGGTCGGCCATGGTTGCGCTGTTGCTGTTGCGGCTGAGTCCAACCACCTGATTGATGACGAGCATTTGGTTGACCTCGAGGTTCTTGGCTGTTGCTACTGTTGCTGTTGCTTGTTTGAAATCGCCTCGTCGCTGACGTCAGGTTGCGTTGTGGTTTTCTGCTTCGATCATGAGCAGAACTGACCAAATTGACACCAGCATGCGTCATGGAAGCTTTTGCTGCACTCTCCACCTTCGTTGCCAGCTCTACCAATTTTTCCAAGTCCTGATCCTCGGATTCTTCACACATTCTATCCATTATTTTCCCATTGGAAAGGCCACAGACGAAGCGATGCGCAAGAATTTTGGATAAATCACTTCCAAAACTACAACTGACTGCTGCGCTTCTCAATCGACCATAATATTCCGTAATGGTTTCGTCAGCCTGCGAGATTTGATAAAATTTCTTCCTCTCTCTCCAGGCGCTGACTTGGACTTTAAATTGTGATTTTAGTAGTTTATTTAGCTCATTGAAGGTCTTTTCTTTTGGAGGCGTTGGGTAGCATAAGTCCCTTAGAAGTTTGTAGGTTTCCACCCCCATGGAGCTCAACAAGACTGCGATTTTCACCTTGCCCTCTGTGATGCCATTCGCGGTGAAATGCTGTTCTAATCTTTCTTGATAGATTTCCCAATCGTCGGTCTCATGGTGTAATTCCGAAAATTTTGGCGCGATTGCCATCGCCATCTTGCCGTTTTCTTAGCACGTCACGACCAGGAAAAATTCGCGTTTCCGTTTTATATCCTCGTCGCCACTGTTACGTTTTGTAATAAAAGATGATTGATTAACTGATTGATAAGATTTATTTTGTTTAATATGAAATTCTTTGGTTTAAAGCAGTGGTTCCCAAACTTTTTTCTTTTGCGCCCCCTTTCTGAATTCAAGAAGTGGTCGCGCCCCCCTTACTTCACCCATTATACAAAAACATTTTTTTAACTTACTGTAACTCGTATGAACTGCACTTTGGAAGAGGAGGAATGGGCATGACAGTGGGCAGCGAGCGTGCGCTGTAGCAATGATCGCATGGCAAAGCTACTTTGGCTTAGGTATGCGCTGTAGCCGGATTGTAGACATCTTCTTTTAAGTTTGAACTGATTTTTTATTTCAAAGCTTAAAATTTGTATGAATTTTTTAGAAGACTTACGCCCCCCTTAATGTTGCTTCACGCCCCCCCAGGGGGGCGCGCCCACAAGTTTGGGAGCCACTGGTTTAAAGGGAGGCACGCGAACAGGAACATCTAAATCTAAAGACTCGTAATTACCGACTGCCTAGTTCAGTCTCAGGCCGCGCTTGTGCGCTTCTAAGCAGTGTTGCCACTACATGACATTTAGAAATTGCTGTATCTTCCATACCCTTCATTCAATTTGGGTTTATTTGGAAGAGAATTCACTTCGTTCGAGGTCGATAGTTCCCACCGCGTCTTCCAGAGGGCGCTGTTTATTCAAGATCCAGTTTTTTCTAATTTTCATGAAAAATCCAAATGGCATAATATTATGTTTGTATTGCTGTGCTTAAAGAGCAAAAAAATATCTACATTTTGGCGCAAGCCGCAATTCAATATCTGCATTCGTTTTCAAGTTACGTAAGGTCTATGGTCTCCATAATATCGTACCTGGCCGACCTTAGTGGGACACCCTGTACATCTGGAAATCAAGACACTAGGGAAACCATCACTCAAAACACTGTGGAAACAATAGAAACCAGGGCTGGAACTCTGTAAAGAATAGAGATATTTTCTCTATCTCTATTGACGTCTCTATCGATTTCGACAAGAAAGAAGAAGACAGCAAGTGCAATAGCGATAGGGATAACGATCCTTATCCGTTACAGAGTTCCAGCCCAGGTCCTAGTAGAGGAACCAGTTCTGAAAAAAAAAATTACAGCCATTTTGGCAATGATTGTCAATCTACAAAGATCAAAGTCTCTCCGCGAGCCTACTCCCGATAAACTCTGTCCAAGACCTCGGACAAATGACGAAGAAGATAAAACGCCGCAAGATATCCTGATCACATTAGTGAACCTGATAAGGCTATTTGAAACGAAAGATTGAAAAACTCTCAGACATGCCCATATTTGAAACTGAAACTGATTTCAATGAAAATGATACTAGGATCACTAAAATGAGTTTTAGAATAACTCTAAAGTTGATAAGGCTTATTGAGTATTAGTAAGAAAAATTTATAAATCTACAAATACCGCTGATCAATTTTCTAAAAGAACCTTTAAAACCAAAGCCAAGCAAAGGCCTTCTTTGGTAGTTGCGGAAGATTTAAAAGAAAACGAATGCTTTTTGAGTGTCTCAGATAAGGCTAGAAAGTTTAAGAGTACAGCTGAACAATTACCAACAGGCAGATCTGGAGGCCCCAAAACAAAATCATTTGTTGTCAATGTGAATATCCAACAAAAAGTTTCAGACATTAATACCTAAGAAACCCAGAAACCTAAAACTGTTGACAAGGGCCTTGCTCCAAAGGTAATCCAGATTTAGAAGACTATCTTAAATAAGACGGGTGCTTGTTGACCGTGTCTGATAAAGTAAGCAAGCTTATTCCAACAGCAGAAAAATTAACCAACCTGTACATCAAAGAAACTAACAGTGAGCCTTTCAAAGGTGGAGGTTCACCCTAGTAGATCAGCAACCAAAGATGTTACCAGTGATTTTAACCATACTGAGAAAAAAAAAAGGAAAACAGTAAGTACACTTAAGTCTCCTGAAAGAATATCTTTCGCATCTCTAGAAACCACGACACCCACCATACAACATCACATTCTCCAGATTATAAAACTCCCGATAGAATGTCGCCCAATGACTATGCGTTGATCTTGAAAAGAGGAAAAGTTGGAATTGATTAGCATACTTCAATTACTCCAGAATTCACACCAAAACATTCAAGAGAAGTGCAAGATGACCACCACAAGGCTTAGGAGTACTGAAAGTATTAGAAGAGCAAAGGCTTTATTCGAAAATATTGGCAAAGACCATGACACTCCTTGGCAAAAAGATATTCTGTCAAGATCTTCGGTGTTTGATGCTAAAAAATCTACAAAAACCACGATCAGGTCTGATGGAGAGGAGCATAGCAACAAATTATTACAAAAAAAATCATCTATTCTTGATGACACCGTACAATTTATAAGATCCCAATCACCAGAAAGGCCAAGCTCTTTAGGATATATGAGTCTCCAGAAAAAAAACCGAATCGCCAAAAAAACCTCTAGAAAGAGCGAGCACTCCGGAATATACACGGTATAGGCCTAAATCTCAAAAAAGGGTACCTCAATCGGCAAAAAACCTCTAGAAAGGCCAACTTCACCAGATTATATACAACGTTTAGGCCCAGATCTCTCGAAAAAGATTCCGAACGAGCAACGTATCGTAAGTACGCAAGATCCAGACTTAAATCTCTCGAAACCACTTATGAAACTAGCAAGAGGAGAAGCAGAGAGTCAACTCCTGGAAGGTGAACTACCTCATTAAGTAGATGAAACCATTCTTTGGGTAGAAATTTGAGGCCTAATAGTCCTCGCAGGGATAGCATCAGTCATCAATCAAGGTTTGAATTTTTGAACGATTTCCAAGAAAGAAAAATGTATTTTTTTTTCAGCTAAGCCCCAGCAGCATGAACCGCAACCTGCAGACTATGTTGATACAGGAGTACAGGACCAGCGATATTTGGAGTTACTTTGGAAAGAACTGATTCTGGACGAACTAGAAAAACTTCTGAAACGTCTACATAGTCAACTGAAAGAAGGAAAAGCAGGATAACCATAGCAAATCTGGTCTTGATCGTGACGTTATTGTCAATCTACAAAGATCAGAGTCTTCCCATGAGTCTACTCCTGATAGACTCTGTCCAAGACCTACAAAGTGACTAGGAAAAAGATGCAATACCAGCAAGATTATCCTGATCATATTAGTGAACCTGATGAAGGCTCCTTGAAACAAAAACCCAAAAAACTCTCAGACATGCATATATTTGAAACTGAAACTGATTTCAATGAAAATGCTAGTAGGATCACTGAAATGAGTTCTAGGATAACTAAAGTTGATAAGGTTGAAGAAACTGATGAAAGCTTATTGAGTATTACCTAATAAGAAAATTAATACATTTTTAAATGCTGCTGATCAATTGACTACTACAAGAACCTTTAAAACCAAAGCCAGGCAAAGTTGGAATGCCTTCTTTGGTAGTTTCGGAAGCTAAAAGAAGACGAATGCCTTTTGAGTGTCTCAGATAACGTTAGAAAGTTTATTAGTACAGCTGAACAATTAACAGCAGACAGATCTGGAGGCCCCAAAACAAAATAATTTGATGTCAATGTAAATATCGAACAAAAAGTTTCAGACATTAATACCTCTGTAGAAGAAACCCAGAAACCTAAAACTGTTGACAAGGGCCTTGCTTCAAAGGTACTCCAGATTTAGAAGACGATCTTAAAGAAGACGCTTGCTTGCTGACCGTGTCTCATAAAGTAAGCAAGCTTATTCCAACAGCAGAAAAATTAACCACCTGTACATCTACGAAAGTAACAGTGAGTTTTTCAAAGTTAGAAGTTTACCCTAGTAGCTCATCAACCAAAGATGTTTCCAGTGATTTTAATCATACTGAGAAAAAAGAGGATATCAGTAAATACACGGATATCTCGACACCCACCATATAAAGACATCGAAATTTTCCAGAAAGGTGCAAAATGACTCTAAGTCTACCAAACAAACGCTTTGTTCGAAAGTAAAGACCATGACACAAAATAGGTAGGTACCTATACTGCGAAGACCGTTAATGTTTGATGCTGAAACATCTACAGAAACCACCAGGAGAATTTATGGATAAGAAGTTATTGCAAGGAAATCATCTACACATAAAGTTATTGTTGATGACAAGATCCCATTCACCAGAAAGGCCAAGTTCTCCAGGATATATAGGCATTTATTAAACCTCAATCCCTCTCCCAGACCCCCGAAAATCCTGTAGAACGACTGACTTCTCTGGAATACAGACAGACACCGATCCAAAAAAATTGGCTTCTTATTTTGTCTGTTGTTTTGCTTAGAACCAAATGTTAATGAAGCTTGGAGCTCCCATCGAATTTCTCTTTTCAATACTTTTGATAGGTACAATAGCCTCTCGCTCTCCTGTGTTAACGCCCATATGAACCGTAAGGACTTAATCCAGATTAGTTGCTAAAACTACATTGGGACTTTATTTTTATATGCAAGTTTTCAAACTAAGCGAGATTAAACTCCCAAGTCCATACGGGTGTATTATAAGACAGTCATTCATTATCGTTTCTATTCTTAATGTTCTTTGCCTCTCTCCGGATCGTCTGGATTCTGGATGCATCAGTGTGTCTCAGTTGTCTCACAGTAGTTCACGATTCCTTGGTGGGTTTTTTATAATCGATTTTTATCCACAATTGTCAGAATCCAACTTTCCCAACGGTGCTTAGTGATTTTTGTACGGAACACCGAGTTATCGAACACAGCCCAAATTTCAGATGTCATGATTGATGTCTCATTTTTGTCAACAAACAAACATCAGCTGACTAACCTGCTTTATACAAATTTTCCCATTCATTCATTTTGAATATAAATTTCCCATTTTATATTTTTCCATTTTTTCCTAGTTCACGATGACTACAAACACAAACGACATAGATAAAATTCGTAGCACATTGGATAGGCTCACTCTGGATGCCTTAACATTAATGCAAGAAGAAATCGAGCTCAAAATAAATGCAGAAAATGCTATGGTTGGAGGCGAAACACATTTAGCAAAAACCAGGTAATAAACACGATTTTTCTTAGGAACAAATAATTTGAATGGCGGAAAATGAACAAAATAAAATCCATTGAAAAATATTGCAGCTTATGAAATCTGCAGTTATATTTTCTTATAACCATTTTTCGAGCCATTTTTATATTATTATTATTATCCAAGTTAGTATGATTACATAGCTATTATTAGAGACCCCTAGGTGAAAGTATAGGCAACATTTTGACCTAAGAACTGAAAAACCCTTGGAAAACCCTATCTAAAGAGTTGAACGGCAAGCTTGATAATGTTGAATGAATAATATTGAAGCTATTATAAGCTCCAATAAGGATTTGGTGAGATTTCCTATAGTCGTATTCACGATAGAGTTTGAATTTTGACTGTTATTTTCACCAGTTGAAAATAAATTAAATCCCCAGATCTGTCCCTTTTTCTGACAACTATCAAATAATGATACATGACATTTTGATTTGACACATAAAAATATCAGATTCGAGTCTTTGAATTTTGAATTTCGAATTTTTGTGTGAAATCGTTCAGTTTTTTGCCGTTTTCTGCATTAATTTTTTATTTGTTATTATCGCAATCGGTTTTTTGGCTTTTTATGTAGTGTTCTGTGCCTTTGTGTTTCGGTGTTGCGTTTCAAACCTGGTTTTAGTTTGGATTAAAGTGTTTACTCTTTTTATAAGTGTTTACTTTGGACTCTAATTTTAGGATTTTTGGATTTTAATAACTTAATTTCCTTTAAAGAAATTGAAAATGAATTTTTTTTCTGAAATGTACATCACTTTTCTAAATACGACCCTGTCGTTTATCCCAGCTGACGGAATCGAAGCGCTAACGCATGCTGACAACCTAAAGAAAAAATTTACTAAAAATGTCAACGCGAACTGTCAACTTCACTTTCTATCGTGATTTAGTCTATACACAAACAGGGCCGTGGGCGCGGGCCCCAGTACAGCTATTGCGACGGGCCTCCCTAAAGGGACCCCAAACATTTTTGAGTGTCACGACATTTTTACCCAGAAGTCGTTAAAAAAGTACAGGGTGATCTATTATAAATGTCACCCCTTCCTAACTTTTTTATTTGATGTTTTTGACAAAAGTGTAAAATAGAAAAGTTTCAGGAAACTGCCAAGTGTAGCAGTACGAGGTTATATTATTTCAAATGGTATACACCTTGTATATTGTGCGCTTATTTGTTAGTCCCTTTCAAGGTCTCATGTTGAAGAATGAAAAATTATACCATTCAAGCTATAGAGAGAATTGTTTATTAACAATTTATTGTTCAAATGATATTCATTAATTTACAAGGTGAAATATCATAATAAATCCAGATGAAATAAGCTATTACTATCATTTAAAAAAAAATACCAGGAAGGGATTTTCACGTTTTTCCCTATAACTATCGAAAATAAATCGAGAGATAAACATATCAAATCATATATCGTTGAAAGCAGGTTGAAGGGGACTAACAAATGGGCGCACAATATACACGGTGTTCCATTTAAAAAAATAAAACTTTGCTAGGCTACACTTTTTTGACGCACCCTCTATGCTTGACTTTAAAAACTTTTAACAATTTCTTAAAACATTTGTATTTGACACTTCTGTCAAAAACGTCAAATGAAAAAGTAAGGAGGGGGTGAGATTTATAATAGATCACAATGTATAAGTACTCCTCGGGTATAATTTTATTAATTAACCCTTTTGGTTTCAGAACCTGTCAAAGTTGCTAAAAAGTGAATTTTCAACTGTCAATATTTCCAAAACAGTTGAATCCAGGTAAATGGTATATCACATGGAATCTGCTCAGAATTTTACGTAGAATCCGAATATTCAATTCCTGTTTACAGGGTATTCCATTTAAAATGAGAGAGTTGGACCACGACCAGCTTTTCTGAAACACTCTGTAGATGCGAAAATGAGAAGAAAAAAATTCAACCATAAAGCTTTTATTTGAGACACTTCTTTCTAAAATGTCAAATAAAAAAGGTATAGTCGGTGCAACTTATAAACAATAACCCTGTACCATAAGACCTGAGAACATTTTTGGCGGGCCGCATTTTTCCGTTTCCTATTTGGTTACCGCTACATGGAGCGCTAATCCTTTAGGACTTGTAAAATTATATCTGGCATCGCGTTTCCTATTAGGCCAGCGCACATTGTCTACCGCTACAAAGGAGCGGTAATCATATAGGACTTGTTAAATTGTATCTGACGTCGCGTTTCCTATTAGACCAGCGCACATCCTCTACTATTGTCTGCAGACATCCATTGCAATGCATTATCGTTGTCATTTTTTGAGGTTAATTGGTGATTACAGGTGGTGCAATAATTTTGTAATATTTCTCGTTGGGTCTCGTTTTATTATTTCTGTTGATTCTACACCAATGCCAAATGCCAAAAATTCTTTACTAATGGATTGTCGGCTATCATAGCAGACATTTTAGCTGCAATTGCGAAACGATCCTATTCTAGTAGTAGAACGCACTTTACTAAGTTAGCAAAAAGTACCACTAGAGTAAAAATCAAACGAGAAGAAGCCACTGTCATCAGCGCTGACAAAGAAAGCAGATTTTCTTTTCTCTGGGTCCCTTTCATTTAAAGTGAGACAAACGATAACGCGTGTGGTTTCTTCTCGCTTGATTTCTACTCTACCTGCCACTAATATTTTTTTTCTGTTACATTAGAAACACTTATTCTTATTATTAATAAGTATATTTTCTACCGCGGCAAAGTGCTTGCCTGCAACTATATGGAAAAGTTTTTCATAAGTTTTTATTACTGCTGTAAAGAATTTTACTGCTACAAAAAAGTTAAACTCTGCAAGTTGTTTTATTAATTATTATTAAAAACCAAACCAATGTCGAATGTCATGTAATAGCATGGCTGGCAATATGAGCGTAGTTATTTAATTTACGTGCGCTGGTCTAATAGGGAACGCGACGTCGGATATAATTTGACAAGTCCTAGTCCTATAGGAGTAGCGCACAATGTAGCGGTAGTCAATGTGCGCTGGCCTAATAGGAAACGCAATGCCAGATATAATTTTACAAGTCCTAAAGGATTAGCGCTCCATGTAGCGGTAACCAAATAGGAAACGGAAAAATGCTGGCGGGCCGGGCCCCTACTGAACCCGGGCCCCGGTAATTTATACCGGCCGCACCCCCCTATGCACGGCCCTGTACACAAAGCATCCCTACAAACTCAAACAAAAGGGAATTGACCTTTTGTTTGGATGCCATATTGCGGTGCGCGAACATAGTTGCCAACAGTAGAAAAAAAAATTACTAGCGTTCTGTCAACTTTAAAATCCAAAATTAGTGAATAAATAACATTTAAAATTTAAATTTTCCACCGATTACGAATGTTTTTGGAAAGAAAAGCCATTAATTTTAGCTTGTATTGGGCAGAATAGAAATAATAAAATATCTAGTTGACAGCCCGCTAGTAATTTTTGGTTTTCTTGTTTTGGCAACTATGTTCGCGCACTGCAATATGGCGTCGAAACAAAAGGTCAATTAAAAAAGCCACAATCAACGAACTTGTTTTAATCCCTGAACCCTCATATAACCAATGCGATCGTCAAAACTGAACCTGGAAGAACTGCAAAATCTATTCAAAATAACAAAGTTGCTTTTATCGGTGATTTCAATCCCAACACAAATGTTAAGGAAACTCATATAAATGATTTTTTAGCGCTAGGGGGCCTAACACAATTTAACACTTTCTCAAACATATCGGGTAACATATTGGATCTTGTTATTGCTAACTTTGAATGTGAGGTAACTAGAGATCATCTTCCCCTTGTCCCGGAGGATTCTGCACACCCGACCCTCAATGTTTCATTTGACATGCAGCTAAACCCAGATGCGGGGTTCAGTGACTTTCCAACCTCTAACACAAGTAGAAACTATAACTTTAATAAGGCGGATTTCAACCTGATGTACCATCTACTAACTGTCGCAAATTGGGACTCTTTACTCAATGAATCTAATGTTAACCAAGCCGTCAATCATTTCTATAATACTCTTTACACTATTTTTGACCAATGTGTCCCATTGTATAATAAAAAATCAAGTAGGGTTGTGTACCCCAACTGGTACACTAAAGAAATAATAAACAATCTTAATGAGAAGAATAGGCTTTACAAAAAATATATAAAAAGTGGCTCAAACTTGGACTACCAAGCATATGCAAACATGAGACGTATGATAAAAATAAAAATTGATGTCGCATACAAAGCATATATAAGGGACACTGAATCTTCAATCAAGGTGAATCCAAAGCACTTCTGGAAATACATTCGTCAAAATCGCAATAAAACACGTATCCCAAGTAAACTAATTTCTGGTCAATCCTCCCTAGATTGTCCACAGAGTATAGTAAATGGCTTTGCAGAGTTTTTTAAAAGTGTCTATGAAGCATCTTCAGATTTTAGCTTGAATAGCCTGAATGATGTTGGCAACTCTCAGAACATTAATGTCACCCATATTACTGAATTTGAAATCTTTGAATCCCTGAAAAAATTAAAAAACACACATACTTCTGGGCATGACAAAGTACCATCTTTCATACTGCGGGACTGTGCCCCATGTCTTACATCTCCACTGCACCACATATTTAATTTATTAATCAAGACACACACTTTCCCCGATAACTGGAAGAAAACTAAAATATGTCCAGTATTTAAGGGCGGGGATATTAACAATATCTTCTCGAAGGCCTTTGAGGTCTGTGTATATGACAATCTCTTCCACCCAGTTAAAAACTTAATTACCACTATCCAGCATGGATTTTATAGCAAACGCTCAACTATCACTAACCTCACTTCTTTCCTAACAAAGGCATATCAGGCTGTAAATGAAAGAAAACAACTTGATGTGATCTACACGGACTTTTCGAAGGCGTTCGATAAGTTGGACCATGGGATTATTGCTCATAAAATGCTTCAAATTGGGTTTCACAACAACCTTATTAATCTATTTATCTCCTATCTCAGTGGTAGGTCGCAATTTGTCAAATACAATGGGTTCCAATCCTATGATTATAATGCTCGACCAGCGGAGCCCCTCAGGGAAGTAATCTCGCGCCTCTGATATTTGCCATATTTGTCAATGATATTGCCCAGAACGTCTCATCACAGTTTATTATTCGCAGATGACCTCAAACTATTTAGAATAATTAACAACTTAGAGGATTGTAACGAGCTGCAGAAAGATATTGACGCACTTTCAGGTTGGTGTCAAAATAACAAATTATATCTAAACATCAATAAGTGTAAATCAATGACCATCTCGATATCAATCATGAGTTGAATTTCAATTACCAACTCCAATCTAGTTCTCTTTTGAAAGTTGACTCAATCCGGAATCTGGGGGTGGTGATCGACAAAAAGCTCACATTCAATGACCATATTGATCAAATTGTGTATTCATCATTGAAAACCCTGGGGTTTATTATTAGATCAACAAGAGAGTTTAAGAACATCGACAGTCTCATCACGTTGTACAACTCTTTGGTCAAGTCTAAATTGCAGTATGCTTCTCTGGTGTGGTTTCCTTACCATCAAGTACATGTGGACAGGCTCGAATATGTTCAACGGCGATTCCTAAAGTATCTAAGTTTCAAAAAGGATGGAATTTACCCTCCAAGAGGATTTGACCACCAGTTGCTACTCAACAAGTTCAACTTCCTCTCACTTCAACAGAGTACAATTTTAGCAAGTCAACTCTTTCTTTTTAAATTATTTAACAACCTGGTGGACTCTCCAGATCTTCTAAACAGCCTTAATTTTTCTTTACCAGTAGTCAACACACGTTCCCACCGCAAATTCTATTTGGAAAATCGCCCCACATATCTTGCCAGAAATGAGCCAATCTATCGAGCCTGCTCATACTTCAATCACCTGCAGAACAGTATCGATGTAGACTTATTTGTAGGTTCAGTAAACTCTTTTAAAAAAAAATATCTTGCCAGTGGTTTGCAATCTGTGATAATGTATTTGCTGTGATAATTGTCCTGGCGGAAGTATAGGAGGGTGACTATTTCTATCTCTATTTTTATTTCCTATTTTAACTGAGTAAACAATGCTAGTTTTTCTCATTATTTTTATTTTTGTTTTTATTTTTATTTATACTTATTTTTATCTATATTTTTATTTTTATTTTTATTTTTATTTTTATTTTTATTTTTATTTTTATTTTTATTTTTATTTTTATTTTTATTTTTATTTTTATTTTTATTTTTATTTTTATTTTTATTTTTATTTTTATTTTTATTTTTATTTTTATTTTTATTTTTATTTTTATTTTTATTTTTATTTTCATTTTTATTGTTGTTTTTAGTTTCATAGTTGTTTTTATTTTAGTTTTAGGCTTCTTATTGGTTTTCTGGATCTTATGTGTGATATAATCTTAGCTTTTAAATTTTCATATTTTTGTTCGCTCTTAAGTGCACTAATTGTCTCATTATTGGGAGTATGTATTCCTGTTAGACAATAAAGAATTGAATTGAACAGTGCCATTTTGCCAGTTGATGTTGTTGCCAGGAGAGATTTCATCAGTATTCATTTATTTACGGCAAGGACAATTCACAATCTGCGTGTGGCTAAATTCAGCTGGTGTAGGCACCGTGGTGGAATGGTAGGCATTAGTGAATCGTATCACCGCATCCGTGGCGGTGCACCATTTTGTGAATTTAGCCACACATGGAATATAGTTTTACAACATACCCGAAAACATACCTAAACCTGAGCAGATAACAAACATCATCCTGATGAATTCTCACCAAGTGCATAACTATAACTTCTTGAATTCCAAAAGTCAGCTACAACTTAATTTAAGAACTATCCAGCAAACAACAGTAGCAGCCTCTTTCTAAAGGCAACACCAGGGCTCGTATTTTCCAATATTCTCGCATACGAATTTTGATACGATTTGGAATGCTGTCAGTCAAATTTCGTGTACGAAATGTACTCGAACGAATTGGAAAATACAAGCCTAGAAGGACAACCAAAGAGGACAAAGAGGTAAATACTTTGGGTCCTTGGGTTGGCAAGTCTGAGCATCCTTGTGATTGACTCATTTGTATAGTTCATACGAAGTTAATCCGAACAGCTTAAAAAAAAGTTGCATACTGGGACTGCCTAATTTACCCCCCGATGAAAATGATCCAATTTTGTGATGCCGAACTACACATTCCTAGACGGCCTCTTCCAGTCAGTCAAATTTCTTATGCTGTTCAGATTGACTTCGTATAAACTATACCATAATTATACTGAAATACTCAATTCTCAATTTTATTCATGTTAATATACATAGGTACTTATAGTCATCAAAAAGATTAGACATTTACCAGTTTCACCTTTAAGTACACAGTAGTAAAATATAAAATCACAGTAAAATTTGTAGTCGAAACGACATGTTCAGTGTACTTAAGGAACTCCTCAAATAAGTAAAAATATTTGGAACAAAAAAGTTGCTTAATCCTACTCTTGAATTTGCATTGAATGCATTGTTCTAATCTTTTCATGTGATTCGGAAGAGTATTAAAGAATTTAACTGAAAGATGTTCTGGACTGTCCTGACACCTCTTCAACCTATAAGCTGGGATGATCAAGTTTTTTTGTTTTGTGTCATAGCTGTGGACCTCACCATGCACCCTGAATTTATCCTTGTTATCCTTCACATACAGCAGATTTTCAAGTATGTAAAGAAGTACTGTATTAAATTAAATCTGTAAAAAACAATAATCATATAGCCTAACAAAATTATTCCAAGAATGTATGGTGCAACTAAGTGTGTAAAGTACCTGTATGACATGCAGTTTTGTAAACAAACAATTGTAAAATTTTGGCGCCAGATACCAGATAATCAATATACCTTTGGTTTATGTTACGTCTGCTACATGGGATATTTGTTCGACTCCTAGTTCCATATGGGTTTTGTATATAGTTCGTATTAAAGTTTCTATTTTTATGAACAAATAGGCAGACCAATGTAATATAGTTTTCTAATATTGCATATTTCCCTTGAATAAAGCAGTTTTGTTTGATACAATCTAGGTTTTTTGAAGATCACTCGATTTTGGATAACACTGAGTGGTTGTAATGTACCTACTACTATGAAGACCACCCCAAACTAGTAATCTGTATCTCAGGAGTTGTTCAGTTAAGGCTTTATAAACCATTATCAGTTTTTTTTTTATTCAAAAATTCCCTTAGGACATAAAATATATGTATAAGATATTGTGTCTTTCTACATAAATGTGATACATGGTCTTCCCATTTCAAGGGTCGGTCTATAATTATGCCTAGATATTTGGTACAAATAACTTCTTTCAAGTTTCAATGGGGTCTGCTTGCTGCCATGCCACCCTTATGGTGCTGCTGAAACCACGTCTGTTCGCTTCAGTAATAGAAAAGGCAATATAATTTGTTTCGTCCACATTTGGTGATAGTTTAAAGTATCCAAGAAATCCTCAATTTTTTGAAGAGATACAATCACCTTTTCTCGGCATTCCAGCACTAAACAGCAGAACCGAGTCATCGGCATACGCAGTCGCAGTACCCGATATTTCAAGCCCAAACAATGAGTTGATATATGCACTAAACAAGATAGGTCCCAGAACCGTTCCTTGTGGTATGCCGATCTTTACAGTTCCAGGGGCACTCGAAACAGTTTCAATTTTGACATACTGGGTACGCTCCTAAAGGTGTCCAACACGATTCCTCTTTCCATATATGTTTCCAGAACATCAAGAAGTTTATCATGGGGCACCGTGGCGAACGCCTTCGTTGGATCCAGAAAAACAGCAATGCATGTGTCTCCCCGATCCAGACTCCCAGTGATCTTACTAACCAACTCATACATTGCATCTGTTGTACTAGCCCCTCCCTGAAACCAAACTGGTTCGAACTTAAAATGCTATTAGCCTCAAAGTATATTTAAACTTTTAAAGGCCTGTCTACAGTCCTTCCTGAAACCCAACCCCGTCATGATTCAGATAACCCTTCTCTGAAACCCACAGAGACTCCAAACCAAAATACCATAAGTCGACAGAGTGGAATATAGCATGGTACGAAATTTTCACCATATTATCTGAGACACTATGGGAAAGATTACGAAGGACAAAAAGAGCCTTGCTAAGCTTTGATGAAACCTAATCAATTTGGGCGTCCCATCTGAGAGTGGGGTCAATGTAAACTTCAAGAAATCGCACCTTTCTCGCAACTTCATTTACACCTTTGGAGTATCTGAGGGAGAAAACCAATTTCTCTGTTTTGTCTTCATTCATGAGGAGCTTATGAGTTTGGATTCCATTTCAAATTGATTAAATTTTTTGAAACTTATCTGTATAAGCGTCAGCACAAGGTGCCAATAAAAAGCTACAACTTTTCCCTTCAAGTCAATTTCAGGCATATCACAGGGATACAATATTGGACCATTGTTGTTTCTTTTATTATTCACAGTTTAACCGAGTTGTTCAAAAGCGGTTCCTGTTTGATGTCTGTAGACTACTTAAAAATTTATTCTGAGATCAAAAACGATGATTGCATGACTGCAGGCCGATATAGACAATATTACCAAATATATTAGAAAACTGAAACTCATACACTTTTCATATAGTATCCAGGATTTCTTACTTTCTCACATCTCTCAAATTAAAGATCTAGGCGTAATATTTGATATGCTAAGGCCCAGTTGTACAATCTTGGTTCAAAACAGAGTTCATCTGAACTCGACTGGTACTTGAACTTCGAAAATTCGATTAATAGCTGACAGCAATGTATTTTTAAATGGAAAAGCTCAAGTACCAGACGAGTTGAATTGAACTATGTTTTGAACCGAGATTGTACAACTGGGCCTAAGAGTGGTGCTTGTAAGATGCATGGTTGCATTCTAAGGAATACTAGGGATTCTAAGAACTTGCAATCTTTGAGATAATTATACTTATCTTGCTATTTGTATGATGTAGTGATTAGCCAAGTGCTGAATAAAGTATATTTATTTTATTTCAGATACATTTTAGGACAAAACAGTGTATCCAGCATACAACTGCCAACCGAAAACACTCCAGAATTTGATGCCCTATTGGTAGTTCATCATTCCCAAGACGAATACGGACATGAAAAACTGGATCTAGAATCCCAAAAACCGGACAACGAACACCACATCAACCCAATAAAATGGTTTGGATATATGCAACCCCAACATTTACAGCTTGCCCAAAATCTTTACAGGCAAGCTGTACAGTGGCTCGTACAAGCAGCTAATGTACAATTAAGGCTTAGAGGAACTTGTCTTCAAATTAAACAACTTAGAAAGCTCAAGGAGGAAGTTGCAGCTGAAGAATAATAATTTTTTTGTGTAAGATTTATTAGAGAATATTTATTTAATAAAAGATGATAGCTTAAATATGTTCATAGTTTACCACATTAGAATCAGCAGGTGATCTGAATGGAAATGAGGCATAAGTTGAAATTTAAAATTTATTCAAAAAAATATCTTGGGGTAATTTGTAGAAACCAGAACACATAAGTTCTGTTCCAACAGACATGAGAACCGTTCCAGAACCAGTTGCCCACCTATTTTTCATTGAGTTGAACGTTTATCCTAATTGAAAAATGAATTGATCGACTAGAAATTACCGTTCTGGAACGGTTCTCATGCCTGTTGGAACAGAGCTATATAAATTATAAATAAATAGGAAAAAATAATTAGGTTTCATATAAAAAAAATCACTTAGGTGCAATAAAATAATTCCTGTCTGAAAGTTCTTTCTCGATAGCTTGTTCCATAGCATCTAAAAAGTCATATACATCTGGTTGGTTGCCTTTCAAAAATAAAGCATCAGCCAAAAAAGGTATTTTTCTCAATGATCTTCCACTCAAACCAATACTTTTTTCACAAATTTTTGTTAGTCTTTGACTAAACCTGTCCCCTGTATCACCTGCCTGATCGCTAATATCATCACCTTTGATTATATTGACCTAAAACATAGTTATTTTCATTTGTTTGACAAATTATTCCTGACTGCCCTTATCAGTTCAGTAATGCTCGAGTAGTAAATATTATAAATAGCTGGAATTCCAGGTAGGCCCAAATACTCCTTGACATCTGCACGATCCACAAAAGCCAAATCTATGGTTCCGGTTAGATTGGACGTGGCCAATATCAGAACATTTGGGTATTGTTTTATATTGTCGATTTGGGTCAGCATTGCATTGACTACTCTTATTGCGTCAGAAGGCTCAGATCCTATAAGGAAAAATGATAAATTAAGTCTAGTTAGTTCAAGATAAAAATGTGCTAAAAAACTGCTAGTAATTTCAGATGTGGCAATTTCAAATGATTAAAGATTACACGAAAGTCTGGGACAGTTCTTAGACCTATTGAGTAAACAAGACAAGAATAAAATGTTGAAACCATTACCAGAAAAATGATAAGGATTAAGCTACATCTAAGATAATGTGGACAGACAGGATTTAATTGAAATCTCAAATAGGACATTTGAGATTCAAAATTAGTTTTACCTGAAGAACATTGATCTCGAGCTCGTGTCAACGATTCTACTTCGTCCATAAGAACACACACTAAAATGTTCTTGTCTTCACATATCAATCTGATTTTTGTGAACATATTATGTACTAATTTTGCACTCTACAAAAAAAGGAATTTCAACGGAAATAAAATTTTGGGGTTTCTTTCAAACCTCAGAAAAATATTTGGAAAACAAACTGTGACTGTTGATTTCAATTAAACATCCACCTGTAGGGAATGAATTTTTCATTTGTATACTAAGCTTTTGTGCCAGAGCTTTGCACAAAGAAGTTTTCCCTGTTCCAGGCGGTCCATGAAGCAAAATAACTTTGTTGCAATTCACTAATGTAGAATTAACCTTTTTATCTGAAAATTTCATCATTGTTCTAGCATATTTTAGAAGCTAGAACCAAAAAACAATATGTTAGCAAACTGCTAGATTTTCACAGTACAGTTACTTACATTTCCTTTAATGTTTTTTTCATAGAACAGACTTTCCCATAATTGGAACAGACTTTTGGAAGGTAGACTTATATGACTTGCCATGTTGACTTCGCAACCATCCGAGTCGTTTTCGACATGCAAACTGGCTTCATCTGCATCCAAGCTGTAGATGAACCAATTTACGTTGCATTTTTTTAAGTCCAAAATAATTGTGACCTGAAATTTAATAGAAAATATAAATACTTAAAAAATATTAAAACTATTCATGAGAGGATATAGAGAACTTTGATAATAAACAAAATAAAGTAATGGTTTTTACTGATATAGGTAGGTACCTATTTTGATAAAGGACACAGCAATAATGAGTTACAGATACATAGAAATAAAATAAGTGATGAGCAAATGCGAGACCAAGACCAAGAACGGGCTAGTCTTGGTCTTGCATATGCCGTCTTGGTCTTGCAGTCTAATAAGTGGTCTTGGTCTTGCATAATAGGTTATGGATTGTGTCTAAAAATCTTTAAAAAATTGAGGTATCAGGGTGCCACGCCCTGATATTGCCACATTTTTTTTATTCATAAAAATACAGTTTGGAGGAGTGGCACTCCATTTGATTGTTTTTATGCCTAAAATCTGTTTTTTTTTAAAGATAATACCCCAAGTCAAAAATTTAGTAACTATGTTGGCACACAAGCCTTTTCTACATAAAAAATTTGAAAGCATTGACAATTTTACATTGTATTGCCAACATAATGTAATTCTGACTTTTATCTTAAAAAAAAAAACTTTATCTATATCTATCGTTGAGATGAAATGTATCTATCCATTTTCTTGATTCTGATGCAGCTATTCTTTTGATAGTGACAGTTTTTTTGAAATTTTTCACTATATGTAATTTCATACGTTAGAAAAAATGTAGAAATAAACCAAAATTATTATTGCTGAATGAAGAAGTGTATATCAATTTTAAGCATTTCTTCAGCAAATGAAAAATTTGTTAACAATTTTACCTACTCACGTGCCGCGTAAATTAGGGAATGAATTGTTTTTTGAAAAACTCGTTATCGGCTTACGGATTGATAACTGGCGTCGTCCGGATTTTTGTTTTTGGAACTGGTTTACGAAATTTTCGGAAATCGGACTAACCGGGAACTCGAATCTACACCCTTGTGTAAGAATCGTATGAAGTGTTTGCGAATTATTAAACCTCTCTCACAATCCCCCTACAATATCAGAAGTGGGATAAAGTCCTATAACAGCCCGATAATGTCCTTGGAGGATCTGAATCAAACGGGTGCAGGTGATGGATCTCCGCCTCAGCCATCTCAGATAACAGTGGAAGATATTGTTGAAACTACGGTAAGAAGTATCATGTTGCAGCAATTGAATCCTAGAAAACCCCTAGTTGTTAATCCTGAGCCCCCCCAATGTAGGTTTAAGAACCAAGAGATAGTAGCTCATCTGCCTAATTTCAGTGGGTCAGGGCAAGACATCGAGACTTGGGTACAGCGTTTAGATGCAGTTCAGGCAGTGTAGTACCTGACCAGGTTATGCAACTTATTGCTATTGGCAAGCTTATTGGGCAAGCTAGAGATTGTTCCTGTCTAAAACGTTATATGTCACAATGGAATGGAAGAGCTGCAAACAGAGATGATTAATATGTTTGGATCAAGATCTGATAAAGCCCTACTAATGGACAACTTTAGGTCCAGAAGATGGAAGAAAAATGAGCTATTTTCAGTGTATTTCGGGATTGCCGATCTGTAGAAAATTTATTGTCATGTGTCATTAATTTTATGTCATATAATACAGGTATTCTTTCGATCTGAACAAACTGATTGTAATCACATAAGGTTTGTTTATGAGGTGTCAAAAAAACAGTTAGGGCCAATGAAATCGCGGTAAAACCAGATGAAAATTGTTTGAAACAAACCTCCAGTGACTTCGATAAGTTTGTTCGGAAAGAATATCTGGAATATATCACTTTATTAAGTTAATTCTACTGCGAATTATCAAACCTCTTTCACAATCCCCCTACAGTTCACAAAGTAAAAATACATTTTTGTTCTCCTGAACACCCTCAAACGAACGGCGTAATTGAAAGACTTCACTCAACCTTATCTGAGCACATAAGAATTTTTAACAATCAAGGATTCCTCAAAACACCAATTACCCAAAAAATTAAATATGCAATCTTAGCATACAAATATACGATCCACTCTGTGATCAAACAAGGGCCCATTGGTAAAGTATCCAGTTGTTGACAGGGTCCCAAAAGTTGACACAGTAGCATATTATTCCCGAAAATAAGAATTTATAGAGATTGTAAGCTAACTGAAATGGCTTATAGTATTGTTGGAGCCATCTTGCGCGTTATAGCTAATGCCTGGATTTGAAATCACAAGTTTTTTCAGAATGGTGGCAAGAAGTAGTAAACAGGTGCAATTGTTTGAACTTTTTTCCAGATTTCTAGTGAAAGTAGTTAAGAAGATATGGAAACAAAAGTTCTCAAAGCTAAGGTAGGGTTGATAATTTATGAATAATATATATTTACTGTTTAATAAGATACATTGTAATACATATTTATTATTGTTTTATCTCTTAAATTTGGAGCCCAAATCGAGGGGTGATCCAAATGTTGACAGTAGTGTCAACTTATGGATTTTTGGCGGTAAAAATATTTTAACATTATAGTCTGTCTCTTTTTATTGCTCTGGATTAAAAAGAAACCTAGATATGGGTTTGGGGAATGTGACGGTCGTAGATCCAATAGATGACACCCCTCTCACCCCTGTCAATATTTGGAACTTTAGAGTGTCAACAATTGGTCCTTTCAGGTTTAAATCATGAGATGGCTTATAAAAAATGGAAATTGCTGAAATATGCACCAGAACTACCAGAAGACATGACTGCTGCGTTGGATGATTACGATAGGGGGCTTACTGTAGCTACATCAGCAAAAAAACACATATTATGTACCAATGTTTTCTAAGCAATTTCTTTTATTACCAATTTGGAATTGAGATTTGTATTTTTTCCCAACAAAAAGTTTCCCAATGTTATTTTTTAATAATAAAAAGATTGATTCTTACATGATGTTTCTACCAGGGTTTCTAGTGATACAGGCAACATGTCAACTATTGGTTTCAAGAGTGTCAAGTAATGGAACCAGACATATCTTTAAAAAAATGAAAATAATTGGTCATTATATGCATATATTTCATTTAAAAAATTATACACTTAGAAAAATATACTTCTCAGTTCCACAGACGGTGATAAAATTCCTTAAAAGTAAAAATTTGGTTTTGTAAAAAAATATATGTTAACCTTTGGACTAAAAATGTGTCAACTTTTGGCGAAGTGAATTTTTTTGGGTGTCAACAATTGGGTACTTTACCTTAATCACTGGATATATGAGTCCCAATGATCCATAGTTAGATCAACTTCTAATAACAGATTACGTCAACGAGCAGAAAAATAAAACAAAACTTGTATTCCAACATAAACGAGCGTTTATTGATACAAAAAATAAAATAATCGACAAAATCAAAGAAAATCGTGATAAGCCAACATTATTTAGACCAGAACAGAAGATAATATGTATATGTACGTAAATAAACATATATTAATATGTACACTAAAAATTAGGAGACAAATTTCAACCAGCCATACAAATAGAGACCGTTGACCATGGAAAACCATAACGACGGACACTCTAGGCAAACTGCATATGGATAATATCAAACGTCCTCCTCTAAGGGCCAAATTATGGACCAACTGGTAAGTGTCTGGTTGTTACCGAGCAGGTACTTTCTATTCTCTAGTGCATAGAAAGTACCTGCTAGGTAACAACCAAACGTTTACCAGTCAGTCCATAATGTGGCCCTAAGGAACAAATATAGTTTTGATACTTAAGTTAATTTTAATAAATAATTAGTATATTAATGGTACTAATAAATATGAATATTATAACCTCATGCTTACGCTTACCAATCTTTATTTCAGCTTTCTAACCCATGCATTCGGAAATCATGAGCAAATCTCTATAGGAAAATTGGAAGATAATCCTGGAATTATCCCAGTGAAACTTGGAAATGCAAAAATTAGAGACTACACCTACACATTAATACATTACTATGACCTAAATCCCATACTAATCGAAATTAACAAACCACTCTCTAAATCCAATAATATCACCATTATGCTTAATGAACATAAGGACTATTCTGAAGATATTAGCAATTATATCAAATTAATTAAACTAATACAAATTAGAGTAGATAACAAAATTAAAGAAATAATTCCCCAACCACAAAGAACAAAAGGAAGATTGATTAAAGGCCTAGGGTCAATTTTCCAATCCGTAACCGGAAACCTCAACGCTGACGATGGCCAGCGATATGAAAATCTTATAAGGGAATTACAAGGATATCAGAAGAATTTGTAATCAAGTATTTTGAAAGAAAATTCACTTTCTCTAACTATTATTGAAAAATTCAATACAACGATAAAACAAATAAATTATAATGAGAAACTCCTAGAATCAAAAATCAATTAAATCGCACATATAGTAGAGAAATCTGCTTATAGAGAAAATTCTCTTTATATCAAAGACATAATTAATCAAATTATTAATATCTACAAAATAATAGATTCAATACTACAGGATGTCGAAAACTTTTTAAATTTTTCTAAGTTAAAAATTATGCATCCTAGCATAATGAGAACTGAAGATCTCTGTACAGAACTAATTAAATTACAAAAACAACTAAGTAATGAACAAATGCCTTAAGCAGTTAATGTTGAGAACATCCTTTTGTATGAAAAAATCATCAAATTAGAATCATTTGTTCTTAACAATAAGGTAAATTATTTGGTCCACATACTTATAATGTACCCTGAATCTTTCCACCTATATTCAATACCAATCAAAAGTCAAGAGTCAGTTTAAGGTAGTCCTTCCACAAAATAATTTTTTTTAAAAAAAGGGATTGCACTACGCACATTATGGCCAAGAATGCCAGGAAATCTTTGCTGAATTTTACCTATGCGAAAAAGAAGAATTTCAAGACAGCAGGCCATGTGAAATAAAGCTACTGAACTCTGAAAAAGACACTTCTACTTGCAAGCCAACCGAAATCAAAATCACACGACCAATAATCAATCGATTGGACAAATCCAATCAATAAGTATTCGTCGTTCCGGCTAAAGTATCTATCGAACTCAAGTGCTTTGGACAAGAAGAAATCCGAAAAGTTATTGGGACCCTTCTAGTCCAATCAGTTACCAAATAACTATATCTTCGAGACTGATAATCAATGAAAAGAAGCTTCTGAAATCCGATGCCCAATCTATACTATTTCCCGACCTTCCAAATCTACCTGAATTAATGCATTCCTAAATTTAGGTACACACTTGAAAAACATAAAATTGGACAATCTCCACCAATTAGCTAACGACATCGTAGAAAACCGTTTGACATTTAGTGAAATCAGAAGACTACCCAGTTTGGGAACCATTCTGATTTTATGCTATGATCCTTCCTGGGTGTGCTGTTCTTGCCTATCAGAAACTAGCACCAAAGTTCAAGAATTAAAGAAGGGACAACCACCCTAAAGAAGAAGCTCAACTAATCCAACTTCCCCGCCTAGCATGAAGTTGGATCCTAAGAAGGGAGCAGTAATGTCAGCCCTATTTGCTCAGCTTAATTCGCTTTTCTATATTATAAATATCGCTGCTCGGCTAGAATAGTTACTTAATCAATTGAATTTTAATTAGATTTCTTATTTTTAACCTTTGTAACGAGTAACGCTAAAGTACTGTATTGTATAAATTGTTACCGGCTTACGAATTGATAACTCATGTTTGGTTCCAATTTGCATTTCTAAGCAGAAAATGGTCCAAATTTGTACCAAATATGTTCTTCTGGCTTTTTTGATTCAAATATCAACAAAAACATATTTCATTATTGAGTTCCAAGCTTGCCTTGGGAACCACGACGGCAAGCAAAAGGTAGGACGAGACATTAAAGGCCAGATATAAAAGAAAAGCTGGATAGACGCATTGATAAAGAAAATACTTGTGAAATGACTCAGATAGATGCAGATTAGAAATCTGAAGTCCTCGAAGAACGTTATAGATACAAAGGCTATCAGAAATTTTACCAGCAGAAACTTAGCGTTTGAAATTTGAACGCTCTGATCTGAGTCGGTCATTTATTTTCATTTGTGAATGTAGTTATTCCTAGCAACTTCGCTATGATGTCACTCAGCTAAACTCGACTGCTGCTTCCAGAATTGGACGTACAGTACCAAATAAAGACCAGTTAAATTACCACAAAAAAATTTATGAAATGATTTATTATGCCATTCCTACAAAAATAAAAATATCTCGAACATCATTCATCATTGTTTTTATCTTGGCTTTTATCTTTCTTCCTTATCGGAATAAATGAAGTCTCCAATCTGCCAATCTTCCTTACAATTTTTTTTCTTGATTTTGAGGAAGAACACCCTCCCATGCATGCATTGTTGTCCGTTTTAGGTTTCTCATCACAAATCACGAAACTAAGCACCGATAATCTGGAAGTTTTTGTATTAACACTTTTATCTTCCTCCTTGGATGTATAATTTAAATTATTAAACTCCTCACAAGTAATAACCGTTTCTGATGAAATTTCCAAAGAAGTTTGCGATACAATTGCTTCATCTACAGATGTCTTTATATTAAAATCAAAGCCTTTACATCTATCAGAAGATATCGGATAGACTCTTCTTTGTGCAATAGCTTCGGAATTATCTGAGTCATCAATCAGTTTTTGTAATTCCGCCGCTTTCTCTTTACTTTTATTAACTATATGTTCGATTTTCGTAAATATGTTACCAGCATTTTCACATGTTTCTTGTTTCAGTTTTTTGTTAACCTTACTTGTGTCTTCTTGCACCATCTCTGCACTTCGTTTTATAGCTTTATTAGATGCGGATGAAAACAAAGATTCTTTAAGCATCGACTGCAAATCAGTATAAAAATCATCTTCGAGATCCAATTCACATTCAGAACCATTTTGTACACCAATTTCAGTGGTGCAAATATGATTATCCAATCTAGAAAAAATTCCAATGTCCCTATCATCTGTGGTTTGGTTGCAAAATGCCTCAAAATCTTTGGTTTTTATCCCAAAATTCATCAAATCGGTTGTAGCTAATTCTTCACGGATTTTGACTTCGTGCTCGTTTAAAATGGCATCGCAGACAGCATCGAGAAGCATTCGGTCTTCCATTAACAAATCCAAGTTTTTTGATAAAGCAGTGTCTTCGTCTGTTTTCAACCAAGAATAAATATCATCAGTTTCTTCGATTTTTTCGAAAGACGTTGTAGTTCCTGCAGATAGAGAGTTTCTTAGCCAGGGATAGCTTTTTGAAGGTGTTCCAAATTTGCACATCTTTTTATTTGGTAGTTTCAAAGGGTACATGTAGTATTCTTTGGGCATTCCCACTCTACCAATGAAATAATCTTCATCTACGCATTTACATATTTCACAAATACATTCTGATTTGGAATCAGACTTACAGAAACATTCAACTTCATCAGGTTTGAAGTCAACTTTGGCTTTAGGTTGTTCTTGTTTGGCTGCAAAGTTTTCTTGTCTTTGACTGTTAGATGTTTTCACTGGAATATCAGGCAAATCTACTCCATATTTGGATTTCAAGTCTTTACACATACAAGAATAACAAGTACAAGCATTATTGATTTGTGATTCTGAAGTTTGTTTAGAATTGGATCGGTTTCCACAACTACATTTGGAGCAAGTACCGACTTTTTCACGCTCGGCATCAGTCTTACAACTACCAGGTTTAATAGACAGTTTAATGGGTTCAGTTACTTTATCAGATGAATTTTGAATGTCAATTTTGTAAGTCATTTCGTTGTCCATTTTCAAAACATAATCTGCACTGTTATGTACGCAAGATTTTCCCGATTTATTTTTACAAATTCCACAGCAGCACACCATAATGCATATAGATTTTTCTTTTTTTCCCAATTTGATAACTTTTTCTGAGACATCTTCAACGCGTGGTTCTGACTCCTGTTTTACAACAGGAGTTTGTATTTTTATACAGGAACATTTCTTATCGACACGTTTTGGAAAAACATCTTCTGCAACTAGCCTTGATGGTACAGTTTTAATAAGTTTTTCAGAACAGGGCTCCGATTGCACTACACTGTATTGAGAACTGACTCCAGTAGAGATGCTTCGGTTTTTATTAGGCTCTCTTCGAGGCTCTCTTCTGGTGGGTTTTGATAATTTCTCACAGGAAATTGGTTTGCGTTGGTGAGAATCGTGATAACCTCCTAGTCCACAACATCCACCACTATGATCATGGCTACTTGATGATTTTGGAGTTTTTGAAGACCTGGACTGATCACGCCTTCTTTCTCGGCCCTCTCTTGATGCACTTCTTCTTTCCTTGTATTTATCTCTATCCTCCACTGGGCCCTCTGCTTTGTCCTTGTATCTATCTCTGCACTCCACTAGAGGAATGTTTTGTTCTTTGTTCTCTACTATTTTGGCTTTCTTATCGGTACAAACCTGTGATTTTTTAAGTTTATTCTCAATCAATAATCGGCATTTCTCCCCTCCACAATATAACAGTCCTTCTACAGCAGGGTGTCTGATGGCCGTTGAACTAGCTGTTGGGGTGTTATACAGTCTGGCCACACTAGCGGGTGTATTCTTCTTCCCCAACAAACACTGACACATTGCTGTAAATTGCTGTTTAGCTGATATATGTTTGGGAGGCTGTTCCGAAAAACGTGCCTTTCTTGTAGGCGATTGTGTTGCGCTTGAACACTGGTGACGTTGTAGTGGTTTGGGAGGTTCTTCCGATTTTTCCCTTGGGCGTGAACTCTGATCTTTTTCACAGCTTTTAGGATCAAAACAGGGGCTTCGGCTTAGCGGATCTCGTTTTCTGACCCAATTCCAACCCCACCATCTACAAAATTGTAATTCCCATAAATCCGCTCGTCCGTCAGGAGGTGCTGGGGGTGGAAAATCTTTGCACGGAAAATCATCTGAATCCTGATACTTGGTCCCACTGAAGGTACATTGCTGTTCCGATTTTAAGTTACAGTGCTTGCTTTTGCATCCCATCATATACAATTGAGAAGGCACATGATGCAAAATGAATAATGAATCCGCATAATCTTTAAATTAGAGAAAAAAAAAAACTACTGTAGGCTTTAATTTACATCTGACTTTGACTGAAATTTAAATGACTTTTGGAGGAATGTGTTCCAAAATTTTACTAGTAAATGGGTTATTTGGGTTATGTTCTGGACATGAAATACCACTCTGGCTGTGGTCCGAATATAACCCGGGTTGTGGTTTTGTATTCCGAAAGTAATCAAATTACTCTGGTTCCTGGAGAAGTGGTTACTTTTAGACCTCGGTTTCCTGAAATCTGGTTAACCAAATGTCAAAATAGTTACCGGCCATCTGATGTCGGTTCTGTTGGTTTTATCTGTAATTTCTGCCAATAATTTTTTATTTCATATTTGCGTTTCTCGAGTAACTGGAATTTTCAGTAACCATCTGTCAACCTATTGGGTTACTTTGGTTAACGTTATATTCGGACCATAGCCTACAAAAGCATACATACAGATGTAGAACATAATTTTTCAACTGTAGAGAGAGAAGATTGAAACTTCTAAACGAAAAAATATTTACTTAAACAAACTCTTTATACGAAACACTAAGTCAAAGTGAGAATTCACACTAAAGTAGCATGCGACGTGCGACTTGCTGCTAGAAAGCAAGAACCATGCTACTTAATTGTAGAACTAGAAATATATGGCATCAGGTTTCACACCGGAGTGGCCGAGGGGTAAATCACTAGTGGAAATCATTGTACATTTTTTTGGGAATCACATAGTAATCAATCAGAAATACATTTAAATCACTTGGGAGTCCCTGGGAATAACCTAGGACTCGCTAGGAATCTCCTAGGACTCCATAAGAATAATAAAGGAATCCAGTGGCAATCGCTGCGAATAATGTGGTAATCGCTGGGAACATCGTCTAATTCTACCCCAGAAATCGCATATTATATATTTCGAACGATACAGCGTACCGGTCAGTTGTGTTTGCCTTTGAGACTAAGTTATGGCAACGAGTGAGACAATTTGAAATGAATATGATATCCCAAGGAGTTTCTCCGAGAGTTTCCAATAACTGAGCCAATAACTGAACCCGAGACTACGAAGAGTTTAGAACTTGAAGAAGAAGAACGAAATAAAGATTAGGTCTGTTCTCACAGAAATTACAAACCAGTCAGAGCGTTTTTGATTGGTGCAAATCGCCTACAACCAGTTTTCAACCAATGAAATTTGTTCTGACTGGTTTGTGATTTCTGTGAGACAGACCTAAAGTATGACAATCCAGGTGTTCTTTCAATCTGAACCACCTTATAAACAAACCTTATGTGATTACAATGTTTGTTTAGATCGAAAGAGTACCTGGAATGTTGTAGAGCATACAAATGAAAACGTGAATCTTGAAACATCTCTCGAATCCGACTTGCCAAAACAAGACACAGAATTTCTTCGCACATCAGGGTTTAGCAATTCCGATTCGCTACAATTTAGAGATTATTCAGGGCTCAACTTCAATTTGGATCTTTTCAGAGAAGCACGGACGTTTGTCGATCAAGTATTAAGAGCTATGGGAATGTCCCTGAGGAAGACACAAAAGAAAAAGTCTGGAATCCAAGGCAATAAGAAGTTGAAAAGGGAGATGGGAAAGTAGAATAAATACTAGGCAGTGCGAGAAGCAGAGACGATAGCACATCTGAATCAGAATCAGAAATAAGTTGGTCGAGTGAAACCCTAACTGAAGATGTCTCTGATTCAGATGAACATCCTAGTGAAATCGAAGAAAAATCCATTATTTTATATCCATATTGGTATCTAGGAGTCAACAGCAATTTATACCTACAACAAAATCGGTGTGGGTGTGGACAACCATGAGATTCATTGATCAGCGATTGCCAAATATGGAAATCATCATCATCAACAAAGGCAAAATCTTGCTGAGTACTGATTCCTATGGTAAATATATGCATGAGTATATCAGTAGTTGATTAGGGGAAAATTTTAGTATTCAAACGGATTGCAAGCCAAAAATGCCAGGTTGTCGGACATTGTTGTGGACTTGGATTGCTACCTCAGGGATTTGACAAAAAGTAACTTTGTTATTACCAATGAATATTACACTTGGTTTTGGCAACTTGGTACATTGACAAGCAAACCATTACTAATCTTGCAAAAGAGTGCTTTCAAACAAACCTTTTAATTAATATTTTCTGCACAAAAAAACCCAGCAGTAATCTAAAATTTGTTCCTATTGGTGAGGAAACAAACAACTTCGTGTTCAATAAATGGTCAGAGTCTCTTTCAGATTGCAGATATTGCTATAGTTGGTAGTCTTCAAACAAATAGTATAGATTGTAGTCTTCAAATGAATGATTTCGATTCTTTTTTAGAGATAGGTCTGGCAGAGGAGGAGGTCTCTGTATAGTTAGTGATCAGTGTGTCAAAAACAAGCTTAGCAACCACTAATTTTCTTCTTCTCTGGTAAACATTCAATCATTGCAAAATAAAACGAATGGACTGAGCTTATTTTTAAATGAATAAAATCGAAATATATGTAGTTCGTATTACGGAACATTGGCTGAGGGAATGTGAAATCGTCAATGTACCCAATTATGTTGTTTTGTCTTTCGGCCCAAATATCGTCCTCCTCTGGAGTGTTTTTGGCTGCGGACTTTAATATTGATTACTGCAATGCAATCTCGACCATTACATTAAAAAATCTTAATTTCTAATGCCCTAAATATGTATTGTCCGTCGTTTTTAATCTGACACTTTCCGTATGAGGAGCGAGGGGGTGAAGCATATGGAAAAAACCACGCCAAAACAGGTGTGACGTCAGGTAACCATTGGCGTTCTAATGTAGGGAGCCACCAGGATCCTTATTCTTGAAACAGGGAAGCAGCGTTCCCAGGAGAACGAGTGTTCCGTCTTTGTTACTTGTATTATCATTCGCATAGCATTGAGGAAGACAGAACACTCGTTCTCTTGGAAAAGTTGCTCCCCTGTTTCAAGAATAGGGACCCAGCTGACATTCCTTTAGAGTATCAGATCAAAATCGACGAACTTTTAGGCTGTTCATTTGTACTGCTTTTCTTGCTTCAAGCAGATCTCAGCAGCTGATCGGCGTTCACTTGTCCCATAACTTCCATATAATAAGCTCATAAATAAAAATAGCAGCTGCAAATCTTCCTGATTTTTCGAGCAGGTAGCAAGTACAAATGAACAGCCTTTTTATGTCACAATGCCTACAGGGATAACAAAAACATCACCTACTTCAATTGACTATATCGTGCTCAAACTATAAAAAAGAAGAGATAGGTTATATATATATACAATCATGTACTGGGGAGCCTGTGGTAACATCGGAGGACCAACTTGGTTCTTTTCACCAAAAGTTAACAAAGATCTTTAACCAATCCTTTCCTCTTAGATATAATCTGTTGTTCAGAAACCTGGTTATTAAAACAAATAACTTCTTACGATTTTTTACCTAATCATAAAATTCTCTCTTCACTTGCAATAAAAGAAAAAGCACATGGTCGGGCTAGTGGTGGTCTGATTACATTTGTCAACCCAAAATTTGATAAATTTCTTATTGATAGCTCTAATTACTGGATAATTTTTTCAATTTCCCAAAATTTGTTTTCCCTTATTACTTGTATCGGGTCTTCAAATAAAAAACCAATCAAAGATTGCTATGGTTTTTAGAACGTATGTCTTAGCAATATTTTTCTTTAATTTTGTCAATAAACTTTAATGTCAAAATGTCATGTCAAAAATCCTGACCAATAAAGAAACAATAATGCGACCTACGTTTTCGTAGTATCTACTTCAGGCCTTATGTAATCTAAACAAGTTTGAAACAATTGCTCACATCTTATTAGAATGTCCAATATATAAAAGTCTTAGAACACCAGCCATAACTGAACTATTTGTAACCATTGAAAATCTTATTACCTTCTTGAATAACCCAATTGACCTTTAATCCACAAAAATTGTGTGTTATCTTTTAATGAACATTTTGATATTAAGAGCTTTCATTATGAGTGAATAAATTTGGGTAATTTCTTATTCTAACTTTTTCTCCTTTTTCTTTTTCTAACCGGAAAACCAGCGGAACGAACGCTATTACTTTAAATAATAAGGTCTAAATAATAAGGTTCAAATGAAATGTCAATTTAGAAACATTTGTACTCTAGATAGCAAATTAAGTTGTAAAACCTGTCTCCCTGTTATATGAATTATGAATGTAATTTCATTATAAACAATAAAGGAATAATAACAACAGTTCCTTGTTCCGTAAGCGCATTGCCACAGCAAAAAAGAAATATTATTCTAACAGGCTAACTAACAGGAAAGATTCTAAATATGATTGAGTTAATAACTTCATCTTCAGGTATAAAAAGCCTAAAAACCAAAAAAAATAACACTTTTTATACCTGAAGATGAAGCATTGAAACCAGTAGTATTTCTGTCAAGAAAATTAAAGAATTTTTGGAATTTACAAGACATTGTTTTTCTTCAAACCTATCATCTGCCCAAAAAATGGGCCACATACAATCCTTTGAATTTATTATTGTTGGTTTACTATTTGTTATTGATTTTTTTTCACATTGTTATTGCTAATGTTTTGTAACTTTTGTAAACCGAGTTTCTAGCTTCATTTTTGGATCATTTTAAGCCTTTTTGGCAAGGTGGCACATTTCCGTCTGTGTGTGTGTATCGAGGTGTGTATGTATGTGTGTGTGTTGGCATTTTTCTGAGAAAACGGCTCGATGAAATTTGATGAAATTTTGGAAATAGGTGTAAGAAGACGTGTAGGGAAAAGTTACACAGAGATATAGGAAAAAAAATCCTCTCAAAGATATCACGTCATTTATCTTTTTTTTAAATGGGAACGCCATCTTTTTTTTCATTGATTGGATAGAGCTCATTTTGCTTTATATAATCTCAAAAATCTCAATAGGTAGTTATTTATCTAGAAAGCGTTATGTCAAAAATTTGACATCTGGTTTTATTTTGCTTTGATTGTCAGAGTGAACTTAACTGCTGGACAATTGCTTCCAAGCAAGAAAATTTTTTCGTCTTACTTTCAAGCTCAATATTTTTGGAACCAGACCAAATATCGACTTCCGGTTTTCATGGGCCGACAGATTGACTTTTTGTGAAAAAAATTGCTATATGGAAACAGAGGTCGATATTTTGGTTCCAAAAGTATCGAGCTTGAAAGTTAGGCGAAATTTTTTTTTGTGCTCGAAAGCAATTGTCCAGCAGTTTAGTTTCTAAACTGCTCTTACAATACATATTTTCATTAGCTAAAAAATATAGCCTGTAATATTTTTTTAAAGGTGATTTTTATATTAACTAGCTTGGTCCACAAAACAATTTGTACCATTTTTATGACAATAAAGCACATTATTTTATCCATCTATCCTTGCGTTCGGTATTTGGCTCAAAGAGGAGAGCGTGCTGAAGCGGAGCAGTAATCACGTGACCAGCGAGCGCACAGAGCAGTTATCAGAGCACTTGGAATCAATAAACGAACGCGAATGAGCCTGCACCGAAAACACTTTTTAAATAAACGAACGGTGAATTCAAGCTCGGAAAATTCAGATCAAAATACCGAACGCCCGGAATCTATAATAAGGACGGGAACAATCTGGTACACTGATGACTCAAAAACCCAGGAAGGAGTAGGAGCTGGATTCTTCGAACCTAGAACAGAAACTAAAATTCCGATATTTATGGGAAATCTACGACCTAGCAACAGTCTTCCAAACGAAGATAAATAAGAAGAAAATTCGCAATAAAACTATTGTGATCTATGCTGATAGCCAAGCGGCAATAAAAGCGGTTCAGTCCAACAAAATAACATCAAAGTTAGTTTTCGATTGTCACAAAGCATTAAACGAGACAGGAAGTCAGAATAAGGTGACACTATCAATTATCATGGGTACCAGGGCATGCAGGCCATCAGCGCAATGAAGGCGCTGAAAACATAGCCCGAGAAGGCTCGTCAATGCGAATGACAGGACCTCAAACCTTTTGTGGGGTGGAACCCGCATCTTGATATCTCGATTCGCTTTCAAGCTACAAGGGGAAAAGTTGACCAATATAGACCCCCTGCCAAACTTCAAACTTTTCAAAAACCCCGCGACATATCGAAAACAACTCTTCATATCGAGATGCGGTTTTCACCAGTCAATTATTCTTGAAAATCGAGGTTCGCAAGTGGGGGTCAGATCTTTTCCAACTCCTTTAGAAATACCTGAAACCCCCCAAAACTATCGAATCTTGGACACCCTGTACACTGAGAGACATTTTATTTCTCTTTGCAGAAAATGTGTGAGGGATTGGATTGAAATTTGGCAAATGGATAGAGCAAGGGATAGAAAAATAAAAAATATATGAAAAAAAAATTCCTTCTGCTAGCTCACCTTGCTAAAAACCAAAGTCAAAAAAGCTTTCCAGCTGCAAAACTATTGAAGCTGCATTGAAACCTTTGACCAGAGATTTGTAGAGGATTCAACTGTCTTTAATTTGAGCGTAATAACGTTAATCACATTGAAATTAAAAAGTAGTGGGAAAAATGTGTGTAAGTATTTATTCTTGAGGAAAATGTTGGAGAAACAAAAGCTTGAAATTTATGGAAGAAAATGAAAATTTCCTTCTGTTGGTATTCCTTGATAAAAATTGAGGTTGAAAGAATTCGAATCTTATAGATACAGATTTATTGAAGCTGCATTGTTGCTATTGTACCAAATCAAGAATAACTGCAATCTATTTTTCACGCAGCTCAGGTAATGTCAAAATCTTGTCAGATTGCTAAGTCAGTGGTGAACAGTATGAAATACACACATCAAAATAGTCTAGGGAACAAGATGCAACTGAATACATTTATAAATTGAACAAAATATACTTTTAAAAGATTTTTAAATTTTGTTAAAGCCTGCTGGAAAAGCTGATATGATAAATTTTACAAGATTTGTTCAACAAATACCCATCATATGGTATCTTTTAAAAAAAAGTTATTCTGTCTAAAAATTAAAAGACGAATATTTCTTGTTCCCTAGACTTTTTTGATGAGTTTATAATGTTGAAATTATTTTTGGGCATCGCTACAGCGGCATCGCGCAACGCTCACCGCTCGAGCAGTGTCAATGTGAACGCGCACTTAGCCCTAGGTTCTGGCAGTAGCGCGATCATGAATTTAAAGGGAAAATGCGGGTCGATGAGCTAAATTATCATGTACACCACTGCACTAGGGTTGACAAACTATCGAAAAAAAAACTATCGATAGTGATATCGATAAAATGGCCTACCTATCGATAGTAACTATCGATCGTACTATCGATAGTTTGCTCTGACCAAAGTAACCAAATTTGTGAATAATTACGAAATAAATTTATCAAATGACAACAATAACATCAAACCTTAAATAATCATTAGGCAATTCAAACCACGAGACATTCAAGATGGCGTTGCGGCCTCACATGGACCAAAAATCACAAAAAAATATCTAGTTTCCGCCCGACTTAATAGTTTACGTACCTAGTGAACAAATATTTTATTGAATAATCAAAATCAAAGCTGCAAGTAAAACCCGAAGCAAAATAATTAAAATATGCATGAAAATACTAAAATACATATTCAAAAGAAACTTGCTGACCGCCACGCGATATTGAATTATTCGTTTTGACAGATGGATAGAATTCAAAAGGTCTGTTTCTGCAGAAATCACACACGAGTCAGAACGAATTTCATTGGTTGAAAACAGAAACAGTCAGAAAACTAGTTTCAACCAATGAAATTCACTCTGACTGGTTTGTGATTTCTGCAGAAACAGACCTAATGTCACTCCTCCTAACCTAAAAATTAAAAATTGGCGGCACAGCATGTCTGCCCCATCAAAAAATAATTACAGATTTCTCAAAACAGCTACAGGTTTCTTTATATTTTCCTCAATCTACAGATATCTTCATTTACATTTGGCTACTTTTGGAACTATCGATATTGGTACAGGGCTATCGATACTATCGAAAATTAAAAAAATATCGATAGTATCGATATTCCTATCGATAGTTTGTTATCCCTACACTGCACTAAACAGAATTATTGGTTAGAATTTTGACTTAATACGAAGGATGTTAAGAGTGTGTGCCAATTGTAATGATTCCCACTGTACATAATCTGGATTTTAATTGATAAATTATCCTGATTTAGTTTGAATAATTAATGCATATTTATATGCTGATACTCTATAGCAATATAATATGTAGTTGAGAGCCAATCATGACTACTAACAACAGCCTATATCTCTTATATTTGGTACCTGATTGATTTGTAGTTCTGAGGAAAGTTCATAGAGAAAATATCATGAACTTTATTATTTTAAGTACCTACCTGAAATTTACAAGCTGCAATTGTGTAATTTGCAATAAGCCGAACACTCAACCTTGCATAAACTATTAGGTATAAAAATTTAAAAAGCTGCTAAAATGTACCTCAAAATTTCATTTTTAATTTTACAATTGACCATACCATGTCAAGAAAGATGATAAGAAAGAATTCACAGTACCATGAGTACCTAATTGGGGTTGGATTGGTTGGAAGGTAAACTACTTCAGTACTTACTGGATCTGGTACGTCTCCTATGACAATATGTTGAAATAGGTGACCGTATTTAGGTTTGTCTTCCTGACTCCAATTATCAAAATTTGAAATTATCGAATTCGGACGGAGCTGCAACTTTTCCAAGTAGTTTTCGGCAACAGTAATTAGAGTTTGTTTGGAGTGTTGACTGAGAATAATAGAGGAGTTATAAAAACCTGAGTAAAATACACCTAACATTACAATAATTGTATATTTACCAATGGGAGTTTAGAACGAGTTCTATGTCCAAAGGAGTTAGCATTACCATTTTAATTTAGTTTGATCCACTGTTGGTTAATTGAAGAAAGTTCGGAATTCGGTTTTCGCTTAGACAATTTTCGGTTACCAAACCATAACCAAACAACCGTTTGAAAATTGTAAACAATTTCATGGGTGCGTTCAAGGACAGCAATGCTAATGCCCAAACCTACTTTTCCCCCTCCACAGAATTCCGAACCACGTAGGTTGGAGCCGAATTCGAACGCAAAATGCCAATTTTGGCTTGGCTGTAGCCATTCCTGAACGCAGCCCATGAAATAACATTTGACAAACCTAAATAAAACGAAAATGCGTTCGGTATTTTGCTCAAAGAGCAGAGCGTCCGAAATTTTAATAAACTAACGCGATTGAGCCTGCACCGAGTATACTTTCTAAATAAAAGAACGGTAAATTCAAGCTCGGAGAACTCAGATCGAATTATCGAACGCACGGTTAGTCACTGTAGTTGAGTTCGGAATGAGATTTGATTTTAGTGCAGTGCTAGTGCAGTGTTCGTGTAGTGCAGTGTTGTATCACGTGATGAAGGTGTAATCGGCGGTGTAACACCAAATACACCATCACTTTGTAACGAGTAAACGGTGTCCCACCATCTTTACACCATTTGGACACAAATCATTTCCAAACGCAAATAAAGTGTACACCAAACTTAACTTACTCCTTCCAATTAACGAACGCCACAGTGTCAATAGTGTAAAAAGTGTCGACACTTTCTACCATTCCGAACTCAGCTTGTATAAACTCGTGCACTTAACAGTCTCGATGCGTTCGGGTATTGTCATTTTGAGCTAAAAGAGCAACTCCACACGCGTTCAGGAAGCAAGGATAATAAACACTACTACTACATGATATCCTGATAAGGCCTGTGTGAAACAAATCTGAAGCCGCCCACAACGCCAAATCACCAATTGTGACGTAGCAGCATGTCCTTTCTCGTTCTCGCCTTGGCGTAGGCTGTTTGCACCACAGGTTATAATCCTGCGGGTTTGCATACTTGGTTTTACAACATTGATTAACATTCTAAAACAATTCTTTTTTAAATCTTGTTTTTATATTCCTCTTTGCCTATTATTATGTTAATCAAAATTGAATAATAATTTCCTACAACTGCCTGTAAAAATGGAGCAGCTTTTCGCACGCTAGGCAACTTCTGAAAATAGATTTTTTCGCACAGTGTGCGAAAAAGTTTTTCACACGCTCCTCAGAGTGCGAAAAAGTTTTTCACATGCTGCTCATCAGTTTTCCATTTATTTTGGTCCTATCATCCTAACATGACATGTTGATGATTTGTTTTTTAACAAATAAAACTTACCTACATATTTCATATATGGTTGTTTTATTTTGCAGTTGTATAGGAAAAGCATTGTACGCAAAACTCGTTTGAAAACCTTTTCACCGCACTCAGATCCTCGCGAAAAATTGCCTAATATTGAAAAAAAATATTGTAAACTAATACCTATATTGATAAACAAATAGGTAATTATTTTGGGTTTTCATAAGCAGTCAGTAAAGGACTTAGAAATTTTAAAGAATTTAGAGAAATAGGTGAAGGGTAGTTAATAGGAATGAATCGGAAGTGTTGAAATGAGTTAACTTATAAGTTATTAGGAATAGTAGAAATAGGGCGTTTCTTATTTAGTAGGGATATTTCAGTGGTCCGTAATAATAACAATTTCAGAACGGATGTGAAGTAATTGAATTTATAGAAATAGATGAGGCTGTCAGAATTGGAAGATATTTTGCTGATTTAAATTTTTGGGTTTTATGTATAATAAATAGTTATTTGTGTACCAAAGCCGTAAAGTTGATCTTTTTTGGCCGAAACAGAAATTTGCGGCCGAGGCGCAGCCGAGGTCAAGCAAATTTCAGGTGAGGCCAAAAAGATCATTCGGCCGAGGTGCACACAAAATTTTTTAGGCGAGTGTTTGTTCTTGAAAAAAGAATAAAATTCAACAGTAGCTTTAAACTTTATTGATCAAATAAATAATCCAGCAAAGATAGGTAGATACACAATTATTAATAACAAAAACTAGGATAAAGAGAGTGTGATTATAGAAAAAATTGTTTATTTTCACCAAAGTAGCGGCCGTAAAGTAAAAGCGGCCGTGAAGTAAAAGCGGCCGTGAAGTAAAAGCGGCCGTGAAGTAAAAGCGGCCGTAAAGTAATAAAGCAAATGCGGCCGTGAAGTGAATGCGGCCGTAAAGTAAATGCGGCCAAAAAAGATATACTTTAGGGATGATATTGAATCCGTAAAACTAATCTTTTTGTGGCAGTCGCCTAAAAACATAATTTTAGTACACCTCAATAGTTTGTTTCTCTCTCTTGCAAATTGACCCTTCCACAGATTTTAGGTAGCAGCTCCAAGTAAATAAACACCATCAATATACCGCTCTAAGCCAAGCCAAGTAAAAGTATCTAGTTCAGATTTTAAAAATTTGAGTCGGCATTTTGTTGTTCTCTATTCCAATACATCTACCAATATACCATTGATGTTCATAGGCGACAGCGTTATATTTCTCCTTCATGATTTCAGATGAACTCGTTTGAAGTAGGTATCTTCTTTACTTGAGGTTTACATTTCTATGTATACATAGGACATACAGAAGAATTTATATTGGATTACATGTGAAAATAAGAATACAAGAGATTACTTACATGAGGCTTGTACACTGAAATTATGGAATACATTGGCGATTTACCTCACGTTAATATCAATTTTTTTTTAATTAAAGATGATGGACAAAATTATAATAAAGCTTCAAAAGGACGACGTCCAGCTTCGTTACATAAGTTTATCCTTCGAATCATTGAATTGCGCACCCGTTGGACGATTTCCGGAGCTTGCTGTCTGTACGACAAAAGACGCTGCTATTCGACCATTTTCCTATTTTAAACGTAAAACTTTGTCTCAAAAGAAGCTAAAAGAATGCGACTTAAGCTAAATTTTCACTTACCACTAGAGCAAGCCGGATTTAGAAGTGGTGTTGGAACAAATGACCACCTAAAAGTGATAAAATCCTTGATAGAGAAACTTGTAGAATACCTACAACAAACCATTAATAATGTTAATATTTGTGGATTTTGAAAAAGCTTTTGTCTCAAGTCCAGCCCAGCATAGCTGCATGTTAAAAGCGCTTACAGAGTGCAGTATCAGGTATATAACTCTCTTCTTCAGAATATACAGTGTGTTTGCTCACTTAAGTTGGCAGCATATGGGAAACTTTTTTAGTATCAATTCTACGAAAAAAAGTTATTCCTCGAGTTATTCTTTATAAAAGTTTCTGCTTCTCGAAAAAATAATATTGAACTACTAAAACTTGAAATAGCATGTACAGTGTGGTCAAAAAATAGAAAAATATACACGGCTCCTAACTCCAGGATGTGATTCCTTACGATATTTCAAAAAAAAAGTTCCCATAAACATGTGTCCGGAAGTGCATAGATTCTGAGATACATGGTGTCAAAGTTTTAGAAGAAATCGTTTTTTTAGCTCAAAAATCCATTTTCCCTTTTTTTTTAAATTTGGCAGGTCTGTTTGTGATAACGAAAGGTATCTTTTGACTTTAATACGACTTGCTGAATCTGAAAAAAATATCAAAGGTTTTAAAAAATAGTGCCTTTTTTTTTTCTACGTTTACCGTTTTTTATCAAAAAATTCTGTATATTTTTCTATTTTTTGACCACCATGTACATGCTATTCCAAGTTTTAGCAGTTTAATATTATTTTTTCGAGAAGCAGAAACTTTTATAAAGAATAAACTTTTTTTCGTAAAATTAATAATAAAAAAGTTTCCCATATGCTGCGAACTTAAGTGGACACACTGTATAATATATATACATATAGGTAACATATTAGGTATTATTGTGGCTTGAATCTTTATATGAATATGTTATTTATAGTGGGGATGAAACCAGTTATTAAATAATATGTTTTAAGTATGACTGAAGAAGCAATAAAAAATATTGCGAAAGCTTTCAAAAGATAAAAGAGTCCCTTTTTTTCTTTTAATAACTGGCTTCATCCCGACTATAAATAACATATTCATATAGGTAACTAACTACTCACTGCTTTGTTCCAAAGTGCCATGGAAAACAACAATTGGGAAAGTATCGCGGAGTAAAACCTCAATGGAGAGTATCTAGATCTGAGGTTTGCAGACGACATAGTCCTTATTGCAAACAGGGTAGATCATCCATGACAGCTTCTCCAAGACAAGTTAATTCCTATATAGGCAACGAGGTTAAATTAAGAGACATCCAGACCACAGAATTGAACAGGAGAATAGGATTGACATAAGCAGACTACGGAGAACTGACGGATGTATTTTAATCCGATATTCCCATGTCTTGAAGAGGAAGGTCTTTGATCAATGTGTGCTTTCAGTTCTAACACTGGAAGGAGCACACAGAAACACTTATTCTAACCAGAAAAGTTGTTAACAAATTCCAAGTGGCACAGGGGGTAATGGAGAGATCAATGTTTAGTATATACCTCCGAAGAATCGGGCTTACGGACGCAGTTACAACGCTAAAATGCAACTGGGCAGGTTATGTTGCCAGAATCAGAGATGTAAGACGCAGACTAGGAAAATACTAGAGTGGCACGATGCGTATGCGTATCGGAACCAAGGACATCCCCCAACAAAATGGTCGGACGACATTGAGCACAGCCAGCCCAACTGGATGCAAAGAGCACAAGACCGAAGGCAGTGGAATGATTTACGGAAAGCCTATATCCAGCAGTGGACTCAAAACGGCTGATGATGATACCGGAAGTGATTCTATAGTCAAATCGATTTACCCGGATTAAATTCCAGGAACTATAAATACGTAAGGACTTTACTATAATACTGACGACGAACACTTAGAAAAAGAACAAGATGATGAAAAAAATTGGTAGGTATACTTAAGTTTTCGTGTTAGCAAACGGACAGCGACCTGGTTGGTTCTCCTTACGTGATAATTATTGCAGTAGATATTGCAGGTTATTTTTCAACAACAGATTCGGAGAACGATTGGTTGATCTGGATTAATTTTCAAAATAGCCCAGAAGTAGAGTTCCAACTCCTCAATCAAGAAGCTCTTACTAATTGAAGCATTACTGAAAAACACCATCGCCAGAAGGGGTATACCTACCAATGACATCTTGTACCTACCGATAAAACTCCATGTCGATCAGGGAAGGAAACAACTGATAATGCAATTACTGGCAAAAAGGAAGGCAAAAATGACGACTCCACTTCATCTATAGTCCGATGAAATGATCTAGGGGCACAAGCAAACGTGGGTTAAGCTATAGTAGTACTTATTGTTTTCCATGTGCTTTATAAAATAGTGAACTTCAAGTCGTTATAGTAAGATAAATTGTGATCTAGTTTTGTGACTAGTGTAGTTGGATTGTTGTCAAACAAAAGTGTTGTAATAGTGCTTTAGCTTCGTCCAAATTTTTGTCTCGAATAAAGTTAAAATCAATTTTGTAAGGGTATAGTAGAGTAGGTATCACTGATCTAGGAACCTACTTACGTAATACAGCTTTGTTTCAACCCAGTAGGGAACCGTACATTTCACCGTCAGGATTCTGCGCAAAACGCAAATTTTTTGCGTAGAATCTGAAATTCTTTGTTCTGAAACCGTTCTTGGGACGGTTTTTTAGCAGGTTGGAGCAGACCTTTATAGAAGTTCCAATTCTAGATTGAATTCGTGTTTTTTTTTTTCGTTAGACTAAAATAATTTCTTTTCGCATTGATATGTCGGTACCTACTCCCTTTGCCACTTCACCTCTTACTGATCGCCTGCACTATATCTAATCGTAGCTACTGCTTTTACTTCCACCAAAGACACTTCCACTCAATTGATCCTAATTATTTCTGTTTCAACTGCTTCTGGAAATTCTTCTGGCCTGTTGATATATTCCTTCGCCTTCTATCTTTAATATATAATGGGTCGCATGCAGACATGACTTTTCCTTAGGGGAATGCCTTCCGGTCTGATTGGAGATAAAAATACAATGGATACCTAATGGGAATGATTATTGGTAGCTAATAAGAATTAGAGGAAGTTTTCGGTATTTTTAGTTCTGTACATCAGATTCGAGTCATCACAGGACAGGGGTACAGTTTATAAACTTCTAGCAGAGTAGGTACCTACAACTTTAATCATCCTACCAGATCTAATATTCAAGAATTTATTTTCATCTACTGAATCCGTGCATAAATATTAAATAACAGCACTATAAAGAAAGTGAAATAGATACTTCAAACAAAAGAAAAGCAGGAAAGATATACTATAAAGTCACACAAAAAAATGTTTAACGAAACAGAACAAACCGCTTTTGCCGGCACGGCCGGCGTATCACTTTTTTTCCTATGATAATGATTGAGAAAGTTTATAGTAATGCAAAAGGAAACAAATATTCACCATACGCGCACACACACACACATGTTCTTGAGATGTAGAAGCGCGTAAAGCGAAGAAGGTTTCAAAAAAGTGATGGGCACGCTCGTGAAAACATTTCTTTGGTTCGCAGTAGCGAATTTAATAATAATTATACAGGGTAAGTGAATTTATATTTGTTTAATTAATTGATAAAAGCCGCAAAATAATTCTGGTTATTGCACTAAGTCTTGTAACACAACTTTACCTTTTTTTAGTTAATTAATGATAAACCTGTAATACATGGTAGGTATTACATTACAAGACAAGAATACCTAGACACATTTTTAATTCCTTAAAAAGATATAATTTTAACTGCAGTCTTCGATACTTACCATGTTAGCATAAAAAGTGAAACTAATTTATCCGATAATTCATTAACATAATGGACAATAACTCTTTTAATTCAAGTGGCCATTAACTGCAGCTTTTACTTTCAAATATTCAGTTAGTAGGCATAGAATGTATAAGTAATTTCTTTTAACATTGTGTTCAATGGAGTTTTACTCATGAGAATGATTATGTACCTATCAAATCAGAATGGATCTACAAAAATCCTCTATATTAACTAATTTCTGCAAAAGCTAGAAATGAAATGTATAGCTTTCAATAAGGACCAAAATCAACTATTTAAAGAGGCTATATAATTTCAACGTCATGTGGCTCTGTTTTTTTAAAAATTACCACTGGGTACATACTTTTTCTGATTTGCCATAAGTTAAATCACTTATGAAATGTAACAAAATTGCAGATGCCTTTGCTCATCAAATCAAATGTATAGAATCAGGACGATTCTACAGAAATCCCAAAACAGAAGCAGATCTTTTATGGTCCAGCGACGAATGTTCTAGATATTATTTATGCTTGGACGGAGAAGTTTTTAATTTTCAATGCTCCAGTGGACTGGTTTTCGATGTGGACAAACAAATATGCGAAGCCAAAGACAAAGTGAATAATTGTGACAAAGTTACAGGTAAATATCAAAATAGAAACTAGGAACTGAATAATTGTGTTTAATATTTAATTGGGTTTTTGCAAAAAATGTCTCTTACCCAACTTAACGACATGATAACTATCAAGACGTAAGACAAATTGTAGAATTATAATGACTCAATGACCAATTTATGTATGGCGTTTCCTGTAATTGGCATTATTTTCACAGTCAAATTTGCTGGTGAGGCGATCTTCTTCAAAGATTATATTTTTATTTTCATTGACCTCAATTTTGTTTCCTTTCGTTTTTCCGTTTGGGCGATTACATAGTTGTAATTATTGTTTTGTTCATGGATTATTGTACCTACTGAAATGATAGGATGATGTTATTAGGGGCGGCGCGTGACCCTAAAAATTCACTAAAGAAATTGGAAAGGCATTTTCTGTGTAGAAAAATAAGTTCTTACAGCAATTCCTATCTTAGATTATGGCCTTTATAATATAGTACCTCTGCTGCCTAAATATTTCTTTAAGAGTGTCTTGACTTATTCTTAAAGTGCTAGGGAAACTTCTGGCAAATCTGAAGTCAAAAATCAAATCTGAACATAACATTTTCTGTTGGGTGGGTTAAAAAGCTTATGCCGGTCAAATGTAGCCTACAAGGTATGCTAGAAAACAAATTGATAATATTTTTCAGAATCTTCGTCATCAAAAACAACATCCTCCGAACAGTCCGATCAATGCGAATTGAAAAACCAAATAAAATGCTCAAACAACAAAACGTGCATACCAAATGATTATATTTGCGATGGCTCTCAAGATTGTCCAGATGGCAGTGACGAAGCCCAATGCGACCCCAATAAAGACCCCAAAGGGGCGTCACTATGTGACCCTAGCAAGTGCCTCTTACCCAACTGTTTTTGTTCGAAAAATGGTAAGTGAATTAGGCATTATATCTATTATGAATGAGTTGAGTTTTGGTGACATATATTTTATTATCACACTATCCATATCTATTTATTAGGTACAGAAATCCCAGGTCATTTTCATCCGAATGACGTACCTCAAATGGTCCTGATAACCTTCGAAGATTCAATCAACGATGACAATATCGACTATTTCAGTAGTCTTTTCGCAGGAAAATATGTGAATCCTAATAATTGTCCTATTGCAGCTACATTTTTCGTTAGCCATCAGTATACCAATTATTTTTTCACTCAGAGATTATGGAATCACGGACATGAAATTGCTGTACATTCTGTCACGTAAGTAAACTGTTACATTTGATACCTATATGAAACGAAGAGTATCCATCGAAAAATTTTGCGGAAATGATTGATAAGTGTGTAGCATAGGTACTGCCCGAGGTACTGCCCAAATAGGTACCTATACTCTTACTATTTAGAGATGATAAATGACTTGCGGTCTTGTTGATGGTGTTATTTCCTTGGGTAGCTACAATTAAACTTGTGGAAGGAGTCTATTTGCAAATGAAAGAAGAAAAGCGTAACTCCAAGAACATTAACCCACAAAAATACACGCAACTGAAAAAGCAAGTGTAGCACAACATAAAAAGAGCCGAAGAAGGATGAATGGAAAAAACTGTCATGAAATGGAAGAGCTGAACAATAAACATGATTATTTCAATCTACATAAAAAATTTAAGCAAATACCTGGAAACACAACGAAAAGAATAATAGCGGCCAGAAGAAACATCCAGGGAAAGATCTAGTTGACAGACTACATGAAACATCTATTTGCAGCAGAACGAGATGATGTAAGAGAAGAAAAACAGACAGACGAAGCAGCTATGTATTTTCAAATCAGAAGTGGAGTATATGCCATACAAATTCCGAAAAACAGAAAAGCTGGACCTGACAACATTCCAATAGAGTTCTTAAAGGCCTTGGACGATGGAAACTTGACTCAACTTACAAAAGTACTCAAAAAAAATCTGTGAAACAGGAGAAATTTCAAAAGATTGGCTTGAATCACTCTTCATTCCCTTACCTAAAAAGAAGAAGAACCCAGAAAGTCCTGTGATGAATATCGAATGATCAGTTTGATGAATCACACACTAAAAGTACTTTTGAAAATAATTCAACAGAAAATATATCGAAAATGTGAAGAACACCTAGATGAGGCGCAGTTTGGCTTAAGAGTAGAATTAGGAACTGGAGAAGCATTATTTGCTATCACAGTGCTGCTACAGAAAAGTAGAGAATACAATAAAAGTCAACGTTTGTTTCATTGATGTTGCGGATCGGATATAACCCACAACAAGTTTAAATTTTGTTATTTCTAATTTAATATAATTTTCCTCTCTATTATTTACCATAAAAATAATAGATATTCTAAAAATAGATGCCTGTAAAACCGGCAACAACAACCCTTTGAACCGGTAAAATTGCAGATTTCTTCATTACCTTATAAGGCACTGAACCTTTCTCGCCGTGTGATTGGTCAGCCGCCACACAAAACCCCTAGTTTTTTGCGACCTGCTCCCTGGCAGAGCTAGTCGACGCACATTCTTCAGTACTAATAGAACAAGCGAAGAGTTCGCACCCTCACGACCTCTGAATGCTCTCCAGGAGCAAAACCCCCAAAAACCCCCGTTGTACTCGCGATTTATAGTAAAATACTACTCTCTGTGTCTCAAGGCCTGACATGGTCTATATTATTGATAACAATTCATGTAATTAACCCCTAATTGTTGCAAGTTACCTCGAACAAGTAAAATTCTCTCCTACGCTTGTTTTTGGCTCTATCTCTCTCAATCTCAACGGGCTCCAACGCACCTGTATATCATTGTGTTTTCTTTTCATCTCAGTGGAAAATTCCCTAGCTGCCATTGTGAATAGTGGTGATAAATGGATAAATAATCACCTTGTGGATTTATCTGCATGAACTGGATTGAGCAAGTAAGACCGTTACAATTTCTCTAACAGTCGAACAATATGCATAATGGTATGAGTATATGGCTGAGAGTGCAGAAGATCTTTAAACTCTATTAGAGACAGTAGACAGTCAACCGAGAGTGTGAAAAAGTAGGACTCAGTATAAGCACCGAAAAAAAAACTAAATTCATACTTATAAGTAAAAACCCAAACATTTAACCTTTTCTCACATTGGATGGAAAACAAATAGAACGGGTGCAAAAATACAAATACATATCTCCGGTTCAGTCGTGAATGGATCCAGACGAAGAAATTAAGATCAGAATAGAAATGGTTCGAAAGGCATTTGTCAAATACTCCTCAATGCTTACAAACAGAAATCCTAAACCTCCTCATGAGAGTAAGGTTTATGGAATGCTACGTGTGGTCAGTATTGTTGTACGGAGTAGAAACTTGAACTTTGAAAGCTCAAATGATCAAAAAACTTGAGGCATTTCGAGATGTGGCACTATAGACGCATCCTGAAAATAACTACCATATGGACTGACAGAATCATCAACAACAAAGTCTTAAGACGCATTGGTCACAAAAGAAAGCTGTTGACACTCATTAAGATAAGAAAGACATCTTACATAAGACATATTTTACGCAACGATAAATACCTACTAACAAAATATAATGCAGGTTAGAGTAGAGAGGAAGAAAGGTATCGGCAGGAAGAAAAAATCCTGGCTCCGAAACGTCATGTTGCAAGAGACAGCTAGAGATGCATTCAGAAACGTGGCCGCCAACCTTTAATGAGAAGACGACATGAAAAGAAGAAAAAGTGGTGAAGAGCAACGGCAACCTTCGGCGGTTACCGTTAGCATGGGAGTGAAATGTGAATTAGAAGGTATTGGGATAACACATTCGCAATTGATTGCTGTTGGAATCCATAAGAACGGTACCTGTCGTTGGTCTTCACCACTAAGAACTGAAAAACTTGACCGAAAATGTAGAAATGAGACAGGCCGAAACTCGTGTCGGTCATAAATACTGTTTTTTAGATGAATCTGTCGCTTGGTCTCTAGAACTAAATGTCTTTCCGGTGCCTAGTGATGGTGTATGATGTCACAAATGTTAGTTGAATTTAGGGAATCTATTTTTGGGAGTTTTTAAAGCATTCTTGTTAGCATGTAGTAATTTAATTTAGCAACCCGCGTATTGATGGTTTTAGGCAAGACTGAGACTGGCAATTTTTTTTAATTATTTATTATTTTAATTTGAACTTAGAAAACCTTCCAATATTTTAAGTAATTTGTACAAATGCCAATATTCAATTTCCCAGATAGCATAAGTGCATACCTACTAGCAACGTCTTGAAGATATAATCGGGACTTACTAAATGTCCTACCCGGATGTCTTTTAAAAGTCCTTGATCTTATCTGGTATATACCTAGGATATATTTCGTTACAAAACCTTTCATACTGAGTACGTCCTGGAAAGAAGTCCCAGGGACATTTCAGGAGGAAATCCTGGGGCTGTGTAAACAAAACTCCTACGAAGGTTTAAAGAGAAAGTTCTAGGGATGTTAAGAATAGGACATTCAAGGAGATCCAAATAGGGAGTTCCAAGAAGAACTAGGGATATTCAAATAAGAAGTTCCAGGGACGTTTGGATGGACATGGAATTTAAAACGAAAGTCCTCAGGATGTCACAAGACACAAAAGGTATACCTAAATTAGTCGTTTGCGGATGTCCTGCGAAAGTTCTGGAACGCTAAGACCCACATGGGGTCTGAAACGGGCGTCCTCAGGATGTCCAAAACATACGTTTCTAGATTAGCCGTTAGCAGACGTTCTCAGGATCTCGGTTTTTGGGTTTTTAGTCTGAGACGGTAAGACTTACATATGTGATCTAAATGTCCTGGAGACGACCTGTGCTATCTGTGTTATTGCTGTTAAATCAGAATTGCTCTTTAAATATTGGAGATTTAATTAAATTAGATTATTGCACTCAGTTTCATGTCACTCTAAAATTTTCTGATCAGTCATAGATCGGGCTAAAAAGTCTTATCTAATTGTCTAAATTCAAATACACTAAAAAAATTCTCGTTATTATTCATTTTAAACTGTCTACAATGTCTTGGATCTTCGATGTTTATTTATATATAAATTGTCTGAGGAGCGCTTACAGATGTGATATTATACATACTTCCTACACTCGAACTTATACTATCTTTACTACTAACTTCTAGCCAAATTAAAGTTACTCAGTGTTTAATTCTCTCTTGTTTGTTCTGCCCAGTTATTATTTTATGTGTTTGATATCTTAATTTCAATTCAATACTTACATATGTTCAATTTTATGGTTTCAAATAAGTATGTCTAGTTTCTTGGCATGAGTTGAGTTCTTAATATAGGTAGGTAACAAAAATGTTCAATCTCCATTAACTTAAGTTTCGTTTGATATATGGAATCCGTCACCTGAGAATGGGATGGGTGATCTGCAAAACAGTACAAAGACAAAAGAGTGAAAAATTCTATAGATGTTGGGAGTGTGCTAAGACAACTTGCAAAGGGCCAAATAGAGAACACCTATGCTTGAGATGTGGAGGCGAAGGGCACAAGGCTGTCAATTGTAGAAACCAAGCTTTTTGTCTACACTATCAGAAGCCAGGCCACCAAACGGGAAGCCAAGCCTGCCCTAAACACAGAACTCCACAAGAGCCAAAAAACTGAATAACTCAGACGAAATAGAGAAAGAAATTATATGGAAGGTTTTGCAAATCAATACCAATAGAAGCCTGTTTAGAGCACATGACAATTGTCACTGCCTGGAAAGAAAATATTGGCATCCTAGCAATATGTGTACCGAATAGAAACGCATCAGAATCTCGAAAAAACTGGTTATACGACGAATGTATAGACACGGCAATAAAAGTCCTACATACAACCATGACAATAATAAAGTAACAAGGACATGGCTATGGAGTAACTTATCTGACAACTAACTCATTCACTTTCTACAACTCTTATGCCTCTACGAATTTTGGATTCTACGCACAAATTTTAGGCTTTGCGCAGAATCGTGACGGTACATAGTAGGTATACGGTTTTCTGATGTGTTGGAACAAAGCTTTTAATTGCAAAACGAATTATCCGCGTGGTACATTTCTTTTATATGCGCTTGCGCTGCGCCATTTATATTTGAATTTGCGCGCGAAGTGCTACAATGGTTGTATGTAACTGCGTCTTGAGGTTATATGGACCAACTAGCGCCAAAAGGTATAAGGATAAAGGTAAAAGAAGTCACTCAATGACCCGTCTGGTTACCAACCCATGTTTCTCCTGACTTCTGGATGTGGAGGGGAAGCTTTATGAACAAATACTTCTGTCTAGGCTCAAGACAGAACTAAACCGTGCTGAGAGCCTTGCAGTATGGATTCAGAAAAAGAGACAGACCGTAGATGCCATTATGGATGTTCTAAGAATTGCAGAGCAGGCTTGGGACTATTCTCCCCAGAACCGCAAAATATGTGCGGTTTAACACTGGACGTAAAGAACACGTTCAACAGTGCCACTTGGCAGAAAATAATAGACAACCTGGAAAAAAAAAGGTATAGACAAAGACTAACTGCATACTGCATCCTATCTTTCCGGACGACAAATTATCGTTGATAATGAGAAAACTACAAAACCATTAAGATAACAAGCGGGGTACCCCAAGGGTCAGTTCTTGGGCCAACCCTATGGAATGTCCTTTATGATGAACGTCTCAGAATGGAGATGCCCAGAAGTCATTACACTGGTCGGCTTTGCTGATGACATAGCACACAAGAAGGAGGAATATCTAACAGAAAAGGCCAACCTGGGCATATTGATAATATCAAACTGGATGGAGAAAAATTGTCTCAGTCTAGCACCGGAGAGAACCAAAGCCGTATTGCTTACGGAAAGAAGGAGGATGGAACCTGTGCATTTTGAGATTCGAGGGACAGAAATATCGCCAAGTAGAGCAGCCTTAAATACCTATACTAGGAGTATGATGGACTCGAAACTTTCATTTTCCGAACATGTATACCGGACGCTGGAAAAGGTACAGAAGACGGTGACTGGACTGCGCTGGAATCCCACCCTTCGATTCCCTAATCAATGAAAGAACGGATCTACAATGGATTCGAGAAAAATGCCGCATACCAATCACTACACCGAAACTGGAATGAACGTTGGACTAATAGTACGAAGGGACGGTGGACCTACAGGCTTATCCCGAACACATAAATATGGAACGGGAGACGCTTCGGTAAAGCTGACTACTTCGTAAGACAGGCCCTGTCCGAACACGGATGCTTTAGAAAGAATAAGAAGATCCAACACCGAGCTTTGCCAATACTGCAAGAACATGGACAATGTTTTAGATGGAACAATATATCAGACAGATACCGAGACGAGAAGAGTCAAGGACTACCTTAGCTTTACTGAAATGAACATGATGAGAGATCTATCACACACGAAGCACCTACAAAGTTTTAACAAGGGAGATTATAGAAACCAAGGAAAAATAAATTAATACTTAAAAGCAGCAAATGATCCGTCGTAGCTGCCACATTGAAGTAATGCAATGGCGATTTCCAATGTGATGTTTGCGAGAAAACTGGGGGGGTTTCTAGTCGGTGTTCAACTCAACTTTTGTAACTGAAGAAGCAATTAAACAATTGCGAAAGCTTTTACGAAAAAAAAAAGTTTCTCTTAGAATAAAAATTGGCCGTATCCCCGCTATCCAATTATTTATTAACCCAAATCGAGCCACAAAATTTCCTGACTAATATTAGGTAGGTATGAGGTATGGGGTTTTACCAAAGAATTCAAGCATATACAGTGTGTCCACTTAAGTTCGCAGCATGTGGGAAACTTTTTTATTATCAATTTTACGAAAAAAAGTTATTTTTTATAAAAGTTTCTACTTCTTGGAAAAATGATATTAAACTACTAAAACTTGAAATAGCATATACAGGGTGGTCAAAAAATAGAAAAATATACAGGGTGTTTCCTAAGAACGATTCGTAACTTCAGAATGTGATTTCTTACAATATTTTAAAAAAAAAGTTCCCATAAACATGTGTCAGGAAATGCGTAGTTTCTAAGATACAGGGTGTCAAAGTTTTAGAAAAAAACGTTTTTTTCGCTCAAAAATCCCCTTTCTAATTTTTTTTTTCAAATTTGGCAGGTTTGTTTGTGATAACGAAAGTTATCTTTTGACTATAATATGACTTGCTTAATCTGAAAAAAATATCAAAGGTTTAAAAAAATAGTCACGTGCCATTTTTTTTCTACTTTTACCAAAAAATCCTGTATATTTTTCTATTTTCTGACCACCCTGTACATGCTATTTCAAGTTTGAATAGTTTAATACTGTTTTTTCAAGAAGCAGAAACTTTTATAAAGAATATCTTTTTTTCATAAAATTGATAATAAGAAAGTTTCCCATATGCTGCGAACTTAAGTGGACACACCGTATAAATACATACAGGGTATACCATTTAAAACGAAACAGGCTAAATATCTGATAATATGTCACTTTTATTTTCAGAAAAATCGATCGTACACGTAATTTGATTGTGGAAGTGTTTGAAACATTTTCAGCACTAACCTCTAGGAGGGGTGGAACCAACCTTTACCATTCCAAATGGAACAAGGGGTTGAGTGATACCTGTTTCAAAAGATCGTTCAATTTTCTTTCAAATGACATCAAATGAAAGATAATTGAACGCTCTTTTAAAAGAGGTATCACTCGACCCCTTTGTTCCATTTGAGATAGTAAGGGTTGGTCCCACCCCGCTTCTTAGAGGGTTAAAAACTTCCCCCTTTGAGAATCAAATTACGTGTACGAGCGATTTTTTTTTAAAAAATAACCGTGGCATCAGATATTCAGCCTGTTTCGTTTTAAATGGTACACCCTGTATATCTAATCAGATAGGTTAAGCGAAAGAGTATCTAAGACTTATTTATAGAACATTAGCCCAATCAGGACGTTTTCCATGACACCATCTTCTGATTTTGAATGTCCTTAGGTGTTTTGAAAAGACGTGTCTGTCTATGCCGCCTTGTATACTTTAAAAGACCAATGTTAACGTCTCCAAGACGTATTTTTTTCTGCCATTTTAACCTGCGACGTCTTTAACTCGAATGAAGACGTCTTCAAAACTTTATCTTGGTCTTTGACTATTTTTCAGACCGATTTAGTACATTGCCCAGATGAAGACGTCTCCAATACATATTCTTTCGAAGGTCCTTAGTTATTTTAAAAAGACGTATCAGAACTAGGTATATAACATATATACTATACTTCAAGTTTTTTTTTTGGGCCATTTTACTGTCTTTAAAAATTTTTCAAAAGCCGTACCTAAGACGTTACCCTATGACTAATTTAGAACATTGACCAAATTGAGACGTTTTCAACCTTCCACAAGACGTCCTCTCTCAAACTTCCTTGATTATTTTGAAAAGACGTATCTACGCTGGGCCATCTTACCTAAGACCAACTTAAACGTCTCTGAATCGTATATTTCTGGGACATTTCCCTCTGCGAAGTCTAGGTATCACATTTCTATGCACAACAATTTTAACCGACAATTATACGTTCACATGACAATCTCGTCCGACAAAAACATGTCCAAGGGCCGACCAAGACTTTGAGCAGACGACAGTTTTGTCTGACAATAAGACGCCGCATGTCAGTCTTTACAGTTCCAAAGAGACGTCTTTTGGCTGTGACAAATTGACGTTGCTGAAAAACTTATAGGATGTCCTTTATTTTGGGTTGACAGGGTACTGGCCCTAACACACCACATAAAGGAAGCTCTTTCCCACAAGGAGCTTCCTCCACTCACGATTTTAGGTAGCGGTATAGGTAGTAGGTACCTAAAAAATAAATCACTATATCTTTTATCTGTTAGTTGACCATCAAGCTTTTTCACTAATAATTATACCATCTAATCTTTAGTCACAGGTTACCAGAAGAATGGTGGTCGGAAAACGCAACCGTCGAAGATTGGTTCGACGAAATGGTAGGCCAAGCAAATATCCTCAATAAATTCTCCAATATCCGCCTCTCAGAAATTGAAGGCCTCAGAGTACCGTTTCTACGCATCGGCTGGAACCGTCAATATCTAATGATGAAAGAATTCGGGTTTCAATATGACAGCTCTATTGTGGCACCATACACTTACGTACCTTTATGGCCTTATACTATGGACTTTAAAATGCCACATAAATGTATGTATTTGCTTATAGGTGCTTTATACTTTAATCATTTTTTGAAGGTTTCAGACAAATGTGTCCCACAAGATCCTATCCAGGCCTCTGGCAAATGGTCATCAACCAATTAGAAGCCTTAGACATTAGTTGTGCCACTTTAGACTCTTGCCCTTCGGAATTGTCGGGGCAAGAAATTTATCAAACATTAATGCGCAACTTTAATAGACATTATTCTACTAATAAGGCACCCTTTGGTATTCACTTACAAGCTTCTTGGTTTGAAAATAGTGAATATTTAGCTGCATTTCAAGTAAGAATTAAAAACCTTGTTGTTGGTTGAATGTTTTCAAAGAAAAATGTATTTTTTATTTTCAGCAATTTCTAGACAATATCCTCTCAAAACCTGATGTCTGGTTTGTAACCAACTCACAAGCAATAGATTGGATGCAAAACCCGACTCCACTGAAAAAGCTGCTGAAGTTTCGACCTTGGGACTGTAGAAAGAGACTCAAAAGACCTCAAGAAATTGCCTGTCAAGTGCCGAACACTTGTCACTTGGTTAGCAGGGCTTTGAAAGAAGAAATTGAGTTGCAGACTTGCAACGAATGCCCGAAACGGTATCCTTGGGTTAAGAATGAGTTTGGCATTGACTGATGATATATGTTTAATAAATTTTTATCAGGAATAGTTAACATGTGATACTTATGGATTATTTTGAACAAGAAAATATTTTGTAAGCTAAATAAGTGAATTCTAATTTGCTTCGGAGCAATTTGCAAATTAAGTTGAATGATATATGGCAATGCGCTTCATCGTTTTTTCATAAGCATTTTTTGTTTAAACAATCCATAATATTGTCACTTTGTTAACATTTTTGTAGTTGGAAGTACCTTTACGCCCTGTATGTATTAGAAAGTACAAAATAGTTCTCATAATATGTATTTATTGTTTCTTAATTTTAAAATAAAATAGCTATAATATTTCTAATGTAAATTTAATTTATTTATTATTGGAATTGAACAATTATTACAATTAAAACTAAATCTAGCCCAAGATATTACAATTATCCAGAAATTACTTCCTAATAAGTATTGGAATTCCTAAAAAAGTATTTCAGTTACGAGAAATAGAAAACTGACTGTCATTACAAATATAAAACTGACTTGTCTTTTTGAAAATAAAACTTAAATAATAATGAACAGAAAAATCTCTTGGAGATATAAAATCTTAGTCTACCCCTATGTACAGTGTGTTTCAGTTTTAATTCGTTATAAATTACTATTGAAGACCTACAAAGGGCTCTTCAAATATTTCAAAAGCCTTTCAGCCAATTCATTGGTGTTTTAAATAACATTTGAAACTGGAAGTCACTGTACACCTTACATAATAATGTTTGCTATTAAAATTAATTTTGCTTAAAATATACATTCTTCGTATAGGGAATGATAACATCCAAAAACTCATTATAATGTGAACTAAAAAGAAAATTTAAAACATCATGACATTTTTAGGTACCTAATTTTCAAAATACTTCTGTTGTAGGGTATAACAATTACAATACAAACTTCCCATGATTGCTGCTATGACGTCTATATCTTACTCAACATAAATAAGGTACCTATTTATTAGAGATAATTTAATTTTTGTCATGACACTTATTACAAGAGTTATGGTCAAATTGGATGGCATTTCACCAATCGAAAATGCCAAAACTTTAAATGTATCATTTTGTTCGAGAGAAACAGTGAAATGTACATCTCCCCAAAGCCTAAAGTGAAATTGCAACCTCATAGAAGATGAGGCATCACTTAAAATATATTGTGTAAAAATTCAGATTAAATTCAACAAAAAACAAACATTAAACAATAAAACATAAACAGATTTTACATTATTTGGCACACTAATTACTCCCATATTGACACGGAAGAATTGAAAATACTATTCCTCAATTTTAAAGGAAGTTTTTCTAACGTTTAACATTTGATAAAAATTTCCTCTACACACGTCTACATTTTGACTATAGTAATAACAATATAATATTTAATAAAATTTTTCCTCCAAAATATCGAATTTCTAATCTAAATCTTTTTACAACAAATATGGACCTTTGCCAACCCTGGATGGTGAAAAACTAAACAATAATGGTTGTGCACCTAATTTTTTGTGCACATTGTTAATTTCCTAAAGGCCCCAATTTTCTTACATATGTATGTACCTACACAGAAAAATCATATAAAGTGCCACTAAATTTTCATCTAGTAATCATTAACTAAAGCAATTTATATGAATTTTAAGTGTATACGTACAACCACAAAACGTACAACAAAAACACCCTACATAGTGTTTTTGTAAGTTGAAAACATATAATAATAAAAAACAAAATTAAAAAAGGGAAAAATTCAAACGCCCCGCCTTAAAGTAAGAAAAACATAGTGTGAGTACTGGTACAATAATTGTACAAATACATCTGGATGTCTACCTAACCCTCATAGGTTGAAGGGAAACAGTTGGCCACTATGTTTCAACTACTTAGACGGTTCAAACAGTAACTCTCACGATATTTTATTGCGCCACCAGGAAAACATAACCAGAGGACTCTCGAAATCTGTAAACGTGAAAACGGGTGAGAACAAACTGAAGTAAATGAAGAAAAACGAAAAAGGTCCAAAAGCCTCACGAAAACGACGCATATTGGGCGTTTCGTCTCTGGAACAAGAACAAAAGAAATCTTTCGAAGCAAATTTAAGTTTTCTTTTGCGTAGACTTTTCATGAAGGCTTGATAAAATGCTTGCAAACTTTTATCTGAGACAATACCGGAGCCTAATTTTGCCAATTCGGCGTAAATACTGGCAATTGATCTGTTGAAACGATTGAATTTTGGTCGGGAATGTGAATGAATGGAAGGATCGGAAAAGGATGCGTGTAAGGGTTGGCGGTGGTGAGTTACGCCAGGGCGTAACCTTTCCCGACGCCCTCAGCTAGGGAATTTAGTGTAGAACGCGTAGGTCAGATCGTAGTTTTTGAAGCTGATTTGTTGTACGTCGCGTCGGTTCCATTTGTTGCCGATTTGGGTACGACAAAGAAGTTCTTTGGATGTATCTTTGGTAGGAGAGAGCTGAAATAAAAAGGATTATCATATTTTCAACAATTATTAACAAAAAAAAATACACTAGAAAAATGCCCAATGGTATTGAAACATTAAAATCGTTGCAACGATTGTATTAGAAATGGTGGTACCTACTCTAAGAAGTGCTGTCTGTTTTAAGAAATCATAAATTCTTGTTGGTAAAGTCAAAAGTACCTAATTATGGCCCATGTAAGTCTGGTTTGAAAAATATAAAAGTAATGTTTAATTTTTTGCTTTATGTTCGCTGAAGTGTTTCATATAGAATAGACGTAAACTATTTGAAAATTTAGTCTTTTTTCATTTCAGATAGTCAGATCCCTCTTATAACTCAAAGCTGAACATCAATACATCAATTTATCAGATCTTGGTTAAAATCTCAGGGATGTGTGTACGGGGTACGCATCAAAACATTCTGCCGCCCAATATGATCCTGGAAATCTGACCAATCAAATTCGATGTGGCTATTTTGAGCGGCATAATGTTACTACATGAGCTAGATCAGGGGTCAGAATGTCGGGACGGCCTGTTGCACTTGTCCGTTAGAAGTGCCACATATTATTTTAATTTCCCGCTCATTGTTCTATTGAAATTGAAACAACGTTTGTTTATTCTAATGTGAGTGAAAACACTTATCGTGCATGTGCAAACTTAGTATCCGAAAACGAGATTATTTTCAAAAAGCATCTCCGAATACTCCAAGCTATAGTGTCGGATCAAGGTATTTAATGGCTCAGCTAACTTTTGAAGAGAATGTCCAGTCAAAAAATTTGTATATGCCATTTGCAGTTGCAAATCAAAATATGACTGATATCGTGGATGAAGGTCCTGAAAATTTTACTACTGTTAACTTAAATAATAGTTTGATATCGGATGATGACCAGTCAGAGCGAATTTCATTGGTTGAAACAGTCAGAAAACTGGTTGCAACCAATGAAATTCACTCTGATTCGTTCGTGATTTCTGCAGAAACAAACCTAATATTGAAAATCGTCAACCATTAAGTGACCTTGAACAAGAGGAAAACACTAGTGAAGATTTTTTTGCCTCACTTATCAATTTGATGAAGAAAAATCATACACAATTTGGTACTACTGCCCAAAGTTCCAGAAGATTTATCTCAAGACTTGGTTCAATTAAAACGAAAAATGCATGGGAAACTTTTTTAAATACAGCTGGAAGAAAATTGTACAAATACGTGTAGTCTTTTCCTATTTCTTAATTTCTCCCTTGGAATCTTCAAAAAAAATATTCATGAAAAAAATCCATAAAGAGCACAAATAAAATATAAATTTCTGAATTGTATAACACGTACAAAAGACAGTTATAGATTTTTTAACATCAAACATTGTTTGTTAAGTTTAATACTTATGCTCTATCGCCTGTAACATTCTGACCCTGAATCTAGCCCATGCAATAACTTTCAGACCCTTTAAATAACGCCATCATCGTCCCGATATTCTGACCCCTGATGCAGCGCATGTAGTAACATTATGCCACCCAAAATAGCCACATCGAATTTGATTGGTCAGGTTTCTGGGCTATGGCTAGATTGGGTGGCAGAATGTTTTGATGCGTACGGTACCTAGGTGTAAATTGCTAAAGTAGTAAAGGCTAGTTGTTATTATTATTATTTTTATTTCTTTGTTCCACTTAGTTTCTTCTAATGTTTTTTTTTTGTATTGAGCAGCACTGAGTGCACACCGTGCACCTAGGGTGTTGCGTTGGTAGCTGATGACTGGGCTGGGTTTTATAGTACTTTCCGCACTATATGGGCAGTACTCAGGACCACTGTTTTTTGCATTTGCAGAAGATTGTGTTTTCCTGCAACTTTTTTAATGGTATGTTGGTAGTGGCATTAAAGATGAGTCCCATGGCTCCAATGATAATAGGGATTTCCTTGGCCTGCTGGTATGACATTCGCTGTACTTCAATCTGCAGGTCTTTATATTTAAGCATATTTTCAGTTTCCTTCTGTGTTGGATTATAGTATACAATGAATATAGTCAGAAGGGATGGCCTGGCCAGTGGCCACGTCTATTATTAGGCAGTCCTTTTTTTCTTATGTTTGACTATCAGGTCTGGTCTGTTTGCAATTTATTTTCCTGTCAGTATGTTACATCTGCTGTTTCTACTACAGGGTCCAGAGTTTGCTGGTACCACTTCTCGTTTACCTCTATCTTAGAAGGTTTGCAGATGTTCCAGTGGAGCTGCCTGGCTACTGTGTTGTGTCGCTCCAGCAGCGTTGCCATTCCTCATGATTTTACATGAGATCTCATGTTTTTATTGTTCATCTCATGCTCTCATGCTTCCAAGTAAAAATCTCATGATTTTTTACCTTATGGTTTGATATTAAATAATGTTGGTTTTTTTGCATTTTGTCGCGAATATTTCTGGTTATCAGTTTCAAAACTTAAAAGAGGTGATGCTAAATTTATGTAGTTTAATTTAAACCATACTCAAGTGCTACACGTGAGAGGATTTTTTGACAGAGTCCAAAAACCGCCTAAACCCAAAGAACAATAGCTGGTATTTTAAGAACGATACAATATATTGGGTCCAATAACTGTACATTGATAATACATTTATAAATGAGAAGAAACCTACTATATACAGCACCAATGTAGTGGAAAAGTATAGACATTTACTTAAAAATCTTTTATCCCATTTTGACGTTTAAAAATAACATTATTGAACGCATAATAACAAAGGTAAGTAGACGTTTATCACCTGAGTGACTTAATAGTTATTTGTGCAACCAGTTGGGAAAAGCACTATTTTTCGTAACGAACTGATTTCTGCGCAAAAGGAAGAGAGTTACGAAAAATAGTGTTTCCCAACGTGTTTCACACAATATTTTTTCTAATTTTGACCATGTGATCCTGTTTAATTCAAGTTAAAAATATAAAAAAGATACTTCGAATGATTATGTCTAATTGTCAAGCGTCAGGTGAGTTCAGAGATTTTTTTTTTTATTTGTTAAGTATTTAGTTTTTCGTTGCTACAGAAGCAATCTGCTTTATCTACAATAAATTATTCCTAAGAAGTCAAGAAGCAAATAGGATTTGGCCCTATGTCAAATTTAGTTCATGGTCAAATTAAATTTCCATATGTACCATGTACCTACGAAGAATATAATAACAATACTTCAAGTAGTTTAGCGTTAAAATTATCACAAATTTTATTTCTGTATTTTTCGCAACTGATGGTGAAATTCACTTTTCATCACCAGTTGCGAAAAATTTTACTTTTCGTAACTGGTGATGAAAAGTAAGACATTTGATAACTTCAACGAGTTTTGAAAAGTGTCACTTTAAATGTCAAAATTAGAAAAAATATTTTTTTCTCCAAACGTCAGAAAAACGTCACTTTGTTAACTCCTGTCAAGATGTCAGAAGTTTGATTCCTATGCTGCTAGGCAAATCCAGCGGGTTAACACCTGTCGAGGTGGTAGAAATTTAATTTCTATGCTGCTTGGCAACCCTAGCGGCAGCAAAAGTACTTTTAGTGCCGCCGGAGCGGCAGTAGAAGTACTTTTAGTGCCGCTCGTACTTTTACTGCCGCTCAACCATCCACTTGCCCCGGAGCTTACCCCATTCGTTTGGAGAAAAAATAGCGTGTTGCATACGGAGTAGAAGCACTTTTTTGTGCTTCAGCAGTATTGCAAGCCTCACTACGTTCGGCTCGCAAACCTACTGCTTCAGCTCAAAAAAGTAAAGCTTCTACTCCTAATACAACAATATACTATTAACTCACTCTGGGTCTTTAAGTCACTCTGCCAGTATACAAATCTGCTACAAATACAAACAAACAACTAGTTATGCCATAGCAACTACCAGTTGCAATATTATATATGCGCTCGCTAAGTGAATTCTTTTTATAATTTGATTCCTATTAAGTACCTTATTTTTCAAATGTCCATCAAAATGGGATAAAATTTTGTATACATCACGTGAGTTAAAATGTTTATTTATTCGAAGAAAATTATCCCACTCGCTAGGGCTCGTGGGTTAAACTTTCTTCTCATGAATAAACATTCATTTAACACACTTGGTGTATAAATAACTATTAATCAAATATAATGTAGCTGTGATTGAAGAAAACACAAATGTTCCTTCTGTACTAAAATAGGTTCCCTTTTTTTTATGATGATTTATTTTTATTGTTTTTTTTTTACAAATGATGGTATGAAGCAAGATCATGAGTTTTAAACAACTGTTTTTATTTATTTTTTAATGGCCCCTCATGTTTTCAGCTATTTTAAAAATCTCATGTTTTTAATGATTCAAATTTCATGCTATAGAAGTTTTAGGCCTGGCAACACTGCGCTCCAGATACTTCTGCAACAATATGGTGGATGGTTTCACTGAAGAACCTGCACAGTCTGCATTTTGGGTCTGTGTCAGGGCCTCTTTTGCTATTCGTCCATCTAGTGGCTTAGCTTCCCATTTCATTATTTGTTCTGCCTTCATCTGTTGTTTTGAATTCTGTTTGATTTCTTCAACTTTTGTTGTTTCGGGTTTGCCGCGGTTGTTATGTTGTTGTATTCTTTCAGGGCATCTTGTTGTTGTCGGTACACCATTCCCAGATATTTCTATTGTTCTTTTAACTCCAGGTACCTGCTGATTCCCTCCTTAGCAATGTTGTAGGTTAATTCAATACTTACTAATAATACCTCTGCCTCCTTCTTTTCTAGGTATGTAGAATCGGTCAACGTCGGCTCATGGATGGAGAGTGCCGTACATTGTGAGGAGCTTACGTGTTGGGAATCCAGCTTCCGTATCTCTACCTGGGTCCACTTGATAATCTCATCTCTATACTGTATTCGATGACAGGGAAGGCTAGGGAGTTTGTTGTCATAATTTTGTTTCTCACATTAAGCACGGTTTCAAGGACTGCTTCAGATCATCTACATACAGCAGATGGCTGATTTTCTCCCTTTCATTTTTGTACTGATATCCTGTCTCAGAGTTGTTGAGGATGGAAATAGTGTGACACGTGGGTACAGGTAGAGATGATAAGGAGTCTCCTTGGTGCATTCCGCTCTTTATCTTTATGTTCTCAATGGTGACCTTGTTTGTGTTGTTGTTGTCGCTCTTTGCTTCCGATGTCATGTGCAAGTCGGTGTTCCATGCGTTGATTGTATTGCTGATGAAGGATAGGAGGATTGAGGGTGTTCTGTAAATATTCAGGGCTTCGATTATCCAGGTATGCGGGACCTTATCGAACACCTTCCATATTTTTCTTCCTTTCTTCACAATCTTTCTGTAGCATTTTGCTTGTGAGTAGATGGTCTTTGCAGCCATACGTGCTTTTGACGCATCCTTTCTGGTCTGCAGGGAATATATTGTTTTCTGCTAGGTGGTGGTACAGTCGCTCAGCTATCAGTGTTGTCAGCAGCTTGTAGATGTTGTTTAAGCAGGTAATCAGTCTGAAGTTCTTCGCTTGTTCAGTATGCTCATTCTTGGGTATTAGAAACGTTCTTCCTTTTATCAGCCATGCTGGTATGTCTTGCTTGTTGTTGAACATGTCATTGAATGCAGACGTTGGCTTCGCATGAGATGATGTCAGTTTCTTTAGTGACATAGTGTATTCTTTTATGGTCCATTTTACTCATGTTTAGTTTTTATTTTTTGTTTCAGTAGTTGTGGTTTTCTTTGTGTCCTTCGATCGGGGCTCTTTATTTGTACTCTGTGACTTTTAGAGTTTTTTCCTTGTTCTGGGGCGTCTGGGCTTGCTTTAGTGTTTATTTCCGGGGCTGCTGCTTGTGGTGCTGACATCTTTTTCACTTGCTTGGTTTCTTCTAGCATTGTCTGTAGTTGGTTTCACCATTTCTTTTTGGGGTGGAGTTTTATCTCTTCTCGGGTTTCTTTGGGGCCTGCTTGGTTTATTGTTGTTAGTGTTGGTACTGCTGATGCTGCCATCGTTGGTGTTGTGCCGTTTTTCTTTCCTGGTTGCGTCTTCTAGGAGTTTATAATGTCCACTCTCCAGGTTTCCTGTAATGAGTAGTTTAATGCTGACTTGGAGGGATGTTTTACTGATGACTGTGGGCGCTTTGCTTGTGATGTAACTGTCGCTGTTGATTCTCTCATCAGCGTAAATCTCGAACTTGAGTTTGAGTAATTCTGACATTGCTAGTATTTCACTCTGTCTCATTCTATAACTTCTCTGGTCTTTGACTCTGTGGGACTTAGTAGGAGGTACTCTTTCAATTCGTTCCAATGTTGTATTACGTAATGGAATGTGTCAGATCTTATTTGCATGTGTTTCTCCTGTGTGCAGTGTAGGTATAGGCTCACAGCACTGAACAGGCAATTTCCATCTCCTTCAATTTTTCGTAAGTCGAATGATGTGAGTACCGGTTTTAAGTTGAGGATTTCGCATGATGACGGTCCAATCTTCTACGGGATGCGGGGACAGGTGCTACTCTGGACCCGTTTACGTCGTTTTTGTCCGAGGTCTCCATTTGGCAGCACTTTCACTAGGGGTCGGTTTTGTTCGGTTATTATTAACTTATTTATTTATTTTTTTTTTTTCGATATTTATCGGATATTTTGACAGGAACGCATTGGCCTTTATGGCAAGATGCAGATTCTGTGATTACCTTTCTAGAAACGACCTAACTATATGCGTGGTATCTAGTATCACTGACTTCTGCATTAGATGGTAAGTATTTTCTGGTATATTGAGTGTAGCTAGATTTTTCTTTATGTTTTTAGGTACGAGTCCCATGTCACTGATAACAAGAGGTATGACTTCGACGGTCTCCAGTTTCCACAGCCCTTTTATTTCTCGACATAAAGGTAGGTATTTGTTTATTTTCTCTTTTATTTTTGTGTCCATATTATTGTTGTTGGGTATCGCTATTTGCTATATCAACTAGATAAGCTGTTTTTTCTTTTTTGTTTACAATTGTAATGCCTGGTCTGTTATGTTCCACAGTTTTGTCTGTAAGCAGTGCATGCTTTATCCCAGAATATCTTGACCCTGTCATTTTCTACTTCTGGTGGGGGGTTGAGTTTATAGTAGGGCGTTCGACTTTCTTGGGCAATGTCATGTTTTATAAGGCGTGCTTGGTAAACTATGGCTGCAACTTTGTTATGTCTCTCCAGGTATTTATTGTTTGCTAATAGATCGTCAGCTAATGACAGATTTTGCTGACCGATTTTCTCTCTTTGCTTGCTGTGGAAGTATTCTCTGAGGGTTTGTATCTGCTATAGCAATCAGCACAGCACCAGTAACAACATCCAATTAATCTCGCAAATGTCTTGATATAACTTGGATAACTTAAACTTGCGTTATATTCTCAGAAATTTAACGATTAACGATTATCGAAGAACTCAAGTAGCGAATTAACGATTAACGGAGTTAGGTTCTCGATTAACTGTGCTCACCTTTGCATGTTCAATGGTCTTGTTTATTCACAATTTCCTAAGTGATCAGCCTCTTTCTCTCTGTTTATATTTGACACATTATCGTTAAGTTCATCTTTTTCCACTTGAGTTTCCTTATTCTTCATTACCTGGGTAGACTCAATTTAGTATTGCATCCTGATGGCATCTATATTCTATATCCACCTGGAAGACTTCCATTCTGCGTTACAGGAGGATTACCATAACAACAGGTATCATCTGCAAATGACAACATCTGAATCCTCAATCCATTTGGCAGGTAACTAGTAAACGCTAGTATACAGTTGATGGCCAAGGACTCAGCCTTAGGGGACGCCACTGAAAACTGCACAGAAATTTGACTTCATGGACCTGACACAGAACTATCGAACCTGCAGAAAATCTTGTATTAGGTTGAGTAGAACTCCTCTTGAACCAGAGTGATGGAGTTTAATAAGAATAAGCGGCCCAATTTAAAATCCAGGTAAAATACATCAACAGACTGGCCAGAGTCATCTGCCCTTGTCCAGTCATGAACCTTGGTAAGCAGGTTCGTGGAAATGGACTTTATAAGAAGGAACCGGTGTTGGGAAGGCCGGATGATTCCATTTGCGAGCAAAAATCCAGTCACTTCAGATAACAGGATTTTCTCCATGCATTTGCAAACAGTGCTTGTTAAGCTAATGGCCCTTTAGTATTCAGGCAGGCGTTTGTTGCCTTTCTTGTAAATAGGCACTACAGTTACATTCTTTCATTTCATTGGTAGTTTACCCTGCCTAAGCAGTTTGTTCATCATGGCTGGATTGAGAAGGGATGTGACAGAACTGCCGCACACTTGTTCAGGAAAATGGCAGGGATTTCATCAGGCCTATTCGGGTTTGGAAAAAGTACGGTTCTAGAACGGTCCAGAAGAATCGCACAGTTTATTATTGAAATTTGTGATAGTCGAGTCGTTGTTATTTTGTTGATCAATAAACTGGACGATTGTTTTGAACCGTTCTAGAACCGTCCTTTTTCCAAACCCGAATAGGCCTATCCTCTCCTGATCTAGAATCTAGCTTCAGTGATTTGAGTGCAGTCTTCATTTTCTCATCTCATCTCTCATTTTCCAAAGTGAAAAATGTGTAAGTAAGAACCAAGAGATGTGTTTATGTAGAAATGAAACTGCTTATCAGAAAAGGCTAGCAGTTATTGTTCATATTTCCTTCTACACTGTTTTATCTTGGCTTTGAGGAAGTTATTTTGATGCCTGTATGTGCGTGAGAGTTAGCCTGCTGATTGTTTTTGTATATGCTGTGCCTGTAGTTCAAGTTGTCATTTTCAGAGTTCCTTTTCAATTTCTTGCACACTCTTTTTTTCAATGTGTTTGAAAATTTCTTAGACTTCTGGGGATTAATAATCTTGAGTTTGAATGGAATGAAAGAGCTGATTGCGGATGAGAGAATGCCCATGACTCGGTCAGTGATGCTAGAGAATTCTTCCTGTAGATTAGATAATAAGTTCAGTTTGTGGATCAAAATTCCCTCTTATACCTATATTTTATTTGTTGGTTTTGCAGTAACTTGAACATGGGATTTGGCTGTTATGACTACACAGCCACTCAGTCCAATTGGAAAATTTGGAAAAAAAAAACGAGAGAGAAGAGGAAACCGACAGTCTGCCGTTTTAGAGTTTTAGACGCCTTTACGTGAAAAAAATAAAAGATTTCTAAATTGATTGGGGAATGGGCCTTCTAACAGAATAATATATTTCTTAAAAATTCAAATACGTAACCAAAGTTTTGAGGCTCCAAAGACAAAAGTGTAGCACCATCCAATTTTTCACGTGTATCAAACATAGTGATTCACATATAAAAAAAAATATTTTTAGGCTTAGGGGTGAATTTAAGGGGGATGTATGTAACTCCGAAAGATATGGCTATGGCTATTCATCAAATTACCAAATATATAAAATTCGGGTCACTAAATAAACTTTCAGCAAATTTTGTTGCACCTATTTCCGGACACCCTGCTTACAGAATACTTAAGACTAATATCCTTACTACTACTAAAATTTTACAGCCTAGTTATAAACAAAAAAATCGTTACTTACTTGGTTAGTGAAAACAGTCACTGTAAATTTGCCAGGCTTAAAAGTGTCCAACACTTTTCCAATAATTTCCTTGTAGCTGCTGGCCGGAACGTTAGTCTCAAAACTAACATATGAAAATTCTTGTTCTGGAGTGATGTGAATCGTCATGTAACATCCCTGAGAATCGAAAATTATGAGAAAATTTTAAACAAGCCTTTAATATCATTGGGCATACATGCAAAATCTAGTTGTTGTAGGTAATATAATAATACTTATGGTATATAATAATTATTATTGGATTTTACCTCCACATCTAAAGCATCTACATTGGTGCCTAAGTTATTTTACTTACATCTAAGACTTCATGTGAGTTCTGAGAGCAATTAAAATTGAAAGGAATTTGTAAAATACAAAAACAAATCCATTTTTCAAGTGAAACTTCTTCAGAGAGAGATGTGTTATATGGTAACTCTAAAGAAGTTTCACTTCTATCATGTAAGAGCAGCACATTAAAAACACTTACATTTTTGGAAACTCCATTCATCGAATAACCACAGGGTTCAAACAAAAAATCATCTATGGTCATATTAGGAATAATTTTATCGATGCCCGCTTTCTTGGTGGCCTCAGTAGCATTAAGACACTCCTCTTTGGTAAAGATCGCCATTATTTCCGGATCCAAGTCAGTCATGAGTATCTCTAACGTCTGATCGCCTTCATTGGTAGAGAGCATCGGTCTTCTGTTATGTTGCGGAAGCGGATTTAAAGTGTAAAGATACCAACAGTCTCTGTTCACTGCTCCTAGACAATAGGCGGCTCCGTCTGGAAAGAGTGTATCCAATAGAGCCACCTAGATAACAAAAATATCGTTATTTAGTAGAGAACTATAATAATCGCTTATGTTAAGTTCTTACCTCTTGGTCAAAATGCTGATGCGGTGTAACCTGTAAATCAGGTCTTTTGTAGTTCTTTCGAGAATAAAACAAATCTTCGACTTCAGTGAAACCGGCGTACTGTTCGGCCAATAAGAGTAACGGTTGTAGACAGAGCAGTGGTGTTGTGGTACCGCAAGTTTTCAATATGAAACGACGTTTGGAAACAAACATGGAACTTTCGCTGGAATTTCAAAAAAAATATATTAGGGTATAAGATTAAATTAAATAAATCAGGTTTTTGTCTCTCAATTTATTACATACAACAGCACTTTTGCTCCAATTCCATTAGGATATCGGCAAACATTTTTACAAATTTTGGCACACGTGTTGCATTTTTCATCAATGTAAATGTTTTGGCAACAAATTTTCGAGATGATGACGGGTGAACGTACCGTGTGTGTTGGCAGACACTCAAATCATATTTTTTTTTTTTCGAATTACTTACGTTGGCTTATATTATGTATTTTGAATTCGAGCATCTGCTAATCATATATATAATTCTTGGAATAAACGATGATAAATCTCTTCATTCTAGCCCAACTGTTTTGTATAGCTGGGACATTGTTTTTAGAGAAATTGAATTTCATGTTTTTTAATGTTCCTAAGTGAATTGATTGAAGATATTTAAGTGTATCATCGAATTTTTGCATTGGAACAGAATTTCAACTTCAATTTACTGGTACTGTCTCTTCAAGATGCTACTTTTCATTCAAATAAGTCCTATAAGTCATTGAGCATCAATTTATAATATACCACAGACTAGACATTAAATAAGAGACAAATAAATCAATAAATGGATGCACGTAAAGAATTTAAAGTTCCCAGAGGGTTCAATTGAGGCAATCTATATTTAGCCTCGCAAATAATTCACATATTATCAGCTGCTGACCCTGGCCCTGACCAACCATAGCAGGGCCAAACGGATTCACACTTATTATAGTCAATGGCAGACAAACCTTAGGCAATATCAATGAATTTTAGTGTATTGGCCTCTTACAACAATTATTTATCGCGGAACATTATTTGATAAGAAGTAAATGTAACAGATTATTTATAATTACTCTTATCAATATATAAGTTGATATGTTCGGCAAAAAATTACATGTGATATTTTTCTTTGTAACAACCATTAGATAATTGGCTATTGGTCAAAGATAAAAAATGACCCTTGAAGATAATCCAGGGGGGCTAAATTTAAATTTGTATGATGGATAAATTTTAGGTTGTAATTAAAATGTGCGACGTGGAAATGGGGAAAGCGCAATGGCCGCAACAAGATCGATATAGGCTCCAAAGTTTTCCAGCAGGTGAAAATAACAGCTTCAGCTCTAAGCCTGTCACAGATCGAACTCTAAAAATAAATGTCTTCCTGCGAATGACGTCAAATGTTATATGATGTTTTTAATTTGAATGCATGTTTCATGTATATCGTTTGATTGAATTTCAGGATTTAGTTTAGTTTTTGATAGAGAATGATTTTTAATTACACCTGTCGACAAGTGGAGTTTATCATAGTATGACCTCTTGGAGAGCAACCACTGAGAAACTTTGGGATTTAAGAATTCTCACTCAGGAATGACTGATAAGAGATTGCTCGTTGAATGCATGTCCAAAGTTCAAGTTTCTGACAAAGACTGGTAAAAACTTGAGGTTCCTCAGAGCTCAGAGATGAAATTCATCAACTAAAGTTATTGACATTAAATTTTGCTGCGCTTCGCTTATCGTATATGCTGACTCAATAATGATTTTTGCAATGCTTCAATTTTATTTGAGATTAATTAAGAATTCTTTAATAATTGAACAGTCGTTATCTGACAATTCGAGCATTGAAAACATTTGGTGAGTGAAATCCAAATTGCAGTTTTATATCTCGATGCCTGTGATCTCTGAAGACTGAGCTAGAGCTCTTCAAGATGCTTCAAAAAGTGTAGGATTTGATCAAAAGTTTTGTACGCAATTTTTTTTAAAAGTGTGAGTGAAATTTAGGTTTTTTAAGCAAAAGAAAAGTGTGAGTGATATACCTATGTGTGACCATAATATAGTATCTGGTAGAACGAGAAAAAGCGCTAAGCTATTCATTTATTTATTTACGTATAAAAAAATACCACTCATTTGAAGTTGTACAGAGTTTAAATCTAAAATAATCTAACCTGAAACAATTCTCTTGGCCTGCGTCAATTTATCTTGAGATAAACTGAAGAAGTCAAGATCCTCAAAGAACTTATTCCCATTGGCAAATATTCTATTAAGAGAACTGAATAGTAAGGACCAAGTTCGACAGTAAGAAATGTCCAGTAACGATTTACTTTGTGTCCGATAACTTTGAGTGGTACAGATGATAAAAACATTCAAGATATTCGTGGATTTTTATGTAGTAGTTAAGTTAAGGATATTAAAAGCAAAACAGACATCAAAGTATTCCCTTCTACAAACGAGAGTAGTTAAGTAGTAAGTCTAATTAGGTGATAGTCTGACCATCATTGAGAATCATACCAATCAGAGAAAGTTTGTACCTTGCAAACGATAAATTTGTGTTGCACACTCTCAAGCCTAAGGATATGGATCTAACAGTAAGGCGGACCAAACTATGCATGAAAATGCAAGAACGGATCTGACTAATGATGTAAACATTTTTGAAGGGGGCGTAGTCTTGTAAAGTTCCTAGCAGCTCTCTTAATAAAACCTAACATTCTATTAGCCCTGCCAATTACCACTTTCAAATGCTCGGTGAATATTAAGCCTAGTATCTAAATAGAGACCAAGATCTTTAATGACAGAACCTTAGACAACCGAGCATCATTTGAGCAGTACTTGAGAGGAAACCTTACGGGTGAGTCTAGTAAATCTTATAGAACAACACATCAATATTGAGGGACATGTCATTAAGCTGACCCCAATCATAAACAATGTTGAGATCGTTTTGCAGAATAAGTAGGAATGTCTTGAGCTAAATAAGCGGAATAAGAGAGGGCCCAAGTGCGAGCCTTCCTGGGGTAGGTACCCCAGAGGATCTCAAATACTTCTGGAGATATTGAGGCTCCAAGTCAAAACTTTGTCTCAAATTTCACAGAAAATTCAAAGTTGATTTTCTTGAAAACGAAGCCCTTGGGCTCAGAGTCTCAAATTACCTTTTTTATAGCCCTTCTCCAGAGCTATAATTGAGCGAAAGATTCATGCCGATAGCTTTACTGGTTTCTAAGATGTGGCCCTTTGAAATATTTGAAAATCAAATTTCCATGCATACCCCCTTTGAAAAAATTTGAATTTAAAAATTTTTGGATTTTGCAATTTTCGACTTTACCAATCGAAAGAGGAGGTGAAAATTAGTAGAAAAGCATTTACACAACTTTGTTTTTTGGGTTTTAGGGCTTGTAAAAAAATAAAAACTGTTTTTCCACATTTTGGGCCCAGAAAATTTCAATAATCTGACATTGTCTCACAAAATCGCTCATTACTCGGTTATTATTGCAACGAATATGATATCATATATTCTGAATCAGAATTAAATTATCTTTAAGATAGAATAAGATTCAATTCTCTATCTTAAATACTTCTGGAGATAATGAGGCTCAAAGTCAAAACTTTGTCTTAAATTTCACAAAAGATTCAAAGCTGATTTTCTCGAAAATGAAGCCCTTGGGTTCGGAGTCTCAAATAACCTCTTTTTATTGGGATAAAATTCAGTGAAAATTTCAGCTTTCTATCTATAATAGAAAAAAAGTTATGACCTCTCAAAGTTTTCCAAAATCTAAATAATAAGATGTGCTTTATGGGTTTGCAATTGGGTTGCTTATGACCGTGTTTGGGTTGTGCTTCAAGGTAGCTTTTGATAATTATTGTAAAAGGAAATCAGAATTTCCAAATTTATGGTCACAAACACAATGTCACAGAAAAGTTCAAAATTTTCGTTTGCAAATCACAACGATCAATGGAACGCATGCTAAGCATCTGATGCTAAACAAAAAATGGCTGAAAATTGGTCATATCGTAACCGTAACATAATAGGTCTGTTCCAATACAGCAGGAAACCGTACAATTTATCGTCATGATTCTGGGCAAACTGTAAAATATGCGCGTAGAAACTGAAATTCGTTCACTGAGTGGTTTCGAAACCGTTCATGGACGGTTTTTGACGTGTTGGAACAGACCTAATGTCAGATCTCAACTTGTCTGGAAATGTACTTGTGGCCAAATAAATATGTATTTAGTTAGAATCCAATAATTTTACTCACCAACTGCAAATGTATTCGAAAACAATGAAAATACCCGGGTATAACAAATGTATTTAAGTAAAAACGCATGTACGCGGGTATTTTGAAAATTACTCAGTACAATAAAAAGTACCGGGTACCTATTTTCTATATTCTTAAGCAGTCCAAGTACGAGTACAAGTACGCGATTCAGAAAGTATCTTGGCCTGAGTACCGAGTAAATGAAAATATACTTAGAGTACAAGTGAAGAGTACTCGTACCGTACCCGAGTACCCTACAGCTCTGAAGCCCATCAGGATATCGTCAAAGGCGAATTTTTTTTTCGGTTGCCTCGCCCAAAAACGTTTATTTTTCTTCAATAAAAATAATTTATTCAGTTCAATGGGGAGGATTCGAACCCCCAAAACCTCCCCTTATATAGGTCCTTGATCACTTGTGTATAATTTGTAGCACTCCTAGTCCTAAGTGAGGCTTTTACAATCCCTCCGAAGTGTGTTAAATGCATATAGTAATCCCCCAGTTTGTAATCCCCTTCACTATTCGGCTGCTTATATTGTTTGTGAGCAATTTTCTTTCGAGAAATCAAATTTTTTAATTCGTGAGACAACCAGATAGGATATTTAACGCTGTAACAATTTCTCTTAAAGGGAATTGTATCGAAATTGGCATTTTTGAATTCATAGGAAAAATAATTAAGAAGCTTCAGAAATTTTGCTCTATCGATAGGTATGGAAAACTCTAGAGGGGTGATAGCGATGACAGCCCACCAGACCGTCAGATATTAGAATTGTTCCACGTTATTTGAGAAAGATTATGATCTCCAAAAACAAGCACATTAGCAAACATTTCACAGGTACTAGCAACTGATGATTTCAAGTGGTTTTCATAATAGTCTAAGAGCCAGCGCCGGAAAAATTCTCTGAATTTCCTCAAGTTAGTTTCTACATAGTTGATTACGTTAGTTATGTACATAAATATAACGCGGTCAGTCAAGCGAAACTGACGACAAGGACCTCCTAGGGTGTCTTGTTAAGGTTGTCAAGATAACTTAGGTAATGCAACGAATTTACTAAAGCTGAAAATTTTTTTTTTTTTTTTTTTTTTTTTTTTTTTGGATTCCATAATTTATTACATATAGCCCATTACATTGATGTGGTTCTGCAAGGCATACAGATGCCCGTGTGCAGAATTTAAGATACATTACTTGACTTAATTTCTAGTACAGTTCAGTAGATTTATAATATAACTAAGAATGATAACCAGTTAACATGGAGCTCCTACACAAAATGTGTCAGAAGTATAACAAATCAAATAAAAACAATAAAAAGCATTATTTATTTTTTATGCTACATCTAATAAATTTTTTCACATCCCTATCTTGTGTTAAAGAGGCTGGAACCCTGATAAAGTTGAAATTTTTAGGCCCCTGATAGTAGAAAGAATTCAACGATAGAGTTAATCTGACTAAAGGCTGAGTGAATTTTAGGAAAGCTCTGACATTTTGAGATATTGTTAAATTAAGATGCTTTTTGTATTTGAAGACTGCATTGCAACAATGCAGTCTGTGTAATGCTTCCAGATTTAATATTTCAAGCCGCTCAAATAACGGCCCAGATGACTGCATGTGCCCAGCTCTCAATATAACGCGGATGAAACATTTTTGCACAATTAAAAGTGGTCGCTTATTACTTTTGTAAATGCCCCCCCAGATACTTATTCCATAGGTTATTACAGATTGCACCAATGCCATATACATCATTCTTAATGTACTTTGGGGTACCACTCCACGAAGAAAATAAAATGTTGGTAGAATAGTATTCAGCTTTAGTTTTACATTAGAAATGTGAGTCTTCCAGGTCATATTTTGGTCAAGGGTCAACCCCAAGTATTTGATTGATTCAACCTGCTCAATTTCGCTACAGTTACAATGAGTAAGTTTACATTCCACACTGTGAAACCTAAGGGGAACATTAAAGCGAAACTGATTCCTGACAGAGAAGTTGACAAATTTGGTTTTTTTGACATTGACACAGAGCTTATTAATTGAAAACCACTCAGTCAGTATTTTCAGATCAAATTGTAATTTTTCTAGCAGATCTTCCCGGGTATCGGCCTTATAAAGTATTGCAGTATCGTCTGCGAATGCAGCGACCATGCCTTTCAGTGAGGAGTCGCACAGGTCGTTGATATATATAAGAAATAATGTTGGAGACAATACTGATCCCTGTGGGACTCCACACTGAAGTTCAAGTTCCTGGCTTAGTTCATCTTGTACTTTTACTTGCTGTTTACGGTTAGTCACATAAGATTCGAACCATTTAAGGGCCAATCCTCTAATTCCTGCGTTGTGCATTTTCCCCAACAGAACATCATGTGAGAGAGCGTCAAACGCTTTGGATATGTCTAGAAATAACCCTGTAATGTATTTATCTTCCTCCATGGCTTTTATTATTTGGTTAGTGAAACTTATTAGAGCTAGTTCGGTTCCCCTTCCCTCCAAAAAACCGTATTGATATTTTGAGAAGAATGAGTGTTTGCTTAAGAAAGTTTTTAGTGTTTTTAAAACAAGTGTTTCAAATAATTTGGAGAAAACAGAAACCAAGGCGATTGGTCTGTAATTCCCTGCCTCTGTTTTTGTCCCCCCCTTATGTACAGGAATTATGATTGCTTTTTTGAGGCATTCGGGAAAAATTCCTTCAAGAAGTGACTGGTTATAAAGCTCCGATAGAATCTGGGATATATCATTTTTAATCTCTTTTAATATATTGGATGTGATCGAGTCTGGACCTGGCGCCTTGTTACTTTTTAATGAATTAATACTTTCTATTATATCTGACTCGATGAGGGGTGGAAAAAAAAGGGAGTGATTTATATTTTTAGAGCTGTTTACTAATCTTGACCAATCTCTTTTAACTTTTTCATTTTTCCCTGCAACTTTTTTTATATTTTCTACAAGATACTTATTGAGTAAATTTGCGATTTCTTTCCTATTAGTTATTACCTCTTCAGTGTTTGGATCTTTGATTCTAGTAACATGATCTTTATTATTGTTAGAATTTGTAATTGAATGAATAGTTTGCCATTGTTTTCTAATGCTATGTTTGTTCCTAAGTAACTCGCTTTCGTAATAAGATTTTTTTGATACAGTTATTAGTTTTTTTACGTTATTTCTATATAACAGATACTGCTGCCTGATAATTGCATTTGAAGGTTCCTTTTTATGTTTCTTAAATAATTTATTTCGTTCTCTTATACTTTTTAATAAGCCGCTGGACATCCAGGGTTTTATTTTTTTGTTGTAGCTGGAAAACTCTTTTTTTTCAGAACTTTCTGTTACCATAGTTTTCAATGAGTTTAGAAATCTGTCAAATTTATTATTTATATTTGTGCTACAGTCCCTAGTAAAATCCCAATTGAATCTAGATATTTTAAAACGTAGTTTGTCATAATTAATTTTTACATCATTTATTTTTGACACCTTGACCGTGTTATTTCCAGTGTCGGCAGGTATAACGCCTAGAATAGTATAGTGGTCTGATATATCTGAGTGAACTATAGCACTGTGTAGTTCATTCTCTTTACATTTTATAAATATGTGGTCGACACAAGTTCCCAGATTATCGTTCGACCGCGTAATGCCGTTTATACACGATGTATAACCCATATTGCTAAGAAGTGCTTTGTAATCGTCTATACTTTCTGATAATATGTTTAAATTTATATCTCCTGTATAATAGACTATTTCATTTTTATTAATATTGTTTAAAATTGGCTCTAACTCTGCAATGTACGCTTTCATATCATAGTCCAGAGATCTGTATAACCCTAATATTGAAAGTATTTTATTATTGTATGTAATTTGAACATTAAGTGCTTCTGCTGTAGTCATGTTTAAAATTTCCGCTGAATCTACTTCAAATTGGTCGGTCACGTATATAGCGACACCCCCGGACCTTCGTCCTTCCCTTGTAGCGAAAAATGCATTGTACCCCTGTATACCATATAAACTTTGTTCGTTTTTTTTTATCCATATTTCAGTTAAGATAATTATTTTAGGTTTCTGTTTTAAGTAATTTAAATATAACAAAAAGTTTTCAATATTTACCCTTAGACTGAGTATATTGAGAGTTAGGCAAACAATTCCATGCACTCCTGGAAAAATCACTTCTTTATTAAATGGTGATTCCACAATTGTTGTATCAACTTCCGTAGTTGGTAAAGCTAAAAAATCATCCATAACATTGGCCATTTTTAAGTTGAAAAGGCAAAAAATTCAGTGTATTACTTAGTATTTAATTAGGTATTAAGAGTCCTGCTTTTGCAGTTGTATAAGATCTTCTTCCCTTTTGATCCACAGATGACGGTCGTTGTCAGTTTTTCTTAAATAAATTTTTCCGTTTCGTATCCAAGCATATTTGTAACCATTTTCCTCTTTGAATTTTCTTGTCTTGGTAAATAATTCCTGTTTGGCTCTGGTTAGGTCTTCGTTAAAGTATCTTCTTGCCAACGTAGCCGCAATCCTCCATTGTAAACTGACCAACCTCTTTTCTTTTTTTAAGGATAGCTTGTTTTAGGTTTGTACTTTTCAGTTCCACCAAGATTGGTGAGTTTTCTTTTTCGGCCAGTCGCTTACAAGTAAAATCTGTTGTATCAATTTTAACTCCAACCTTTCCTATAAGTTTAAAAACAACAACTTGCGTGTTTTCCTCCACCTGCCTGCAGGCATTGATAATTATTAAATTTCGTTCCCTTTTTTCCTGTTCCGTATTGTCAATTTTTTCCTCTAGAACACTTATTCTGGCTTTTGCTTGTTGCAGTTCCTTTTTCTCCTCCTGAAGAGAATATTTTATTTTTTTGTTTTCTCCTTGTAGGTCATCCACCGTGTCGGACATAAATTGCAGTGAATTTTGTAGAGTTGTTATATCACTTTTGAGAGCTTTTATTTCTTTTTTCATATAGCCGTGATTTCTTTCCAGCAGCCTCACTACATCTGTTATTGTATATTTAACATTGGGGTCTGCGTTTTCCTCTTGTCGAGTCTCATCCTCACTAGACTGCTCATCTGAGCTATTATGTACTAATACAGACTTTCTAGTACTACTACTGGGTACCGTGCATCTTCCACAATACCAGCTTTCTTTACTTTCTATCAGGTTGCGGACCTCATTATGACTTAAGGCCGAACATTTCTGACATAGCCATTTTTTACACTTTCCAGAACACAGTAGTTTATATTCCGACTTGATAAAATGTTTATTGCAAATGCCACAGTACTTCACCTCCTTAGCTGTGTTTACCAATAAATTTTTTTTGGGCGGCATTTTGACGATAAATGTTGTTTACAGAAAGGATGCCTACAAAAAACACGTTTGTTTAAATAAAGATTTAGGAATGTTATTTTTTGTTTAAGAACACATGAGGAACTTTCGCGTTTCTTCTTTCTATTTCCGAGCATCACCACTAGAAAATAAGCGTATTAGATGACGCTTTTTTTCCTCTTTCACCTGATGCCACTCTTCACTAAAATTTTGCTATAAATCATTCCAAAACTTGTTCTTTTCACGGAGCGAAAATAATACGTCAAGACCACTGAACTGAATTCTCTCTCGTCGTTCTCGTCGTTAATCGTTATACATATTAAATATAACATATAAATAACAGTAATGTTAGTCAGTCAGTTGAATAGCGGAACCGTGCTGGTCAGTCATCCCTAATAAAAGTAAAAATCTACAAGAAATAGTAATATTATTGAATAAACCTATTAATTTATACTTCTTCAACCTACAATTTTGAATTGTCACTGTCACACAGTCACTCTAATAAAAATAGACCTATTATTTGTTTCACATAAATTGGCTGAACTATCTCAATGGGGCTGACTGACTAGCACAATTCCGCTATTCAACTGACTGACTAACATCACTGTTATCTATATGTAATATACGGGGCCTTCGAAAAAAATTGCTATGGTTTTTTGAACGTATGTCTTAGCAATATTTTTCTTTAATTTTGTCAATGAACTTTAATGTTTAAATCTCATGTCAAAAATCCTGACCAATAAAGAAACAATAATGTGACGTACGTTTTCGTAATCAAAACAATCTTTTATTGTTTTTTTTTTTTTTTTTTTTTGAAGACGATATAATATGTATAACGATTTTCAGCCTAAGTAAATTCGTTGCATTACCTAAGTTATCTCGACAACTTTAACAAGACCTCCTCATCCCAAGTTTCGCTTGACTGACCACCCTGACCATGCTATATTTATGTACATATCTATTTGTAATCAACTGTCCAAAAACTGGCTTTAGTAAATTCAGAGAACTTTTTCGGCCCTGGCTCTCCGTCTATAATGCAACACATCCATGGTAGGTGGAATGTAGACACAGCCAATGAAGAAGTCCAAGTTACCCAGCGTCACTGATATCCACGTTTCCTCAACCGATGCTTTACCAATCATTGACAAATGACAGGCGATGAGATTTAAAGCAATTATTCAGTGCCAGAAGGACCCCACCTCCACGTCTTTTAGCAGTATTTAGACTGATCCTATCAGAGCGATAAACGGTGTAACGCGCGTCAAAAAATTCTAAAATCAGTTTCCTAACACAGATTTTCACATATTTCCTGTGTATTTTTGAATATAAACTTGTGGATACCCTAGAGAATATCGCACCCTAGTTGGCTTTATAAACTTTTGTCATCAGTTTGAGATTTCTTTTAAGTAACATTACATTTACTTGAGATGTAGATTCGTTTGAATTCAGTCCTTCTCATGAATTAAATTCATTTTGATTTACTAGGGCGTTGGTGGTTTCATACAACATATTGACAATAAATTCTTCGGGAAGCTAGATGTTTCTAATGAACGTTGCATTGCAGCCTGAAAAACCTCACTAAAGTTTAATCGGGATGCGCGCCAAGAAATTCTGCTTCTTCTACAAGAAGATATTCCTTTACCTTGGAACAAATTTACATAAGAAATTATATTATATTATATTATATATATTATATCTCAGCACATAGAAAAGTACTCATTATTTGCAGTTATAGTATAGCTTTCCCTTGATTCTTTGAATAAAATCTCATTAAATCCCAGCGTGGTCGAAAGATTGTTTGAAAAATATTCAAAATCTCTCAAAAAGTCTAATGGCCGTTTGCACTGACAATTTTGAGGGAGGCTTAACGATAAGTATAACAGCTTAAAATGACATTTCTACATGTAAAAATGTCACTTTAAGGAATACTTATCGTTAAGCTCTCCTTAAAATTGTCGGTGCAAACGGCCATAAGATAGAAATACTACCCTCAATAGAGAGGTATTGCAAGTTGTTGCCTCATCAAGTCTTATTACAGTTCAGCATGCGCCGTTTTTATTTCGGAAATATAGGGACAATCTTCTAGGGGCATACCATTACTAACAGATAAAGAAAAAGATTTTGAGAATTTCAAAAGAAATTCACTCTCTGTCAACAACAATCTTAAAATAATGGTTTAAACTTCTCAGATTTCACTGATAAAGAGTTTGGTGATATTAGAACAATTTCATATGAGGTTTGGTATCATGTATCAACATCAAATTTCAAAAATGTGCATTTTCGACTCCAAAATAGAAAAGTACTTAAGAGGATTCTTCCACTTAGGAAATAGGTTAAATTTGGTTCACTTTTGAGAAACAACTGTGGCTGAACTAATTGTCAAAAACATGTTTTACAAAAAAAAGAGCAGATGAAAAGTCAAGGCCTAGCTATTGAGGGGTAAATCACCACAAGAAAGGTGGTGCACATCACGTCCAGGAATCAAGAGAAAAATTATAGGGAGTGGAAATGTCCTAATCAGAGAAATGAGCGAAAAGTAGTAACTGCTCCAGATATAGGATTCAATCCTGTTTTTCCTTGTAGTTTATTCAAAAATTTGAAAAATTCAACACTGTAAATTTTGACATAATGCACTATATCCACCAGTATTCTTATGGCTAGGAAGCGGGAAATTGGTAGCGAAATTTTTTAAATTTCTACAAGTCGAATTTAGTAGCATCGTTCCGATCCCTTGATTATTGGTCACAAAAATACTAAAAATATTGAAACTGATTTTTTTCAAAGGGGTATAATGCAAATTATCCATATTCTGGAAGGGTAGGTACCGAATGGGAGATAGGGAAGAAGCGATTAGGTATTAGACTAGAGAACAAGCTGGGCTGGTCCTTTAGACGCGTGTCTGTAATTATTCATTATTCAATTTTTATTTTGCATTAAACTGATTGTTCAATCAAATTTGTTATTAGTTTGTGTGTCAAGGATAGATTACAGGTCAGTTGAATAATTGTTATTTTGTTTTTGAGAGTTCAATTATTTATACAAGTATCATTTTTTTCCATTTTTATGTTTTTTTGTTTGTTTATAACAGTTTTTATAACATGTGCATTGTTCATGTATTTAACAAAAATCGTTTCATGCTGTAAACAACACAGATAAAGAGTAAATTAAAACCTAGAAACATTATGAGCTGGCATTTTGATTTTTGGATTTAGAGCGTATATTAGGGCCTTGTTGACTTTACTAACATGTTCCTACCCTGACGAGAGAATATCCTAGCAAATTGGAATAATCAATCTAGAGATATTGGCTCAAAAACAACTATAGCTGAGTAGCTTCCTGTATGGGACCTCAGTACCTGCTGGGAAACTGGCTAACTAACAAAAAAACTCTTCAGTATTGAATATAGGTAGTGTTGATTGAATGTTGTGTGTGGAATTAAAATTTTAGCACAAAGACAAAGTATGCTACCTAATTAAAACTTTTATTGACTTGAAATATCGATTATTGACTTACAATTAGTATTAAAATGACACAGTATGTTTCGATTTTTGAGGAATGTTAGATCGAGGGTTTCTCTGCCGTGCTCTTTCCCCTTGTTAGTTCCAGGATGAGAACGGTACGATTTACTTTAATGATAAAGTAGACGTTTCTCAAATTTTTCGTTTCTTCTACATAATATCACAACTTCCCTTAAATTTCCCAAATATTTGCTATGTTGGACGCATGTCCAGAAAGTAAAATTGAGTAAGTTTCCACAACGTAGGTTCTATTTGTTTCTCATTTCATTTGTCAGAAGATCTGTTGTTTGAAAGGTAATAAAAATTTTCATCGTTCAATCTTACTGAACGAACCTGGGTATGTTATACTACAGGCTCCAAAAAAGTTAGATCGTGCACCCAACGTTGATGCTGTGTTTCTGAGAAAAACGACTTTGAAGATTTTCTAAAATCTGACACTATAAAGTTCAGTTGCATCTTCGGGACGTGAAATCTTAAAAACTGCTCCATAAGGATTCAATTCTGATTTATTAGAAAAAGAATAGTAAAACTAAACCGATGACACTATTATATCAAGTCGGTTACTATCCTAGCACTGTTAAAATGTGTATTTATACATTTATTAATTGGTATAGTGCCCAAATGATCTTGTCCGTTTTTAACAGGTTGACTGAAGATGCATTTACAATGTCCCAACTGAGCTGAGACTCTTATGATGCTGGTTGTCACTGAACTCAAACAGACTTAACTGGCACTTGCAGTGTTCACCAACCACTAAGATCCCCACGCGTTCGTCTCTCATAAAGCGTAGGAAGGTTCAGCCTCTGCAGTTGTTGTTGGTATGGAAGTTCAAGATGGGATTTTTTTTTGATCTGCGTTGGACTTTTTCAAGTGCTTCAATGTGCTTGACATAATAAGGAATCCATATCTTTTGGGCATACTCCATCAGCCTGGGTCTTATGTAAGCCTTGTAAAGCTTCACAAAAATTTGGGGTGAGGGATCTTCAAATGCCCTGGAAATCAGGTACCTACATGATGGAGTTTGACTTCTTTATGCCATTGAATTGCATCCTGGGGTTCTTTTGGCCAGGTGGAGAATTGAACACTCGGAGTCATTCAGTGTCATTTGCTAGGTGGTTGTCCACTGTTTGATAGCATCTATATCCCCCTGGAGGCCTCCATTCTACGTTACAGAATTACTATATCAACAGGTACCATCTGGAAATAACGACAGCTGAATCCTCTTTCCATTTGGCATGTCACTAATATATGTATACAAAGACGAGTAGAGGGCCAAGGACTAAGACTTGCGAGACACCACTAAAAATTTCATAGGAATTTAACTTCATGTCCCCTTTCCTGATACAGAAATGTTGATCCTGCAGAAAATCTTGGATTAGGTCGAGTAGAAGTCCTATTATACCCATAGTGATGGAGTTTATGAAGAAGCCACACAAACGGTATTTTGTCTAAAGCGTTTTTAAAAACCAGGTAAAATACATCAACAGACTGGCTAGAGTCATGTGCCCTTCCAGTCATAAACCTTGGTATAAGCATGTTGTTGAAATTGAACCTTCCAGGAAGGAACCCGTGTTGGGAAGGTGGAATGATTCCATTTCCGAACAAAAATCCAGTCATCTCAGATACCAGGACTTTTCATGAATTTAAAGGTTGTTTCCGCTTTTCAGGCAGGTGTTTGTTGCCTTGCTTCTTGCTTGAAAATAGATACTGCGTCAAAAATTATTGCATTCTCCCATTCCTTTGGTAGTTTGCTCTGCCTAAGAAGATTGTTCATCATGGCTGGGGGGGATGGGATAAAACAGAACTGCAGCACATTTGTTAAGAAAAATGGCAGGGATTTCATCCTCCGGCTTCAGTGATTTGAATGCACTCTCCAATTTCTCGGGAGTAAAAATTACAATTTCAACAAGTGAATTAGCACAGAATATATCAGGACCCAAGTTGGCTTAGATCTTCTCTTCAAAAACACTCTGAAACTGTTTGGCAAACAAATTGGCAACTTTTTTTCATTATTAAGGGTATAGTTAGTAGTAACATCTAACATCCGTGAGAAATGTTTAAGTCTTGAATCACAAGTCAAAAGTCAAAAGAATCAAGAGATCATAGCCAAGGCTTCTGGGGATTGACAATCTTTAGTTTGAATGGAATGAAAACTAAAGTTGGATGACAGAATGCCCTTGACCCGCTCATAGTTAGCAGTAATGCTGGAGAATTCTAGCTGCAGATGCGTGTTAATAATTAAATTCATAATCTGCGGACCAAAATCTCCTCTTATACAGGGTGGTCCTTCGGGAATGACATCGATTGCTTATGGGAAAACTGTGAAAGGTAAAAATTTGAAAATTTGGCAACATAGCAATGTCGATGGGGGACATCCAGGTAAAATATTTTCAAGATGGCGGCATTTCCGGTCATACCGGAAGTTGATACCAACTCGGTTATTTTAAATAGAACACCCCATATATTAATGTATTTTTGGATTCTACATAAAATTCTGAGCAGATTTCATGTAATATACCCTATACCTAAGTTCAACTGTTTTGGAAATATTGACAGTTGAAAATTGACTTTTTGCAACTTTGACAAGCTGTAAAACCTAATTGGTTAATTTTAGAGGAAAACCGATTTCACATTCCTATCTTAGATTTTGATAAACTATCATTTGACACCAACTTTGAACTTAAACGGAGATTAAATTTAACTGAAATTTTTAATCATGGATTTAATTCAAAGTTGATGTCAAATGATAGTTTATAAAAATCTAAGATAGGAATGTGAAATCGGTTTTCCTCTAAAATTAACCAATTAGGTTTTACAGCTTGTCAAAGTTGCAAAAAGTCAATTTTCAACTGTCAATATTTCCAAAACAGTTGAACTTAGGTATAGGGTATATTACATGAAATCTGCTCAGAATTTTATGTAGAATCCAAAAATACATTAATATATGGGGTGTTCTATTTAAAATAACCGAGTTGGTATCAACTTCCGGTATGACCGGAAATGCCGCCATCTTGAAAATATTTTACCTGGATGTCCCCCATCGACATTGCTATGTTGCCAAATTTTCAAATTTTTACCTTTCACAGTTTTCCCATAAGCAATCGATGTCATTCCCGGAGGACCACCCGGTATAGGTACCTAAGTATTTATTTGCTGGTTGCTGGTTTTGGAGTAACCTCGATTTAAGATTTGGCTGTTATGACTACATGGTCACTTAGTCCAATTTATGGATGCTGTGATACCTGAAAAGCAAGCCATTTGTCACTGACTTATAGCAGATCAAGTAGACACTGTTCAGTTCTTCTTATTCTGGTTGGAAAATTTACATGTTGGAAGGCATTGACTTCTTTGTAGGCTTATGAAATCTGAGCTACACGGATTCGTGGGATTGACTGTTAATAATTTCCAGTTGATCTCTGTATAGTTGAAATCTCCAAAAATGGAAGGAGAAATACCAGTGTTGTATGCTTGTTCTATAACCTTTATAAGTTTCAGGTTGTCTTCTACATTGGTTTGCAGTTCAGGTCGATATATGCATGAAACAAGCATAGGATGACCATCTTTCAAAACACCAACCCCTAATGATTTCACAAAAATCAGAATTTCAAATCTTCTCTCCCTTGTTAGCGTTCTCTCTTGGGATAATAATTCATTTTGCCAGAAAAATATAAAAATCTCCCCAAGTTTTTTAGTAGGTACTAAGATATTCTGAGAATTTTGACAAAATTCCTTATCTGATATCAAAAGCAACACAACGCAAAAATATAGTTATTTGAGTCCTTATGACTCGAAGATAACGATTCCGACGCTATACAAGGTCCTAGACAAAAAGTTCAGGATCAAAGGTCCTGCTAATCAAAACTATCAAATATTTGAACTATTTTATATTTGATAAAGCCAAATAAAATCCTTGACCGTTTCAATCACTTGTGCTGTTAATGTAATCTTGTAATAAGTTTTGAAGATAATAATGGCTTAACTATTAAACAAGAACACTAAATAAATCTTCATGATTAATAAATACACATACTATTAATAGCAAAAATTATCACAAATTCCACAAGTAGTATGGAGATTCGAGGATGACCCCGCCAATAAAGATCACTTTGTTTATTATTGAATGTCAACATAGTTTACGCGACCTGCTATTTAAAGTTAGGTGTTGCAGCCATGCAGCAGCAAATTCTTGTTTGGATAATTATATCATCATTGCTGATATGAGCATTTTCGAAAACATGAACAGGAAGTTTGAAATATACTGGGTTAGCTTATGAATTCATTTCAAGTTGTTGTTACGCACAGATTGTCATTTTACTAAACAGTGATGATGCTGGCAATTAAAAGAAAAAATCATCATTTTTATATGATATTTCCTCTGGGCTCCATTTATGATGTTCTGCCTAGGGCCAATATATTTCTAAATTAAAGTTTTTAAATTACGATTAAATAATACGTCAATAATGAATGATGAATCACGGATGCGAGCAATGAACCACTATTAATTAAAAAACAATATGGCAATTGCATAATTAAATCTCAAATTTTAAACCATGTAGACAATTTCGTGTGTGTATAATTAATCTGTTTGCATCATTTATGACCCCAGAAACGACCTTGTCCTTGCCAAGGCGGGAAAATCAATATCAAAACAAAGAGGTGGTTTTTTAGGGAGATAAATCCAGCCCCTATTTTATGAAAATGGGTCTACTTCGCAGTATTTTGACCTAGATATTGCTGTTTATAGTTTGGATAGTTTTACTATTTTTGGAAATCTTGAGTTCCTATCAATATTCGATTATTATCATTTGCCACAATATTTGTCAATAAAGATCATAGCAAAATACTCCCACATGTATCTGTTAAAAACAGCTTTTATATATAAATATGTATGTGTATTTTGTTTAGATCTTTTATTTTTATATTTAGAACTTCTTATTCGTTAATCCAGATACAGCTGGATATTTCCTATTTATTTCATCTTTAAGGCTTATGTGTTATGAGAATTATTGAGTTGAGAAAGATGTAAGTCTTAACTTCCATTTTCAAGCTAACTTGATACAGCACCTTTTCCATTATTCACTCCTTAACAATACGGTGGAAAAGTGCTTCAGAAAAAGTAGCTACCATAAAATACTTCTGAAAAGGCATTCCATTACCAGGAACCTGGTGATGAGGGAGCCTACTGCCTACTAACCCAGAAGCCACTTCTGAAGTACAAATGGTTAATTTGATTCGATATAGTGAGTAATGTTAGCCTTTTTAAAGCATTACAATTTTAGTTACTTCCAAATTTCTTCCTACAAAATTACGAGGGAATATTCATGAATTCTATATCATACCTAATATATACCTATGTTATAAAGGAAATATCCGATTTCAGGCCATTATAGTTTGACCTAGGAAGTACTTAAAGTTCCTAGTGTTGTAAAGAACTTTGCATATTTCCTAGGACATACTAGTATTGCCTGATTATAGTGTTAGGAAATATCCGATTCAATTTGTTTCATAGAGAAAATTTGCATCCAGAAGACCAGAAACTTTAAGTCATCTGTTTTGTATAGGTATAAGATTTAAGGATAAACTAATGCGGCCAAGTGGATATCGGGAAATCTTTGTGTATTATCTGTGTTTCAGTAAGTTCCTATCATATGTCTTATTGAAAGAATTTGCATCTAGAAGTTCCGATGGTCAGTAACTTTATCCTCGACACACTTATAGGGGCTCTCAATGAAACAATTTGAATCGGATATTCCCTAATACTAATCAGGCCATTCTAGTTTGTCCTGAAAACTATCAGACAATACTATTATGTCCTAGGAAATATGTAAAGTTCCTTACAACGATAGGAACTTTTGGTATGTCCTAGGTTAAACTAGAATGGCCTGAAATCGGTTATTTCCTGTAACATATACATTGAATTAACAGAGATTTGCGAGAATTCTAGTGATTTCTCGGTAGATTCGCTTCGAATGATAAGCGCGTAATTTGTAAGCTCTGCACTCAGTTTAAGGCCCTGTTTATTCATCTTCAGAAAAACTTGCTGGTAACAATCTGCAAAATAAATTTACCGTTGCATAATTCTATTGGTCGACAGATAGCTGGCCGACCAATGAGATTACATATTGCATTTCTATCCGTCAGATTGCATACCTGTTTATCAAAAAGTGAATACACCGGCCCTAAATAGGATAATTATTGCTATATAAAGTTGAAATTACTGGATTTTGTAGTCAATTACCTAGTTCAAAAACATAGCAATATTTCAGGGGAAAGGACTCCAGGATTCCAGTTTTTGTACTTCTTTTCTGTCAAGGAGTGTGTGGGTAAGAAGGTCAGCGAAAAGAGCAAAAAGTAAGCGAGAAAAAGCTGAAAAAAGAAAGTGGAGATATGGAAAAAAGTTCGGGAAAAGAGCGCAGAAATAACGGGAAATCAAGCTGGCAAAAGAACAGGGAAAATTTTGTTTATTGAAAAGTAAGCAAAAAAGAGGAGGAGCAGGTAAGTCGAGAGGTAAAGTACCTATGTATTATGTTTACCATCATTTTTTATTAGAATTTAGTATCTTTTATTAATTGATTCATAGGTGCATTGTCGATTCACCTAATCAGGTAATAGTTATTTATATTCCGGCGGGACATAATGACATTATTATAGACTTCATTTGTAGTGTCATAATGATATACTTTATTGGATTGAGTACTATAATGATTTCATTATAGTCCTGAGTACTATAATGATTTCATTATAGTACTGAGTACTATAATGAAAAAATATATATATAGCATTCCTAGGTTTTTTCATACACGTTTCTAGACTTTTCAGGCATTAGGCCAGCAACTACATTATCAGCCAAATTTTCCATTTTTGGGGGTAATCCATCATGGAATTATTCATTTTTTAATGTTTGATGAACATTTCAGTGAATTCAACATTGACAATATGACAATACAAACAAACAATTCCGTTGTTACCAGTTGTCAAGCACATTACTGAAATTAGCCTTTTTCAATCATTTCCGATAAACTCAAATGCGACAAAAAAATGTATTGACTATAATCGCCGGAATATAAAATATTGTATGAAATTCGGATCATAAACAATCATTATGGCACACGCCGTGTTATCACGGCTAGTACCATAATGATCGTCATTATGATCCTTATAACATAAATATCTATAATCTACGTCGGTGTCATTATGACACATTTACCATTGTCATTTGAATGTCATTAGGTCCTTCATAATAGCACTAGTGCGTTTAAGAATTCATAATAACACCCAAATTTTGAAATGAAAAATATACAAAAAGAAAGTTAGTTGCCAGAAAAACCTTTTCAATAATGCTGTCTCTATATTCGAAGAGACACTTTCGAACTCAGAATCACCAATAATAATATTATTTTCCACTATAAAATTGAATTTATGGCACAAAAATGGACCCCAATATTGAAGCTGCCAAAGTCAAAATTCTAAAAACCAACAAGCAGGTTCTCGACTAGTACGGGCACCAGCTAAATTTCAAATTTTAATTTGAAAAGTTTTTGCTATTTCAAGGCAAATCAAATCTATTTGGACCATTGTAGATTAAATTTTGAATGATACACGTTCGATATGAACTTTATTAATGAAACTTGTGTAACTAAACCACTCGGCTAACGCCTCGTGGTTTAACGTTACACGCGTTTCATTATGGCGTTCATATCAAACTTGTATCATTAATAACTATTACATTACAAGTGCGTTTATGAACATGATTATAATAACGAGTGTGAAAGATTAGAACGACGAGGTCGTAGACCGAGTCGTTCTAATCTGACGAGTTTTGTAGTCATGTTTAAACGCAAGTGTGATGTACAACGTTTTATCTACAAAGCGAAAAATAAGAATGTTTTTTTTAATTATTTTCGTTTATTAGTAGTTGTCTACCTTCATTTTACCTTTACAGGTTTAACTTTGACATTTGTCAAATCACCAAAAATAGTTGTGTTATAGATTCATAACCTAGTCCATAACATCACTAGTTGTGTTATGAATTCATAACCTAGTCCATAACACCACTCGTTGTGTTATGAATCTCATGACATGATTCAAATTAGGGAATCCAAACCACGTGACTTTTGCCAACCAGCCGGCATTTTGAAGTTTTTATGAGGTTAGAATACTGGTTATTACATGTCAGATTTGAGTACTCGCCCCGTGTATTGATAAAGCCTAGTACTCATAACCGCGAAAGTCGCTCTTTTTGACATTGTTTCGTTAGATTCACGCTTAAAATGTCAAATTTTCGAAGCAATGTGAAAAATAAACGAATTTCGTGTTTTTTGTTTATTGTTTGCCAACCAGACGCCATTTGGACAGGTCGTTGGATTGCCTAATACTAGAAGAATGGTTATGTTAAAACGTCATAACCAAACGCTTGCAAATAAATACTAGGGATGTCAAGTTTTTTTAAAACACCGGTTATTCCATTAACCGGTTAATTTAATAACAGTTTTAACTGCCCAGTTATAACTGATATAAAACACCGGTTATTCCGATTAACTGGTAGTTCGATTATTTTCCCGAATTTTATCAGAATAATTGCATAATTTATATATATATATAATGTAACATAAGTTAAACAACAACATATCTTTATTGTAAAAAAATCTGGAACTGTTATACTTACGTTAAGAAAAAGCATCAAAGAATACCTACACTTTTCTATAAACTGATTTTCTCTGCTGTCATTTTGAACATGTACCTACCCGTTGACAAGAATCGTTGACATGTACAGTTGCGGCCATTGGAATCGGCACAAATTTTTTGAAGGAAACTCGTATTGCATCAAAATCTGACAAAAACTGTAACCAAAGAAAGTAGGCAGTGGCGCGAGTAATATGATGATTGAAAGATAAATAATAAATAGTTATTTATTATACAAGACGGTAAAAAGATGCTTTACCTGTGAGTGGAAAATGTTGATTCACGAGCGACGAAGGAGCGAGTGGATTAATTCCACGAACAGGTAAAGCTTTTTTACTATCGTGTGTAATATTCTATTTTATTCTTGAGCAACTTTTTATTTATCACAATTACTAAAATCATAAACTAAAATGTGCTAAAATTTTACATAGATTATGACAAGTTGACAAAGTACCTAACAAACTGACACATTTCTGGTGTTGTCAATCATGCAACATAACCGATTTCTGTCAAAAACACTATAATTACATAAAAGATTTGAACAAGTGGGTAAAATTGATGTATGAGTGGGTAAAATTGACGTATGAGTGGCTAAAATTGACAAATGAGTGGGTAAAAATTGTTCGATTTCACTACTTCAAATAAAGTGTTACTTTAACAACGAGTTTTGAGTCGATTAAATGATAGTTTACCATTCACGATAGAATAAACTAATAAAACTGTTCTAGTTTGCCACTGAATTATCACTTTGACACAATTTTGGCATTAACGGCTTGGTAAAAAAGTCGGATTTTGATGCAATACGAGGTGCGTCTTTAAAGTTTGTGCCAATTCCAATGGCCGCAACTGTAGCTTAAACTACATGTAAAGTGCGTTTTTTTTTTAAACATAAAAGTCAAAATGACATTATGTTGGCAATACAATGTAAAATTGTCAATGCTTTCAAATTTTTTATGTAGAAAAGGCTTGTGTTGCCAACATAGTTACTAAATTTTTGACTTGGGGAATTATCTTTAAAAAAAAACAGACTTTATGTCTTTTTCAATTCCGTTCATAAGGGAAATATGGAAAACAACCAGCTGCTGAACGAATTAAGCGAATCTGAAATGAAATACTAGAGATGGGCACTACTATCGGTTGAAGACTGAGGAAATATTTCAACTAATATCGCTTATTCAATATTTCACAATTTATTTAATAAGGCGAGAGAAAAGTCTACTTATTTCATTTTCACCGGTTATTAGATATAAAACCCGGTTATCCGGTTATAACTGGAAGCAAAAAACAACCGGTTTTAATCGGTTAACCGAAGAGAAAACACCGGTTTTTCGGTTTTAACCACCAGTTATTGACATCCCTAATAAATACCTTTTAATTCTGTCCTTACCAGTTTTTGTCTCTTTCCAACATGATTATCAATGCGATTCAGAATTCAGCAGCAAATGCCGTTCCGGCGGCAGGTGACGCATCTGCTTCACATCCAAACACATTTATTAGAGCCCAACAGACACTGATTGAACATTTTGATCACAGTAAAAATAAATACGCCGAAAGTATTGAGTTCCGACAAATCACCCAGCAGGAAAATCCAAATGTGGATTGCCTTGAGCAATTATTTGTTATGCTAGTTTTACACTGACAATTTAAATTGATCAATTTGTTTGTCAATTTATTTGCCAATTTATGTTGGCTCAACAATGGCTTAACTTCGCTTTACACAGGATCAGCTTGTTGACAACACAAACGACAAGAAACAATTCTACCAACTTAACCAGAATTTCAAGGTTATGTATTTTTATTTATGGCTCACCCAGAAATATATTTGAAGATGTTTAATAATAAAACTAGAAGAAACTGAAGGTAGAAGAATAAACTGAACATCAACAAGTAAATGATAAATAAAAATAAATATCCTCACCTAGCTTTAATATTTTTGAAGAGTCATTTCTAGGTTGAGATCCTGAATTGACACAAAAATTGACGGAAAAATAGAACATGCGCTAATCCGTCAATAAATTGAGCAAGAACTTGGACAAGTTAAATTGCCGCCAATTTGGCATTTTACATTATCAATATTTCTTGACAAGCGACTTGATCAATAAATTGACCAATAAATTGTCAGTGTAAAACCGTCTTTATATGGTTACTATTGACACTAAAAGCTTATTATTTGGTAATATCTATATCCCACCAAACTCACCGCTAGAAATATATGAGTGTTATTCATTATCAGTTCTTCACATCCTAGATAAATACTCATGTGAAAATCTAGATTTATTCCTTTGTGGAGATTTCAATAGACTTAAGGTCTCATGGATCCAGAATGATGATGGAACTAGACCCATTGGACTCAGTAGTGAAGAAACAAACTGTCTTGCAGATTGTATGGCATTTAGTGGTTTGTCACAATTAAATCAAATACCAAATCCTTATGGGAATTTTTTGGATCTCATCTTTAGCAATAGTGAAAATGTTTTAATCACTGCCAGTCCAAATCCTATCTCAAGGATTGATATACCCCATCTTGAGTTTGAAATTAGTTTGGACTATGAAGTCAACTTAGCTTATGACTACTGGTATTATAACTTCAAGCAATGTAATAACAATATTTTGCAACAGGTTTTTCTCTGGCTTTTAATACAGGACATTGATAAAGTATGCGAATTATTTTACAAAAATCTGAATCATGCCATTAAGTTATCTACACCATTAAACAGGCACAAAAATCCAAAGTTTCCAAAATGGATGGATGATCAACTTAAAAATCTAATTCTGAGCAAGAAAGGAGCACATAAAGCATACCAACAATCACTTTCTTTGGAAGATTATTGTACTTTTTCTCAAATATGCACTCAGTGTCGTGAATATACCCACGTAAGCCATCAAAGTTACTTAGATAACATAGAGGATAAGATACAGGACAGAAATGGTTTTTGGAGTTACGTAAATTCAAAAAAAAAATGCGAAAGGTTTTCCTACTAATATGTCTTTCATGAATGAAAATGCTGACACACCACTTGGTATTGCTGAGCTCTTTATAGTCCAAGAGCTGGCAATACTAACGGGTATGTGATCGTTGCAATGGATAATTTCTACATAAAACAATAGTTCATAGTAACCTCTAAACCAAATGGATGGGTGGCCTCGATTCTCTTGGCCGTAAAGTTGTTTTATAAAAAAATACTTCAAGAACCATAAGCGCAACAAATAAGAAGTACCTTGTGGTGTAGGGGGTTGTCATCATATGCGGCAAACACATTATTAACACAATTTCATATTTCTTTTCTTGTCTAAAGACTTACAGCTGTATGCAAAATCCTCTTCACAGAGTCCTCTTTTAACTTTGAAGGCTGTTACTTTCAAAAATTTGTATTTAGCAAGCAAAATAACGCGTGCCCTCGACTTTCAATGAGGGTTGCCATCATTTCCGGCCATCAAAATCGAAGCCACCCTATATATTATTTCAGAAGATATATTAAAGAATATATCTACCAATTTTCAGCTATTGCAACGATAACATTGTTCTTTCGGAAAAAGAGGGGTAGTTTACGCCCAGCCATCAAAGGGTTGCGGCCATGAGAATCGAGGCCAGCCATCGATTTAGTTTAAAGGTAACTATGAGCTATTCTTTTATGTGAAAATTATCCATTGCAACGATCACATACCCGTTAATATTGCCGGCTCTCCTACTATTAAGGACCATTTTTCGTCTGTATATGCGGAATATGATGCAACCGAATTTAATCCCTCCTATGACTTAACCGTAAATCTAAGTAGCATTAACATCGAGGTTATGGATGTCTTTAATAAAATTTCACAGTTGAAATCTCACTTGAGTAGTGGTCCAGATAATGTTCCGGCTTATGTCATAAAAAACTGCATTTGTCAATTTTCTTCCATTTTATGTCAGATATATAATAAATCATTATCTCTTGGAGTGTTTCCAAGATGCTGGAAACTAAGTCATGTCACACCAATACTCAAAAGTGGAGACAGATGTAACATTGAGAATTACAGACCAGTTGCTAAAACATCAATTTTTTCAAAAATTTTTGAGGCAATTATTACTGATAAGATCATACCAAAGCGAGTACCAAAGCAACATGGATTTGTCAGGGAAAAATCCACAGTTTCAAACCTGTTAATCTTGGAGCAAACCCTGTTTGGTGCCTTGGAGGAAGGTCATCAGTTGGATGTAATTTACACAGACTGTCACAGACTTCTCCAAGGCATTTGACAGGGTTGACCACAGGATTTTGGGAGCAAAACTTGCGTTCCTGGTAATTCATGGTATTTTTCACGAATGGTTAGTTAGCAATCTTACAGATAGAATTCAAAAAGTGAAAATCGAAAATTCTCTTTCCAGTGACATTTGTGTAACCTCGGGTGTTTCGCAGGGAGGGCATTTGTCTCCACTACTATTCAATTTGTTCTTAAATGATGTGAAGACTGTTTTTAAAAGCTGCAAATTTCTGAATTTTGCAGACGATAAAAAAGTCTTTACTGTTGTTAAAAATATTAGTGACTATTTGACCCTTCAGGAGGAACTCAATGATTTTTCAAATTGGTGTAATGAAAATCATCTTGGTTTGAATATTAACAAATGTAAAATAATATCCTTTGGCAGATCTAAAAATCCATTATTTTTTAATTATTCCATTAACACATTGCGTGCCATGGTCATATAGGGAAAACTTCCCCGGAGGCCAAGCCACGTCACCTGTATATTGGTGACACTGAAAAAATCTCTGTACTATTATGTATTTGTTATTCCAGATATATGCAGATTCAATCAAGGATTTAATAAGGAGCACTGAAAAAACGAACCTTGTTTACTCGGTTTTGATTGTCAAGAAATAGGTTCATTTCCCGGAAATCAACTTTTCATGGCAAAGTTCAAGACCGAGATTACAAGGTTCTTTTATTCACAGTTTTACTAAATTGGCGATAAAAAGAGTATTTGAATATATTTACTCACACCAAAAATATGAAAATGTTTCTCAGGAAGCCACCTTGAATACAGACCATTAAAAATACATATAACGTCACCAAAGGAACGGTGACGCGGCTTGCAGTGAAACACTACGCATCACCAATATATAGGTGACAGGCCCCCTGGGAAACATGACTGTCACCTATATGTTGGTGACGCGGCACGCAATGTGTTAATAGCACAGAACTTGATAGGGTTTCTTGCATTCATGATTTGGGAATATATTTAGATGTTGAATTAAACTTTATTGAACATATTGAGAGGATCTCAAACAAAGCAATGAGATTATTGGTATTTGTACTTTGTAACCTGAAGGATTTCAATAATGTCTTTACACTTAAAAACGCTTACTCTGTCATTAGGCAAGTCCTCGTGTACCTATGCAAGTCCTGTCTGGTCCCCTTTCTATGAGAATCACAAATATCAAATTGAAAAGATCCAGAGAAAATTTTTACGATTTATTGCATTCAAAATTGGAATCTCCCATGATTCTATAGCTTACAACAACTTGTTAAAACTATTAAACTTGCAAACTCTTAAACATAGAAGAAATCAGCAGGACTTGTGCATTCTTTTTAAGTTAGTAAATGGCGAGGTAAATGGTATTGTACAGTCTCCTGAATTATTATCACAAATTGGTTTTATTGTTCCACACAATAATAATATTCGTAATAATAGATTTTTTCGTGTTAAATATCACCGAACAAATATGGTTATTATTCCCCCATTTCTGGAATGTTAAGGCTCGCAAATTCTGTTTTAGTAGATTCTCACATCGTTATCTTTAACATTTCTTTAAACCGTTTTAAAATGAAAATAAAATTACTATAACTCTAGTCAAACCCCTTTTTAGTTTTATACATTGTAGGATCTGTGATTTATATTTTTTCAGTCTGATATCCTAAATGTTAAACATATCTATTATTAATGTACATTTTTTTTATGATTAATGGATTATAGTATCTAATATTGTGGCTAAATAGGTGTAAAGATTACTTATTACCTTTTCATTTAATTAAACATTTATATCTGTGATACGAATTATAATATTATACATATTGTAAAATGGCTTACCCGTAAAATAAACATTTATTTATTTATTTTATTTATTTATTTTTATTTAACTTACACAGGATAGATTTTGATTGAAAAGAAGTTAAAATCGCGGGAAATGTCGTTGCCCTTTTACAACCATTTAGGACAGTTTTCTTCCATAATTTATCAGAAAAGACGTGAACTTTAGCAGACTTATGCCACATAGATTTTCATTGTAAAAAACTGAAAATCGCAGAAAATGTCGTTGAAATGCAATTTTACACCTATTTAGGATAGTTTTTCTTGAAATTTCAATAGAAAAGTCCAAACGGAACGAACGAACATTTTCTAGTTTTCATTGCAAATTTGAACCAAAAATATGCCTCTGAATGTATCTGTATGACTACTTGTTCCAATATATAATAGTTATTTTATTGTTAAATGTGAAGTTTGACTCATTCAAGACTACGAAGAATAGATTTTGATTGAAAAGCAGTAAAAAATCCTGGGATATGTTATTCAAATAAGATTTTACACTTTGATATTTGAATGAGCAGACACATTAAGAACAAATTTAGATCACCATCTAGCTCTAATTTAGGTTGTTTTATTGTTGAAAAAAAATTTAATTCATTTTCGTTCCGTCATAGGAAGCACTGTAGGTATTTCTTATCCATTTTGATAAATATAATGATTTAGTTAGCTATAGAAATGTACCATTCAATCAATATTTGAATTTGAATAACACGTCATTGCTTCATTTATTGCCAAAATTGTTATATTCTCACAAAATTGCATTGGTGCAGAGGGGCTAGCGTCGCGGTTCCTTCACGAACCCGACCACGGGATACTGCTTACCAACCCGACCGCAGGATGCGATCATATCTGAGCTCGAATGCAATTTAATTAATGGATTTAACTAAACGCAACTTATTTCTCTTTTAATATTCTCATCAACAACTTAATTAGGTTTTTTCCAATGTTGATTTGACATAGGTACCTAGATTCAACCCCCTATAGCCAAGGTGGCAAGTTTTAAAATGAAAACCCTTAAATGACATCCGATATAGGTATTTACTGTATCACGTTTAAGGATACAGCCATAGGGATACAGCACTTAGGTAATGATTAGGAAAACTGAAAACTAGTGAAAACTGTTTTGTTCTTACCTTAAAACATAGGCATCAATATGATCATTTTTCACAGAACTTATGATTTCACATCTGACAATTTTCAAAAGAGATTCCAGTTTTGATCTAAAAAGAAATATTAACGTTAATTGCAATTAATTATAATTAAAAATACACCCTCAACATAAGCTTCTAGACCTCCAAACTCGTCGGCTTTCAGGGCCTTTTTCAAATAAAAATAAAATAAACAAAAATCAGCTGATGGGTTGACTCTTAGAATGTGACTTGCCAGTCAATAAACGAGAGCGAAAATCAATAGCAGAACAAAATAGTTCACATCTAACCTCAGTCTAAAACCATGCCCTAATACATCTATATAAATAAATACCGGCTTTTTTCGTTGGCATTTAAAATAAAGTACGAACCTTGGAATTTTGCGTAGATCTGAATTTTTCTCGTTGGCATCGTGCGTCGCGAACCAAATTTCCAATAGTTTTTCGACTCCTTCGAAAAATTGATCGGCATCGTCGCTCATTTGACTCAATTCACTCATTGTTTCGTCTGAAGCCATTTGATATGATGCACTCGCGGAAACAAACCGAAAATTTATGGGATAAAAATGTTTCGCTCGCGGCTTTTTGTTCCCAGGCCAGGCCGGCTCTGTGCGCGCGCAAACCTTATTGGTCCGCGCGATCGAAATTCGAATAAAAAGAGGTTCCTAGGTTCTCAATTTTGATAAAACTATTTCGTTTATTTTAATATTTAGGGTTCCATAATAAGGTTTTTATCACCACACCATTTGGTAATTTACAGTTTAGCAAATATTGATTCCTCTAATTAATGTATTCTATGGAAATTTCCCTTCATTATTATATCAGAATATCCCATAAAATTATTCGTTGCCTTTATTTCCATTTTCAAGGACCCTACCTATAATTACCTACCTAATAAGGAAGAGCAAGAAAACCCATTACCAGAAGATTCATTATATCATATCTACACTTCTTAAAGAGAAGTTCGGACTTTAATCAGGGAGTTTTGGGAGTTTTGGTAGGTAAAGAAGAAAAAGATGCCGATGAAAAAATAACCAACAACAACTTAACAAGCAATAGCTGCAAAAAAGCTTTGCTCAATCAGTTTTACATTTTTACCTCAGAAGTTGTTATCCCGCCATTGCGGTACCTAAACTTGAACAGGTTCTGAGGTTTCTGTATGTTGGAAAGATCTTTCAGTATCCTTCCACAGTGGCACACCCAATTAAATGTCTTTTGAAGTCTAGTACCTATTTGATTCTGATGCAAAGCAACGACATCCTTTAAGAATTTCCAATCGTGAATTTTCAAGTCATCAAGCAGTGTTAAGAGAGATTTACAACACTGCCCCATTTCTTATGTTTGAAACAAAAAGCTTCTCCTGATCGCACCTAGTTGGTGAATTCTTGATTGTATGGGGCCAGTCTATCTACGTTTTTATTTATTAGCTTTATGAGAATGTCTATTGTTAAATCCTGTACATAAAGTCGTTGATCTTCCTTAACGATCCTGTATAGCCCTTTCCGCAATCTTTGGCTCAGGCTCAATCCCAATCCTCTCTTTCGCTGTGGCTCATACAACCAAATCAGATGGCGTCGCCATTATTAAACGTGTTCAATGACTGCCTTATGTCGAGTCTCATGCTGTCGCTGCTAATGACCTATTTCTGGCAAAGTCATAAAGTACTCCTGGGTCTCAGGGTCGGATTAAGGTCTTTTGGGGCCTGGGGCTATTTTCACAAAAAGGGCCCCTAGCTCCCTGAAATAAATTCAAACGTCACTCAAACAAAACTTTACCTTGCAGGTGCATTTATTACAGTGACTTTATATAGGACAGTGGGTTGTCTCATTTTTGATTGGTTCTCAGAATTACGTAGTTCATCCGCCATGTTTTGACAAAAGGAATTTGTTTTTATCATTTAGCCCGGAATTACAAAAGTTCTGCATCACCAAGATACAAATGCAGGTCCTGCAAGTCTGACTTTTCGTTACAGAAGCAGAATGCATTTGCAAGTCGCCTGCAAATTTGGGCACGGTGAAACGGTCCCGCAAGTCCTTGCTATCACTTTGACAACTTTGACATTTAAAACTGGTAAATCAGTAGCGCCCAAACACTTTTTTCCGATAAATATGACGAAATTGCAAATTTTTTCTGTAATTTGCTCGTTTCTGCAAATAGAGCACATATGCAAGTCGGCCATATTTGCAGAACTGCAAATTTGCAGAACTGCAAATTTGCAGATGCAAATATATTGTAATTTGGCCCTTAATCCTATATGGAGTTTTAAATGAGTTTTATGAATTTTGTTTTGACAAAATATGGAGGGTGGGCCCTATCAAAGTTCCTATTGTCGCCACTGTCTTGTATAAAGTCACTGTAGCTTTTATTACAGTGACTTTATTACCACAGTGGCGACAATTGCTGTCTTATTTTTGATTGGTTCTAAAATCCCATATATTTATATTGAAAACGCCGCCATCTTGTTCCCAACCTCTTGTTACTTTTAAATATGAATATATGAGATTTAGGTGAACATCCATCATAAATCCTGTAAAATAACGTATTTGATGGACCTAATAATGGTCATCAAATACGTCGATTTCAATTTTTTATAATAGATGTCCATTTAAATCCTATATATTAATATTTAAAAGTAACAAGAGGTTGGGAACAAGATGGCGGCGGGACCTCTATTATCGCCACTGTATGTAAAGGTTTATTTAGCCACTGTAGCTTTTATGCGGATAGTGCGCCATCTATCAATAATTATACCAGCTACTCAATAATAATATTATAGGGTAGTGTTGTGTTTGATATAATTGATAGATAATAGATGGCGAAATTGAAATTGTAAAATTATATGCATGATTTCTTCCCCGTGTGAGGTGGTGTTTTGGGGCCCCCCTCATTTCGGGGCCCGGGGCTTTATTTAGTCCCCAAAGCCCCCCCCTTAATCCGGCCCTGCTGGGTGTGAGCCTGTCCTGAAGATCAGCCACGTAGGTTATGCTCTGCTAGTCTACCAAACATTTTATCTACAGGAAGCTTTACTTCTCTTCCATCAGCTAACATCATCGATGGTAAAGCTGATTGTATCGTGCTGAGAGCTTAAACCAGAAGCTAGTGCTCCTCCATAAACATCGAGAGGTATAGGTATTGATTGTTTTCCATACCTTATACTCAAAGTAATCGCATCAGTTGTTTCCATACTTCAGACTCAATAATTCCTTCCCTGATCGGTATGGAATGCCATCGATATCCTGTGTCTGACCCTGACGATGATGTTCTCTAGTAATACTTCAACAACTAAACCCTTCTTGATTAGGAATTGGAACTACTTCCGGCCACTTAGAAAAATAGTCCATAGCAACCATGTACCTATTTGAACCTAGCATTATTAATGCTGCAATTCTCTCTCTCTCAACTGCGTCGTTATTTTTCGGGATCGTGTCTTGGGTCTCCTCTTCAGAGAAGGAGGAAGAAGGTTGCAACGTTCGCATTCTTCTTCAAAAATCCCTACGATAGTTGATGCGATCTCTTACTCGAGACGTCATAGACTCCCAAGTGGTCACCAATCCGACTACTGTGTAGATCTCGTACCGCTCTCTTCACCATGTTCCTTTGGCACAACCATCTGATATAGTCAAGTTACCCTGGATACAAAAATACATACCGTTACTTTGACGTTACTTTATACTTGATTTTTACCATCAGGACTTCCCATTATTATGGAAATCCCTTATGTCGTTTATACACAAAATAACATATAACATAACATAAAATAAGTCATAAGAACGTTGGCTAACTTTTAACCTTAAGTATCTTATTTTATGTGAAAATGCTGATTGGTTGAAAATTATTTCTTATGTTATGTTATGTGTCTTGTGTCTGTATAAACCCACATGTCATCTCGAATGAATAAAGAATCCGAATCCCCATTATCTTTACCGCGTTGAAGCGAAAGTTTTGGCCATCCAGAGAGAGCCCGTACCGCGGTTTCTTCAAGAGAAACAAAAATAGATCCAGAAAAAGTCGAGCAGACCAAAGAACGGTTTGTTGAGGATTTTGGAAAGATTGCGCAACCTTTACACAAACTTACTGAGTGTTGTGTGTTGACGCTTCGCAGGATCAGATCTTTCTCAAATTTGAAGTAACGAAGAAGTAGTCATCGGATATTTTAGTGAATCTCTTGCGAAGAGATATTGTTGTGTCACCCGGAAAGAGCCTCTGGCAGTAGTAAAATCCATTGAGCATTACGACACTTTATTTTATGAATCCATATCAAACATCGCAAAGGAAGACAGTATTGCCAACGCCGGCAACATTTCACGAAGACCATGTATATAGTAGTGTAGTACTAGGTACTCTAACTTGCTCTAACTCTTTCAAATTTTGCCAAAGGCAAGAAGTAAGGGAAACATCTAAAAACTCTAGACTGATCAACAGATAACAGCTAAGTATACTTGAACGGATGCGACGATATATTCAAGGAAGACTTCGAGAAAAAAACAAACTGATGGAACCGAATTGGAAATTCTGGCAAACAAACGGAGCACGACCTTTGGGGGGGGGGGCGCATAATATGTCCAACGAAGGATATTTTTCTTGAAACAGGACACACTTCTTTGAATTCAACTGTGAACTGTAGCACCTTGGATCCTGCTGTCATAAATTATTTCCTCAACTGCAACAAGTACACCAAGCAAGCCTCCCAAGTGTGTCCTCGTTGCCATTGTTTGTTGAAGGTTAAAGATGAGGAATGTAGCTTGTTTGTGGAGTTGTTAAATAATTAATTTTATTCACGACTAATGTATAATGTTAGTATTATACTTGTGATTTTGGCAGTATAATGACATATGTTATTCCACCAGGGAATAATGACGGGTAGCGGGATTAATGGTCATTATTCCTCAAGAGTGTCATTGTCAAACCAAACATGTATAGTGCTTGTGGAAAAGTGATGCACATTTCTTATGGAAAAGTGATCTATGTGGAATTTGGCTGAATTTTTGATATTGTGTAGAGGCAGTCGTCCTTAACAAAAGTTAACATTACGCTAATGTTTAATACCGAACAGTTTTTAAGATATCATTTAAAAACTTTTTTAATATAATACTCTTAAGTATGACGTCACCAATATGCTCGCAGCCCCGAAAATGATTACTATCCTTTCCACTTTCGACTTTGACTATTCTCTTCTCGTTTTAACATTAAGAAATAAAAAAAAACAACAAATGAAATCGCTATATGACTAACATGACATGACGTTGCCGATTGCGGCAGGGCAGGAGCTAGGTGTTGTTTACCCATCCAGGATAATACACAATACACTTGTTTACCTATTTATTTGTCACTAATTGCTATGGCTATCTTTTTCTATTTCTTAATGTTAACAGGAGTAGAGTATAGTCAAAGCGAAAGTGGAAAAGGATAGTAGGTAATCATTTTCGGTGCTGTGAGCGTACAGGTGACGTCATACTGAAGAGTATTATATTAAAAAAGTTTTAAATTAATATCTTAAAAACTGTTCGCTATTAAACATTAGCGCAATGATAAATTTTGTTAAGCAGGACTACCTCTACACAATATCAAAAATTCAGCAAAATTCCACATAGATCACTTTTCCATAAGAAATGTGGGTCCTTTTTGTTCATTGAAAATCTCAAATAAATTAATTTGTCGTAAATAAAGTAGAATATACTACTCGCAATAATGGGCATTATTCCCTCGGAATGTTAATCCCTCGCAGCTAACGCGGCTCAGTTCGTAAATATTCCTCGGGAATAATAGCTATCATTATTGACTCCTGGTATAATCTACTATTATTTACGACGGACATATAATGTAAGTATTATACCTATATATGATTTTGGCAGTATAATGCCTTATATTATTCCCGCAGGGATTAATGGTCATTATTCCCAATCACAAAATTTCTCAAATTAAATAAGTAGTACCATGGAAACAATATAGGTACCTGAACAAACTCAAAAGTGTCATTATCAAACGCGTAGTGCTTATGTATTTGTAAAGATTGCGAATAGAGCTAACATCAAGGTGATCTTGATTCGTAACCCGCTTCTTATGTGGACGTTTTTTCTTTGGTGAATTTAACGCTAAATTGTCCCTAACTTTTTGAGAGATTTTACATTGGATTTTACTCACATTGGTTATACCAATATTCAGTGCAGCTGCAACACGCTGGAAAAATATTCCCAATCAAAGCCCCAGAAGATTTTATATTTGATAGTATCAATATACTTCACCTCTCTAACGATATTTAATGGCAAAAAGTGGCCCCCATTATCTCGTTCCTATTCAAAGTAACTAATTAGAGACGCAACGAGTTTCTGACTCTGACTATTCAATGACTTTGGCATTTTATAGATACACAAATAGGAATAATTTCAAATTATTAAAATCAGTAACCGCAGATTTGCGGCAATATTTGGCAACATAACCCACGAGTGCCAACCTAAATGCCATTTTATCGGCCGATTCGGTTAAATGCCAACAGTGTTCTGTCTTTTTTTAACTAAGGTTGAATGAAAAGGAAAATGAGCTCTCAGCTTGAAACGAATTTCAATTTCTTACAAACAGCAATTGGCAATAATTTCGACGTCATTGATCACGTGCATACACTGTTCAAATAATTTCACTATATCATTATTGACTCGTGAGTCGTGGTATAATCTACTATGATAATGTGTTGTAATTAATAAAATAGTGGCACCCACCTTGCTACCGATAGTAATAGTGTTTTTTAAATTCGTGATTGTCCAAATGGGGCACTCTTCTTCTCTTCTTCCTAGCTGTTCTCTATCCTCAGGTTATAAGGCCTGTCTCAGATTTTGCCAGGTATTTCTATGCTGTGCGACCTGGTACCAGTTTAGTTTCACTTGATGTCGTCGTACCAGCGTTGTTGAGCTCTGCCGACGCTTTTTCGTTCCTCCCAGGGTCTCCATCATCTTATTACTTTTCGGCTCCAGTTGTTGCTTGTGTTTATCTTCTCACTACGTAGCCGGCCCAGTTCCATTTGAGGGCGCATATTCTATATGTCTTTGACCTTTGTTGGGTTTCTTATCCACTCGTTGGTCTTATGATCCCTCAGTGTAATACCTATAATTCTCCTTTCGATTGCTTTCTGATATACTTGCAGCTCATTTAGGATTTTCTTTGTGAGCGAGCGTCCATGTTTCACTTCCATAGGCAACTACCTGATAGAATACATTCATTGTAGAGTTTAGTTTTCAGCTTCAAAGGTAATTTGGACCAGAGTATGTGGCGCATTTTACCATATGCCGCCCATCCCAGTCGTATTCACCTAATAATTTCAAGCTCTTGATTGACTTTACCAAGTATTATTTCCTGTCCTAGATACTTGTAGGAGTTCACTTTTTCCACCTGTTGCCTGTTGGTATTCTATGGATATTGTGTCCCTATCTGTTTGCTCATTTTTCATAAACTCCTGTTTTCATACGTTCATTTCTAATCCGATGTGCTTGGTTTCTTGGTCATTCTTGGAGTAATTATTTCAGCATGATTTCTTCGAAGTCTGTTTTCGTTTGGGCCTATGTCATCAACGAATCTTAAATTATTGAGGTTTTCTCTAGATCAACATATCCTCTATTTTTCCGAATGTAGTTCCTTGAACACATCTTTCGAGGACTGTATTTCTCATAGCTCTTTCTATCGCCCAGAATTCGACAGTGTCGAAAGCTTTCCTTAAATCGATGACTGCTACCTATGTTGTAATGTTAGTTATGTTCGGTCGGCTTTTGATTTAGTATTCTTATTGTGGGAAAATAGTGCTGTAGCTTTTTCTGCCTGGTTTTTCTGCCTGTTTTTTCTTTAGGTTGGTAATCATCTTATTTCCTTTCTAGGCGGTTGGTGATTATTCTCATAAACAGTTTGTACCTATATCTGAGATAGGCGGCTTATGGGTCTATATAGTTTTCCAGATTTGATGGATCTCCTGGGGCACAGTTCTGCAAAATTCAATTTTTTCTAGAGCGTTTTTTACTCTTGAAGGTGGCAGGTGACACGTGCATCCAAACACGTATGCAGGCTGGGTTCGGTAATTGCATCTGCGAGCAAAAAGAGCAAATTTTGATGGAAGTCACGTGATCCGCACTGAAGTTGAGAACCACTTGGATCCTGACAGGGTTTTGAGTTGAGGGTTTCAGCAATTCGGGGTAATGGGTAGATCTTTCCTGCAAAGCTTAAAGTATACCTTATAGATTGTATTCATTCATTCTACAACAGATTCAGGGTACAAATACAAGTATATCGCAGTCAATACGTACCTACCTTCGATTACCTACCTTTCGATGTTTTATTGGATGAGCATTAGCGATCTTGGGATACACTGATGGGTGCCCATTTTCCATCTGGCTTATAGAAGCTCTCAGCACGAATCAATCAACTTTATCATCGATGACGTTCACTGATGGAAGAGAAGTAAAGCTTCCTATAGATCTAATGTTTGGTAGACCAGCAGAACCGATGAAGATGAAGCTCTACTTATTCCAGTTTATGTCGCTGTTCTTCTTTGTAGGATGGCTCAGACTCAAAAGTAGGTAGGTAAGTAATGACTTCGCCAGGAATAGCTTATATGAGCAGTGACAGAATGAGACTCGACAGACGGCAGTCATTTGAGCACATTTAATAATGGCGACGCTAGTTATATCACCCACAGCGAAAGAAAGAAGGGACTGAGCCTGAGCCAAAGATTCCACAGATCAACGACGACTTGGTGTACATGATTTAACTTTCTCATAAAGTCCAACACGTAGACTGGCTCCATCATACAGAGGCGGGAATCAAGAATACACCAACTAGATGTGATCAAGAGAAGCTTCTTGGTGCGAATTAACATCTTTAAGAAAGGGGGCAGTGTTATAAATCTCTCTTAATACTGCCTGATGACTTGAAAATTCACGATTGGAAATTTTCAAAGAATATCCTTGCATCAGAATCAAATACTAGACTTTAAAAGCCACTTGGGTTAGTGCCACTGTGGAAGGACTTTTTAAGGCTACTCGAAGATCTTTTCAGCACGAAAACTGCAAAATAAAACAATTAAATATGTAATTTTTAATTGTTAGAATTAGAAAACAAATAATCGACATCAAAAATTGGTGAAAAATAAAAAGTTTGTCGCACACTGTGCAAAAAACCCTATTTTCAAATTTCAGAGGTTGCCTAGCCGCTAGCGTGGGAAAAACTCTATTTTCAGGAACAGTTCAACAGTTGTAGGAAAAACATATATAATATAGTAAAGGAAGAACAAAACATATAAACCCTTTTCACGTGGCTCCGATTTAACAAACCGCAACATACCTCTCAAATTCGAGTGGTAGATATCCATCAAGGATATCCATCACGTCACTTTGTAACCGGGTTAAAAAACGGTAAGTATGTCATATCTCTAAGCGTTTCGTAACCCGGTTAGTTAAACCGGAACCACGTGAAAAGAACTATTGGTAGGTAAACCTTGACAACCTCTTGGAAAAGACTGTAGAAGTAGAACCAATATTATCTCTCATCTGATTCAGATGAGAGTGATTCAGGGGAAAGTTGCTCAGAGAATTGAAAATTTTTCCGAGTCACTTTTTCGCACACTCTGTTTTCGACCCTTTTTGTGTGGAAACAGAGTACAGTAGGTACAGTCACAGCACTTAAACACAACTCTTTGTCTTACTATCGACTCGCGTTTTAATAATTAACTTTATTCGTGTTTATTGCAAAGCTCTACTGATTATTTGGTATTACACTTTGGTACTATCGAATTCGCTGGACTATTGGCGCGGTGAAGTACCATTTGCCCATTTTCTAGTCCTCAGACAATGTTGCGAGATTGTGCAGAATTTTACCAATTTGAGAGATTATGCCTGCTCTACATAACAAAATAAGTCCATAGTCCACACTTCACCCTTATCGCAAACGACAACAACAAATACTATGGAAAAGTGCGTTTTTTTTTTAAAGATAAAAGTCAAACTGACATTAGGTTGGCAATACAATGTAAAATTGTCAATGCTATCAAATTTTTCATGTAGAAAAGGCTTGTGTTGCCAACATAGTTACTAAATTTTTGACTTGGGGAATTATCTTTAAAAAAAAACAGATTTTAACTTTGATAGTTAGTGTAACTCTACTACTCAAGTGGAAGTTTTGGTAATAAGCTCCATTGGCATTGCTCAATTTACTCGACGCCGTGAAGTTAAGAGCGAGACTACCTTTGAATATAGACCTTGCGTTCGGTATTTTGCTCAAAGAGCAGAGCGGGCTGAGCGGAGCCGTAATCACGTGACCATTGAGCGAACAGAGCAGTTGAAAGCTGTATTAAAGTGCCAGAAATTTTAATAAACGAACGCTAATGAGGCTGCACCGAGTACACTTTTTAAATAAACGAACGGTAAAGTCAAGCTCGGAGAACTCGGACCAAAATAACGAACGCACGGAGAGACTACCTACGGACTACGGAGCACTTAGAGTGAACGGAGTGACTCCGAGCAAGCCGAAACTAGCTATCGATGTCAATTAGAAATATCGATACTTTTGTTTTGAAAACGATGATCCAAAGCACATCCTTAGTCCTGTCAGCTGTTTGCTGTTGTGTGCTGTGTTGTTTTGTGCTTTTGACAACTTTTCCTGGGCCTTGTTGGGGGCCCATTTTCCTCATTTATCTATTTTTGTCCCAGAAAAACCCGAAGTATTTTTATGAAGCCGCCCGCAAAAACAATGCCAATTGTTCCTTTTCATTTAATTCAATTTTAAATTTAAATGGTCCTCCCTCTAGGCCAATGACGGCTGTGAATTGTGAAACGTTACCCAGGATTGAAAATGTTATCCATTATTTGGCCTATTTTTAGTATTTTTCTCTCTAGAGTTTAGGATATTGGGAAATTATTTGAAGCGATGGCTCACAGGCGAGGTTCAATTTTTAGAGATTTGTGGGACAGGCAGTACAGTTCTGATGCTAGAAGTATTTCTACTACGGCTAAAGGTAAGGAGAAAGTATAAACTATAAACTAAACTATAAATTTAAAACTATTTTCAGTGGACATACTTTGCCCAAGAAACTGACAAATTACCATTGCCTTTACAGAGAGCTTTTTAAGTGTAAACCGAGGGGTTTTTCACCTAACAAAATTTTTACACCGATTAACAGTACTAACTGAGATATTTCCATGTATTAACAGATATTTCTAGGTACCTAATAACAAGTTATTGCCAACTACTTCCATTTATTAACAAAATTGAGAACAAAATATTTCCACATATTGCCAGGTATTTTCCTAGTGTAATCACATATTACCAGGTATTGCCATACTATTGACAGACTGAAATCAAATATAGGGTGGTCCAAAAAAAAACGGCATTTTGTTTTTGAGCTGTAACTTTTTTATTTGTTGACCAATTTTCTTTTGTTTTGGCTTGTTTGAAAGAGAAATGAACAGACTAACGAATCACGGTAAAACTTTTGACATTTGCAAAAAATCCAAAATGGCGAACTCCTTCAAAAATTGCCTAGTTTTGGATAGCGCTGGAACTTTTTTGTGACACCCTGTATAAGTTTTTTTAATAAATTCTTAAAGTTCATCATTTTGCGAATATTTTAAGACCTTGACGGAATAAATCGGTTGAAAACTAAGTGAAATATTGAATTTTTTGTAATATCGAAAGATAAATAGATAGGATAAGGATTCGAAATGAAGATTTTGACTGGTTGAGAAAAAAATTTAAGATTTCCCAGTTCCTTCAACATAGCCAATTTTGAAAAAGTTAACGATAAGTTTTCCAACAATACGACTAATATTTTTATTTATAAATTTTGAAAAATAAAGTAAACACATTTAAGGGGCAATATGCCCTCCGTGGGCCTCAATAACCCATGCTAAACGTCTACGCCAAGAATCGATAGAATTGGCAATGTTACGTTGTTCCAGCCGTTTTCCCCAACACTCAATGATTCGGTTGCGCAGCTATTGAACGTAGCCCCATTTCCGTGGACTTTTTCTTCCAAGTCCCGCTATAAAAAGTAATCGCAGGAATTCAAATCTGGGCTATAAGTCGGCCAGCGGCCAGTCAACAGGCTCTATAAAATTCGCAACTTGCTCTCTTAGATAGTTGATAGTAAAGTTTATTTATTTATTTATTTATTTATTTACGGGAAAACCCCATTAACTGTTAAAATACAATTTAAGAAAAAATATAAAGAATAAAGCATAAGTTAGGTACTATATTATAACTATAACTACATAAATAATAAATATTATTTAACTATAAAAATTAATACTACACAATAATATAAAACAAATCAAGTACAGCCAAAAATGATCTTTTAAGTAAGTAGGTATTAGTATTAGTAAAAGTATGTAGGTCTTATGAAAAATATCTTGATCTTGATACTTAATGAGTAGTTAACATATGGAAACATAAAATAGAATTAGGTACAACAAATAATACACAAACCAGAATTGACCCTGTTATACAAAAAATATCACATATTCTTCAGGTACGTTTTTAATTGACCTAGGGTCATATCAAATATATCAAATCAAATCAAATCAAAAAACTTTATTGTCCAAAAAATTATGCAAATTCCATTGACAAAGCAAAAAAAAAAAAAAGTCTAAAATTAATTTCCTATATCCTAAAAATGTATACTAAGTTAAAATTTAGATGTCAGTGTTGAGAGTAAAAATAAGACAAAAAACTAGAAAGACAAGCAATAAAATAACAGTGAGAATTCTATATACAATCAACAACACCTGAAAAGTTTACAATACATAAATAAAAGAACATTATCATGGGCTAGATTTGATAGCGTCCAGATACCTAAGCAAATCCAACACAGAACCGACGAGTTAGCGCGGGATGGTAGCAAAATTTCTAAAAAACAATCATCACTATAAATAAAGTCAAACACTACATGAATCAGTTAAAGCCTATTAAAAATAAATAATTTAGTAATTGAAAAATTGAAAATATCACAGTTTAAGAATCACAGTTTAAAGATCACAGTAAAAGATTAGTCTGAGTAGAATTCCCCAAGACTGTAATAGGCTTTGGTTTCCAGAAATCTCTTTAAAGTTTTTCTAAATTGTCCATAGTCCTCCACACCCTTGATTTCGTCTGGCAGCTTGTTGAAGATCTTTATGCTCTCATATATAATAGAATTTTTCGTTAAGGCAAATTTCGGAATGGGTAATGGAAAATTTTGGTTGCGTAGGTTGTAACCAGTGTCTCTCACTGTATCATTATTTTTAAATTTTTTAAATATTAGACAGGCCGTTTCCAAAAGGAATATGCAGGGAACTGTCAAAATTCTTTCCCGTTTAAAAATCAATATTTAAGTTATTAATTAATAGACATATATCTGTCAATAGGATTATTTCCACCATATGTTGTGCGGTGAAAAGGTATGAGAAATGTTGGGTGTTGCCGCAAACAGGACTACACATTTAAACTGTCCCACTTAATAAATTTAGAGCCCGTGCTGAAATCCGAAAAATTTGGTTCAGTGATGGGAAAATTTTTACCTTATCCGGAGTAAAGAATTCGCAAAAAGACCAACTACGAATTTCCCTCCAAGCTTGAAAAGCGGATAAAGGAAAAGAAAAATTCAGCAGTTATTTAATAGTATTATCTATCTACAGCAATTTCTCGGAGCCACAAAGCACAACTAATTATTATCGACCAAGGAGTTCGCCTGGATTCACGCAAGTATTGTCAGCTTGTGTTCGCCATATGCTATCCGAAAGAACCTTGATCCGAAATTGAACAGCTCAAACCTCAAGACTACACTTTTATTCAGTTATTTCATAACTAGTTAACATTTATCATCCAGATTTTGGTTCTCACAAAAACTTTGATAAAATTGTACGTTTTTGTATTTCTCTTTTTATGAGATAAAGGTGATAGATACTGTTTGTATACAAGATGGAGCCAGGTGACATAGTAGCCGCTTTACTCTCAACTATCTAAGAGAGCAAGTTGCGGATTTCATAAAGCCCGTTGACTGGCCGCTGGCCGCATTATAGCCCAGATTTGAATCCCTGCGATTACTTTTTATAGGGGGACTCGGAAGAAAAAGTCCACGGAAATGGGGCTACGTTCGATAATTTAGAAGAGCTGCGCAACCGAATCATTGAGTGTTGGGGAGAACTGCTGGAACAACCTAACATTGCCAATTCTATCGATTCTTGGCGCAGACGTTTAGCATGGGTTGCTAAGGCCCAGGGAGGGCATATCGCCTCTTGCCGCTCAAATGTGTTTACTTTATTTTTTAAAATTTATAAATAAAAATATTAGTCGTATTGTTAGAAAACTTATCGTTAACTTTTTCAAAATTGGCTATATTAAAAGAACTGGGAAATCTGAATTTTTTCTTATCAACAGTCAAAATCTTTATTTCGAATCCTTATCCTATCTATTTATCTTTCGAACAAGCCCGAAATAGAAAAAATATGTGGAGTAGAAAAAAAAATTCTAGCTGAAATAGTATATCCTAGATTTTGCTGTCAATATAAAAAATTGAAATTCGATGTTACAAAAAACTCAATATTTCACTTAGTTTTCAACCGATTTTTTCTGTCGAGGTCTTAAAATGTTCGCAAAATGATGAACTTTGAGAATTTATTAAAAAAACTTATACAGGGTGTCACAAAAAATTTCCAGCGCTATCCAAAACTAGGCAATTTTTGAAGGACTCCGCCATTTTGGATTTTTTTCAAATGTCAAAAGTTTCACTCTGATTCGTTAGCCTGTTCGTTTCTCTTTCAAACAAGCCAAAACAAAAGAAAATTGGTCAACAAATAAAAAAGTTACAGCTCAAAAACAAAATTCCGTTTTTTTTTGGACCACCCTATATTTGTCTTACCAGAATTCTAGGCAGGGTTGGCAGGATATAATATATCAGTGATAAATATCTTGATATACAGGGTGTCCCACAATCAGCGTTACAGGCCATAACTTTCTTATTTTTAGAAATAAAAATTTGAAAAAAAAAATGACTAATGGTTAATTAGGCTCTCTTCAAAAATATAAAAAAATCTTCCCCTGACAAAATCATCCCTTATTTACAACCCTTCACTTTTTTTTTTCAAATGGCACCCCTAATTTTTTTTTTTTTTTTGAGAAGTTCATGAAATTCAATGATGTATGAAAAGTTTGTTTTTCCTTGTTTCGTTGGAAAAAAAAAATCAAAAATGAAAATAATAAGAATGGGGTTCTATTTGAAAAAAAAGGCAAGAGTTGTTTTTAGGGGATGAGTTTGTAAGGGAAGATTTTTTTAATATTCTTAAAAAGGGGTTAATTTGCACACAATTAATTTTTTTTGTCATATTTTTATTTTTGTAGAAAAAAATGTGATTGCCTGTATAAGACTAAGGGTGGGACACCCATTTTTTTCCCCCAAGAGACATGGGAAAACAAACTTTTTATACACCATACAAATTTGTAATTTCATAAGCTTCTCAAAAATAAAAAAAAATAATAGGAGTGCCATTTGAAAAAAAAAAGTCAAGGGTTGTAAATAGGGGATGATTTTTTAATATTTATGAAGAGAGCTTAATTAGCCCTTAATAATTTTTTTTGTTTCAAATTTTTTTGAAAATAAGAAAGTTATGGCTTCGGTTATGGCCTGTAACGTTGATTGTGGGACACCCTGTATATCTTGATAAATATCATGATATTTATGCATAAATATCTTGATATAGGTATATCAATAATATGTATTTGTATGGCCTTTTTTTTTCTATTTTATAGTTTTATTATTTTATTTCTGAGAAGGAAATCACAGCGATTTTATTTATTTTTATTTGTGTATAGGGACCGGTCACAAATTGAAATTCGCGACCCCTAGTGAGAGATGTCAAAAGTTTTTGTATTAATATTTTGTCAAATTTGCACTACAATTTCGAAAAATGGAGCTGGAAATACATTTTGGTTTCCGAAATATCAAATTTAATCACCACGAAGCTGCATACAAAAAAGGTGTGGCTCTAGTGAAAGCTGAACATATATTGCAAGTAGTTGAACGAAAAGTTGGAGGAGACTTATCCATTTTGAAAGGGCATGTTATGCGCCAAACCTCCATAAACAGCTCTCCTTATGCTGTTGAGCTACAGGTAGATATAACAATAAAATGGATGCTATAAATCCTCGACTGTCTTTCTGGCTCCCACATTTTAGTACTTTTTGAATTGGATCTTAGAACGATTAAGAGTAAAGTAACTACAGGCTTTTTTTTCCCCAAGATAAATTTTGACATCCTCAACTTTGAAACATAAACAATGCCGCTTATTGGTCGCAGCATGCCATTTGCACTGATAGCAATTTCCATTTGTCGAACCAGTGAAAAAAAAAAATGTATCCTTATGCTTACATGTTACATGCTTTTAGAAAAAGATGCGGATACACTCACTGCGCACTGACTGGCAAATGGAAATCACCATGATGTCAACCTGCAGGGACACCTCATTTTGCGACCAATCAGAGCCAAGAGGTATTGTTTATGTTTCAAAGTTGACAATGTCAAAATCTATTTTATGAAAAAAAAACACCATAAATCAATACGAAAACTCAGTGTATAGTTCCTGTGTCTTTCCTGATCATGGGACCGACTAGGAAAACTGTAGAAGTGAATATTTCCACTTGTGTTGGCATAATTATTGCCACAGTTAACAACACAACAATTTGTGAAACTGTTCCTGGGTAAAGGCATGACAAGTAGTGGGTATGCACAATAGCCTGAATAAATGATAATAAAAAGTGTTTGGCAAATAATAATTACAAGAAAAAAAGTGAAATTAAATACAATTTTTCCGTGTAAACAACCATACCTTTATAATGAAAAATATTTCGCTTTGAAATCGTTTTTAATAAAAAAAAAATACATTTGTGTAAATGGAATCAAGCACTTGCCATAATACAAGAACTTACATTGCTGTCGAAAGAGGGCGCTACTGTAGTTTATGGACGGACTCTATAGGTATAAGAAATATTAGGTTTTTAGGGTGGGTATCATGAAACTATTTTGACAGATACCTAAAAGTTAACTTCAGGAATTACTATGAGAAGTAATGTCATTCCAGAAGTTGACTTCTAATTATTCTGTCAAAATAGTTTTATAATACCCGCCCTAAGTTGTAGATTTCTTATAATTAAAAATATAAATAAATATCCAAATTTTGATATACAGGGTGAGTTACTAAGCGCGCGGTGGTCCATATCTCCTATACTAACGGAGATCGACAAGAAAACTAAATACAAAACTTGTAGTACTTAACAGACAGAAGACAACTTGTGAAATTGAATGGAAAAATGTCTGAGCAAATTTCCAATGAGTTGGGAGTTCCGCAGGGGAGTGTGTTGGCCCCTATTTTGTTTGTTCTTTACATCTTTTCGCTGACGATACCTTGTTTTATGGATCTTCTGAAAACATTGAACATTTAGTTATCAAAATAAATACTGTTCTAGGGAAAATTGATCAGTATTGCAAGAGAAATTTTCTTAAGGTTAACAAGAGTAAAACAAACTATATTCTAATCGCAAAGGAAAGCATAAAGCAGTTATTTCTGGTTAACCAACATAATATCGTAATGGGTGATGAGGCTTTAGTTAGTGTCAAAAAAATTAAATATCTAGGTGTAGTTATAGACGACAAAATGTCATTTAAGGAGCACTGCAACTTAACTATCTCAAAAATAAGCTATGGAATTAGTCACCTTAGCAGATGTTCGCATAGTTTATCAAGATGGTCAAGATTAGTAGTTTTTAATGCATTGGTGTTACCACACTTTACATACTGTGCAACAATTTTGTATTTGTTGCAGCAAAATGAAATAAACCGCTTACAGAAAATGCAAAACCGCGCTATGAGAATAATACTATCATGTGATAAGTACACCTCCATTAAGACCATGCTTAGACAACTGCAATGGCTCCCTGTGCAGGAATTTTTTCGGTACAACGTCTTAATTTTCATTTTCAAAATAAAAGTAGGTAATGCACCCTCCTATTTGAAAAACAAATTAACAGTTAACAACCACGTCCACGGTCATAATACAAGGCAGCAGCAGAACTTCTATATACAACGTAGAAATAAAAAGCTTGCTGGAAATTCTGTTTTTTTTAAAGGTCTGGATGATTTTAATAAGTTACCTAATAATATTAAAAATAGTTTATCTCTGAATGGTTTCAAGAAAAATTTAAAATTGTTTTTTCTTAGGAAAAATGATCTTGTTTCCTAAGTCAACATAGTCTTTGTGCATTTAACAAGACATCTTGATCAGGTTTTTGTCCATTTTTGTCCATTCTGACTCTTGTCTTTATCCATTTCAATAATTGTACAATTGTATTTTGCAAGGATGTTTTTTATTGTTTTCTTATGATTTCCGTTTATATTGATTGATTGATTGTTTCTGTTAGTAATGTGATTTGCTTTGTAAAATGCTAAAACTGTGAAATTTGATTAAAAAATTTATATGCTAAGTAATTGTGACATACTGGATGGTTGATCCTGTGATAACTTTTAAATTACTGTATTGTTTGTGATCAGTTTTGCTCTGTTGGTTTATTTATTTTATGAATTATTTTACATTTTATTTTTTAGTTACTTTTCAAGTTGTATATACAGGGTGGGGACTTTAACTGGAACTAATTCGCTAGAGCCTTCGGATAAAATATGTGGACAAAGCGCAAAAACACGTCGATCAAGATTTTTTTTTTGAAATTTTTCCATATTAATTTTTTTATACAGGGTGTTCCAAGAACAGCTGTACGGTTATCAACTTTATTTTTCCAAATGGTAGCCCCTGTATATTATGACATTTCTGGATTCTGCTGAAAATTCTAGACATATTTCATGTACAATGTTATATACCTATCTTTAACTGTTTCGGAAATATTGACAGTTGAAAATTGACTGTTTTGCAACTTTGACCGGCTGTAAAACCTAAACGGTTAATTTTAGAGGAAAACCAGTTTTACATTCCTGTCTCAGATTTTCATAAACTATCATTTGACACTAACTTTGAATTTAACTGGAGATTAAATTTAACCGGAATTTTTAATCACGGATTAACTTCAAAGTTGGTGTCAAATGATAGTTTATGAAAATCTAAGATAGGAATGTGAAATCCGTTTTCTTCTAAAATTAACCGTTCAGGTTTTATAGCCTGTCAAAATTGCAAAAAAATCAATTTTCAACTGTCAATATTTCTGAAACAGTTGAAGGTATATGACATTATACATGAAATATGTCAAAAATTTCCCGCAGAATCCATAATTGTCATAATATACAGGCTGATCCATTTGAAAAAACAAAGTTGATAGCAGCGGAGCTATTTTTGAGACACCCTGTATAATGAAAAATATATCAAAAAAATTTAAAACAAAATTGATGTATCTGTATTTTTCAAAAATTCTACCGTTTTCAAAATAATGAATTTATCCGTTACATTACGGACACGCTGTATATCGATATATATCGGATAATTGGATATTTATATAAATATCATGATATTTGCCAACCCTGATTCTAGGTATTGACATATCCACAGGTATCAACCAATGACATTAACATATATTGCCTAGATATCTACAAGTATTGACATATATTACCTACATAATTAACAAGGAGGTATCGCATAGTCATAGTATTGACACTATTGACATAGTATTTACCTGGTATTGACATATATTAACCAGTGATTTGTACACCAATTAACAAGGTGATAAACGATAAACCCCTCGGTGTAAACTATTCAATCATATTGTAAAACAATAAGCATAACATGTAGTAATTTTTACAGACAATAAAAACCTTGATAAAAACTAAAAACTAATAACAAAACAGTCACACGGCAGATTTAATTCGACTTCTAAAACTTTCCAATCCAATATTGGAAAGATCTAAAAGTACTATTGATGGTATAAACACTTGAATTTTGAAACTAGCATTTGAAGTCATTGGTAACAGATTTATTTCTATAACTGCTTGAACTAATGAACCAAAGTTAAGAAACTGGATGTTTTCTGTTATTGTCTAGTCCCTGTCTAGTGGTACTGCTAAGCGCTAGCAACATCAACCAATTAATTGGTGGCAAAATAATATGAAAAACTCTTTGGATGAAGAAAACAATTTTGTGTTGAGTTTGTTGGTTGCATGTATCTTTCACCCAACAACTCCAGTTCGAGCTCCAGTTATGAACTTTTTTTTGGAAATCTGGAAAATTCATTTGATTCTATCCAGGAGACCCATCTGATCTCTGAAATTTTATTCTTGGGAGATTTTAATGTTCATAACTCAGAGTGGCTTCTGTTCCAAAACAAAAAACAATCCATGCTGGGAGGATTGCTGAAGCCGAGGCTGAAGCATTTGCCAGTTCACACGGCCTAACGCAGTTGGTAGAAGAGCCCATACATATTCCCGATTCCATCAATTTACTCGATTTGTTTGGGGCTTCGTAGGACCAACACCAAGACAGTCTTGGTCTTGGTCTCGAAAAATAAATGAGGTGTTAGTCTGGTCTTGGTCTTGATGTTTCAACTGACTCAGTCTTGGTCTTGGTCTTGATAGTCTTGAAAAAAATGTATGCCTACCAAATTCTTAAAATATACATATAATAATAACACATAATGACAGAGCAGAGATGGGTTTAGAACCAGAAAAAATTATGCTGACATTTGGTCTTCTTCACAGGCTATTTTTACCAGCAACAGCGTTTCATGTCAAAAAATACCGCATAAAGCATTTCACAACACAGAGGAACAAACAAACATCAATTCTTAACTTAGAATTTTTATTAACGGGACAGGAAAGTTGACAAACACACTATAAAATTGCCATTCTGTGCTGAGGAAAAAATAAATTTCTATTTGAACCATAAGAATAAACCTACCTCACCCTACCTGAACATTCAGGCCAAACAAAGGTGTTTCAGAACCCTCTCGTGAATTTGAAAAAATAATAAATTTGATGCATTATTTTTCTAAATATTGAGTCGATTTTTCTTTTCAAGACCAAGTCTTTGGTCTTGAGCATCAAGTCTTGGTCTTGGTCTTGAGAAGATTTATTAAGTCTTGGTCTTGGTCTTGGTTTTAGTCCTGCTACCAAGACCAAGACTAGTCTTGTAGTTTTGCGAAGCCCAAGTTGGATATGTTTGCACCTTTGGGCAAATCAGACCACAACTTGATTTAATAATCTCTTTAGTTCTTCAACAAGGAGTCATTGGGGGAAAAAATATATCACAAACGTGTAGTACTATGGTGACCAATTTCAATATTGTGCGTGTTTGTATTGAGTATTGTTATTTTAAATGCTTTATGTATGTTTGAACCTTTTCCTCCTCCTTGTTACTCAAGAACAAATAAACAATTGTGAAACAAATTTTTACTTTTTCCTCGATTCCAGATGACCTATCTATGGTTCAACGTCTCGGCGTCATCAAAAGCTTGCCGGTACATAGGGGCTGCGTAAATACCATATGCTGGAACGACAGAGGCAACTTGCTTTTGTCCGGCTCCGACGACCAGCACTTGGTCATCACTAACGGCTTCAATTATAAAGTCGAAGAGAACTATTGCACCAGTCACAAAGCGAATATATTTAGCGCAAAATTTTTGCCTTACACCAATGACACACAGATTGTTAGTTGTTCCGGGGATGGACTTGTTTTGCATAGCGATTTGCATTACGAACATGAAACCTATCACAATCAGTTTCATTGTCACGGCGGTACTACTACCTATGAAATTGTTACGGTGCCTGATAGTCCTCATTCTTTTATGAGCTGTGGAGAGGATGGTACTGTCAGGTGGTTTGATTTAAGGGAGAAAAGCAGGTAAATATTAATGTGAAATCTTGACAATCATAAATTAATATCATCTAATTTCTAGTTGTTCCCAACACAAATGCAAAGACAACGTGATTGTGTCTTGTCAAAGAGCCATTACTTCTTTGGTTATTAATCCGAGAGCTACTCATCAATTAGCCGCTGGTTGTGCCGATACAACAGTAAGAATTTACGACAGAAGATTTTTAAGTGTCACTCCAGGAGGTAGATTTGAAAAAAATGTAATCCAAAAAAATTCATTTGTGTGTTTCAGAACATTTACTGGCCCAACCGTTTTGCACTTTCGCAGCACCCAAAATTGGAGATGAACGTTACTACAGAATCACTTCATTAAGTTATGACAGAGATGGCAAGGAAATGCTCGTCAGTTACTCTTCCGATTATTTATATCTTTTTAACCTAAAGGTAATCACAGTTTTTATTGCTCTAGCAATTGCCAAAAAAAGTGTATCAACTGTATTTTTATAGGAAAGCAATGCTGTTGCCACAGAACTTAAGAAACCCGTTATGCGGCCCTGGGATAGATATAGAGCTGCAGCCAGGGCTGCTCGAGCCAAACGGGAACGAGTTTCACCGCCTCCTGTTAGAAGATTGAGATTGAGAGGCGATTGGTCAGATACAGGACCGGATGCTCGACCTGAAAGGGATACTACTAGTACTTTTGGTAAGGAATTAGTGATATTTAGGGGGCTAGTATCATTGATTTTTTTACTTTATGCTGTTTGTGTTAAATATTTCTTTATTTGATTTGAGTGTGCAATATAATCATGCCTCTGAATAATCACGCCTGTCCACATTCTTCATTTCGCAATGTTGCCGGATTTTTTTCTATTTCAAAATACTACACATACCCATATTTCAAAAAAATATGTGAGCAGCTTGCTTATTATTGTTTCTGTTAAGTTTGACAAAGCAGCAAATTCCTTTGCAGTGTGCCGTCTGGCTTGCCAGACTATATTTATATTCATGTTACCGACAGCTACGTGGCGGAAAAGTTACTGATAATTGATCAAAAATCATCAAAAATTGAAGTTGATCATTGAAGAAATGAACAATAGAAATAATTAGTACCTACTCCCAAAGTAGAATACAAATACCTTGAGTTGAATTTAAAAAATTTGGTGAAGATTTATGATAATGGTTGCTCTTTCGGAGTCAGTTTCCCAGAATTGAGACAGATCCAGACATCAAAGATGAAGATACAGCTGAAAACTAATAAAAAGTGGTTGAAAGTTCAAAGGCCCAATTTGGATAGCAAGATATTTTTATGTGAGGGAACTTTTAAAATTGATTTCTAGCTATTTGAATAAAAGGTACTTGTTCATCTTTTAAGAACTAGATTGAGTCACAACTCTGTGCTTTGGAGATGCTTTGAGTGAATTTGGATATATGTGCTTCCATTTTCTATCTATTGGTCAAATCATGTTTCGAGGAAGATAAGAAAGTACCAATCGAGTACCTATGAACAGTATAATCTGTGCACCCAGAGGCTACCCATAAGTTGTAAAACTCGGCATGGCGAGAAATCATGCGAAATATAACAAAGTCAAACTTAGGGCGGGCTCATCTAATGTTGTGTATACATTGTCTCCAATAATGTTCGCTACATATGGGAAAATTTTTAATTTCTAGGATATGAAATTTTTTCTTATATGCGATCGATCCTGCATGTCCGATAACCTTACTGTTATGACGGCAACTTCATGAGCATATCTATAGCGAAAAACAAGTAATTTCCTATTTTTTGTTGCTTTTGCTTCAAATTTCGCATACAGCCCTAAAACAGAATTCTAATCACTTTTTCAAATAAATATTTTGCCATCTAACCCCACTTTTCGCGGTTCAATACCTAATTTTTCCCATATTGTAACGAACAGTGATTTACGTAGCCTGCGCATTAGAAGTTTTTGAGCTTGCAGAGGACTTAGAAACTTCAAATTTGGTTTGTAGCCATAATCAATCGTTCCAGTGTCACCTAGAATATGTTCAGATCTTCAACTATACAGGGTGTAATGTAAGCACTAACAATCCTATTTCAAATAGAAACTCGCATCTTTTTCAACATAGTTCGGTCGGCCGGCAATTTTGAGTTTGGTCCACCCAAGTTCTGTCAATTTATCTCCTATAGTTTTTGACATAAATATCATTTTTTGTTTCAAATTCCCGCTGCAGTTGTTTAGGAAAAACAAGGTTTCTGGAAAACACTTCCAAAATAATAAACCATCTGGAAATACATATACCTAAGCGAATCACAGAATCGGAAAATTTCGAAGAAAACTCTTGGCTTCAAGATTTATGAGCCAATGAAGCTTCTTTTCAAATCTCTCTCTAGATTTGAGGCTCAGAAAAAATATGAGCCAATCATAGAATCTGATAGTTAAAGTGCTCAAAAACTGTATCTTTGTCATCTGAACTGCTGTATTTTAGCTCTAAATTTGACAAAATCATAATAGATGTAAATAAGATGAAACTTTTTATTGAAAATTTCATTTTTATAATCTTCAAAATCTTGTTAATTTAAAATACACATGACATTTTTCTGAATCTGAGATATCTGGAAATATAGGCAAATCACAAAATCTGAAAAAACTAAAAAAAACTAAAGTTAGAATTAATAACTATAAATCTTTGATTACCTATTCACATTTGTCTTATCTTCATTATACAAAATAGAAATCCTAAGAAAAAATAGTCAAAAAATAATTAATAATCAAACAATTATTCTTTTAAATACAGGATACAACAGAGGTAAAAATCGAAAGGAACTTTTCTTGAGATAGTTGCCTACTAGTAGTAACAATAATGAATAAACATACAATTTTCTCAAGTTGAGTATACACACAAAAACACTAAAACCCCCTAGAAATTTTTAGGTAAAAATAATAATTGGCGTGTGTTCCCTTTCGTAGGTGGTCAATATCATATTTTGCACATGTTTTATAGACTTGAACAACATTTCTGGGGTCGCTTTAGACAAGGTACCATTCCACAGTTTCTGCTGTTGGTGTTCTTCAAGCCCGTTTGTCATGAAAACTTTTTGATATACCCCAAATCAGTTCTATGGCGTTGAACTGGCAGTGGTAAGGTGGCAAGTGTGGAACTTCTTGGCCATACTTGAATGCTATTTCATCGATAACATGCCAGTACAAGTCTGTTTTTACCTTTGCTAATAGGCCAGCCTTTAAATTTAAACTGTCATTCGGAATTCCACGATTATTCAACCACTGCCTTAATTGTCCTTTTGTGGAAGAGGAGTTTGCAAATGTTTCATTTCGTCTGCTGTGGTATGAGGCATTAGGATCTACATTTTTATTTAAGAGGGTTCTTCAAGTCTTTTCTGAAAACTTTCTACAAACCGCTCTTCAAGTGGTAGTGAACTGTTGTAAGAACGGTAAGAACCAAAATATGGAGGAAAAGGAGATAAATAACGCGGAGAAAGACTTATTCTGCCATTTATAAAACTAATAGAATCGGAACTTTCAGAAATTGAAAAATCCCTAGCATTCATGTCAGATGATTTTGATGAGAAGATAAAGCTAATTGAAACACTTAAATCAGAAGTCAAGAACCTAATAGACCACAACCAGAAACTGCAGATGAAAGTACAAGAAAAAGAGGAGGAAATAAACCAAACTGGGATAAAATAATTACCCCGCATTTGGCTATTATGCAGGCACAAACTTTAAATAAAATGCATAAATACATAGTCTTGGTCCCCAAGTCCCGACATTGTGAAAAACATGAGTCTAGGCATCCCGATCTCTACACCTTAATGAAGGTTACTATAAGACAGGAGGACCCAAAACAAGCATGGAAACGTGATGTCTGGCCTAATGGTGCTGTGGTTTCAAAGTTTTTCACCAGGAGGAGGATGCTGCCAGTTCAAGCAGATCCTCAGGCAATATAAAAACAAATAAAATTGACACACATCCCCTTGAAAAAAAGCCGAGAAATAAATCAGAGTTGAGAATTTACTATCAAAATGTTAGAGGCCTTTGATCAACTAGCGTCTTGGCTACGGATTTTGACATACTAATTATACTAAAGTTATAACAGAGTCATGGCTCATGGATGGCATTGAAGATGTTGAAGTATTTGATAACAAATACCGCATTATCAGAAAAGACAGGGATAATGGCAAATCAAGGGGTGGAGGTGTAGCAATTGCAAGAGATAAAAGATATATGGACAAGTCAATTAATCATATATGCACCTGATATATTTATGACTATTCAAAGGGTGATCTTTGCCCTCTTGTACCAACTTTTAAAGGACACTGACTGGCTGGAATTGTCAATACCTGTGTTGATATATTTTATGTTAAGCTTCATTCTTGCATAAATCAAGCTATCCTAAGAAAAAAAAGTTACGAAAAACCAAATAAATCGCGGAAATATCCAGTTTTCTTTTCATTGAATCTAATTAAGAAAATTCAGCAGAAAAATCGATTGCATAGGAAAATCAGAAATGGTAGAGCAAGTTCTATCATAGTCATAGTTGACGAATATAATAGTTTAAGAAATAGTTTCAAGTATAAAACCAAAGAAGATTTTAGATTGTATCACGAAAAAGTTAGATTAAAGGCCAAAAAGGCTACTGGAAGCGACAGTGTTCCAGCCTATATTTATAAAGGGATGTGCAGAATCTTTCTCCGAGTCAATTTTGCTTATTTTTAACTTGGCCTTATGTGAAAATGAATTTCCTCCACCGCCTCAAAAAAGCTTTCATTACACCTGTCCTTAAACGGGTAATGTGAAATGTGTTATAATTGCAGTTGAAATATGTAAAACTGTCTTAAAAGAATATTCGCTGTCATAGCAAGGTAAATTAAGTAGGGTTCTTGTTTCTATTGTTACAGCCCTGAAGATGGTGTGGAGTACACCGAAACGTCGGCATTGATTTCAATATTAAATTAACGTCCAATAAGCCAAAAACTGACTTTCATTTGAAATTGTTGTGGACAAAATTCTAATAAGGTTTAATACTGACTATAAGAATGTTGTTGCTAAGGCGTATAGGTCTTTGGGATTTATTATCAGGAACACACCACACTTCAAGGCCTCTGTCATTTGGGCTCCCCAAGCTGAGGCCAATAATGACCTCAGAAAGTACAAAAAATAATTTTGAGATACCTTTATCTAAAACAACACATCTATTCGTTTATGATATCCTATGCAAGTATCTTAGAAGAATTTGAAATGCAGTTACTGAAAGGCGTAGTATGCACTCTGTTTTGTTTGTGTTTTATATTGTAAATTACATGAGATATAGAGACTGTTCCTTAATTTATAGAATAAAATTTAAGATTCCTAAAATAAAATTAAGAATAACAAACAATGTGACTTTTTATTGTAACTTTGCAGATGTCCAAGGAAAACAGTAAGAAAACACTGAATAACCTATGCGGAAAAAAAAAACGAGCTTGAATCAAAAATATATAGAATTGTAAACCCTAATGGACAGACCCTTGAAAATTATAAGGACAATGCAGATTAATTCAGTTATTATTTTTCAAATGTGGGACTAAAGCTAAAGCATCACAAATACAAAAAAATCAGAACAACGTTTTTCCAGAAGAAGAAGTAACAGAATCCTTGCTTGAACCTACAAATGAGTTTGAACTTAGAACACGACAATAACCAACCTAAAAAACCATACTGCACCAAGAAATGCTTGTATTACTAAAATAAAAAAGACCCAGTAAGCTGGTACAACATCATACAAAATAATATGAATAATATTATAGATGAGATTCTGGAAACAGTTACCTACCCAGACGAGTTGAAAACGTGAGAGATAGTGTCAATATACAGGGTGTTTTTCAAGTTGGAGTTTTACTTTTGAGACGACATAGAACTTAAAAAAATAAGTGAACGAATTTCTCAATAAACATTTTCTCGAAAATAAAGGAGATATGGTCATTTGAAAGAATATCGAAAATTAAAAAATCAAGTTTGTGAGCCCCTGTGCAAAAACTTTATTAAATACAGAAAAAGGTAAAATTCTTGTTAGAATTAAGATATTTCGAAATCGGGGCCAAATCGAATACGGTTGAAGATACCGAAATGCTGTTTGCACCAATCAGGATTTCATGAAATTTGAGTCTCAGAGTGGGAGTCAGAAATACGTTTTCTATTGAAAGTGTCCAAACTAGACCACCCTATACAGCCAGTTCTTTTTTTTCGAGTATCGGAATCACTGGGTATGTGTTTAGGAGATTTAACATTATCTATCTCAACAATTCCTATCTCTCTGTGATATTTGCATAAAAAGTTTATAACGGTAAAGGGTTAAAACCGATTGACCAGGATGAAATTCTTAAAATTGGGTTGTGCCTGTCCATGAGAGGGGTGATGTACATGATCTTTCGAAATTACAGGCCAATCTCGCTTCTTGTAGAATCAACTACTGGCATTTGTCATCCCATGTGGGATTCTTAATGGCAAACAATTTGGTTTTATCCCAGGAAAATCTACTGAAATGGCACTATTTCAGAGAGTGAACGCTATTATCGAAAGCCTTGATGAGGGTGATAAGGTTGCTAGCCTTTATTTTAATCTTTCGAAGGCTTTCACTATGATTCATCACAAGCTCTTGTTGTGGAAGTGGGAGAGTTATGGGGTGAGGAGCATGGATGCCAGGCTCTGAGCGTCTTATTTGGAAAACAGGTGTTAGACTGTGTCAATCCTACATGATGGACATTAATACTTTACGGAGGGAGAGTATGTTGATACAGAAGGGCGACCCACAGGGTTTCATACTGGGACCATTGCTCTTCTTACTGTATGTGAATGACCTGCCTGGCTCGGTGAAAGGGGGTCTTTTCTGTCAGTATGATGATCGATGATGATACATTAGTCGTGTTGTAAGGCCGGACTCTCTCTAGTTTTCTTATGGGTTGTTCGGGTTATCGATGGGTCAGATGGCTACCTGGTGCAGTGAAAATGGCCTTCGGCTAAATACTGACTTGACTGGGCTTGTGGTATTCAACAAAGGCGGGGTGAATGCTGGGTCTTTGTATGTAAACTATAATCATAAATCCACTCCAAACAGAACCTCCTTGAAGTGTCTTGGAATCCACATTGATTCTGTTTTACAAGGTACCATCGTCACCAAAAGTATCTGGGACACAAATATTGCATAATAATCTCCTGGACTAATTCTACTGTCATTCATTTCAATGCATTTAATGCATAGTTTGACAAATATTTGACAATAAAATTCATATAATAGGACAAGAGCTAATGTGATGCTGTCCCAGTTACTTTTGGTGACGATGGTACATTACAAGCCTTCAATGCAAACTGAATAGTGCATGTGCCTTGATACGCAGACTTCGAGTCAGCATGTCCTTTGACTGCATTCCACTTTTCTACTTTGCTTATGCGCAGTGTCAGATAAATTATGGAATCGCTATTAGGGAGCATCCAAATTCTGATGAGATTTTTAAAAGTCAAAAAAGAATAATTAGGTGTATGCTACATCTTCATTCCCGATCTTCTTGTAGGCCGTTCTTTGAGGGCTTGAATATACTTACTGTGTCTGGATTGTATTTTATTGCACTGGTCACTTTTGTACCAAAAAAAAAATCGACACGTTTTCGCAACCAATCAAGATGGCTATGCCAATAATATTGGTATACTTATTAGAGGTAGGGATAAACTCCGCTTTTCTACTCATCGCTCCACATTTTTCAAAAGCGGCCCTTATTATCAGGGCATTAAACGCTATAGACTCATTCCTGCTGATATCAGGAATATGAAGGAAATTGGGAAATTCGAAAAGGCTGATTTACAGTTTGCGAGGGACAAATGTTTGTACAATTTAAATTATCGTCCTATTTTTGTATAATGTTTGGTTGTATGCTTTTGCACTTAATATAACAGAAATAACAGAAAAATTTTGTGACGTTGCTTTTTCATGTACCTATTTGGTCTTGTAAACACGATGTCGATAAGATTGCATGTTGAATAATAAAGTAATTTATGATTGATTGATATCTTTCAGGAATCGGTATTGGTCAGGCTAGACCTCAACTGCCAACCACCTTAATGCAACGCATGACAGACGTTTTATCGCGCATGCTTAACGACCCCATGACACGTGCCGCCCTCTCTGCTGGTGGCGAGGACTCGTTGGACGCCGAGGAAAATCCCCAAAGAAACGTGGAACCAAGTGGAGGTGGAGCTAGTGAAACCCAAGTATGAACTCACTTAAATATTTTGTTAATGTTAATATTATGCTATTTCAGGAAGCAGCTGGTAGCATGGAAACGGACTCTGGTGAGGATGCAGAAGCTAGAAATTATGCACAGTGAGTACTAGATAAAGTAACATTCACTTGTTAATTTGTTGTATTTAGGCCTCAGACTTCTAGCTCAGAACCAGCCACCCCTCTTCAAGAGGCTTCAACTTCTGGAACAAATCGTGTAGGAAATTCACCTGTAACAAGTACTTTGCATAATCATTTGGCGGCACTAAGAAATTTGAGGCAAGGTTTTATAAATCAACATGGAGTAGAACCTTCAATTAGTTTTAGGTAGGTATCAAAACAATTTTTTTTCTTGTACATATACGGAAAACTTTTGTTGCAGGTTCTCCGATCAAAGTACTTCTAGTTCAACAATAAGTCTAAGAGCAAACAATGACAGCACAACCACTCAGACAACTTCAACTACTAATGCTGAAGTTGAAGGGCCTTCTTCTAGTAATTCTAATCAAAGAGCATCAGAAGTAATTTCCTTATGATTGCAAAAACCTTGTGATAATAATATAATTGTTTTTAGATGGACATAGATTATCCTGAAGAAGAAGAACCAGCTAATTCTGAGCCCGCTATGCCAAAGACTGACTATAAAAGTATTAATTCGTACGATGCTGAAATGAAAAGGAAATTCACTGGCCACAGAAATGCCAGGACTATGATTAAAGAGGCGACCTTTTGGGGTGAGAACTACGTAATGTCCGGTTCAGATTGCGGACACGTATTCATTTGGGATCGTCACACTGCCAAAGTGCAAATGCTGCTGCAAGCAGATCAGCACGTGGTCAACTGTCTGAGGCCGCATCCGGAGTTTCCTATTTTAGCCACTAGTGGTATTGATCATGACATTAAGTTGTGGGCTCCTAGTCTGCCAGAATCTGGGTTCGATAGTGAATTAGCAGCAGATGTAAGAATTGTTTTTTTTTTTAGTAAATCTGAATTGTGATAATTATAGTTTAAAATTTGTTATTAAGAGTTTTCTAATTGGTTTTAGCTGGTCAATAGAAACGCAATAATGTTAGAAGAAACCCGGGACACCATAACAGTTCCTGCTGCTTTTATGATCAGAATGTTGGCCTGTTTGAATCAAATTAGACGTGGCGCGCGCAACAGGAGCAGACGTTTCAGTATGGACGAAGAAAATTAGAATTTTACAAATATTTATTTTATTGTTTTGGGTAATTTTTGTTGAGTTTTACAGCTAATTTAGATTTTAATGCCGGCGTTCAAAAGGCTTCATTGCTATTTTGCACCTTGGAATTACATTTTGGGAAATTTGTGATTCAATTTGAATACGAAAGTAGTTTTCTAACTTCTATTCTCAACCCCAGGCCTGGCGATATTTTATTGTGATATTTAATAAATTGGTGACTGATTGACTTTTATTCAAATACAATTCTTTGAGGGGATTTTTCTTTATTGGAAACTACAAATTTTGCAAAAATGTTTTCCTATGCTACTAGGTACAGCTAATTAATAATAAAATTTAATATATTATTGTCGGAGTGTTCTTGAAAAAAAAAAAATACCAAGACTTACTTTGGTGTTCAATAAAATTAATTTTATTTTTTTACTCTTAAGAGCCGATTTATACATCTTCTGATAAACCCTAAGGTATGCAATCTGGCGGATAAAAACGCAATCTGCCATCCCATTAGTTGGCCAGTTATCTGCCGACCAATAGAATTATAGAGAAGTAAATTAATCTTGCAAATAGTTACCAGCAAGTTTATCTGAAAATGAATAAACTAGGCCTAAAAAATAAAATTAAGCGTGATATTATTTTGAACTGAAAGTTAATTCATTTTTGCCTACTTGTATTTTTTTCTTGTGATTATTATTAATATATAACATAAATTAAACTGAAAGTCGTTTTATTCCAAGTTGAAATCCCTTTTGAGGTTTCAAATTCATAGAAATTTTGTGGAATTTTAGTGGAATTTGAGTTTTTTTGGTCGGAACTATTTCAAATTTATGGAGCAAATGGAAAAGGACTGATTTTATTTCTAATAAAGCAAATCTAGATCCTATACAAGCCCTAGGTCCAATACCAAAAGGCATATATGTATATGGTTTGATTTTATCTTTATTTTCTTCTGAGAATCGTTCTGGAATAAATTTCTCTGGATCTGGATAGTAGTTGGGATCATGATGGATACTGTATATTGGTATCAAAATTGTATCGCCCTTGTTTAAATGTATAACAGTATCAGAATTCAAAGTGTAAGGTTTGGTGCATATTCTGTCAGATGCAGGAGCTGGAGGCCATTTTCTTAGGGATTCTACAATAACATAACATTGTAGATTCTGGTATAGATTGTCCAAATCCTCACCTGAAATTACCATGTCTAAATACTTCATTCCCAAAATGTCTTCATAAGAAGGCTTTCCGTTAGTGTTTGTATACAAACTGGTTATTTCTTGTCTCAGCGTATCTTGAATTTCCGGATTAAGTGCCAATTCATAGCAAGTGTAACACATTCCATTTGATACTGTATCAAATCCGGCCAAGAAAAATATTAGGGCTTGAGAAGTAATGTCCAAGTTTGTGATTTCAACTTGTTTTTTGTTTGATTTTACTGAAAAAAAAATATATAGAATCAAAGTTTATAGATAATGTCACAGATTCTGCGGGTCCACTAAAACTCTAGAGAGAGCCGCTATATTACCAACTTTTATTGAAATAATCAACTTTACAAAATTCATATGAATTAGGTTCATAAATATAGATGTATTGTCTGCCCAGCGGTTCTGAGTCTACGGAAGGAATTCGGACGTAAATGTGGGATGTTGCCACAAAGATACCATCAGCTTTTGTCAATTTGGCAAGCATTCAGCCTGGATGAATCTGATTGGTAGTGTTTTTGGCAGAATTGCCGTTGCCACGGGGAACCATGCGGTTGTCAGTGGGCTAACGTCACCTTACGTCTCCCTATTGGCCAGGGCTCCTGTCATTGTATCCTTCCATCTTGGAATATCGATTTATATTGAAATATCCAGTGGCGGGGATTTGGTCATTGTCAATTTTCGTGTACGAGTTGTAATACAATATTATAGTTATTATACTTCCAAAAAGTTCCGCACGCAGCTGGTTATTTTATGAATGAAATCAGCCATTTTTTTTTACAACTGCATTCCCCTTACCGTTGCCCCGTAGACACAAAGTCGCTGGGCAGACGTACCTTAGATATTAGGCCTGTTCGCACAGCAATCACAAACCAGTCGGAGCGAATTTCATTGGTTGGAAACAGTCAGAAAACTAGTTTCAACCAATGAAATTCGCTCTGACTAGTTGGTGATTTCGGTGCGAACAGGCCTATTATCCATTCACAATCCGATGTCCACAGGTACAGGTAAATTTTATCACCTTTCAATGCTATTTGATATGGAAAGGTGATAAATTTACCTGTACCTGTGGACATCGGATTGTGAATAGGATCAGGTACTACACGCTTTGAATACCTTTTATTCGGAGTCAGGACAATAACACAAAAATTATGACAAAACTAGCAATATAACAAAGAAGGAAAGAAAGAAAGAAAGAAAGAAAGAAAGAAAGAAAAGAAAGAAAGAAAGAAAGAAAGAAAGAAAGAAAGAAAGAAAGAAAGAAAGAAAGAAAGAAAGAAAGAAAGAAAGAAAGAAAGAAAGAAAGAAAGAAAGAAAGAAAGAAAGAAAGAAAGAAAGAAAGAAAGAAAGAAAGAAAGAAAGAAAGAAAGAAAGAAAGAAAGAAAGCTTGCTCTTATAAATAAGGGATCGCTTAGTCAGTGTGCTTGAAGGAATGGAAAGCATAATATTGTTTAAGCCACGGGTCATATAACCACTCTCAGTAGTCAGTAACTATGAACTCATGACGATATTTGTGAACCTATGTGTGAACTAAAACAGAGGTATCCAAGACAAAAAGTCAGGTAAAAGTGAATTACCCTCAGAAACAAACAATGGTCTACACTAATCTCTAGCACCCGCACCACAAACAATCCTTAGAGCTCTCTTTTGCAGAGTCAAAAGAACATTGAATAGGGTTTTTGATGTAAAACACCAAAACGGTAAACCATATCGGAGGCGCGACTCAACAAGCGCAAAATACACCATACGTGCAACACGTTTTCCCAGTTCCCGTTTAGCCAACTTCAATGCAAAACAACCTTATGACAATTTGCTGCACAAATCTAGAATGTGCCTCTTAAAACAAAGCCGCGTGTCAATAAGGAGGCCCAAAACCGGCACTCATCCCTATCTCGGATGTGACTATTATCATCAAGCCGCAGACCGTCAACACTGCACTTAAACCCCATAACACTAATCTTACCCGGATTAAAAACCAATTTATTAGAGGCGCACCACTCTCTAATAGTAGTCAGCTCAGATGCCATTAGGGCCCCTAGAACTTCCGAATCAGGGTGAGGCCAAAAAATAGTTGTATCATCGGCAAACTGAATAATTTTTTCCTGAATTGGCGACCCGAAAGATAGGACCTGAACCAAGCCAAAGCAGTCCCCCTGAAACCATAACGCTCAAGTTTAGAAAGCAACAGCTCATGATCAACACAATCAAATGCTTGGGACAGATCGCAAAATACCGCTGCAGTTGATTCTCTGTGATTTATGGACCAATAAACATTCTCCAGAAACTTAAAAATGGCATCATGCGTTCCCCTGGAAGCTTGGATGCCATATTGGTTGACACTAAGATATTATTTGCTGCTATAAATGATGTGATTTTCTTTTTGACGAGGTTTTCAATCATCTTAGAGAGTGTTGATAAAATAGAAATTGGCCGAAAATTAGAAGGATCCTCCATCACCTCCCTTATGCAGGGGTAATACAATAGCCAGTTTAAGACAATCCGGAAACACACCTCTTGAAAAAGAATCGTTAATTGCTAGAGCAAGGGCAAGGAAAGCGCTGTCAGGAAGACCCAGAAATATTCTCGAAGATAAGTCGTCGTCTCCCGCGGGGTTTTCATTACGTAACTCAGCCAAAACTTCTTTGATCCCTTGAACACTGTTAGAGACGAAAAAGAAAGTCGAGTATCCCAACGTTGCTAAGGCATGAAATAGGATTCGAATCCGATGACAAGCCAGCCAGTCAAGGAAGAGGCAACACCACAATAATTAGGCCAATAAAACTAGGGGTCCAACCCGGAACAAATTTGGGACAAGCTGAAATTTTCAGGATACCTTATTTATGTGCTCGACAATGTTTCCTTAAAAATCGCACTAAATCGCATGGGCCGTACTCGCCCAATTGGGCTTTAAACTTAAAAAATTGTGTTTTTATTTATTTCTTTGGAAATATCTCAAAAACTATAAACTTTTTTGAAAATCTACAAGAGAACAAAATTGTTGCCAATAAAAATACCTACAAAATCATTTTTTGTTCGGTCTAAAAACAAAAAAGTTATGGGCTTATAAAAATTGGGCGGATTGGGCTTCGATTCTTTTAAACTGCTTTTGGCAAATTCGACTTTATTAACGCTGACGCAAATTAATTGAATGTTTTTCATAAAAGAAATATGGTAGATGTCATATAAAAGCAGTGTGTAAAACTGTATACAAATCACTAGATTTAATATTTTAGGTAACGGGTTGAACGCAAAAATAAGTAAATAATACTCTTGCCAAAATGTGCTGCTATACTCACTCTTTTAATAATATTCTCAAATAATATTATGGAAACCGAAACATACTATTAAAACTAAAGTCCGTATGGCACAATATCAAATTTGGTACCAAAATGGCACTTTTTAAACACAGAATTTTCAAATAATTTACAAGTTTTTCCTTATTTGACGATACACCTAAGAAATTAGCCTGACTTATGTAATAATAATATAATAATAAAGAAGTTTATTTATCAATGTAGAATAACTTTCAAAAATATAATTTAAACAATAACCTACGACTATGATAATAAACAATTTAACCCTGAAGTGATTTTTTCACTTGTTAGGGCAGTATGATTTCTTTTTTTTTGGTCCTTATTGAGTTCTGTCACAATCAGTATTTTGACGTCACAATCGGTATTTTCGCGTCACAATCGGTATTTTCGCGTCACAATCGGAATTTTGACGTCACAATCGGTAGTTTGGCGTCACAATCGGTACTTTGGCGTCACAATCTGGTTAACTAGTCACACTTTGGCTTTTCCCTATAAAACTACACTTTTTCGATTTGCTATAGTACACTATTCAATTCAATACTTATTCACTAACTTATATAAAATAGGTACATTTTCTAAGCTATTATATTAAACAATTTATGGATTTCTAATCTGCTTATTTGTGTAATCCAATTTTTCAATAATTTTTTGAATTTTTTTCTAAATATAATATCTCTCAGGTTTCTTGGTAAGTAGTTATAAAACTTTGGAGCTAAAAACTTGAAGGATCTATGTCCAATCTCTTTGTTACTTGCTGGGACCAAAGCTAACTCATTTTCTCTGTTTCTAGTGTGGTGCTGATGACTTACAACGTTGATGTCAATTTTTTTTCTATTAATACACATAAGCAACTTTTGAAAATAGAGTTGTTTAGGATCAAATATTTTTGATTCTCTGTATAGTTGATCCGTAGAGAATGATCGGCTTTTCCTATAAATTATTTTAAGCACCCATTTTTGTAAGATTTCTAGATCCCTCAAATAATTATCTCTTGCTCCACCCCATCCCACAAGCCCATAATTTATATGGGATTGAAACAATGCAAAATAGACCTTCTTCAAATCATCAACCTCTAGATAGTCTCTGAGATGGGCAAACCTAGTAACTAAGAATCTTGTTTTACTTATCAAATATTGTATATGTTTGTCCCATCTCAGATGACCATCCATGACCATTCCAAGGTACTTTACATGTTCAGCCCTTGAGATAATGGAATTCTGGTCGATCTTTATTGTGTCATAGTCAGGTAAGTTTGTCTTATATGAGGTAAAAGGCAAGAATGTGGTTTTAGACTGATTTAATGTGAGTTTATTGAATTGAAACCATTGATAAATTTTGTTTAAGTCTCTCTCTACAATGTGTTTGAGCTCTTCCCAATTATTTGCGGAGTAAAAAGATACCGTATCATCACAAAAACTTCCAATTTTTCCCTCAACTTGTAATTTTAGCAAGTTGTTGATGTATACTGTAAACAATATAGGCCCAAGAACTGTTCCTTGTGGCACACCACAAGTCACAGTCCCAAGGTTGCTTTTTATTCCGTTCAAATTTACATATTGCTTCCTATTATTCAAGTAACTTTTTAGTAGGTTTAGAACACTGCCACGAAAGCCGCATTGCTCTAGTTTACTTTCTAGAATTTTGTGGGATACTGTGTCGAAGGCCTTTGTGAGATCAATGTAGACGCAGAGAGATGCTTTTTTATTATCGATGGCTTCATAGATGTCAGATGTTAACTTCAAAATCGCGTCTTCTGTAGATTTGTTGTCTCTGAAACCAAATTGTTTATCAGATATAATCTTGTTTTTTTCCAAAAATGCAACCATTCGTAACTTAATAACCTTTTCAAATATCTTTGCAATATTGGAGATTAAAGAAATTGGCCGGTAGTTATTTAGATTTTGTTTTGGACCTTGTTTGTATAACGGCTTAACCTCCCCTAGTTTTAAACAATTTGGGAAAGATCCTATCTGAAAGCTAAAGTTAATTAGATAAGAGATAACTGGCGCAATCTCTTTAGATATTTCCCTCAGTGTTTCAGATTTAATTCCGTCATATCCCGGTGCTTTTTTTGTTTTTAATTCTTTAACAATTTGGTGAATTTCATTATTTGTTGTTTCCTTGAAAAAATATAAACTTTTTGGTTCTCTTTCAACATTTTCTAAGTACCCTGGTGGGGTATTTATTTGTTTTGCAAGATTTTCTCCTATTTCAATGAAAAAGTCATTGAAATGGTTTACAATTTCAAATTCGTTAGTAATTTCTTGAGAATTTGCTAGTTGTATTTTTCCGATTTTTGTTTTCTGTTTAGTTTTATTACATATGGTATTTACAGATGTCCATATATCCCTTGTGTTTGTTATGTTATTATTGATCAATTTTTCGGCATAATTTTTTTTTGAGCGTTTTATTGTTTTTTCTAGATCACTTTTTGTTTTTATATATTTATTTTTTATAGTTATGTTTTGTGGATTTTGTAAGTGTTGTTTATACAGTTCGTTTTTGATTTTTATGTCTTTAAGAATAGTTTTTGTTATCCACCTGTTTTTGCCATTTTTCGTATTACTTTGTTTAATAGTGACTGTGTGTTTTGTTATCAATGTCTGGAGTTTGGTGACAAAATTGTTGGTTGAGATATTTAAATCGTTCACTAAATATATATCATTCCAAGTTTGGCTTGCTAAATCCCGCCTAAGATTGTTGTAGTTTATATATTTTTTTAGCCGTGTCTCAGAATTATTTAGGTTTTCTTCGTAATTTTTATTTTTGAAACAGAGTAAAATTGGACAATGATCCGTTATTTTATAATTTATTGTAAACGACTGTGTATCAACCAAATTATTAGCCCCAAAACTTTTTACAAAAAAATGATCTAAACAGGTTTTGGATTGTGGTCTTGTATAAAATTGGTTATAGGATAAGTAGCCATAACTTGCTAGGATACTTTTATAGTCTTCTGTATATTTTTTATCAGTTCTAAGTAAATCTAGATTAATGTCTCCTGCTATTATATGGTTTTTGTAGTTTTTTATATGTTGTAAGTATTCGGAGAAAGTCTCTACGAAGATATTTTCATTAATAGCAGGCGATTTATAAAGACAAGTTATTAAGAATCTATTTGAGCCTTTTCCGATGTTCAACTCTATACTCTTTATGTCTCCTATATTTTTAAACGTATATTTCATCTCTAGATATTCTTTGACATAAACCACAACTCCATCACATTTATTGAATATACCTTGACTATAAACCATACTGTAACCTGTCAATTGAAATAGTTGTGGATCATTTATCTTGTGGGTTTCAGTCAAAATTATAATATCCAAACTATTTGAAAGTTGTTGTAAAAAACATAAAAGATTATCAAAGTTTTTATTTATGCTGCAAATATTAAGATGCAATATTTTAAAATTTTTATCAATTAAATAAGGATTGAGCTGGTTTATGTCATTAATCAATTTTGTGGATATTTCCTGCGACTCGAAATCTGTATCGTTATTCATTTTTTTTTTTTTTTTTTTTTTTTTTTTTTTTTTTTTTTTTTTTTTTTTACATTGAAACTTCACCCAGCTGGAAATTTCTAATCACTTGCAATAGTGTAATTTAGAAAGAAAAGGAAACTAAATACAAACACAATTACTTTTTTTTCTATATCTATATCCTAAATCTAATCTAACCTGACCTAAAGTTCACAACTTTTATTTACTGGAGGTACTTAGTTAAGCTGAAAAAAGAAGTGTAGAATTTATAGTTTTCGAATAGTTTTCTTCTTTTTGTTGGACCTTGTTTTCATCCCACCTGGACTGGGTGTTTTATGTTGTTTTCTCTTCTTGCTATTTTTATTTTGATCTTGATCGACACTGGTTCTCTGTTCTATATTTTGCTCTTCTTCTTCACTTTCTTCTTCGCTTGATTCTTCGGTCTCCGAGCTGGTAGTAGGTATATCTGATTCTGAGTGGCCTTCCAATTCTTTAGCTGTATAGAGTTTATTGTCGATCTCCAACTTTAGACCTTTAATTTTTGCCGGTTTATTTTCGTCGTGTGCTTTTTTTTGGTGTTTTCTTAGTGTTTTCAGTTCCCTCCTATCTTCCTCGCAGAGATCATTTGAAATCGCATATGGTGTGTTTTTTAGCGCCCTAAGTTTTTCTGGATCCTTGAATAGCTCTGCTTTCTTTAAGTAGGAAATAAACTCGATAAGAGTCGGTGCAGAATCTGACTTACCAACTTTATAAATATTGTTAATGTTGTCCTCTTTTATGTTGGTTGCTAACAATTCATTTATTTTTGAAATTGTCAGTTTAAGTAGATCTTTCGGATCCTCAACTTTATATCCAAAAAATAATACATTGTTCCTTCTTATCTTTCTCTCTAAGAAAATGTTTCTTTGTTCAATCTCAACAATTTTTCTTTTCGTCTTTCTTAAGTGTCTAGAGATGTTTGCTTCACTCTGCTCTATCTTCTCGGTCAGTTGCGCAGTCTGTTTCTTGTTATCAGCCGAAAGAAGTTTGTACATTTCATTTAATGTTGTAGGCTCCCCCATTTGAAAGTTAGCGATGTTTTCTGGCGAATTGTTCCTATCAGAGTGTTATCAATCTCGGGTGAGATCTGGTGGCGTACTAAATACTTATTTCGAACCATATGTTTTGGCGACGCACAGTCTGCTGTAGCAGGAGTGGGTACCCCGTGGGAGGTGCTTAACTGTGTACTATTTTGATCCTTATTGCATGCACAATTTTGTTTTTGGATGGCAAGATGTAAGTGAATATTTTGGGGTAGTTTTAATAATTTTGTCATACCTCTTTGACTAACTGTGTAGTCCAATCCATAAGGAATCTGCTGGTACCACTCTCAAGTTTTAAAACTTTTTATAACTATTAGAAAATTGCTAGTAAAACAGAACGATTTTAGAACGCGTTGTATACACTTCTACTCTCTGCTCTGTCTACCGTATTTTCAGGATTAAAAATAATTTCTTGTCCGATATTTCTAGATCTGCGCTAATGTTCTGTATATTTAGTGTTTAGACCATCACTATATCCATCAAATACTATTATACATCTATTTTCCCCCTCAGATGTATAATGGTACTTAACGTATTTGACATATTGATCCAAAATGTCTTTGTACAATACGTTAGTAGAAATCCACCGTTAATACCAATGATCTTTTGCCCGTCTGGAAATTTAATTATTGGATTAGTTTTGCTGTCAAAATAAGAAATTAGTGAAGATTTGTTATTTTTCCTCATAGAAACCTCATCAAAAATACTGCTGGGATAATGAGAGAGCTCATTCCTGGGTATCATCAGGAGTTTTGGCGACATATATTATTCGATTAAAAAGCTGTATTGGTTTAACCACTGACAATGTTTCACCAACCTTTACCGTTTTTTTTTCTTGTGCCATTGGCAAAACCCGATCATTTCTTTTTAGTTTCAGTTCGAAAAAAGGTTTTCCTTTATTTTTTGTTAATATTTCTTGACCGATTTCGTATGACTCGTGACAATTTATATTTTATGCAGCTACTAAACCAGAAGATAACGAAACCAATTCCTTTTTATTTTTGTCGAAGGGTGTGTGATCTGAAAACCAATCCAGCTCTATTCTTGAATCTCTTAGTTCTTTATGTTGTTCTGAAAAAGTTGGTACCTACGACATTTGCAAACTTTTCAATACTATCACTTATTAGGGAGCACTGGGGCATGGACGATATCCACCTAGAAAATGTGTTTCCAGTCCAGACCAGAGTTTGTCAGTTCTTCTAACCGTAAAGGCTCCTTTTGTAAAAAACGTGTCATATTCTTTTGTTTACTTTGTTGTGACAAAATGTGTTTTTTTTTTACAAAATCGTTCAATTTTTAGATATAATTGGAGCTCAAGCCGTATTGGCCCATTATTTAAAGGCCCGTAAGTTCTTTGTTTTTGGCCGATTTTCAAAAACAAAAAACGATTTTGTAGGCATTTTTATTGGCAACAATTTTGTTCTCTTGTAGATTTTCAAAAAAGTTTATAGTTTTTGAGATATTTCCAAAGAAATAAAAAAAACACCATTTTTTGAGTTTAAAGCCCGATTGGGCGAGTACGGCCCATGCGATTTAGTGCAATTTGCAAGGAAATATTGTCGACCACCTAAAGAAGGTATCCTGAAAATTTCAGCTTGTTCCAAATTTGTTCCGGGTTGCCCCATGTAAACACTTTAGTTTTACTAGCCTAAATATGCATTCAGAGTGTTGGGCTCCAGTTCAGTATTAAGTGTCTGGATACTTACGTCCACTAGAACGGAGCTTGCTTATTATTGACCAAGTCTCTTGAAATTTGTTCATTGCGGAAGAGAGTCTATCTGCATAATACCTCTCCTTAGCTGCCCTGATGAGCCTGTGGTAGATAATTCAATAGTTTTTACCGAGGTTTTTACAGTAAGTAATGAAGGCAACATTATTATAGTGAATCTCCCAAGGAGGCCCATACAGCGAAGATTTTGGCAAGATATCCGAAGGCCCTCAGTGAACCACGGCTTTCGAGGCTTAGTTTTAATGTTTTTCAATGGAAAGGCAGTATTGAAAGCATCGAGCAGAACAAAGTAAAACGAAGAAAGTGAGTCAGGAGAATCTACAGTCGCCAGCCAGTTTATGTCCAAGGTTCTATTGCGGAACACCTCAAAACTTCCACTATCAAACATCCTACCTCGCCGAACACTCTTACATGATTTCCTTATCTCCAGAGGAAACTTGGAAAGAATCGCTTCGTGATCAGAAATTCCAGAAGAAAACACACTTGTGTTATTTGACAAATTTGAAGACAAATAATCAATAGTCGTAGATGAAGTCGTCGTTCGTCGTAATACGCGTAGCAAAGCTGTGCATATCCAAGCCACAGGAAAGTAACAAATTCGAAAGTAGCACTGTGTCCAAGTTATACAAATCCCGAAAGTTAATATTTAAGTCACCAGGTAAAACAATCGTTGCATCAACAGGTATCCCAGACACCAAGCAATCAAGTTTATCAAGAAACAAGGCGACATCACCACTAGGTGGACGATAAATATATGTTATATGGATTTCACGACTACATTGACCTCAAGACGCGTTTCATCACCATAGTGGTACAAAGTATCGCAAAGTCTAGACGCTACTTCAGCAAGTTATCCTGTGAGAACATGTCACACCAAGAACTCTGGTGGCAACGCTCCCATAGAAACAGCAAGATCAACATATTTTTAATTATAAAAGATCCTATCTCTTTAGCTTAAGCGTCATTATTCGTCAATATTTTGTATAGTTGAGTTAATGTCCGATTTTATTTGTAAAATGTATTTTTAAATAAATTAGTGTTTTTTTTAAAAGTAATTTCAAGAGTTTTTGAGATAACAATTTGGCGCAGTCGGTAGAATCTGTCAACGTTGTGAGAACAAGAAATTTCTAACTGATAGCCGCGGATTCTAATCCCTTAAACAGAAAAAGAACGGAAGAATCCCAACTCGAAGTGAACACGACGAGAACACGACGATTCCATGGAGGCTATTCTATTGATGTAAGTACTTAAAGAATTTTCTCGTTTATTTTTATTTTTTTTTTGTTTTTATGATACTGTTCGATTTTTCAAACATTCCCTATTATTATTTTTTTTGCATTTACCATATTTTGCGAAGTTTTATTTCACCATATTTTGAAAATTTGCGAACCAATTTTTATAAACTGTTTCAATTTACCATATTTTGTTTATTTTGAGAAGTTTGCTAATCAATTATTTCCTTAAAAATCGTTTTATCTCACCCAATTTTGAAAATTTACCGACCAATTTTCATAAATCGTTTCCATATTTTGAAAAGTTTGTCAACCATTTACTTTCGAAATATTTTTGTTGTTGCTGTTCTTGAATATTTTTATTTAAATCAACAAAATGCCTAATGAAACCATTGTGGAAGTTGAACCATACAGACTTTCTGAAATATTTTCGATAATTCCTGAATTTGAAGGAGATCAAATCTTTTTGGGAAACTTTATTAATGCATGCGATTGTGCCTACAATATGGCAACCACGCAGCAAAAAGTTTTACTTGTTATTCATATTAAAAATAAGCTCAGAGGTAGAGCAGGTCAACTGATAAGTTCTCGAAACCCCACTACCTATTTGGAAATCAAACAACTTCTGAATTTACACTTTGGAGATTCTAGAGATCTTTGAGCTCTTATCCATGACCTCCAACGACTCAAACAACTACCAGGCGAGTCCCCACCTACTTTCTACAACAGACTCCAAGTACTGAATGCAAAAATGCATTCTGCTATCCAAAAGTCACCACACCTTAAAACACAAGATCAAAAAGAAGCACAGTCCTCCCTTGTGGAATCAATCTACAGGCCTAGAACCTCGCCTTGGCCAGATTATCAGAGCAGGAAGCCCACACTCTCTTTTAGATGGTCAATGTAGAATCGGGAGAGAAATCCAACTTTCCTATTTTGAGAATCAGAAGACTCAAAAAACTGCTGTTGAAAAAGTTTTGGTCAACAAACCACAATCATGCATAAAATGCTTTTCTTGTGAAAAAATTGGCCATACATCCAATCAATGTAGACACCAAGCTTCCAGTCGTTCAAACTTCACTCAATACCCAAATCAAAATTTCCAAAAAACGACTACAGCTAACTACTCAGGCACCGCAAATCAACAGCCAACAACCAATGTTCCGCAAAATAGAACCCAAAATGCATCTACTTCGAAACAATTCGTACCAAAATACGCTTCAACTACCCCTCAAAGAAACCCCAATTACTACCCTAACCAGCAAAAAACTTATCTTTTAAATGATTCCTCTAATGAAACATATGCCAACGAATTTGAGTACGCTGAAAGCCCTCAGTATGAACAAGATGCTAGTTATGAAGAAAACAAATATGCTGAACAGTTCACTATTGATCCGAACGCTAAATTATCAGGATTTTCTGGTTCCTTTTACCAATCACCATCCGCCAGAGAATACCCCTCAAGACACTTCGAATATCGAGACTCAAATACAACTTCTGAATCTAGACAACATGAATCCGAACCTCAATTTTCCGGAACAAGCATTTCTTTAAACCCACTTCTCACTGTTAATTCGAAAAATCTATTTTACATTCATGATGCTTCCAATAAATTCAGATTACTTATTGATACAGGTGCAGGCATTTCAATTTTCAAAGAAAATACTGTCCAAAAATTCCCCTATTGTTCCGAAGAAAACCTAACCATTCAAGGTATCACCGATCAAAAACTCCAGATCCGTGAATCAACACTTGTACCGTTCACCCTCCAAGATCCTCACAAAGTGTATATTTACAACTTGGATATTGATTTCGATGGAATTTTAGGGTTGGATTTTCTAGAACATTATCAATGTGTGATTTAAATGCTAAAGAACTTGTAACTAACTTCAAAACTATCCCTCTTCATAAAGTCACTGAAGATGACTACCCTAATAATACAAAACCAAACAACACTCAAACAGTTCTTAACAAAATATCTATAGAAGTTAGAAGTGAGAAGATCTTTAAACTCAAGTGTAATCTATCTAACACAGATGCTTTACTCTTTTCTCAAGAAAAAGAAAAAGTCAAATTACCTAATGCTTTAGTAAAAGTTAATGAACAAGGTGAATTTTTAACCTCAATTGTAAATATTAACGCCATGGACAAAGCCGTAGAGTTTTCGAACTTGTCCATTGAACCATTTGTCTCAGAAAGTGAAACTCAAAAAACCATCCTAAGTTTCAACAACTCTAACCTCGACTATGACGATACTTATGATAGACAAATGTCCATACAAAATGAACTTCGTACAGAACATTTAAACGCATTTTCTACCTCGAAGGTGATACGCTCACATTTACTAGTGAGATTAAACACCCCATTGACACCAATAATGCAAAGCCTGTGTATACCAAATCTTACAGGTACCCCCAAATCCATAAAGAAGAACTCAAATCCCAAGTAACCAAAATTCTAGACCAAGGCATAATTCGCCATTCTGTATCTCCATGGTCTTCTCTTGTCTGGGTCGTTCCTAAGAAACTTGATGCATCTGGCGAACCCAAATAGCGCGTCGTAATCGACTACCGTAAAGTCAATGAACTGACTGTAGACGACAAATACCCGTTGCCTAATATTTCCGATCTTCTGGATAAATTGGGAAAATGTCAATATTTTACCACCCTTGACCTAGCCTCAGGTTTTCACCAAATAGAAGTAGACCCCAAGGATGTTTCGAAAACAGCTTTTTCCGTAGAAAATGGCCATTACGATTTCGTTCGTATGCCCTTTGGATTGAAAAATGCCCCCTCCACATTCCAACGAGTCATGGACAATATTTTTCTCGGCATTCAAAACGAAAGATGCCTAGTCTACATGGACGATATTATCGTTTACTCTCCTACCATCCACGAACATATTTCAAGGCTTACCGAAGTATTTAAACGCCTCCGTAAAGCTATAACTTAAAAATCCAGCCGGACAAATGTGAGTTTCTTCGAAAAGAAGTAGCTTACCTGGGACATCTTATCACTCTAGACGGTGTAAAACCGAACCCTGCAAAAATAAGTTGTTTTCAGAACTTCCCAACACCCAAAAGTCCAAAAGACATTAAATCCTTTCTAGGATAAGCAGGATATTATCGTCGAATTAGCCCCAATTTTGCTAAAACATCAAAGCCCTTGACGAAACTCCTCCAGAAAGATGTTCCATTTCACTTTAACCCAGATTGCGTATCCGCATTCAACGAGTTGAAAAACGCACTAGTTTCTGACCCGATTCTGATTTATCCCAATTTCGAAGAGACATTTCTATTAACCACCGACGCAAGCGCTTTTGCCATCGGTGCAGTTTTGTCACAAGGCCCTATAGGAAAAGATCTTCCTATAGCCTATGCCTCTCGAACGCTGTGCAATGCTGAAACTAAATACTCTACCATAGAGAGAGAATTACTGGCCATTGTATGGGCAGTTAAACATTTCAGACCTTACCTCTTTGGTCGAAAATTTGTCCTTATCACATCGCCCTTTAACTTGGCCTTTCTCAATTAAAGACCCTGGAAGTCGTTTAGCTCGCTGGCGCTTGAAACTCGAAGAATACGACTATCGAATCGAGTATAAACCTGGGAAAATTAATAAGAACGCTGATGCCCTATCTCGAACAAAAGTAAACCACTTTAAAGATTGTTCAGATTTAAGTTCCGAAATTCACGTACTCGCTTCTAACGAAGAAGAACCCGATATTGACGATATAAGAAACCGCTCCTCTACAAGTCAACAACAACAAGAAATTCCAATCGTCGAAATTGAAAACAATGATGAAACAACCTTGATTGAGGAAGAATACAACTCTTTCGTAAATCTCTACAAAACTAGATCAATTACTGATTACTCAAAGATAGAGATTTCCAACCTACAACTTCTGGACGAGTCTCACAAAAATATTGTAACATTCTTTTGGCAAACCAAACTAACAGAATTACATTACAAAATTATAGATGATCTATTCGAGGAAAATTTCGATTTTCAACCCAATCAAGTTAACATTTTATCCAGCAAATCTGTGAAGGCACGTAAATACTTCATAAATCCCATTCCTTGCAAAAATGAGAGAATAGTCCCTACCCTCTTTCACTCGCTTTTCAAATGTCAAAACGAATTTGATCCTGAAAAAACCTTTTGCATAGAAAACAATCTGGAATTACCTATTCTCGAAATATTTTCCTTTATATTTGCCGAAAAAGACATTAAGCTTAAGATATGCCAAAATATCGTCAAAACCCCAGATCAAGACCAAATCCCAATTATCCTGGACCAATATCATACTGGAAAAACAAATTTACATCGTGGAATCAATGAAACCGTTAGAAGAATTAAAGACAAATACTCCTGGCAAGGTTTAACCAAAGATGTTGAGAAATTTATCAGAGCCTGTGAAATCTGCCAAAAAGTCAAAATCTGTAGGAAAAATCTTAGTTCTCCTCTCGTTATCACTCCCAAAACTCCATTCGAAAGAATAAACATTGACCTTTTTGAATTCCCAGTTCGTCACTATGCCCTAACAATTAGGGATGAACTTACCAAATTTACTCAAGCTTACCCAATCTCAGACAAAAAGGCGTCCACAATTGTTAACACCCTACTAGTATTTTTCCTACATTACGGGACACCTTTGAGAATGCACTCTGATTATGGAGGTGAATTCAACAAAGCCTTACTCAAAGACCTTTGCCAACTCTACGACATAAAATTGACATTTTCAAGTGTAAGCCACCCACAATCCAATAGATCGCTTGAAAGATTCCATGCAACTTTAACGGAGATGATCCGCGTTCATAAAGCGGAACATCCAGATGAACACCCATTCAATATTCTCCCGTACGCAGTTATCTGTTATAATAATACCAAAAATAAGACACACGGATTCACACCTTTCGAATTGATCTTTGGCCATACGTCGAATAGACCCACTGAGACTCTTTATAATCAAAAACAGCTAATCTCCAAATACATACGAGACCTCAACAACAGAATGGAATATTATTATAGAATGGCTCGAGCCAGAACCGATATTCAGAAAGAAAAGTCGAAAGTAAGGTTCGACAAGACGGTCTCACAAAATCTTCCAGAATATAAAGCAGGTGACAAAGTGTATGTCAAAGAAACTCAAATAAAAGACAAAGCCCAAAATCTCTTTAACGGACCTTTCGAAATAATTGAAGTTTATAGAAACTCAGCGAAAGTCAAAAACCTCAAAACAAATCAATTTTCGAAATTTAACTTTGATAGACTAAAGCCGTTCTATGACTAGTCTATTCTTTTCCAGACTCGTCGGGCTGATTCCAGTCATCGCCCTTCAATTTCTTCTAACTTCAATTAACAACACAGTTGGAATATTCTATCACGAAGACGGTAATCTCAGAGTCTCAAATGAGAAATGGACCCTTTTAGTTTACAAAGAAATAGAATCATTCAGAGAAACTATCCAGAACAATAAAAAGATTCTCAATAGCCTGACCAAAATAATTGATGACCCTTCTCCTCGAATGATAGCCTTCAAAGTTGAAGTTCAAACTCATTTCAGCCTTTTAACTCAAGTTGCTGATTCAGTCGACCAGAAACTTAATGAAATCACTGGCGACACAAACTATAGAAATAAACGTGGACTAATTAACGGAATAGGAAGTATCTTTAAATCAATCACCGGAAACTTAGACTCTACCGATGGTGAATACTTCAACAAATGTATTGACAAAATTAATACAGACTATTACAGACGAACGAGAACTTGAAATTTTACTTAAAAATCAAATTTCTGTAACCACCTCAGTAATAAAAAATTTCAATTCTACTATTCAAGAACTCCAAATCGATGAAGAAACATTCAACATCGATATAGCAGAAATCAAAGAATTCATATCTGACATTTCGAACGATTTAAAGTTTTACGAAGCCCAAACCAGGACTCTAAACCTCTGTGAATCATTAATGGAAAGCTACGTCTTTCTAGAAAATTCCCTTAATGACATTCTAGAAGCAATAACGTTTGCACGTTTGAAGATCTTACATACCTCAATTATAACTCCTAAAGACTTGGTTGCTTCTTTACAGGAAATATCGCGCTTTTTATCCAAAAATAACCTTCCTTTACCTACATATCTTCCATATCTAGCACGATACCTGGATATAATTGATTTAGAAGCTTATCAATCAGAAGGTAAAATTGTCTTTATTCTTAGAATACCGCTGATCGAACCTGAAATATACACTCTTTATCACATCTACCCTATCCCAATTTTGGATAATCGAACAGGTTTTCATCATATTTTACCAATAACTCAAAAATATATCGCGAGAGATGACGATTCTTTATTGTACATATTACTCCAAAGCCTGGATCACTGCAAACCTCTTGATAATAACACAAGGATATGTTCTGACCTCCTACAATACCCTATAGACAGTGATGCCATTTGCGAAGCCCAACTCCTGAAGTCAACAGGGACACTTCCCAAGACTTGCCAAACCTCAATCTTACTCGCTAGTGACTACAATGTGCAAGAACTAGACAAAAACTACTGGCTGATAACATTATCATCGTCTCTTCCAATCACTATCAGATGTGATGGCAAAAACAGTGTGACAGAAACAATCAACACCAACACAGTGCTCAAGCTCCAACCAACCTGCAATGCCTTTGTAGGAAACTCCAGAATTCATGCTAGGAATCTAGCAGAAAAATACAGAAACGTCACCTATAAAAGCCATCCAGTGGAAATTCCCTATGATTGCTGCAAACACCTGCCTGTGGATCTTCATGTGCCAGACTTGAAACCACTCAAACTATCTAAAATCAACATCGATGATCTAAACGTGGCACAGCATAGACTAAACCAATTTTCCGATGAGCTGGATAAACTAATCCAAGAACCATTCGTATTAAGACACAGCCAATGGTTCACCTACTTCATTATCGTACTAATAGCAGCTCTTGTAATCATTTATCGAAAAGCACCTCCCAAACCTAGCCCTATCGACGAAGTCGAACCACAACCGCCGAAGTCTCATTCACGTCTTCAAATAGGCAATAACAACCTTAGAAAGCTTTTACCGAAACGAAGAAACACCGTTCTTCCAAATCTACCCTCAGAACAAGAGATGACCAGTCTACACAACAACCCAGTTGGTCTTTGAAAAAATTGTTGCAAAGCACCAACTTTTTACTTAATGGGGGAGCTGTTATATGGATTTCACGACTACATTGACCTCAAGACGCGTTTCATCACCATAGTGGTACAAAGTATCGCAAAGTCTAGACGCTACTTCAGCAAGTTATCCTGTGATAACATGTCACGCCAAGAACTCTGGTCCATGGTCGCAACGCTCCTATAGAAACAGCAAGATCAACATATTTTTAATTATAAAAGATCCTGTCTCTTTAGCTTAAGCGTCATTATTCGTCATTATTTTGTATAGTTGAGTTAATGTCCGATTTTATTTGTAACTTGTATTTTAAAATAAATTAGTGTTTTTTTTTTAAAGTAATTTCAAGAGTTTTTGAGATAACATATATACATTAATACGTTTACACAAACAAACTGAAAACTCAAACACCCTTTCAGTCAACAACGAATCAAATTTATCTAGACAGATCAGCAAATTAGGGCCAACTACTGATTTTTTAGCCTAATTGTGTCCCCGTGGATTGAATTACTTCTACAAAACAAAGATACAGGTACATACATAATTGTCAATCAAAAAACATTCATTGGCCTTAAGCCAATGCTCAGCTAATAAAACAAAATCCGGAAAATTACAGGATTGCAAGAGCAAAAACAGGTCGCCAGTCTTACTTCGTAATGATTGAACGTTCAATAAGAAAAGAGAAGAGAGAACCCTCTGTCCGATGCAGAACCAGAATCAACGTCACTCCCAATAGTTAAATGTGACGACGAAGTGCCTTGTGCATTTCCATCTCCAGACAAAGTATCTATAAAAGTGATCATCCTGCACAGCCCCCATACCTACTAGTATTATCCTTATTAGAGGCAGTCGAATTACTTTCAAGTATTACATCCACATCACCACCATCACATACACATAAATTGCATTGAGTGCCTATGAATATTTTATAATATCCATGGCACAGGATCAGGGCCGTAGCCAGGTGGGGGGGCATTGGGGGGCAATGCCCTATCTTTCAAATGATGATGCCCTACCTTTAAAATACAACGTGCGTTGAGGTTTCTGTAGGAAATTTGAACGTAGATGAAAGCACTGTTCCAACTGATATGAGAACCGTTCTAGAACGGTAATTTCCAGTCGATCAATTCATTTGTCAAGTAGGATAAACGTTCAACTTATTGAAAATTAGGTGGGCAATTGGAAATTACTGGTTCTGGAATGGTTCCCATGTCGGTTGGACCACAGCTAATGAATAGACCTGAAATCGAGTAAGTTGGTAGGTATACAGTTATTTTACAAGTAGTACAAGTACAAGAGGTCCCTCAAAAATTATTGCCTGAATGCGCCATTTTGTTTTAATGCCAGAGATGTTATTTATTGAAAAATTTATTACCCCCATTTTGTTTACCTATAAAAAATTTAAGGGGGGGGAGTAGTGCATACCATATGTCAAATTTTTCATGCCCTATCACAAATTTAAATTTGACTCTAGCTACGTCCCTGCACAGAGGGTTCCTACAGTTAAGTTGGATTTAGATACAAAGACACCAATTCCTACATACAAGCTTAAAAGTTCTCATAAATATTCTGTGCTATGCCTATAATGGATATTTACTTTAAAATTTTTCTATAATTCTAATTGAACAGTGGTGCACTCTGAAACAACTAAAATACTCATGCAGTTCTCTATTTAGCATTTAGCATTTAGCAGCGCTGTTTGCTTATTAATGTTAAGAACAATAATAATATAGTCATTCTAATTGTATGATGTTGTTTCTCTAATAACCCCATAGCAAATCTCACCCAGGGGTGCATTAAAGTAAACAACACCTCTAATATCATAGAGCCTGTTGTCCAGATGAACATCCAACAGGCCAGAATTACCTCTGGCTGCTTGATCTCCCATAACAAGAATCCTTCCCTTATTCTGTGTGCACTTGGCATCACCACACTCTAGTGGAGGAGAACCTCCAACTTTGTTGGCGATGGAAGCCAGTTGTGATGTGTTAGCTGAGTCCTTTAATTCACCAGGAAAGACACATGAAGAAACTGCAGCTAACCTGGAGACCGTGGAAAATCTAGATGAGTTTGCTAGCTCATATAGGTAACTCCTTATTTGCCATTTCAAAGTCCTTGGCATACATGTCATTTTCCTTCGTCAAGGTTTCTATGCTTGTCATAAGATTGCTTTCAAAACTCTTAGTTCATCTATGTCCTTGATGAAACTTTTGATTTTATTCTGCTGGTTCTGTATCTCAGCTAGCAATTCCTTGTTTTTCTCCATAAGCTTTAAAAGATCCTTATTCAAACCCCTTTTTTCGTCTTCAAGACTTTTTATCTTTTCCTCAGCATGCTTATCGGCGGCAACAGCTGACACTTCAATATCAACAGACCTCTTCCGAAGTAGCTGAATGAAATTGTCTTTGTTTTTATTGCAAGTCTTCAAACACGTAATCTCAGTCATCATCTCTTCCCTGAGATTTTCTTGGTCTTGTTCTAGTGTCATCTTAGTAGGTATCTTTCTTCTGAGATTCTACCCTAAGCTTTTCATATGGCTTCACAAGTACTTTGAAATTTAGTAGATCTTTTGAAGTCTTCTTGCAATTGGTACAAAAAATATAAGAGTTCTTTGACTGAGAGCTACGTCATGAGCTTCCGTTGTGGTGATTTTTGCATAATGATATTCCGCATGAATCACAACATGCTCCGAATATTTCGTCATCGTTTGGCCTGGATTTAAATACGCAAGATTTGTTGCATTCACAGCAGTTAAGAGTACTCATAATATTTCTTTCTTATCAAGTCCAATCCCACAAGGTAGTGTACCCAAGCAGAAAAGTTTGACAAAAAATTTTTAACAAAAAAAAAAAACACTTTAAAATTTGATGATTAACTAACCTGAGAAACACTATCGGTATTTGTTTATTTAAACCCGTTTTTCTTTAATTTCATGATTTGTATTCAAGATTGTAGGAGGTTTATTTTCCCCTATTTCCCTGCACTGTGTACAACACTTGATTCAACTACAATCAAGCAACTAAAGGCAAAACTAAACTACAACTCACTGTCTTTCTATAGAATCTAATTATCCGACTATTAACGTTCAATTCACCACTAACTAATTCTTGAAACACAGGCTTTATTATCACTAGGTACCTTTCTTTTTCTTTGGCGTCTGACTCCGTTTTATAGTGCTCTGTTGCTTCGCGAATTTTATATTTATCGGAAAACGCGTTGCAAGATTGTGCACAATATCACCAATTCCATAAATCCGTAACAAAATCAATATCTACCTATTTCAGAGGATTCCTGTACAACAGCAAATCCACTATCCGAAACATCAGCTTCCTCTTTATTATTTATTCCCTTTTTAATTTCCAACAGCAAATTGATCATATCCGGACGTTTTATTTGTTGTTCTTCTCTTATTTTTATTGTTTCGTTTATGGTAGCTTCAAAATATTTGCTGGCTTTTTTGGGAAGAAGGCCTATGTTAAGTAGCTGAGGATAAAAATATAGGTAGGTATAAGAAATCAAGAAATATCTCTCCAAAAATATTGTTACCTTGAAAAGATTAGGGACAATTATGAATCCTATGAATTTTACGAAAAATGAAAAACCAGATAAATTCGAAACTTCTGTCCCCATTCGGAAAAATTCGTTATTTGGATTTTCTAGAGAGTCGACTTTTATTCCAAAAGACGTTGAGGCAATCACATCATTTGTATATCTGTAATATAAAAAAACTAGAGCCAGTAATCATTTTCAATCCAAGGAAATGTACCTACCTGGTAAATATATCTTTTAATTCTACATCCATAAAGTCCTCATTTTTCTTTTCAAAATGATTTGCAAATTTTTTAGATTCTTCAGCGATTAAAGTGTACATTATTCTCATTTTGCTGCTAGTAAACGAGCCCGACAATAACGAACGCATTTCTCTCCATCTTTGACCTGGAACATTTGTAAATTTTGGTAATAATTTGCAAATATAATACTGGGTACCTTTCAAAGAAAACAAATTTTTGCCCCATAAGGGATCAACGTCTTCAGGAACACTAAGACCTTTGTGATCTGTAAAATAATCAAAATCCTTAACAGCAATTTGTTTGAATAATTCTGGATCTTTAAGCACCAAAAAAGGCATATAGAATTGGTATATTCCTGTTAATCTGGAAAAAGTATATTAAAATGCATTATGGATTATCGAGTTAAATCATACCTTTTGTCAGGATACATATTATAAATCCAATACATCCATTCCATGAGGTTCTTAGTTCTCAAAAAGGTGGGCCAAGTATCTCCCAAAAATATGAAAGGGGTGGTTTGGGGTACACCCATATTTTTCCAATAACTGTAAGGTTGCAGGTAACCCTTCCATAATATCAATATTAAAACTGCCACAGTAATAATAGCCCATAACATTGTTATAACTCGACCCCTAGAAATTTAAATAAAAAAAATTGATTAGGGTTCATGGACATTGCAGATTCTAGAAATGTTTGTATATAATAAATGTTAATTCGTATGAAAATTATAAAATTAATTTATATTGCATCGTCTTTATTTTAGGATATCCGAAATAGTTTTGATATTAGAAAAGTGGTGCATTTTCTTGAATTTTGGCTAGGCACCTATGATGCAAAATTAACTAACAAAACATGCATATATCTATGATGCCTACTTACAAAAATTCAGAGCATCCAACATCCAAGTTTTCTGTAATTTTAATGCGACTGATAAATTGAACCTTGCATCGTGTGATGACAGTTTACTGGTAATCGCTGAATATTTATTTTGATCCGAGGAACGTCCATGCGATGAGGAACCCGCTCTCTACTTTATCTCTAGTTAATTGTTAATATTCATTAATTAATATTTGGTATGGTCTTTTTAAAGTCAGTTGAAACAAGGTAAAGGTAAATCATAACTGGTGATTGAATACTTTTATAAGAAATGCACATGCTGTGAATGCACTGCCACTAGTCAGCCACCAGTTGCAATTTATTTTTACCTTGTTTCAATTGACTTTTCAAAGACTATACTTACTTACCTTAATGTTACCCAAACGTACTACCTACTAATACTAATACTACGCAAATCAAAGGGCATTTTTCTGTCTTGAGAACAAATTCGTACCTAGTAACTTTTTCAAAATCATTAGTTGATAAGTGGGTAAGTATTATCTAATATACTAGGTATTATCCGTTGACAATCCGATGTCCACTGTACAGGTGAAATTTATCACCTTTCAATGCTATTTGATAGGGAAAGGTGATAAATTTACCCGTACCTGATGTGGACATCCGATTGTGAATAGGATATACATGGGAGATGAGAAGTAGGTAGGTACCTAACAGGATCTTGAGAACCCCCTAGATTTGGTACCTTATGTATTACTGAATAAAATTGTACTAAACAATACATTTTAAAAAATCATCAACCAAAAAGTAGGATTGCAAGGCCCATTTTTTTCACCTCACGAGCGTCGTCTAGAAAAAGAAAATGATACAGGATCCCCTTCTCGGCCGTTGTCTCAGATCAATGGAATACCTATCTACTGCTTTTATGGCCTTGATATCACCACCTCTATAAAGACCTCCAAAAACCAAATTTAAGTTACAGAATTCTATAGTTAGTTTTTCGAAAATTCCCAGACAAAAATAGCGCTATAACTTATTAGGTACAAGAAAAATCTGTACAAAAAAAATCGAGTTTATACATTGTTTATAGAGACTTGCAAAAAACATTCTTTACGAGTAGGTAACAAATTTCTACCTTAAACTATGTTTATCTCTGAACAATTTTGGAAAACTAAGGACTGGTTTGTCAGTGGACAGTTCTTTAGTTTAGCTGTCAGTTAACAAAAACTGCAGTAGGCGAAGTAGGTTTGTTGGATGTTTGCCGTATGTATCTGGATCTAGTCCAGCTTCTCCATTTATATTTTGTGTTCTGCGAGTTAGTGCCTTGCATTCTGATATAATGTGTTGGGTTGTTTCGATCTCTGTTCCGCATAGTCTGCAGCTTTGTGTCACCGTTGTACAAACCCATTGTTTGCAGGTAGGTACTTCTTTACTGGGGCATGTCCAGTAGAAAGCCGATTGCTAGTTGCTACTTTGAGCCTTTCATCCATTCCTTCGGCTCTTTTCTTACTGTACTTTTGGGCACTCCGAGAGCTGGTTCGAGACCAAGGTATTCCGTGGATGACACCTGCGCGCAAGTTCATTAGCCTTTTCGTTGCCCGGGATACGTCTATGTCCTGGCACCCACATCAATGTGACGTTATTTTGGCGCGCCAAGTTGTTGAGTTCTTCTCGGCATTTTAGTTCCAGTGCAGAGTTTGCCTTAGGGTTCTTTAAGGCCCCCAGTGCTGCCTGACTGTCTGTGATTAAAGTGAGTCCCCTGTCGTTGCAGGCCCTCGTATTGTTGATTCTTGCAAATTGTGTAGGTATTGCATATAGGTACCTCCTCGCGTCTCCCTTCTTGACTGTAGATTTCTGCGTCTGTGCCATTCTCAGTCTTTGACCCCTCCGAGTACCAGGACATCATGTCTGGCCTTTGAGATTGGAAAGTGCTTGTCGGTTTTTCTATTCCTCCGCCAGTGCATCATGTCCGGCCGCAGCCCCCCATGTTTTGCCAAACGTTTTCCTGTCCAGATGTTTGTTCCAAGTTAATTTTGGGTCTAATAATCACCCCATATTTAACTTCGTCCGACATCGTATACCTTGGTTTCCCTGAAGGTAAAGTGGTCCAAGTCTTTCCATTTCCCTTCTTTTGGTAAAGGGGATGATTGTCAATTTGGTGGCACTAATTTTCAACCCTACAGTCTCTGTCCACCTAGAGACTATTGTTGGAGCCTGCTGCATGCAATCTCTATCTAACTGTATGGTTGAATTTTCCTAGCTCTATCAGCTCGTCCATCACCAGATCCCATAGTAGGGGTGATAACACTCCACCCTGCGGACATCTCTTTGCAACCCGAGCCGTTACTGTTTTACCGAGGAGCGTGGAGTAGATGACTCTTCCTCGAAGCATGCAGTCTATCCACCTTCATCAATACCTCGTCAGCGTAGGCGTAGAGCTCTCATGATTGCCTCAAAGGAAGTGTTGTCAAACGCTCCCTCCATATCAAGGAAGGCTCCCAACATAACTTCCTTATTTTTCAATGTACTTTCTACCCGCTAGACGAGTTGATGTAGTCCCATTTTAGTTGAGGTTCCTGTTTTGTAAGCATATTGGTCCTGAGTCCTGATGATGTATTAGTCTGGTAGCCAATGCACTACTCCAAATGTGAAGATCAAGCAGTTTTTCTAGAGCCTTCAACAAAAATGACATGAGGCTTATAAGTCTCAGAGCTTTTGCATTGTCCTGTCTTATCTTGCCAGGTTAGGGTTACAGTACTCTGTAAAGCTCTTTCAGAATCTTCTGTCCAGTCTAAGTGTATTTTCCACTTCCTGTTTCCAAAGAGCCAATCGTTCCTGGAGTACCATTGGAAAAGTTTTTTTAGAGTCTGGCACATTGAGGAATCTGTTCAACTTCCTCACAAAGTCTTCTCCATGATTCCTTGTTGGATGCTCTCAGGCATATGTTGTATTCAGTAAGAGTTTCACAGTACTCGCTTCATTTTCCTTAGTTTTCTTTATGGAAAAGCTTCCTTGTTTTCTTCCTTTGTTTTCCGAGGTCGTTATTCCACCAGGGCACATTCCTGTTGAAACTACAGGACATTTGCTCATGCAGGCGGATGTTACAGCGGTCTGAAGTTGTTCCGCTGCTTGGTCCAAGTCTACGGTGTATCTTAACGTCGTTTTTACGGCCCGCAAGTTGTCCTCCAGGTCTGCCTGATAGAGTTCCCAGTTTATTCTGCGGGGGTTCTGATACGTTTCAGCTTCAAGACGATGTCTTGTAATTTCAAAGCTCTGTGTCTCTGTGATCTGAATAACTCACCTCAATAGTCACACGCCACTTTTTCACGAAGTCACTAACAAATGTATTGTATAAATACCGTGATGTGGAGTAGTACCTCCTTTCTAATAGTTGGTCCAAAGGTGGGTTTATTTCCCACGTTTATTTATGTCTAAAGTATTTGCCATATTTAAGTGTATAATGACTCTATTGTTGGTATTTGTGCTGCCCCATATAAATAGTATGATGCGCATTCGCATCACATCCCATTATCAGTTGCGATCCTTTTGCTTTGCAACTCATTACCAGATTTTGTAGGTACTTCCCTGGATGGTGGCTCTTGAAGATCATCTCCTGAAGCTAGGTAGTTCCGAGTACTAGCTCCCCCTGCCCACCTCCAGCTGACTATCTAATTCATAAATCTCGTTTAGGAAAAATGCAGCACCGTTTTTTAAAATTGATTGGCTTTAAACTTGGAATACCTATCGATAAATTAAATTATGCTGACATCGAAAATTTATTACGATATCTTTATGTTGTATAAATTGGTTCATTCTTTTATTGACTGCCCTAATCTTCTAGGTATAGAATCCGATTTAATGTTCCTCAAAAAAATAATAGGAGATGTGATAGTTTTTCAGTATGTTTTCATAGAACTAATTATAGATTATACTCACCTATAAATAGATTGTTCTCAGAAACCAATATTTATGCTGGTAACTGTGATATGTTTAAAACTGTCATTGTAGCCTGACTGTTCTTAAACAATTTCCTCGCAGAATACTAGAATAAAACTGTTTGTTGGTTTATAATATTTATTTATAATTGTTGAATTTGTAAGAAATGGATATCCGTTAATAAAATATTTATTTATTAATTTATTTATTTATTTTTTGATTTTTCAGGAATAGTTGCTGGGATTGTTACTATTTGGCCTGAAGCTTCTGAAAATAATTTTTGGAGCTTTTCTTCTTTATTTAGTCGTGCATAATTAGTTTCTGGAACAGTATTTCTTGAAGCTCTTTCAATTTATCATGAATAACTATAACTATAGATATGATAGCCTAACTACCACCTAAGAGAAGGTCCTATACCTAAAAACAAATTACAAAAAATTAAAAAATATCGGTCCTGAGCACAGTTCCTGATAAGTTCACATGAAATTTGTCATCACTTTATAAGATAAGGAACCAATTCCGAAATATAGCTTCTAAACAAAATTACATATGGTCAGATTTGGTGTTTCTGATATTCAGGTAATTTAACAAAACCAGTTCAAATGACTTAAAAATGTTAACTAAGCATTCCAATCTTGGAATACAAAGGAACTTGTATCTATTTTCCGTTATTTTCAATAAAGTAAGTGAAAAATAAAACTCGAAATTATTTGAAAGTTTCGTCTATGTTAATGGAACTCTTCCACTAAACGCTTCCGAAGTTGAAAACCGACTGTTCGCTATTGATGTTACAAAGCAACTTCCTCAACTCTTATTCTCAAAACTACAGTAACCTTAGGGTAATTCTCACCATCTAGATGATAAAGTGAGGTCTAGGAAAGTATACTCTGTTTTTGGCGGCAAGAATAACCTCTATTAGAACATGAATTGTATAATAATTCGAGCCGGCATCGTCTTCAAACCCTAAATAAGCAATAAGTTAAAACTCGGTTATAAAGTACGTAGGTACCTACCTATTTGAACAAGGAACAAGGAACTAAACTAAATAGATTGTGGAATTTGTTAAAGAGGGAATGTAGTGGACATTATTATTATTAATTTTGAAATAATGAATTTACTGGTTCACAAACACCAGGAAAAATAAAAGATTAAAATTATTATTCATAATTATTATTATTTGACTAATAATTAGGTATTGTATAAATATTTATTTAATAAAACGAGTTTCTGTTAAGCTACGTCTACACCGAAAGCAACATATAGAAACATTGTGTTTATGTTGCTGGTTCCTGGAACTTATTTCTGTATGTTTCGAAAAGTTTATTCATGTTGCTTATTGTTTACGGTTGTAGCAACGAAAGCTCCTTTATAAGTAGCTTGTTTTCATATTTAGCCACAAATAACAAAGGCAATATGGGAACATTGGTGAACATTCTGTGTTTCTCAACTTAATTTTTATCAGTGTGGAAGCGTTGTTGCTTACTCCCAAAACTCTAAACTTATAGCCAAATGTATGTGCATATAAATGGTCGGTGTGGACAGAATGTTTACGGAACTTTTGCTGTTGTTGCTGTTTCCATAAACAGGTTGCAGCAACCAGCAACAAAATGTTTCTATGTGTTTCTTTGGTGTAGACTAAGCTTAAGAGTAATTTTTGTTTTTGTAATTTAAACCAGCATTCGGGTGAAATTTCTAAAACTGTGTCAATAAATTGGCTTAAATATATATATTTTTTTTGCACTGTAATCAAATTATTGCTGCCCCAGTTAAATACAATACAGATGATCATAATATAATTTCTATATCTCTGGAGCCTTTATTCATTTAAGGGTAGCTTTATCTGATATTTAACCCATATACCTAAAAGGCGGTTACACACGGACGTGAATGTCTGAAAACATATACGCACATACATGAACGCGCAAACAAAAACATCAATGTGTATGCAAAATACCGTAGCGTTTTTGAATGTGCAAACTGTAGAATGACGTTCAAATGAATTCTGGAATCGCTAGAAATTTTGTATGCACACTTGGAATACTGTAGCAAGAGTAGCAAGACTGACAGTTTTGTGCGAGCGTCTGTACAAAGGTGACATGCACGTTGTTGTTTGCACGTTGATGTATGCACGTATATGTATCAAGCCATCCACGTCCGTGTGTAACCGCCCAATAAGCTATTCACATCGCATCTTTTGAAGTATCTGTGATGATGAAAATCAAAAATATTTTTCCGAATTAAAGAATAATATACCTATACCAAGTCATGGCGATCCTAATTCAATTTGGATCTGCTTTAAATCAGAATATCCTCTTGAGATGGAGATTACTTACATATCGATGTTTTAAATATTTGCCAACAATATCAAGAAAATTTTGATAACATAGGTTCTAATGATATTTTTTTAAATAAAGTCTAATTTTTGAACAAAACCTCTCTAAGTCTTCTCTGCATCGTGATAAATAAACTGAATTTCAAATCATCCAATATCCCCGATTCAAAATAAATAAAAAAATGTAGAAAATATGTTTCATCTATCAATCAAAATTATATTTTGCCTCAAGTGGATAGAAACGCGATTGCAATAAAATTTTACACGAAATTTGAAATTCATAAGCATGTGTTAATTGATCGCCAGCCACCTTAAACGACAGATTATTATCATGTATTTTACTGTTTGCTGTTTGTACACGATAATAGAAAAGAATCTAGTGACTTTATTAATAATACTAATGAGCAGTAAATTTCCTAGTTACCAAGGTTGTATCTAGGAAAAGAAAAGGTTGAAAATCATCATCAGGGTGTAAAATTCAAAATCAAATAATCTACGTAGGTTCAAAATTAATAATTTCCAAAACTAAGCTCATGAGAAACTTTTAAAAAGTTAACAAAACTGTTGACAAAGCAATTTGCGGATAAAATAACCCACAGCTGTAGGCTGTACAATCCTTTGTATGAAAGAAAAAAATATATATATATATATATATATATATTCAATTGATATTTGTTGCAACCCTCCCCCCATTTAATTTGAAATTTTCGAATGTTTGCAACCTTGTACTCTTTACTTATTTTCGCCTCCTATTTATTTATTCTTAGCTTTAGATTTTGTCCTATCCCAAGTGGGATTACTTTTGCAAATATTATGTTTCATAATATCATTGCCTACCTACGTCGTACAATGATAATATACACACTAAAACTAAAGATGGCTTTATAAAAAGCTTAATTATTGTCTTCAATAAAATCTAATAAACTGGATAACATTTCAAATTCAATTCGCTATCTAAAGAAAAATATGACAATTTGTGTAAACGATAAATGGCATGTGACGCAAATATTATAAAAGTAAAGCCAAAAATTAGCGTGTCAGGTTGAATAAATTTTAAAAACAAATATTTAACGTGTCGCTTTTATATCAAGATGTTTTAACAATAATATTTTAAATTTATGCCGTTTTGTCGTTTAAATTTCAAAAACAATTAGCATGGATTTGTGAATTGCCTGCGTATTATTATTGACAGATATCACTACTGATTTCGGAGCTCACTAGCAATTCATTTTCACAAATGACAAATTATTCAAGAATTAATAGATACATAATTAACAAAATAACTGGAAAATTATTATATGTTTTACCAGAATTGATTAGATAGGTATTTAAATAACAATAAAAATTTCAATGGACATAGTTAAGTTAATCAATGATCATGTTTCACATAATACAAAAAATATAAATAGAAACATAAAAAAATCAACCGAGAAGCTTTTCAAATCTGTAGTTACCATAAATTAAATAAATGTTCATTCATTCATTATGGAAAACTTCCAAAACAAACAAAAAAAAACTACAAGCAACTGTAACTTAAAAAAGCAGAATACCAAAATGATTAACAAGAGGCAACGTTTCGACAAAGAAAATTTATTCTTGAACAACAAATCACGAAATTGAACCGAAAAGCACTAATTAGATGAAAAAGTACAGATAAAACATTTAAGAAAAAAATAAATCAGTAAAGAAATAACAACAATATATAGTAATGAAGAAAACAATAATAGATAATTTCAAAATGAAACTATTATGTAGGTAACCCATGATCGACAGAAAAAACAATCCATTTATTATTAGGATTACTATGAGCGAAATTGCCGAAAAGCAACAAACTTGAATAAAACCTTGAGAACAATTTTGCCTACACAATTTTTTCTCGAGTGGTATTCGTCATGACTATTTCACGTAAGATTTTGAAATAAATAGAATGCAAAATTATGAATAAAAACTTCAAATTAAAAATACCAGTTTGACAATGTCAAAAGATGGTCGCTGAAATACCATGTTGTTGGTATTGTCCAGGTAGCGTTATTGTCAGGTGAATACCGAATTTATTGCTGGTGTAATACACTCTAGTGAAATAGTCAATACAAAATTACAAAATATATTAATAATTTGACAATGTGACAATAATTAAACAATCTTTCCTTGGCGACGAACAAAATTCTCCGTCACTTGTTTTCAGCTGGTCAACGGCAACGATATATTGGAGAAATATACATAAGTTTATTTACTTGCCCTAACAGTTTCCACTAAGCCAGGCTTTATGAACTACGGAGAATATGGCCCTAAGTGTTTCAGAAATAAAGTTCCTCAGAAAGGATAAAATTATCTGCTATATCGAATGTTCCTGAGACTGAAAGTAATTCTGAGTCCGAGTCCGAATAAATTCATCCGCTTGTTATACTATAAGCTGTTCTGGATAAATCTGCTTCTTTCAATAACATCCTTTTTCCAATGTTTGATTATTCCTACGATATCTAATTTAAAAAAAAAAAGCAAAACAATTAATACACCCCAATTAATTTCTCAAGATACGTAGGAACATATCAGTTTTTAAATCCCACAATTTACCAGAACTATCCGGAAATAATTAAACAAATAGCCGTAAAAGATTTTTATTATTTTACTGATCATAACAATTTTCTAGTTTTAGATAAAACTGATCCTGTGTGGGCCAAAAATCTGTTTGCTTTAGAAGGTAAGCAAACACATTGTGTTTCAAATGCCGAGGAAATTTCCATTCTACTGGATTTTTGTTTCTATTATTAGATATATAGATTAGAATAGAATATAGGATAATATGACTTTGAATTTGTTACAAATTAAAAAATATACATTCACGTTCTTCACTATCAGGTGATAAAAATGATTTGATTGCAGAAGAATCTGATGAATCATTTTTTTTTCAAGATTATCAAAAGCAATCTTTCACTAATCATCTTTATTCACCTTTGTCCAACAAACCGTTGTTCTTGTTACATGTATTCGCTAGGGAAAGGTTCCTATTATAGAGGGTACATTTTATCTGCACAAACCTGGCCAGTAACACTATTTTCTTCATTAGGGCTTGAGTAATATTCTTTCCTTCGACACTGATTCCCATAAAACATTTTAAATAACAAACCTTCATAACTACTCTGAAATTTGTGTAGGTACAAGAAGACTGGAAAATGGAAATCTGGTCCATGTTTTAATGACAATAATATAAGCTATACAAATTGTGCATATGGAGGCATGTTTTGAATATACCTACATTACAGTGGATAGTCATTGATCTGTGACAAAGGTCGAGAAAAGGATCTTCATGATTTTGTTGTTCGAGACGCTGGGAGCTGAAATGAATGGGCCTTGCAATCACATTTTTCAGTTGATGCTTTTTCTTAATTTATAGTTCGAAACTCATGATTATCCAGTAAGACATAATTCACTAAAAACTTATGGGTGCTTGCAAGATCCTATTACTTCTCATCTCTCAAACGTACTCGTACTAATATTAAGAGGAATATTGCAATTAAAAATTAATTGAAGATAAAGTAGGTAAAGTATTATAACAGGCTCCTTGCCTTTACGTGCCGCGGATTAAAATAATTATTAAGTCATTACCAATAATTTGTCATCACCATGCAAGGTTAAATTTATCAGTCGCAGAAAAATTACAGACAGGTTGGATGCTCTGAATTTTTGTAAGTAAACATATATGCATGTTTTGTTAGTTAATTTTGCACCATAGCTAAAACAACTTTTCTAATATCAAAACTAATTCAGAAGATATCAATACTATAAGACGATGCAATATAAATTAATCTCATACGTACAAATATATTTCTAAATATAAATCTACAATGTCCATGAACCCTGATCATGTTTTTAAATTTCTAGGTCAAGCTATAACAATGTTATGGGCTATTATTACTGTGGCAATTTTAATATTGATAATATGGAAGGGTTACCTGCAACCTTACAGTTATTGGAAAAAAATGGGCGTACCCCAAACAAACCCCATAATACTACTGGGAGATGCTTGGCCCCTCTTTTTGGGATATAAAAACCCCATCGAATGGATGTATTGGATTTATAATTTGTATCCTGACAAAAAGTATAATTATTTAACTGAAATATAATGCAATGTTATATACCTACTTTTTTCAGATTAATAGGAATATACCAATTCTATATGCCTTTCTTGCTACTCAAAGATCCAGATTTATTCAAACAAATTGCCGTTAAGGATTTTGATTATTTCACAGATCACAAAGGTCTTAGTGTTTCTGAAGACGTTGATCCCCTATGGGGCAAAAATTTGTTTTCTTTGAAAGGTAGCCATTATATTTGCAAATATTCTAAAAATACACAAAAATGTTCCAGGTCAAAGATGGAGAGAAATGCGTTCGTTATTGTCAGGCTCGTTTACTAGCAGCAAAATGAGAATAATGTACACTTTAATTGCTGAGGAATCTAAAAAATTTGCTAATCATTTTGAAAAGAAAAAAGAAGTCTTCATGGATGTAGAGTTAAAAGATATATTTACAAGGTTACATTTTCTTGATGGATTGAAAATGAGTAGAGGCTCTATTTTTTTTTTATATTACAGATATACAAATGATGTCATTGCGTCAACATCTTTTGGAATAAAAGTCGACTCTCTAGAAAATCCAAGTAATGAATTCTTCCAAATGGGAACAGAAGTTACGAGTTTATCTGGTTTTTTATTTTTCATGAAATTCATGGGACTCACACTTGTCCCTAAACTTTTCAAGGTACCCAACAATATTTTAAGCGACTTTTCTTGAGTTTTTATAAATTTTTCTCCTCAGCTATTTAATATAGGTCTTCTTCCTAAAAAAGCCAGCAAATATTTTGAAACCACCATAAACGAAACAATAAAAATAAGAGAAGAACAACAAATAAAACGTCCGGATATGATCAATTTGCTGTTAGAAATTAAAAAGGGAATAAATAATAGAGAGGAAGCTGATGTATCAGATAGTGGATTTGCTGTTGTACAGGAATTTTCTGAAATAGGTAGGTATTAATGTTGTTACGGATCTTTCAAGTTGGCGATATTGTGCAACGTTGTCCGATGAGTAGAATATTCGCAAAGCAACAGAGCGATATAAAACGGAATCGTCCACCAAGGAAAAGAGATAGTGATAATAACGCCAGTATTTCAAGAATTATATGGTAAATTATTAATAGTCGGTTAATCATTAAGTAAGTGAGTTGTAGTTCAGTTTTGTGACTTTGAGCTTGATTGTAGTTAAACCAATTGTTGTAATATTGCTAATTTTGTCGTGATTGAAGCGATTCTAAAGAAGCCTTTTGAATTGAATGTTTTTTTTTTTGTATGAGGCACGTAGTATGTAAATCATGTGAATTTTGTCAATTGGTTGAATTGAAGTAGAAAAAGTTTTTTTAGTAGGAATGGAGAGCTATACCGCAGAATCCATGACACTATCTATACAATTCAAAACTTTTGATTTCACATAGTTTTACATTATTTTTTTTTCAGTGAAATCAAACAAAAAACAAGTTGAAATCACAAACTTGGACATCACTTCTCAAGCCCTAATATTTTTCTTGGCCGGATTCGATACGGTATCATATGGAATGTGTTACACTTGCTATGAATTGGCACTTAATCCGAAAGTTCAAGATACACTGAGGCAGGAAATAACCAGTTTTTATACACAGACTAAAGGAAAGCCTTCTTATGAAGACATTTTGGGAATGAAGTATTTAGACATGGTAATTTCAGGTGAGGACTTGTTCCAATTTATACCAGAATTTATATAAAGTTGCTATTGTAGAATCCCTAAGAAAGTGGCCTCCAGCTCCTGCAACTGACAGAATATGCACAAAACCTTACACTTTAAATTCTGATACTGATATACATTTAAACAAGGGCGATACCATTTTGATACCAATATACAGTATCCATCATGACCCCAACTACTATCCAGATCCAGAGAAATTTATTCCAGAACGATTTTCGGAAGAAAATAAAGATAAAATCAATCCATATACGTATATGCCTTTTGGTATTGGACCTAGGGCTTGTATAGGATCTAGATTTGCTTTATTAGAAATAAAATCGGTCCTTTTCCATTTTCTACATAAATTTGAAATAGTGCCGACCAAAAAAACTCAAATTCCTCTAAAATTCAACAAAATTGCTATGAATTTGAAACCTCAAACGGGGTTCGAGCTTGGATTAAAACGAATTTCAGTCTAATTTATGTTATATGTATATTAATAATAATCACAAGAAAAAAATACAAGTAGAAAGGCAAAAATCAATGAACTCTCAGTTAAAAATAATATGATGCTTAATTTAATTTTTCAGAGTAAAAAAATAAAGTTTTATTTAATAACAAAATATTGGTATTTTTTTTTAGAACACTCCAACAATAATGTATTAATTTTTGTTATCAATAAGCTATACCTATGGGAAAAAAGTTTTGCAAAATTTGTAATCAATATATTCATATTACAAAATGAAAGTGTACAATGTGCCTGCCGCTAAAACTCAGCAATAGGGCTTCGCGAGACCACAAGACTAGTCTTGGTCTTGTCTTGGTCTTGGTAGCAAGACAAAGACCAAGACCGAGACCAAGACCTGATAAATCTTCTCAAGACCAAGACCAAGACTCTCTCTCAACACTCTCGTCTTGGTCTTGGTCTTGAAAAAAAAAAATCGACTCAATATTTATGAAAATATGCAAATTCCTATATCTTTTCTTAATGTCTTTTAAATAAATCAATTCATCAAATTTATTATTTTTTGAAATTCACGAGAAGGTATTATAGGTTTTAAAAATACATACGTACAACATAGTGTAGGTAACATTCATTTACACACAACACATCGATATTTTCCTATCCCTACATAATACAATACCTAATTATTGGAATTTCCAAAGATAATTCTTAACTAACTAACTAACCCAAACTAACACAAACCCCACATCTTACCCAAACTAACCCAAATCTAATTATTGTGAATAGGCCAATAAAATTCAAATGAGGTATGTGAATATGTTAAGGTTTTCGAAAACCTTTCTCTGGCCTGAATACTCAGGTAGGTAAGGTAGGTTTAATGTATGGTTCAAAAAGAAATTTATTTTTTTTCCTCGATACAGAATGGCAATTTCATGATGTGTTTGTCGACTTTCCTGTTCCGTTAATAAAAATTATAGTTTAAGAATTGATGTTTGTTTGTTTCTCTGTATTGTGGAATGCTTTATGCAGTATTTTTTTGACATGAAACGCTCTTGGTAGCAAAAATAGCTTGTGAAGAAGACCAAGTGCATGATCGAAATGTCGGCATAATTTTTTCAGAAAGGGAGGTTTATTTTTTATTTTTGAAGTCCTAAACCCATTATCTCTGCTCTGTGGTTGGATGTTATGTGTATTTTAAAAATTTGGTATGAATTTTTTTTCAAGACTATCAAGACCAAGACCAAGACTGAGCCAGTCTTGTCTTGGTCTTGAAACATCAAGACCAAGACCAATACCAAGACCGCATTTATTTTTCGAGACCAAGACCAAGACTGGCCAGTCTTGTTCTTGGTCTTGGTCTTGCGAAGCCCTACTCAGCAATGAGTCCCTGTACGATCAAGGGAATTATATGGTGTGGTAACCCTCCATCTTCAGTCTATGAAGAAGGTTCCTGTTTTCACCTGAAGGGCGTGCTTTTGAATATAGATGCAGTGGCGTAGCCAAACCAAACGAGGCCGTCGGCGACATTCGAATTGCGAGACCCTTTTTATGTAGGGGGGCAGTGGCGGATCCACGAGGGGGGGTAACGGGGGAAGTTACACCTTCCCCAGAGAGTCCCAAGAAAATTTTAATTATTAAAAAAACACACAAATTATTTTTTTAAAGGCTTAAAATACGTTTTGAGCATGGCAACCGAAAAAAATTCTGCTTCCGGCCCGGCCGCAACTACGGTGGGCATCGCCTACTGGGTCCTACTTTGGGTGTGAACCCCTTCAGGTTGTTGGGAATCGGGAGTTGACCGATGCCACGAATGTTGAGTACCTGGAGTTTTCCGCGCGCTCCAATCTCGTACTTCGATAGTTAAAACTCAGTATTGTATAAAAATGTTTCATTTATTAAAATTCTCGTTGAAGGGGGACACTTAGTTAAGAATGTTGAGAGGCAACCCGACTGTTCAGAGTGAAGCTCGAAATCTGAATATCTTGTCTTCAGCTATCCTCCGCCAAGGAAGGCAAGTTTGGACCTCCCTAAAGAAGAGTATTTTACAATTTCCTAAAATTAACTTATCCTAACAACATATTCTATTTAGGTGCTAAAATGTTACGAAACGTTTGTACAATCATAAACCTAAAATTAGCCTAGGGGTTGTAATTCTCGCCATCTGTATTATAAAAAAGGCCTGGGAATACTTCTAGCCGGCATCGTCTTTAAACCCTAACAGCATAAAGTATTGTTATAATAAAAACTTGGGACTCAATTACACAGATGGTGGAACTTGTAGAAGAGAAAATGTAGCGAACATTAGAATTATTGATAATATAAATAATAATAAATTCACTAGTTCACAACAAGGTATAGACCACAAGCCGCCACTGCTTTTTTTAGGTAGCCTAAAATAATTTCCGAATCTCTGTATGTTAGCAAGCAGGTTTGCTGAACGAAATCAAATGCTGGACAAACTTTCAAATTATTGTAGAATGTATACAATACCTACAGCAAAATACTGCACGAATTCTATGATATCAAAAGAAGTTTCATATAAGATTAAGTTTATTCTACGTTTCATTTTGGGAAATTGAAAAGTGCCAATTTTCAGGTTCGGTAACGTATTTTTTGCGAGGCCCCTTAGAGCGCGAGGCCATCGGCGGTCGCCGACATCGCCGACGCCTAGCTATGCCACTGTATAGATGGGCTGGAAGTTTCGCCTCTAGAAACTTCTAGAACAGTCCAGAACATTCGAGAGTAGTCGAGAGCATTCCACGACATTCTGGAATGTTGTGGAATGTTTGGGAAAATCCCAGATCATTGTGGAACATTCCAGAACACTTTCGAATGTTGGGAAATATTGTGGAACATTGGAAGCCTTTGATTGCTTTCAAATTGATTGCACATTGAAGTAGATGTAACCAATTATGGTTATTTAGAAAGGGTGATTGATTCACAGAGTATTAGCAAACGCCTAATAGATTAATAGGTAACAATGTACTTTTTTTTTCCAGAAAATTATACATACATTATTTCATAGGCTGTTCTGAATTGTTGAAATAAATTCAATTTCATGTATTTTATAGCAAAAAATACTTTTCAGTTACCCTCTCATAAAAAGTTATATGGGAAAAACTCTTCAATGACTAGAATTTAATTTCTCGCTAAAACATAGTCTGAGGATTCCAAAGACAAATTAGGTTAAATTTAATATTCACTTATCTTTATATATTGTTATGAAGTATGCACGTTGCACCCACGTTTTGTTGAAGAAATTATGCACAATCTGGCAACACCGCATGGGGGAGTCCCAGGGGGTGACTCGCCAAGTACGAATTCTCAACCGCTTAAAATAAGGTAGATAGCCCTTAAAACCCATATAAGACCGACTCTCGATTCTGCCCAACACCGATCATATGACATTCAATAATTATTGATCAGTCCCCGTATAAATTAGATTTAAGTAAAGAATATTGATTTTCTAGGCATTACAAGAATGACCTCCAATGGAATTATCTTGAATATATCCGGAATAATCGACAGAGCTACCCCGCTACGTGAGTTAGTTGTGTATAGAATAGCGCGATAAGCAGATCAAAGAAGTGTGTGTCATATCGTGTCAAAAATAAAGTGTGAAAAGTGTTTCAAGAGTTTTAGTGTATTTCTTGATGAAAAATTTTGATTTATATCTAAGACAAAACCTAAAGAAAAAGAGGAGATTTTGCTAGTTCTGAAGCAAAACGGCAAAAACAAGAAGAACAGCGCAAAAACGAAATAGTCGACGAGCACGAGTCACGTTTACGTTCCCAATGAACGACAATGAGCAACGCGAGAAGCAGAAAATCCGAAGAATAACGAAATGAACGAAGTGAAGGATCAAGATTTGAGACACAATCTTATAATGAAAGCTCGAATAAAAGAATGCAGACGCAGTACCTAATCGGAAAAATGGATAACATCTACCAATTTTGCAATGCGAAAAAATGCAGTATAGAAACACCAGGAACCTGTTGCATAAATGGAAACATTCGATTACCACCACTGGAAGCACCTCCGCAGGAATTTCTACATTACAAGACCAGGAAAACTCAAAAATCAAAACACTTTTTTCAAAATATAAAATCCTACAATGCCTGCTTCCAAATGACTTCTTTCGGTGTCACTTCAATCAACAGTAGCAGAGATGAAGTCGAAGTTGTTCCATCTATCACAAAATGGGATAATTACTGTAATAATTAAGGATTTAGGAAAAATATATTCAATGTTTTAAATATAGAACTATTTATTTCGAGGTTCAAAGCTGAAGTGGGCTCTCTTTATTTGACTTGGTGACCAGAAATTGAAAATATAAAAAGTATCGGAATGTTGCATGTTTACATTTCGCTATACACTGCCTAATAATAACTAGGTACCTATATGCCTTTACTACCTAACGAAGACTATATGATAAAGTTTGTTAGGCTTTCGCGGCCCAGGTTAATTGATAAGGGGTTTTCATTCGGGCTTAATGGCCGTCGTAAGTTGGAATTTCTTCCTGACGTAACCTCTAACCAGTAACTAATCGTAACCAGTAACCTCTCTAAGAAGGAACTAATGGCAATTAGGAACCTGAAATCAGCGGAAGATATGATCATCCTACCTGCGGATAAGGGCAACGCAACTGCTCTGTTAAGAACTGAAGACTACAACCGGAAAATTCAGGAACTCCTTGATCCATCTACCTATCGAAAGCTAAGGAAGGATCCCACACAAGTCACACCCTGGAATACCAACAAACTGATTAGCTCATCTACCCTAACAGACACGGTTAAGAAAGGCATCATAAAAACAGAAGCAGGTCCACCACGACTCTACGGCCTACCCAAAATTCACAAACCGGAAGTCCCGCTAAGACCTATAGTGAGTGCACCTGGAGCACCAACATACAACCTAGCGAAACATCTTGCATCGCTTCTTCAACCGCATGTAGGAAAAACTAGCTCTTACGTCAAGGACTCCACTCACTTTGTCCGGAAAATTAGGGAATTCTTCAACCTAACGATATCCTGGTCAGTTTCGATGTCGCGTCCCTATTCACAAAAGTGCCATTGACGGAATCTCTTGACTTAATATCAAGTACCTTCCCCAATGACATAGTTGAGCTTTTCCGGACATGTCTCACTGGTAGTTGGAACGGCGATTTCTACGAGCAAACGAACGGTGTAGCTGTGGGAAGTCCGCTTAGCCCGGTCATACCCAAGTTCTTTATGGAGGAATTCGAGAGGAAAGCTATATAAACTTTTGACCACAAACCAACAGTATGGCTCCGATACGTAGATGATACTTTTATGGTTTGGAGTCATGGGGAAAAGAAGCTTAACCAGCTCCTAGGCCAGCTGAACGAGCAACATCCTAGCATAGAATTTACCATGGAAAAGGAGAAAAACCAGGAAATCGCCTTCTTAGATGTGCTCATAAAGAAATCTGGAGGAAAACTAAGCCACGCTGTTTACCGAAAACCTACACACACAGACAGGTACCTGCATGAACGCTCAAACCACCATCCAAGGCAAAAACGTGGAATTATAACAACGTTAACAGAACTTGCTCAGAACATCTGCGAGCCCCGAGCCACAATATCTCGACCAAGAACTGGATCATCTCAAGTCGGCCTTTCTAGCAAATGGCTACAATGCATCTGAAATCGACAGGGCCATGCAACCCAAAACTGCCACACGACAAAACGTGAATGAACAACCAGTGGTGGCTAATGCATTATCTGCCTTTCATTTCTCGGGTGACAGACGGGATAGGAAGAGCCTTGAAGAAACACAACATAAAAACAATCTTCAAGCCAACAAGGAAAATACAGCAATCAATCAGATCAGCCAAGGATAAGAGGAACCCACTGTCAAGTGTTGGAGTCTATCGTATACCTTGCACTTGCACATGTGGTAAGGTATACATAGGAATGACAAAAAGATCCATGGGAACCAGGATTAACGAGCACAAAAGAAACTGCAGACTAGGACAGTCGGAAAAATCGGCAGTTGCGGAAGATGCGCTTAATGAAGGCAATCATGAAATACTCTTTGGTGAGTTCAAGCTTCTTGCACCGAATACAACTATCGTCTTGTACGTGAAGCTAATAGAAATCCACAAACATACGGAGAACTTGAACAGGAAAGAAGAAACACTAAAACTTAACCAAATCTGGAACCCGATCCTCAAAAACGCAAGAAAGATTCCATTGAGTAGGTACAGAGAAAGTTGAGATTAGCCACGTGCCGCGAAGCCCCGCTCCTCCCCAACCACAGCCACTCACACATAAATACAATTTACGGTCGGAAACGCGTCAGTTTGCTACCAGAATCGGACATGGAAGCACCTCTGAAGATGCTAGCCACGCGTTTTAGCGAAACGTCAAGAAGAAATTCCAACTTACGACGGCCATTGAGCCCGAATGAAAATCCCTCATCAATGAAGACTAAGTTTCTACAAGTATATTTCTTCAGAAATTAAATTGATCAACGATGCACAAACATCAGTAGCGGATTGAGATGACAAATAATCCCAGATGTACAGAGGATCTTACACACATACAATCAACTTATTCTCTTATTCAAAACAGCACTAGACGGAATGATTTCTGATGACTATAAAGTTATGATTCGAATCGACAAGAGACCACTTAGAGAATACGAACGTCGATTTAATGCAATCCAGATAGACGAAGTTGCCATCGTAATTGTGGACAATGAAAACACAAGCCGTAACATAATTGTACAACGAAGAAGAGAAGGACTACAACGAATTGCAGACACACCGTGCAAAAGCCATATCTATTACCTAATATTTTTATACGTAGAGGGAGGATATCATTTTAATTTGAAACAATTACGTATACGTTTACAGGGTAGTGGCAGCTGATCAAAGTGAGCTTTCTTTTGAGTCAGTTGATGTGATTGCAATCATCCCAAAATCCTTGACCAACCAATAGTGACCGTATGAGAAACTTTTGACATCAATGACTTCAGTTTTCTTTTCAATTGTAACAAACTTTCAAAAAATTTGAGAAACAATCATCTATCAAATTCACTTCACACCGACAAACGTGAACCAAATATAACATTTCCCGCTTCTCATAAGACCCTAAAAAACGTGACGACGGTGGTCATAAATTAATTAGTTACCAAAATTTTTAATGTTGATAAACAAAATTCCCCCTCGCCTGCGGCCGATAGATAAAAATGCAAATTTCGCGAGAGTCCCGATTGGTCGTGGTTAAGGTGTTTCTCTCACATGAGAAAAGTAGGTATGTGGAAATCGCGTCACATGACCGGTACTGACAAAACCCCCGCGAATTTTCAAGCGCCGCTCACTCAGTACGTGCCGGTACTATTTTCTCAAGACTCTGATTTTCACTCTATAGTGGTACTTATAACGTGACACATTGTACTCAGTAGTATACAAGATAGGTACCGTTTCATATAACGGATATTATATTAATTATTTTCAAAAAAACCGTTTCGCGCGTCTGTGTGTTTTCTGGTGAATTAATTTCTAAATAAATAAGAGATGAAATTTACTAAGGATCATAGAAGTAATTCTGTGACTTTTGCGTAAGTTAATTTATTATTTGATTGTGTTGAATTTATTTTCTTTTTATATAAAATTAATGTTTTTTTGTGATATTTATTTGATTTGCCGATTCAATTAGAAGTAGCTTATATAAATAACTACTTATTTAACATTTTATCAAGCTACCTACTACATTAATTGTTTTTTTTTTTTCATTAATTGTAAGTCAATCTTGACTAAGTACTATTTGCATAAATAAACAATAAGAATAACTAATACAGTTTCTGTAATTGTAAATTTATGAATATTATAAACGGATTTTTCCTTTAATTACTTACAGCTACTTATTAAGATTATTCCTCTGGAGGTAATTTATGATATTTGGAATGGCATTATTTATTCTATTCATAAATTTAAATTTATCACTTTTTTTGAACTTTTATGAGAAATTAAATTAATTTTGTGGTAATATGGTGGATTCTCCGCATAGGATTTTCTGTGTGACGCAAAATGTAAAATTTACATAATGTATTAAGTTATGTTATTGCTTAAATGAAACAATCTACCTATACATATATAGTCAAAAATAATAGATCAACTATTCAGTAAGGTACGTAATTCTGGAAAATCCATGACTCCAAAACTTGCCACCTACGTTATCTGCGTAAACAGACAGATTTCTGAAAATCGTCGAAACACGTCTACAAATTTATTGAGGGGGAACGTAAAACTGGACTTCGCCCCTTCAACCCCCTAAGCCCTAGAGCTACCACCCCAAAATTTTCAAATGAGACAGCGAACCGAGTGATAAATCATTTCAATGTTTAAAAATGCACATTTATCCCTAAACACACCTGCTTGTTTACCTGTTGCTGTAATGAAAAGGTAGGTAAACAAGCAGGTGTGTTTAGGGATAAATATGCATTTTTAAACATTGAAATGGGTGTTATTCTGCAACAGTGAGGTCAAATTTAAAAAATAGGACGGCAAAATGTACAGATTAAACAGCCCTTTGAAATGATCTATCACTCGGTTCGCTGTCTCATTTGAAAATTTTGGGGTGGTAGCCCTAGAGTTTAGGGGGTTGAAGGGGCGAAGTCCAGTTTCACCTAAAAAACCTTCCCCGCTAATAAATTTGTTGACGTTTTTCGGCGATTTCCACAAACATGCCTCTTAACGCAGATAATGTGGGTGGCAAGTTTTGAAATGAAAGCCCCTCAAACTATGGGAATTGTAGAAAACATGCTTAAAAAATTACATAGGTATAGTAAGAAAATTCATTGAAATTTATAATTCTTCAATTTTTTTTGACTTTATCTCCATATTATGAATCCTGAAACTTATGGGTTAGTTTGAGCTTAATAGAGACACTATAAAGCATTTAAGAAGTTCAAATATCTTGCAAAATTATTATACATTTTGCTAAACTGCATAGTGGTTGATGATAATGAAATATTTTGTCTAAATAGGAACAATGAAGGTATAACTGATAAACAAACGCGTAAACAACTCTATTCATTGGAATGTACGTGCTGAAAATGCAATTAAGCATATTATCAGAATCAGTATTCAGACTTAGGTTTGCAGAAATAAGATATCTAACTTACGCATTTAAGATTTGTGTCAAAGGTCAACTATTACGTTTTTCTAAGGTATATTGAAGTAATATAATGTTATTCAAACTTCTTTGCAAATTCGTGGTATCTCTCAAACCAAATGTTTCAAGATTTTTGATAATGGACACATAACTCAAGACAGATCGATTAGAAAATGATACACATTCAAGCAACGCTAGCCAGTTATGGATTCACTGGACACGAGCGTTTGAGAACTTTTTAGAATAAGCTGCAAAATTTCAGAAGACAAGGACACATTAAACCTTCTGGTAAACTATATGAGTTCTTGAGCTCTTCAGTCTATTATTGAATGTATTTCTTTTATGGAAATTCGATTATTCGAAAAGTTATGTGTTAAAACACAAAGTGAAATTTTTGCCCGTCATACTTTATCCACTAGAAAAACGCAAGTAAGTGAATCTACTAGACCAGTACTTACAAATTTTAATGCAATTGAGTAAAGACTATAATTTTGAAGCAGTCACTGCTGAACAGAATAAAAATAACTACATGAAAAGATTCATTTATTCGTGAATTCGTGGTCTCGCCACATCTCACATTAGGCAGAGACTTTTAGAAAATAGGACTCTGAACCTGGAAGAAGCACTGAAATCAGCTATATAGATCTTTAGTGAATGGCTCAACAACAGTCAGATTATTATACCTCAAATTCAAAAGTAAATTCGATTTTATCAAATCAGTCATCGACTTATGTTCAACAATCAAATGAACGAAAGGATGTAAGACCTGCCGTAATTACTTCAAAATTTTATTTTTGTGGAAGAAGCAGACATTCTAAAGACAAATGTCTAGCAAAAGATGCAATCTCGAATTCTAGTGGAAAAATTGGTCATTTCACACAAGTATGAAGATCAAAACATCAAAAACAATCTCATAATTCAAATGAAACTTCAGCTGCCATGATTGGAATGATGTCAACAACATCAACATTGTGCTCATCGAGAGCTATTATTAAAATAATTGAAGTCAATCATCTTCCAACCAATGCATTAAATGATACTGGAAGTTCAGACAGTTATATCTCAAAAACACACACAAACTATGAAAGTACGAATCTAAATGTCACAATGGCTCTATTATCTCTAAGTTCTCCTATTTGCATGTGGATACTGTATTGTTATTATAAAAATATCAGATCATGTGTATAAAAATATCAAGATTTATGTTTCGGAAAATCTCTGTTCTGATGTTATAATTGGACATGATATTCTTCAAAATCATTCAGGAGTAGAATTTAGTTTTGATGGAAATCAATCAAATTTTCTATCTGTAATCTATTAACAGCGCATACATATTCGACCTTTGCAAATTTAACGGAAAATTGCAAGCCTATATATTGCTATTAAATCTAAACGATATTCTAATAATGACTACAGATTTATAGAAACAGAAATACAAAGATTATTGTCATTGAACCAAGTAATTCATCTTGGAGAGCACAAGTTTTGGTGACAAGCAATTCGAATCATAAGAAACGCATGATTGTCGATTACTCAAAGTTCAAAGTTTATAGTTAAAATATATTACTGAAAAACTTATACCTATACATACTAAATATTTAAGTCGACAAGAACATTTTACATACAGATGCACATAATAGGGAACTTGCACATTAAATTAAAAATGGAATAAATAATAAAACACAATAACAAACATCCTAATAATTGATGCAGTTAGGAAAAAAAAGTAAAATCTTATCTCTGGTGTCTAAAATCTTCAATTGAATATACCAAATAATTCGAAATTCATGACGCGATCGAAAACATGTTTCTATGGGTCCTGACGTCACAAGGCAGAAATAATCAGGTCGCGCCGCCGCGCCGCCACACCATGTGCTGCTGGTATCGACGATTTCAGATCTATCGTAAATGGCATACATAACAACATAACCATAATCTAATGGCGTTTCCGATTGGTAGATTCAGTGCGCACTGAGTGTATTTGCATCCTTTTATTCGACCTGTAGAAGAAAAAGACAGGAATAGAAAAAATTGCACTAGTTCTGCACTAGATCTACCAATCGGAAACGCCATAAATCTACCTGCTCGAAGTTCGAAGTGCTCGTCTCTATCAACGGAATTTTGTTGCCGAGTGACGTCACACTAATTGGTCGTTTTAAATAGTGATGTTCCGAGCGTAACTTTAAATATTTATAAAAAATTAACGGCTGATTTTTAATGCTCGATATTTGGTATGACTAAGGCTGGCCGTCCATTGGATGCGTAGTCGTACGACTTTGCGGTCGTGAATAATCGGACGACTTTGATCGTACGAATGTGAACGACTGCACCTCGTCCATTAGAAACGATTTCTGGTTGATAAATTGAATAGATATTTCACATTTCTTTATTTTGTAGCGTATGTTCAAGTGTCGCCATTGTAATGGTATGTTTAGTTAAGAGTGATTAAAATGGACTTTGACACTATACATTTTTTGGGCAACCTCCTTCCACAATTTGCGTTGAACGTCTCTAGTATGATATATCTGCTGTCTCTCATGTCCCATAATGCTTTTCTTCCTCTCACCTTGCAAATTAGCTTCTCACAATCCATAATTATCCACAATATGTAAAGAAATAAAAATCTGCACTGGCTAAATTGCAAATACTGATCGAAAGTCGTTTGAAAACGTCCGACAAATCCCATTTAAATGGGACCAGTCGTTGGTCGCATAAAATCGGATCAAGTCGTGTGACCGAATTCGCGTGGAGTGGATGAGCGTCCTATTTATTTTTATATAAGGGGATTAGTCGGACGTATACGGACGACTACGCACGAACGCAAAGTCGTACGACTACGCATCCAATGGACGGCCAGCCTAAGTCTTTAGTGTAGTAGAACACATTTTTGAAATAAAAAAAAAATGTACAAGTTCCCTATTACCACAAAAACGAACGTCGATTGCTAATACGTCAATTTCATGTACAAAGCGGAAATTCCTAACCTAATTTTATTTGTGTATTCAAGAACCGACATTCGTTAAGTCACTAGAACGACTGGTACTTTCAAATGGTTATTTAAAACTCTATACTATCTTTGATATGTTTCGCAGAGCATAGGTGGCAGAGCATACTTTTTTTTAGGTTTCTTTAATGTGTTGTTCCAAGGTGAGTTTTGCATCAAGAGTTACTCCTAGAAATTTGATTTTTTTAGAGTTTTGTGGGACTGTAACTTTTTTAAGAATAGAGATAATGTTTTCAGTTTTATCCAAAGGACCCCGCACTAATCTTATGGAAATTGGGTCCCGGCTAAATGTTCTGCAACTTTGGTATATGATAGTTTTTGAGCTTCTGATCAAAAGCTATTATTGCGCAAAAGTGCTACCATCGCTAGTTTTTAAGATATTGGGCCTTTTTTTTTGGTTTTTTGAGTCGCGCTCGGAAGCGGTTAACGTCAAAAGGTTTTGACGTGTTCTGAAACTCGAGCCTGTTTGATCAGTTTTTGAAAACTTCTTTAGGCGCGTTTCAATAAGCGGGTGCTTACGCCAATATGTTATCATTTATGTTGGAGTTGTTTGCATTTTAGATTTTGTTGAAGTTTGTATTACGTATTGAAGGTCTGTTCGCACAGAAATCACAAACCAGTCAGAGTGAATTTCATTGGTTGAAACTAGTTTTACGACTGTTTTCACCCAATCAAATTCGCTCTGACTGGCTTGTGATTTCTGTGCGAAGTGCGAACAAACCTATTGATGAATACACGTCAAAACCTTTTGACGTTTACCGTTTCCGAGCGAGACCCAAAAAACCAAAAAAGGCCCAATAACTTGAAAACTAGTGATGGTAGCACATTTGCGCAATGATAAGTTTTGATCAGAAGCTCAAAAACTATAATATGCCAGAGTGGCAGAAAATTTAGCCGGGACCCAATTTCCATAAGATTAGTGCGGGGTCCTTTATATTTGAAAGGTTTGACCGGAACATAGAATAAGGTTTATAGTGGGTATAGAATGGACAGTCCCGTTATACGGATCGGACAACCATTTGTGGCGCCATCTGTTTTCTATGAAATGAGCTCATCCCATTGTAGCAGCCTGTAGAGCAGTTTGCTTCTTATTTTTTTTCAGATTTGCTTTTTATTTATTTTATAATAAAGACACAATTTGATGCAAATTTAAAAAATAACGGTTTATTACAAAGAGAGAAGAAAAATATGTTGGCTTCTCGAAACTTGTCAACAAAAGCCGCTTTCCAGCTGCCCATTTTGAGCACGCAATCGAGCTTTTGCGCGCGCAAATGCTTCAAGCGCGTGTTTGTGTTCCAGCCGTACTGCGCTCCGAGATCTGCTAACTTTTGCGTTTCAAACACAGAACACTGTGCTGCACCGTGCTTGAAGCACACAGCTGGAAAGCGTCTAATGTCCAACACTTAACAACACAGGATTAAATAACAATAATAGTCTTTACACTAAACATAACACTGTGAAAGTCCACAAATACACACAGATAACGCTCTATCACTACGAAACACTTTTTCAACGAACAGAAATATTAAAGCAACAATAAGAAGCACAACGTTTTCCAGTTCATCGTTTTGTCATCATTTGTCATTTCATGAATTTATGTCGGTTCATGTCATAATTTAATTAGTAATCACGTCATCCTTCTTCTGAAGCGGATATACCTTGGAGATACAATCAACAACGCGTACGCAAATCAATTGATAGCGCCTCTACCGGGCATGAAACAAGTTTTTCATCGAACCAAGTGGTACATTTGAAGATATGGACCGGAACCATTCAAAAGCAGTCTCAGTGTGTCGTGATATTTCGGCATTTGCCTGGTCTAAAGTGTCACACTTCATGGAGAAGCCATTATCATCTGCGAAAAGTATGACAAGCTGGTAAAGCAGCTGAGAAGTCATTAATATAAATTAAAAACATGAGTGGTGCCAACATTGACCCCTGGACAACCAAGATCTTTACTACCGCCGAAAAGATAACTTTACTGGCACCGTTTATTTGCGGTAGCAAAGTGACTTTATGAAGAATTTACTCACAGTTTCTACAAGGTCACTTTGCTGGCATAGGAAAGTAACTATGCTGTCCTAGAAAAGAGGTTATATATCCTCAAAAACATCCTTTTTTGCTATTGAAAAGTAGATTGCTAAGACAGAAAAGATATTTGTTGTTGTTATTAGAAATGCTTCCTGAAATAGGAAAGCGTTTGTCTCAGAACAAAAAATTTCTTGCCAGAATCAGCCAAGTGTTTTATTAGCGATGGGAAGTTATTTGTCTCACCAATAGCAAAAATATTTTGCTGGAAATCTATGGAAATATGTAGTAGCGCGTCCATCATAACAAAACCAGGAGATAAACAAACTCTATTTAAACCCCTAAACTTTCATTACCTGATCTGAAATAATGTCAATTAATGAAAAGTTTGGCGCTAGAGTTGTTTCTGCTAGTTTTGATGGATGCGCTGGCACCATTTCCAAAAAGATTCCCAGCGACCGACACTCGACTTGACTCCACAGCATCCACGATCCACACCGTACGGCGTTAGCTACTAAACTAAAATGGAAGAAAATGAACACGAAACATATTTTATCGGTTATTTTTGGACCCGAAGAAATCACGGAAATGTCCGAACGGTATTTTTAGTTAAGTTATTTGGCTAGGGTAGCAAAAAACATTACTGTAACAATAACAAAAATTACAGGATTTTTTTTTTTGCTGCAACAGTAAAGTATCTATCTTAGAAAAGTTCTATTTCGGAGAAGCAGAAATATTTTCATAAAATTTTAATTTTGCTATAACAGCAAAGTTTGGTTTTGGAATAAGAAATATCTTTGCAGTTTCAATAAAGTAGTTTCAGCAAAGTGGTCTTTTCTGTAGAAGCAAAATAACATTGCTACCTCTAAAACATTTTCCACTGTAACACCTAAAAAAAAACCAGCAAAGAATTTTCTCCTGGGACTTTTCTCAGTGTAATGTCCCATATATAAGCTCATAAATAGCTGCTCCTATAGCAGATCTTTTTGATTTTTTGAGCAGGTAGAGCAAGTACAGTCGTGAGCATAAAAAGTGGGACACCCGATTGACAGGTTTTTTCATTTTTCGCTATTTTGGGTAAATCATGGCCGTTTCCACCAATAAAGCTCTAAGCTGAGAATATCTAAGCGTCCCTTAAAATGTAAGCACCGCTTAATTAAATTTGCAATCCACCACCGCTTTTCTGATGAATCTTAACTAAGTATTGTTTAGCTTTGGCAACCTTGCTTTTGTTCGCCATCATAACCTCAAACTCGGCTTTGCATAGTGGTTTGATGGAATTTTGAAGTCCAGAAAATAAATTGTTTGAAATTATTGACGATAGATTCGTGGTTTAAATAAATAAAAGTAAAAAGGTCACTTTTAATTTATCATTTACAATACCTCGCGACAACACGACAACACGTCCGTTCAACAATGAATGAAAATAAAAAAATAAGAGGTGGAAATTATACTATACTGCCCAAGAAAAAGATCTTCTGGTAAACCTTGCGGCAAAGTAGGTACAAGCATATAATAAAAAACAAGAAAACGGATGCAGTATCGGTTATCGGTTTCAGAAAAAAACAAAAATTTGGCGAAAATTAGCCAATGAGTTTAACACAATCACTCCAAATTCACCCATCATTAGGAAATTCTAAAGATGCTTCAATTTGTTCTAGAAGTTGCAACACAGTGGGTTTTGTCAATCTGAATCTTCAAAAAACGTTAGATTGTCCATCTCCTCAAAATGATTATTTCTGTCATAAATTTTTCTGCGGAAACCACATCTTCAAACAAATCTAATAGGTACTTCCAAATCATCTGCTTATATCCATTTTTCGAACAACAATTTTCGTAAACACAACATAACGCAAACTTCACCAGAAATTAGAAAATTAAGAAAATTTTATCTCAATTCAATTTTTGCTATTTTCTGTGAAGCATCAACTTTAACGATTGCTTATATCAACAAAAGCATGATGCAAATTGCTTGCGCATATCATCGCCACTCTGTTAAGGGAGGAATAAGCCTAGAAACTCCTGGCCCCCGATCCTCGAGCCAGGCAGTGAAACTTCCCGAGAGAACAAAATTTTCGTCTTTATCATTCCCGTTTACTTTTCGATTACGTTGACAAGGACAAAACATTCGTTCTATCGGGAAGCTCTACTCCCTGGCCCGAGGATCGGCCACCGGGGCTTAGTTAAGCTTATCTTAATGAGACTAGGAGCCTGGTGGAAAAGAAATTATAAAATAAGCGGCACTTAACGTTAAGTCAACTTTAATTTGCGTTGGTGGAAACGGCCATCCAGTCTTTTCTCTACAATGGATGTTTTGCACTGATCTAAAAAATAAATGGATAAACAATCGTACCGCTCGATTGGCTAAACTTGTGCACAAATTTGGGGTCAATATTCTATGAACAGTTGTGCAACGGAACAGCCTAACACCTGCGCAATGTCTTATCTTTCGAACAACTGTTCTAAATTTTGAAATTCCTTCGTTCTCATTGGCCAGATTTTGTGCACGCACAGTACATGTATCCACTGCGCACGCTCACGGCTTTCCCAGTCAGTTGTTTTTGTTTACATTATGACCTCGTAAATTAGCAGCATTAGAAGCGTTCTTTGTTTATCCATTTATTTTTGAGATCAATGATGTTTTGTCAAATATGACAATCCCTGTCATTGCCGTAGGTATACCTGAACGGAAAAAACGGGTGTCCCACTTTTTATGCTCACGACTGTACAAATGAACAGCCTATAAGTCAGGTTCTGCAGCGTCATTTTTGGCATCTGCTACCGTGATTGCAGTACCCAATTTGTGCCGCATGGAACCAGTGCTTTGACATTTCATTGGTATGTTGACGTCACTGAACTTTGACATTTGTTAAAGTATGACTTGTGGGGCAAGTTCCTGCGTGGGCGGAGGCTGCGGAGGTAAACTTAACCTGTTTTAGCATTTTTGGCTTAGCTACTTTTTCCTCGAATTTTTCCAGTTTTTTTTCAAGTGAATGAACTTTCTCCCTAAGAAGGTCGTTATTTTTTTGTAATTGGAAGACGATGTTGTTTAAAAGTCCACTATTTTTAAAACACAATTTCACAATGCCGGCAGTTGTCAAACCTGTCAGATCTTCTTCATTGATGCAATTTGTGCAGTTTATTTCGTTAATACCCACAATTTTCATACCTAGATTCTTTATAATACACTGAATATACTAAGAACCATCACACAGAACACATATTACTTTTCCTCCAACTTTCTTCGAGCAGTAAAAACACTTTTTGTCAGAGCAATCTTGACCAACGTCCATCTCAGACGCCATCTTGAACTTGACTGGTTGACAATCAGTAAGTTCACTTTATTAGACGCATATCCGCTACTTAATATTGATAGTATTATCAGTCAAGTTCGCAATATGAATATTTTAGTTCTATAGACTATAGACTTACGTATTGCGTACCATCAAATACCTATTTTGGAGAGTGAGCGAATTTACACTGGCTTTGAAGCATGCGAGAACTTGTATCAATTCAAAAGAATTCCAATTGGTGTCACAAATGGAGTAGCATGTTTTCAACGTACCTATAATTAACAATATCATACAAAGTGAAAACTATCGGATACATATGCTTTTTTGGACGAAGTTACAATATGACAAAAACTTACAGAAATTCATGAATATTACAAAAAAGGAAGTAAAAGCCCCTTTGGATACTGCTTCTCCCAAAAGAGTACGAGGTATGTTCGCACACTACTGAAAATGTGTATACAAATTTTCTGAAAAGATACATCCCACTGTCAACATGAAAAAGTTTTCCATGAACAGAGAACAAATTCAAGCATTCGAAAGGTTAAAACAAGATATTATTGATGCAGTTGTAACATTCATTGATGAAAAGGTTCCATTTACACTGGAAACAGATGCTTCTGATTTTGATATTGGTGCTCAACTGACACAAAATGGTAAACCAGTTGCATTTTTCTTAAGAACCTTAAGAAAAATAGAACAAAATCATATCAGTATAGAGAAAAAAGCATACGAAATAATAGAAGCTATAAGAAAATGGAGGCATTATTTAATAATGGTAGGTACGAAATTTCAGTAGGTATAATCACTGATCAAAGATCCGTTGCATTTATGTTTGACAGTAACAGCGCATCAAAAATTACCAATGAGAAAATAATGCGTTGGAAAATAAAATCATGGTAAAAATTTGATATAATATACTTACAGCCGGAAAACCGAAACATTGTAGCTGACACTCTTTCCAAGATATCAGCTGCTATTCAACCATCAACAGAGAAAAGTTTGTATGAACTCCACAACGCAATTTGTCATCCTGTTGTCACAAGATTCTATGATTGGAATAGTCGCAAAAATGTACCTCATTTACTAAAAGACATCAAAAGAGTTATATCCGCATGTCCGGTATGTGCAGAGATAAACACAAGATTTTATAAATACAAAGGAACTCTCATCAAAGCCACAGCACCATGATTTGAAAGATCGAATAATGACTTCAAAGGACCAGAGAGAGTTTTCAGTTTTCAGAATTCCCATTTGTGTGGTTTGGTGAAAAAAATGGGAACCCTCAAAATATAACAATATACCTAGGTATATAATTAAGTAGGACGCGCACTGAATCGACTCGGACCGGTCGACTCGGCGAAGAGCATTCGGTAGTTTTTGATACTCATGCAATTAAATGAGACTCGAGTCGACCACGTCGAGTCGACGAGTCCGATGCCGTGCGCGGAGTCTCATTTAATTGCATGAGTATCAAAAACTACCGAATGCTCTTCGCCGAGTCGACCGGTCCGAGTCGATTCAGTGCGCGTCTTGCTTTTAGAGTATCGCTATGGAAAAAAGTGTAGGTACCCTCCAGAAAAATTTAAATCCATAGCAGCCTTGAATTTGGATACTTATTTCAAAGAATATAAGACAGAGCTCAACTGACCCAAAATTGCCTTCAAATGATACCCCAAATAATATTTCAAAAATTCTACAAGAACAATTCCAACTAAGGTTCATTTCACGAAGGTTTGTAGTTTTGACATCGATAATGTTATAACTTGGAAAAAAAGGTTTGTCGTAGATTGATTCATATAAATTCAATAGCGTTGAGGTTTTGTATTGTATTGAATGACTTCTGGTTTAAAAACGACGAACGTTTTTGACGTCATTAATTTTTTTCAGTCAATTTTTATTTGTTAAAAAAGGGAGGCAAAAGTACAAACCCGCGTGGAACAAACAGTACCTTTTTCTAATGATGATATTTTAAACCTGGAGTCCCTTTGCACTATTAACATCCCATCAAGAAAATCCCAATTTACAATGATTGCGCCAGAATCTGTCTTTATTCAAAGGGTGTCGATTCCTATGCCATTACATTTTCTTCAAGAGAAGCAGTCAGCTAACTATCTCAGAGTAGAATATGAAATACTCAAGATTTCCGTTTGAATTTCCATGCTCGGATCTGCATCTGCAACAGTAATAAGTAAACTGTTTGAATCAAGTATTCTCAATGTTTGGCACACCAGGTTATATATTTCACAGCGATAGTTGTGGTGAAATCATTTTTAACAAGCCATGGTGCTGCCACAAGTCATACGACTGGATATAATCCAGAGGAAAATGTACAATGTGAAAGATTTAATGGAACAATTTGGAAGACAATGGCAAGATAAAATTGATCGATTCTCTACATTCAATAAGATCCCTCTCGTGTATCTACTGCAACTAATTCTGCACCTCATGAACCTATGTGCAACCATCCTAGAATATCGACTAATGGTACATCAATGCCTACATGGTTTAACACAGGACCAGTTTTTCTCAAGAAATATATGGTAGACATAGCAAATATGACCCATCAGTAGAAGAAGTGGATCTTCTGGAAGCAAATTCAGATTATGCTCATGTACGCCTATCAAATGGAAGAGAAATTACTGTATCACTTTGTCATTTAGCACCAAAGGAAGATGTGATCCTGCCAGCTCTGCCAGAACAAGATCAAAATGCCACAACAAGATTATAATGAGTTAACTATTCCTGCAGAAACCCTTACATCAGCCATTCAGAATCGTTAATCATCTTCGTTTCCTATAAAACGATTGTAATCGTTCCCTTTCCCAAAATTCTGAACAATCTCACAATGAAAATCCTCCAGCTTTATCTACAGTGAAACCTACTGATGAATCCAGTCGTGTTTAAGTTAAGAGAAATCATAGGACAGCTTCATATCTTCAGATGATGTCAGAAACTAAGCGAGGAAGATTTTTTTTATATTTCACTTCTATTTACTGTTTCCTATTTACTTACTTATGTAGAGGTATCTCATGTGTCATGTTGTCAGTTATTGTTTACATATCGGTATTGAATTTTAGCTTATTAAAGCCCTAATTTTGAAGGTCTTTCAATACATATTATAAAAACATTTTTAAAATATCTAAATATACGTATCTACATATTTTGAAAACGTCTTTTGTGGAACATTTGGAAAACATTGTTCAAATTACTATATCAAAACAATATTTCAGAAACATTATTAAAATACTAGTTTGAAAACATCTATCCAATATACGAGATCTTTGGCAAGCCATAGAAGACGTATGCTCTACTGCGCACTGATCTCAGGATGGATATCTGCCTCCTACTGAACTCAGCAAAATAGAACATATATCTGAGGTCTGTGCGTTCTACAACCTATTCCAGCTGAATGATATTCCCAACCTAAATAATGTAATTCTCGATTGAGTTGCCGATGAATTCCTTCTACCACTAGATAGCAATCACCCACCTTTGAGCTTTCAAATCAGTTTACAACATAATCACAGCAATGCAAATCTCCAAGGAAATGGGTTTCACTGCATCTTTAAATCTGCTGACTATACAGTTAAAAACGATTACTTGGGTTCAATCTCATGGGTGGACATGTTTTTCAGTAAGTCTGTTAACGAAATGTTGAACCTTTTCTATAAAACTTTTGATAATATCTTTGTATCAATCAGAAAAAAATTTAGTAGAAAGTTTTCCAAGTGGTTCTCACAAGACATAAAAGACTTACCATACAGAAAGAAATCGTCCATTAAAAATACAAGCAAAGCAGGCTTTCTCTTGACTATCAAAACTTCTCTAACTTAAGTTCCTAGTGTAACAATCTCTCTCGACTGAGCTTGCAAAACCATATAATAAACACTGAAGCAGCTCTGCAACATAGCCCTGAAGAATTTTTGTACTACACAAAATTCTAGTAAACTACCATCAAGTTTCAACTTAAATGAGAAATCAGCCACTATGGGACCCCAAGCTGCTAAATTTTTTGCTGAATTTTTTAGCTCAGTGTACAGTAACCAATCGTTAGACTCTCCCCAGCAGCTTTCTCGCAGTCCTCATAATTAGCGGTGCCGCGAGACGAGACTAGACGAGATTTAGGGTTGGTCTCGTCTCGTCTCGAGTGGCCTCGTCTGGTCTCGAGTTATACAGGGTGTCCAAAAAATAGTGTAAAAACTCTTATCTACGTGGTGGAGGACCCTACAAGGAACCTCAGTAAAATATTTTAAAAAATCTAGTGGCATTCTTAAGAAAGTTATTTGCATTTTAATATTTATTAAAATTAGCAACACTGAGAATATCCCGTTGAAAATATGTCAGAGAATTAAATTAAATACCCATGTAATTACCTGAAGAATTCGAAGGTGAATTTTTACATCTACCTCTTCATATTACGAAGAATAATGCTGGAGAAGGATTTTTTTAATTTAATTATTTTTTTTGGGTTTCTCAAAGGGTCCCCTACTATTGTCTGGCTAGCGAAACGGCGAACTGCAAAAGAATTTGCTACTTTGCCAAACTTGACGGAAATAATGATAAACAAGTTGATGACATATTTTTTTTTTGCTATATGGGCATGTGTAGTATTTTTAAATAGAAAAAAATCCGGCAACAATGCGAAATGATGGATGTGGAGAGGCGTGATTATTCAAAGGTATGATTCTATTGGTTAGAGTTTGAACGACAGCACGCAGTGGCGCGGTTATTGGCGAAATTAAAGAATTTTTTTTCTAATAATTTTATTGGTTTATTTCCATAATATTTTCGGTGCCACTGAACGGAAAGACATTGCTGTCATCAGGTGGTGTCAGTTAAGGTGTCAGTGAATATGTTTAGGTCACGCCCCACTTTTCTTCCCCCTTTCGTCTCTACCAAGTTACCACTTGCCAGACTATACGTGGAGAGTTTTTACGCTATTTTTCGGACACACTGTATTTATTGTTTTTATTTTTATATTATAACGGAAGTCCAAACTGCCACAGTGAAAAAGCAAATCACAGTAAAGAGTAACCGTGATATTTAATTTACTGATTTCATATTCAAATAGCCCAGAATAGTCCAATAATAAAGCTATGAAAGAAAAATTTTAAGTGTAATCTCGAGACTCGAGACTACAAGAGACTCTCGCCGAGTCTGGTCTCGTCTCGTCGAGACTTCACGAGACGAGGCCTAAAGCGAGTCTCGTCTCGAAACGTCGAGACGAGACGAGACCAGTCTCGAGTCTCGCGGCATCACTACTCATAATTTAAATAGTTTCACTATTTCATTCTGAGATATTTATACCGCATTAAAAAACGTAGACCCACAAAAAGGACCTGGTCCTGATTAAGTCTATCGTCTACTCCTAAAAAAATGCTGAATTGTTCTGTCTAGATCTCTACATCTTTTCTAACTTCCTAACACCTGTGACCTTTACTTTTCAACATTTTCATCAACAACATTGTATCTTTCTTCAGGAACTGCCTTTTTCTCCTATTTGCAGACCATCTTAAATTGTTTTTGAAAATAGCCACCCGAAATGACTGCCTCACACTCCAGGAAGATGTTGACAGGCTAACTATTTGGTGCCAGACTAATGGCATGGAACTAAATATGTTAAAATGTAAAGTAATTAAATTTCACAAATCGAAAACCTTCAACAACTTCAACATTTACCGTATAAATGGCACTGCCTTGGACTGTGTGTGGAGCAGATAAACGAATTGGGCGCCTTGTTGAATCCTTGGGTAGATTTTGCTGGATCATATCGACTTCACAATCAATAAGGCGCTTCAAATGCTGGGGTTTGTGAAACGCAGTACGAGGAACTCCATGAATATTAGCTCCCACTAAAATAATATATTTTTCCTATGTCATCTTGACTCTTGAGATTGCGGCATCAGTATGGAGTCCAGACTATACCTGCCATATATCATCGACTTGGAAGTGCACAGCGCAAATTCTTCAGATACTTGATCTACAAAATTTTTAATAACCAGGAACTTCACTATGCAAACCTCTGCGCTGAACTAAATCTAATACTAAATTAACTAACCTAAACTAACCCTTACCTGGAGAAGAAAGCAAAGAGACTTAAAACACAAAATCATAAACCCTACCATAAACTGTCCATCCTTAACATCTCAAATTGGTTTACATGTCAACACTCGCACAACTCAAATATTCCACCAGCAACTCCATAGAATGAGAGAATATGGACACGCTCATTTTACAACTTGTTACGTAAATAGCTACTTCGATATGTTCATGAGAATAATAATCTTTTTGAATACATTTTAAAAAACTCAGTAACTATACTTGAAACCTATTTTAGAGGTTGATGATCGTTTTTGGCTATCACCTCAGCACCATCTATGTATTCTCAACAACGCAAAGGGTTCCAACAGTCAGGACATGACATGATATTTGATAACTGTAACGGCAAACGAACATTTCTTCCTGTTAGCTCGTTATTTAAAGTTTTGACGTCGATCGAACACTGGTTTGAAATAATGATTCGAGTGCGCCTGGAATGCTTCTTAACATCAACAAATATACAAACACCTAAACTTCAAGACAGTTTTTTTTATTAGCCACTGAAGTACGGATGGAGCTTTCTTAAGGCCGAATGGCATTCTTTTAAACTTGAATCTAAGAGGCTGTTTTATCTCGATCCTTTTCCAATATCCGGACTGTAAGTCTATTTCTTTGTTTTGTTCCTTATTGTTTATTGATTCATGGTATTCGATAGATTCAGTACAGAAACACTTTCTGGATGAGTACCTACATTCAAAATGTTTAAAAACCAAATTTTTAAATTCTATCATAAATTCAATTATCCTATTAGAGAAAAATAACAATATTTATGTAAGAAATAACCTTATTTATATGGCTTATTGAACCCTGAGCTGCTACCTCCAAAATGGCCGGTTTCTCTTAAGTTTTATTGTATAATAAAATTATTTTTAATTTATGCATAATAAACACATGAGGCTGTAAAAATTTAAAACCTGCTAAAAGTGTAGGTCAAGTTCTTGGGACGTTCTTTGCAGACTTGAAATGATGATTTTGGTTTACTTGTTTAAAATTTATTGTGAATTATGTAAAAATACATGTTGCGGTCATTCGGCGTAAAATATTGTATTATTCGAATAGTGTGTTGTTATTGACCAAAAAATTCACAGAAATTCAATTTGCCATGGACCACATTGCATGCAAATAACACATTTGTTAATTTGAATAATTCTATTTTTACCTATTTGAAAGGTATGATAATATATTGTATTTTTTAATGATTATGAGGAAAAACCAAATTAGAAAATTGTAAATAGGTACTTAAATATTTCCTTACGGAAAAAATCTAATCTAACAGATTTCAGGATGCGCATTTGAGCTAAGGAATTTTAAGTGTAATTATAAATTACTCACAAGATCTTATTTGCATTACAAAATATTTTGATTGATAAAAAATTTTCCGATGGCATCAGGCTAATCATAAATCTATCAGATTTGCTTTATACCTGACTAATAATCCGCTACTTCGTAGACAATTTGCAAACATTTCAACAATTAATTATTGCTTGCTCTATTGAAATAAATACAACACTTTCTTTGAATCAACAATATATTTAATTTTAACAATCTATCTCGCTAGGGAAAGTGAAAATACTATAATGATTCCACGCTTCAATGGGGTATTTTATAACTAGTATACGGAACAATACCAGGTATATGGGTAAATCTTCTAATAATTAATACAACAAATGGGAAAGTCATAAAGTGCACGTGCTTGTGGCCAATTACCAATTAACTGATTCACTTGAAATTCCTATTTTATTTCCCAACTAATTACGGTTAGATCCCTTTTGTAGTTCTTGTTTTTAGATTATTAGGTATGTGGTTTTAAATGTTCACAGGTCACAAGACTTTCATAAGATGTAGGATGTTCTTCCACACTTAATTCGATCATTCTGTTTGATTTCGTTGTTATAATCCTTTTATACACAGATTACTTTTAAACGCACTAGGTTGTCTTTGCTAGTCAACAATTCAGTAACTCGCATCGTCACCAATCAAGTCAATTTCTCCTAGTTTTATGTTGCTTCCGGAATTTTCCTCATGGAAAGATTTAAGTTGTCCCAAATATTCGCTTTGGAATCTGCGTCTTAATTTTTCTCGTAGTCTCTTTTGAAGAGTCACTCGTCGACACAAGGACTGACTGTCAACCAGGTCTAAATCTGGAACACCATTCTCAGGTCTATCTTGAAGAAACATTATTGGTCTAAGGAGTTCCATTTCTGAAACATCTGTCGATACATAGATAGGTCGCGAATTTATGTCCATTTCACAATCACACAAAACAGTAAATAACTCTTCATAGTTTAGACATGTATGTCCAAGTGTTTTACGCAAGAGCTGTTTCAATACACCAATAAGTCTTTCCCAAAACCCGCCCCACCAGGACGTATGCAGTAGAAGGGTTGAATCACTAGGTTATATCTTCTAGTAATTCAACAACATTTGCTACTCCGTTTGGTGGCTACAAGTTTCGCAGGTTACCATTTGGCTTGAATCTGGCACCTGAATATTTCCAAAAAATTATTTATAAAAAGTTCCTGAAAGATCTTGAAATTGGTATAATATATTTTGATGAACTGTTGATAGCGTTTGAATCGTCGCAAAATTTGTCGCCGATAACGAAGTACAGAACTCAAAGAGTATCGCACGATAGACTGCACAGGTGGAAAGGCATATCCAGGCTTTTTCACTGGCTTTCAAATGCAACGAACCCTCAAAGTTTACACCGGTCACGTCGAATACTGCTGTCTCGCGAAAACGATCCAAAGGTAATGGAACAACACTTGCTTGGAACGATCTGCTATTATGTCGCTTACACACGCAGCATCTTGATATTGCACGACGACCACCCAAGACCCATCAGAAGTTCCCACGCAGAATAGACATAAGTCCTTGAGTTCCAACATGGCAAATGTTTTACGTGGGTATCAAACACAATATTCGTCACTATAGGATGCGTGAAGGGCAATTCCACCGGAAATCTAAAATGTTCATTGTCATCCCTAGAACTTTATTCTTGTTTTCAGGCGAATAAGACCATCTTTGTCTTTAAATGGATTGAGCGTCGACAAATTCTTCCCTTCAACTCCTGCAAAACTTTCCGTTTGTCTTTAACTTTAAAACAAATATCTCCGCTCCATTAATTTCTTCCATCGACAGGTCTTAATGGTGCTGATCCAGTGGGTTTCGCGTATTGTACAGGAACCTGAACAGACATACGTAGCGTTTTAAAATAGGTACTTTGAAAAATAATCCAATTGCCAATCTTGGAATGTCATAGTTATTCCAGAATTTGTATTAATTAATTATTGCCGTCACCAACTTCTTTTTCTTTTCACGGTTTATTTCTTCCTCATTAAATTGAAACGTGCCTTGAGGCCAAGATTCTGAGTTTCCATAAAGCCAACTTGGGCCCTTCCACCATTTTGATTCTAATAACTTTTTAGCAGAACAACCGCGCGATGGCAAATCTGCAGGATTTAGCGTTCCCGGACCCGGACATGGTGCCACATCTTGACTAAGGTGTGCCGTCTAATCTCAGCTACACGATTATATACAAAAGTTTCCCATGTCTCATTTCTGGTAATCCAGGAAAACACTGTAGAAGAATCGATCCAAAAGAAACAATCAACGTCCAATTCAAAACTTTCTATTGACGAAGAACACATTCCTGTACTGATAAGAGAGGCCATCAATTCGATTCTAATAATGGTTAATTCATTAAGGAGCGACCAGGTGTACAAAAACTTTACCATCACACAAGCATCTCAAGAAAACAACTCCTGCATATGTTGTTCGACTTGCATCAGCAAATTTATGGAGACTCAAGTGCTGAGCCTCTCTTGATCCGGCATGTATCCATCTAGGTATTTGAATGTCAAGCAAATAGGGAAGGTCCTTCAACCATTTATGGAAAAGTTCTCCAGTTTCAGGATCCACATTCGCGTCTCATGTCAATTTCATCTCCCAGTACCTTTGAAGGAGTAATTTTGGAATTGATATCGTAGGGCTTGTAAAACCAAATGGATCGAAAATCTTCTGAGCTAGAGACATTTTTCGTTTAGTTGCAGGCCTATTCAATAACTTCCAAATCTTTTAAGCACTCTTAACTAATGCCTAGCATGTCAGTTTCAGTTTGCTAGATCATTCCTAGTTATCCTGTGTGTTGAGAAGAACCAGTGACTTTTAGCTGGTGAGAGAACTCTGACCCTCACAAATCAAATTTGGACTCAGCCAAGACAATACTAGACTTCTGACTCCTGTAACTCTTCAATGTGACATCATCCGAAACACTTGTCACGCAGTCATCTACATAAAAGCTCTTGGATAAGTTTTCCAAATTTTCCTTACAATAAGGTCCCTTTTCTGTCATACACTTTTTAAGAGCCATGGCAAGATGATTCTCAAGAGTTGCTGCTAGCAAAAATAGACACGCTGACTCCAAAACATACTCGCATATGACGGAACACCTTTTCATTGCTATTAGAATCCACTCAGAGGAAATGTGAAAAATCTCTGTCGGCTTCATGTACAGGGTGGCCCATTTTCGATGTTTTAATGGGCTATATCAAAAACCAGTAGAGATATCAAAAATCTGGGAGCACATTCTCGAGCTCTTTTTTTGGGAAAATAACAATAGCGACGAGAAATCACGGCTAACTTGATGCGTTTAGGAAATACAGGGCACTTTTCAAATTTTGTCCAATTTTAAAAGACTCTAATTTCCTTATTATTCAAGATATCCAAAAACGAAAAATACTTTCTATAGGCAGTTTTTCAACTAGAATCCAGTGGCATGATCAATTTTTTTCCAGATGCCACCGATTTTGGAATATTGACCGAAGTTGTGTTTTTTCAAATGGGACACCCCGTATATTATTTTTCCATTGAATAGCTCTTTGTGAGCTGATTTCAATGATGTAAAGTTTTATACCTTTACCTTCAATAGTTTTGGAGAAAAAAAATAAATTCCGTTTTTTTTCCATAAGAAACAATGAGTTAGAAAGAGATAGTTGAACTATGAATCGGCTACAAATTTCTTCATTCTTAATTTAATTATTCAGTTTAGCTATTTTTTTTTTTTAATTTGAACTATGAATCGGGGGGTGATAAATAGGCAACACATAATTTATTAAATGACTTATCTCTCTCTACCTCATTGTTTCTTATGGAAAAACGGAATTATTTTTTTTTCTCCAAGACTATAGAAGGTAAAGGTATAAAACCTTGTATCATTGAAATCAGCTCACAAAGAGCTATTCAATGGAAAAATAATATACGGGGTGTCCCATTTAAAAAAACACAACTTTGGTCAATATTCCAAAATCGGAGGCATCTGGAGAAAAATTGGTCATGCCACTGGATTTCGTTTTTGGATATCTTGATTAATAAAGAAATTAGAAGGTCTTCTAAAATTGTGCGAAATTTGAAAAGTGCCCTGTATTTCCTAAACGCATCAAGTTAGCCGTGATTTGTCTTCGCCATTGTTATTTTCTCAAAAAAAGAGCTCGAGAATGTGCTCCCAGATTTTTGATATTTCCGCTGGTTTTCGATATAGCCTATCAAAACATCGAAAATGGGCCACCCTGTACATATACTGATCTGAAAAAAAGCTTTGAGTATGTGTGCTATAGCTCCCATTTTACCTTGACGAAATCGTAGTACAATATTTGGAATCAATTTGATCAAATTAACTCCCTTCTCCAAACATTGATTTAATGAAGGGGCATCTCGTTCCTTGGCTGAAGCATCAAAGACAGTTGTAATGCGCGTGGTACTACCCTCTTTTACTACAGCTCTGTGTGGCAAATAATGAGCAACATCATCGGATATAGAATACTTTGTTGAAATGTCTTCTATAATGTGTTCATTTTCCCATTCATTGAAAACTTGATTGTAGGAATTCACAAGGTCATTATTTGCCAATTTGTTTAAAGTGCTGTCCCTCGACCCAAGGTAGACTGATTTCATACCGTCCATCTTCAATAATATTCACCGTTTCGAGGAAAAATTCTGTAGCTGCCTGAGCCAATTGGTCACGTGATTCCTTTTAGGTATAGGTTCCTTTATGCCCAGAGTATTAAGCTGCCAAAGTTGAGTAAGTGATGCGTCGTTAACAAACAAAGAAATAGCTTTAATAGTTTCATTTTTAGTTTTGCCTATAGGTATTCGGCCCATAAGTGTCCTTCCTAACAATGTTTCCATGGCCACCAACCCATACTTCAAAATATGTCTTCGTCCAGCGTAGAGTTTACTTTTAAAATAAAACTATTTTGAGAACCTAGATCCACTAGTGCTCGTATGCTCCTGAACCCATACACTCTAATGGTAACCCGTAAAGTTTGGGGAAACACATGGCTAGAAGTTCCATCAGTACAAGTTAACATTTCCACCGAATCCTGATTAGATTTTTTGACATCTGGGCGATCATCAACTGACTTGCCTTCTGGAAAATTAGAACACATTGAAGTTACATGGGATTTGCCACAAACAACACATTTCAAACGGGCTCGACATTTCCGGCTCTGGTGTTCAATCTTCAAACACCGAAAACACGCCTTTTTTGAAGTGAAAATTTCATTCCTTTTTTCTAGTGAAAAATGTTGTGCTTTAAAACAACTGTGGCTATCATGATTATTCTCACAAAAAATGAATTTGTTCGAAGCTAAAGGTCTTCCATGGTTAATAAGACCAGTAGCAGTGGGAACTTTCTGCTCAGAGAAACTTGTGACCTTCTTTCTTGCTCCCACCACTCCATGAGCACCAGGGATTGGTGTGTTTCTGCTTCGAGCCTGTACGCAAACTAAAACTTTTAGTGGCCAGCAAAATCCTCTGCTCATTGTCGACCTCGTTGCGTAAAAACTGCATTAGATTATTCAATATAGTCATCGAAGAACCATTTACACTTTGTTGGGAACCGGTAGGACTAGTATTGGCTAGAGATGAACGTTGCCACATCCTTAACAAATTTTCTGGCAAACATGACTCAATAAGTGGAAATAACATTGCAGAACAACTATCAGATTTAACGCCCAAAGTGTCCAAAGCGCGCATTTGAGTCTCTATGCTATCATACAATTCCACTAAATCCATTCTACCATTAGAAAGAGCGTTGTTTACAATTATTTTGAATAGTTCACGTACATACACCTCTATATATCTGCAAATCATCCCTGCTAAAACGAGAAATCAAACAGTCAATAATTTCATTATAATTTTCCCCAACGCATCAAGGAAAACTTTCAACAAGTTGTCTTGCTCTGCTGCCTGGTAATGTAGCCTCCATCAAATATTCTACTTTGCCATTTAAATCTATCTCAGGATCGTCATGCACCTTACTAAATTGTGAACAAAATTGCCATCAAAAGTATTGAATTCTATAGCAGGAAGTTTGAATTTGCGCTTACCTTTGTCGCTGCTAGTTGAATTACTTGACCGGTTAGCTACTGATTGAGTCTCAGATTGAGCCTTCGACTTATCTTCGAGGAATTCGGTGCACTTGAGGCTCAGAACCAAATAGCTCACATGAATCCATCTCTGCCAGCAGATCCCAGTGACTCTTTCAGCATCAAGCAGTAAATTTCTTCGTCCAGATCATCCAACTTGTTGGACTCCTCAATAAACAATACCCAGAACACTTGGACTTCTTGTTTGTCAGCTTTGTCCACGATATCTAGCTCTTTAGCCTTCTTGGTAAACGATAAACGTAACACTTCTCTTTGTTTCTACAAGTCTTCCATGTTTTCTTAAATGTTTTTCCAACCAAAAAATACAGAACAAAGTTGTACTATGCAAACTTCAGTAAAATTGGGTTGTCTTTGTAAATAACAACACTATGAACTTGCCTGAATTCAAAGCCAATCTAGTTCAAAACGTAGATAAAGGCAGTTCAAAAAACCACGGCTTTTTAGCGTTAAAACCGCTGTTAAATACAACAAGGATACAGTTCGTTCAAAACACTCACATTTTGAATTTTCCAGAACGAAATTCGGCCAAATCAGATTGAAAACGGAGTGAAAGTTGGAAGGAAGGACTGAAAGATATTCCAGTCCAGGAAACAACGAATGCCACAAATAATATGGAAAGCGTCTGGAATTGATGATAGAACAAGCAATTCCTACGCACAAGGAGTTATTACGTTTAGTTTTATTTTTGGTTGCCAACTGAATATTTTCTCCATCACTATCGTCCGTGTTATTAATTTATATTACTCTATTAGCATCTTGTTTTAATATTGTATTTTTCTTATTCGTTTCTCGTATTTCCACGGTGATTTTTGGCATTACCAGAAATTGAAGACACTTCTCTTTGTTTACTTCTGATTCCTGTTTGACTTTTTGTATTAGTCAGTTTTAGTTTCGTCTGTCCAATAATAAATCAAGTAGGATAAAGTTTAATGATATCAAAATTGAACCTACTCGTGATATAGATAATTGGAAATTAGTAAAAAACAATAATTTTCTTATAAGATTTAAATGAAACAATTATATTCAACAATCACGCAGTAATAGTAATGAGTTTTAAGAAAACGGAATACAAATTTCCTGCCGCATTTGTGTGTAAAAGGATTTATTTTTGTTTTTATTATTTTTAATTAAACTAAATTAATACACATAAAATCGGTGAGGTTACGCATGTTATATCATTTACCTTGAGATTACTAATACATTTGAAATAAAAAATCCGCATTTACGGTAAACATGATGTTTTAATAATGGCAAACATAATATCATTCAAAACCCACAATTAATTTTTTTTTGTAATAATTGAAATGCATTAATAAATTTCTATTTTTTTCTTTTTAGCGAACCAAGCTTGGATTTGGAAGAAGTTGCAGGAGGCGGTACATCATCACGGCATGCCTACGATAATCCAGCTCTTACCACTTCTGCCAGCGACTTACCGGAAGCTTTAAGAGGCGAAACCGTTTACCGAACTAATTTGGGTGGTAGTAATAATTTTCAAGGTAGGAACTTCTTTTAGACATTATGAATGAAGTGACTCAAAACTAACGATCATAAACAACAAATGTTATTTCGTGATCAGTTAGTTGAATGCCTACAATACAAAGAGCTTCCAGGACTCCTTGATAGCTTCTACTGAAAATGTAAATTGGAAATACATTTTTATCGTTTTATAAAACCTGGCAAAATTACAGGCTGTTTTTATTTAATACCAAGAGACCATGCTATATTTAATTGTCTGGAAGAAATCGGTTTATTAGATTCTGCTTGAGTCCCGGAACCAAAAGTCTTCATTCCTTGTTTGAAGTAGGTACTACACTGTATAATGATAATATTATCAAATAATAAATTTTCGAATCTGTACATTATGGTGAAAGTGATTTTCTCATATTGTATTTAATTTGGTTTTACATTCTAATGGTAAACCTACTCATTGAACTAGACTTATCATTAGAATATACCCGAAGATGTTTTAAGTTTTTCATTTTAAACTGATGTCTTTTCAAAGTATCACTTTAAAAAAAAAACACTAATTTATTTTAAAATACAGGTTACAATTAAATTGGACATTAACTTAACTCTTAACTAACCTAATCTAAGATTGTTGCCTATTTGAAGACGTGAATGAGACTTCGGCGATTCTGGTACGTCTTCGTCGATAGGGCTAGGTTTGGGAGGTGCCTTTCGCCGACACTTACAACAAATAATATAAATGATTACAAGGGCTGCTATCAGTACGATAATGAAGGAGGTGAACCATTGACTGATGTGTCTTGATACGAATGGTTCTTGGATTAGTTTATCCAGTTCTTCGGAACATTGGTTTAGTCTATGCTGTGCCACGTTTAGATCATCGATGTTGATTTTAGATGGTTCAAGAGGTTTCAACTCTGGCACATGAAGATTCACTGGCAGGTGTTTGTAGCAGGCATAGGGAATTTCCACTGGACGTTTCTGTATTTTTCCGCTAGATGTCTAGCATGAATTCTGGAGTTTCCTACAAAGGTATTGCCAGGTTGATTGGAGCTTGAGCACTGTGTTGGTTGTTTCTGTCACACTGTTTTTGCCATCACATCTGATAGTGATTGGAAGGGACGATGATAATGTTATGAGCCAGTAGTTTGTGTTTAGTTCTTGCACATTGTAGTCATTAGCGAGTAAGATTGAGGTTTGGGAAGTGTCCCAGTTGACTTCAGGAGTTGGGCTTCGCGAATGGCATCGCTGTCTATAGCGTATTGTAGAAGGTCAGAACATATCCTTGTGTTATTATCAAGAGGTTTGCAGTGATCCAGGCTTTGGAGTAATATGTACAATAAAGAATCGTCATCTCTCGCGATATATTTTTGAGTTATTGGTAAAATATGATGAACACCTGTTTGATTATCCAAAATCGGGATAGGGTAGATGTGATAAAGAGTGTATATCTCAGGTTCGATTAGCGGTATTCTAAGAATAAAGACAATTTTACCTTCTGATTGATAAGCTTCTAAATCAATTATATCCAGGTATCGTGCTACATATAGAAGATATCTAGGTAAAGGAAGGTTATTGTTATATATAGCGCATGGGCAAATTCCTAGGCGAGACATTTTTGGAGGGCTAACAGACAGTACATACTTTCCGGACGCGGTTTACTTATGAAACTATGTCCTTTTCAGTGATTACTTAGGCCAGGAAGTGATTACTTTCAGGCCTAGTCTGGGAAGTGTGTACTCTCCGGCCGAAAAAATAGTATACGTAATACGCCTAGAAATTGTATCATTTTCGGAGTCACAAACATCCAGACTACGCCTCGCCCTGGATTCTGGAATTTTGTCTACTCGTCCAAAAAAACAGTACTTTCCGGACTCCTCACGTAATAGATTTACTGTTTTCATCGAAAAAGTCCCACAATTCCCACATCCTACAAGGGATTCGGATTCACTCATGGATTTCCACGATTGAGAATGACAATTGACAATATTGACACGAGTACTGGGACTAGAACGGCTGACTGAAAAGAAATCTGTAGAGATCGATATTACAGTTTTATGTTTGATTACAAATCGCCAAAGCCAATAATGATTGCTTGGGCGGGTGCAATCTGATTTTTTTTTTATTTTCTTGTATGTTGTGTCCAAAAACTGCAGGACACGCCGGGCCCCTTCGAGGCCCGGGCCCTTGTGCGCGGCACCACTTGCACGCCATTTTGCTACGTCCCTGTGAGGTATGTAAGATCTTTTAAACGTGCAAAAGTTATTGCTTCTAGAATGTTATTAAGGGAATTTTCCAGAAAGACGTAGATTTCCATTAAAGGGGGTGTGACCTTAAAATACAAATTGTATTCAGAAAATAAAGAAAAAAATTCTAAGAACTCTTGTGAATCGCTTTTCAAAATAATAAGGAAGATACGCCTAAATAAACATCTGTCTATTCATCGCGTGACGTCATGAAAACATGCAAAAATTGCAAAACCTATTTAAACCGACGCTGCGATAGGGGTGTAGTGAAAACGAAAAATACGATAATATCGATAACATATTATGCAGCAAGCATGAACAAACGCGCGCGTACCGCCGGAAGCCGGAAGGAAAATTTAGTTTGTGCATGTGACGTCACAGTGCTAGGAGTGGGAATTTTATACCACGGTTTCTTCGCAATGGTTGGTCGTAGCCTGATGCGGTTGGAAAATTTGTTCTTAGATTTTTTTTTTCTAAAACTTCTATTTTTGGGTCACACTCCTTTTAATGATTCACAGAGGTTTGAGTTCTGGTTTCTACTTCGTAAAACTTTAAATTGTTCGAAATATCAGATATGAATTCTCTGATTTCTGCTATATCGATGTTGCATGTTTTTTCATCGATTTGGAGTTCCTGAATAGTAGAAGGAAATTTTTTTAATTACTGAGGTGGTTACAGAAATTTAGTTTTTAGTAAACTTTCAAGTTCTCGCTCGTTTGTATTAATTTTGTCAATACATTTATTGAAGTATTCACCATCGGTAGAGTCTAAGTTTCCGGTAATTGATTTAAAGATACTTCCTATTCCGTTAATTAGTCCACGTTAATTGTTTCTATAGTTTGTGCCGCCAGTGATTTCATTAAGTTTCTGATCGACTGAATCAGGAACAGGGATGCTATTTCTAGTACAATTGTACTAGAAATAGCACAATCACGTTTAATCTAGTACGCTAGTACAGTTGCGATCAAAAAAAAGAAGTACAAAAATTATTAACTCCAATTTGAGCTTCCGGTGTAACATACAAAATATTGACAGTAAATAAACAGGCAATGACATATTCTAGGTTAAAAACGGGTGGAAAAATGCCAAAGTAATGTCATCTGAAGCGTTCTAGGTTAAAAACTTGTCGAAAAATGCCAAAAATATGTCATTTTTGGTTATGAATTAAGTTAATGTATAATAGACCAGGAGATTTTGGAGATTTTTCTTGTACTACTTTTTTTTGATCGCAACTGTACCTCTCTCATAAATCTAGTACAATATGGATTACGTTACGAGTCGAGTGTCGCTCTTCCGCTCTGTACCGTACCCGAGTTCTGAGCTCTACTCTCTACTTGTGGGTTGGGTTCCACGTTCCAGGTCCCACTCCGGTGCGGCTGAAGCCAAACAAGAAATTAGCATTTCTAATATGGTCTCGAACGCACACGCACTTTTTATTCTGTGACTTGACGTGTGTGATGTATCGGGGGTTATTCGGTTATTCAACGATCACGGTAATCGCTAGTCGATTTATAACTAAAGTCTGTTTTTTTTTTTTTAATATAAAAGTCAAAATGACATTATGTTGACAATACAATGTAAAAATGTCAATGAAAAGGCTGGTGTTGCCAACATAGTTACTAAATTTTTGACTTGGGGAATTAAGTATCTTAAAAAAAAAACAGACTTTAAATATGTAGACATTTATTTATTTCTATCATTCAGGGCCGGACTAGGGTGAACATTGCAGCGGGACACGTTTACCCTGGAGTTAAAATCAACCCGTAGGCTAATTCTCTAAAAACAGCAATTACATAGCAACCAGCAACCGGTCGCAAGTTGCTTTTTTTGAATAGAAAACTCGGGTTTGACAGCGACTTGACAGCGACTATTGCGCAATTATCTGCGGTCGCAAGTTACAGAATAAGGCTGCCGGAGGTGACTTGCTATTGAGAAATTGACTCGAAAACAAGTGATATTTAGCCCTAATTAAAACCTAAATTTGTATAAAAATTTGACGCGCTTTCAGCTAGTACACTGTCGCCAATCTAGTACAATTGTTCCCTACTTTCTGGTACAATTTTTTTAGTGCTGATAGCATCCCTGATCAGGAACTTGAGTTAAAAGGCTGAAATGAGTTTGAACTTCAGCTCTCAAGGCTCTCATTCGAGGAGAAGGGTCATCAATTATTTTGGTCAGGCTAGTGAGAATCTTTTTATTGTTCTGGATAGTTTCTCTGAATGATTCTATTTCTTTGTAAACCAAAAGGGTCCATTTATCATTTGAGACTCTAAGACTACCTTCTTCATGATAGAATATCCCAACTGTGTTGTTAATTGGAGTTAGAAGAAATTGAAGGATGACGACTAGAATCAGCCCGACGAGTCTGGAAAAGAATAGACTAGTCATAGAACGGCTTTAGTCTATCAAAGTTAAATTTCGAAAATTGATTTGTTTTGATGTTTTTCACTTTCGCTGTATAGTTTACGATTACTACAGATCTTGCGAACAAGCATTAAAAACTACAGAACACTTAATCTGTGAATGCCCTGGTCACTTCTGCAAAAGGCTGAAATACATTGCTCACACCCCAAGAGGTGGGTACTTTACTACCCAGCAAGCTGGCCTCTCCTTTGGAAAAGCCTACAAATCTTGAACACTAGAGCAGCTGGAACAAGCTATAACGACTGCTAATGCAATCTACAATCTACAAAAAAACGGGAAATAAGAATATGTATTCGGAAATAATTTACCAAAATAGTAAACATACATCTGCTCTGGAGCAGATGCATTTTGCAAGGACTAAATGCTTCCAATTTGAAGCAAATACTCTCTCTTATTCATAAAAAAAAAGTATTTGCATTTTCCTGGAGCATTTGCTTCCGACTTTTAAGTATAAGGTTTTGCTTGAACTTTTATTCATACTGGATTTTGCGAGAAAAAGCAAATGCTATTTTTTTCATAGGGTAGAATGTTTATCCTTTCAAATGGAGTTTTGGGAGTTTCAGTGATAACGAGAGCAGAACTAAGATTTTTCCTACACATTTTGACTTTTTGGCAGATTTCACAGGCTTTCATGAATTTCTCAACATCTTTGGTTAAGCTTTGCCTGGAGTATTTGTCTTTAATCCTTCTAACGGTTGCAGTGATTCCACGATGTAAATTTGTTTTCCCAGTATGATATTGGTCCAGGATAATTGGGGTTTGGTCTTGATCTGGGGTTTTGACGATATTTTGGCATATCTTAAGCTAAATGTCTTTTTCGGCAAATAAAGGAAAATATTTCAAGAATAGGTAATTCTAGATTGTTTTCTATGCAAAAGGTTTTTTCAGGGTCAAATTCATTCTGACACTTGAAAACCGAGTAAAAGATAGTAGTTACTATTTTCTCATTTTTGCCAGGAATGGGAATTATGAAGTATTTACGTGCCTTCACAGATTTGTTGGATGAAATTTTAACCTGATTAGGTTGAAAATCGAAATTTTTCTCGAATAGATCATCTTCTATAATTTTATAATGTAAGTCTGTTAGTTTTGTTTGCCAAAAGAATGTTACAATATTTTTGTGAGACTTGTCCAGAAGTTATAGGTTGGAAATCTCTATTTTTGAGTAGTCAATAAACGATCTGGCGGTTTTGTAGAGATTTACGAAGGAGTTGTATTTTCCCTCAATTAGTGTTGTTTTATCATTGTTTTCAATTTCGACGATTGGAATTTCTTGTTGTTGTTGACTTGTAGAGGAGCGGTTTCTTATATCGTCAATATCAGGTTCTTTTTTGTTAGAAGCGAGTATGTGAATTTTAGAGCTTAAATCTGAACAATCTTTAAAGTGGTTTACTTTTATTCGAGATAGGGCATCAGCGTTCTTATTGATTTTCCTATGTTTATACTCGATTCGATAGTCGTATTCTTCGAGTTTCAAGCGCAAGCGAGCTAAAGGACTTCCAGGGTCTTTAATTGAGAAAAGCCAAGTTAAAGAGCGATGGTCTGTGATAAGGACAAATTTTCGACCAAAGAGATAAGGTCTAAAATGCTTAACTGCCCATACAATGGCCAGTAATTCTCTCTCTACGGTAGAGTATTTAGTTTCGACATTGCACAGCGTTCGAGAAGCATAGGCTAGGGAGATCTTTTCCTATAGGGCCTTGTGACAAAACTGCACCGATGGCAAAAGCGCTTGCATCAGTGGTTAATAGAAATGTTTCTTCGAAATTGGGATAGATCAGAATCGGGTCAGAAACTAGTGCGTTTTTCAATTCGTTGAATGCGGATATGCATTCTGGGTTAAACTGAAATAAAACATCTTTCTGGAGGAGTTTTGTCAAATGCTTTGATGTTTTAGCAAAATTGGGGATGAAGCGACGATAATACCCTACTAATCCTAGGAAGGATTTAATGTCTTTTGGATTTTTGGGTGTGGGGAAGTTCTGAATACAACTAATTTTTGCAGGGTTCGGTTTTACAACGTCTTGAGTGATAAGGTGTCCCAGGTAAGCTACTTCTTTTCGAAGAAATTCACATTTGTCCGGTTGGATTTTTAAGTTCCATGACTCTTTGGAATGTGGACGGGGCATTTTTCAATCCAAAAGGCATACGTACGAATTCGTAATGGCCATTTTCTACGGAAAAAGCGGTTTTCGAAACATCCTTGGGGTAAGTATACTTCTATTTGGTGAAAACCTGAGGCTAGGTCAAGGGTGGTAAAATATTGATATTTTTCCAATTGATCCAGAAGATCGGAAATATTAGGCAGCGGGTGTTTGTCGTCTACAGTAAGTTTGTTGACTTTAAGGTAGTCGATTACGACGCGCTATTTGGGTTTGCCAGAAGCATCAAGTTTCTTAGGATCGACCCAGACAGGAGACCATGGAGATACAGAATGGCGAATTATGCCTTGGTCTAGCATTTTGGTAACTTGGGACTTGACTTCTTCTTTGTGGATTTGGGGGTACCTTTAAGATTTGGTATACACAGGGTTTGCATTATTGGTGTCAATAGGGTGTTTAATCTCACTAGTAAATGTGAGCGTGTCACCTTCCAGGTTGAAAATGTCGGAAAAGTTCAAGCATAAGTTGGTAATGAATATGGGCTCTATGAAATCGTCTAGTTCACTTCCAGTTGGGATTCTTCCGTTCTTTTTCTGTTTAAAGGATTAGAATCCGCCGCTATCAGTTAGAATATTCTCGTTCTGACAACGTTGACAGATCCTACCGACTGCGCCAAATTGGTATCTCAAAAACTCTTGAAATCACTTAAAAAAAAAACACTAATTTATTTTAAACTACAAGTTACAATTAAATTGGACATTAACTTAACTAACTCAATAATGACGAATAATGACGACCTAACTAAAGAGACAGGGTCTTTTATATTTTAAAACATGTTGATCTTGCTGTTTTTATGGGAGCGTTGCGACGATGGAGCAGTTCTTGGCGTGACATGTTCAGACAGGATAACTTGCTGAAGTAGCGTCTAGACTTTGCGATACTTTGTACGACCGTGGTGATAAGACGCGTCTGGAGGTTATTGTAGTCGTGAAATCCATATAACATGTATTGGTTCTTATTAAGATGTTGTTCGTCAACCTAATTACTCGGTAGGTACTCTATTTTACGTTTGAAAATTATTTTGAATTTTCGCTTCTAAAATCCGACGTCTCGCAACCAGTGGCGGTCCATACATGATTATCTGAGGGGGGTAATAGATGACGAGAAAATTATATCTAAAAAATACTTAAAACTCAAAGCGCTTGAGTTATTATTAATGGAGTTGTGATTTTTTTAAAATAATGATGTTTTTTGAAATTAGACTTTACACATAATTTTTTCACTCAAAAACTAAAGTGAATGGAAAGATGAAATTTTGAGGATTTTTTTTTTAAAGGTTCAATGTAAAAAAATCTAAAAACTCAAAGCCATTGAGTTATTATTAATGGAGTTATGATTTTTTTCAAATAATGATGTTTTGTAAAGTAAGATTTTACAAACAATTTTTTCACTCAAAAATTAAAGTGAGTAGAAAGTTGAAATTTTGAGGACTTTTTCCTAAAGGTTCAATGTAAAAAATACTGACAGCTCGAAGCCATTGAGTTATTATTAATGGAGTTATGATTTTTTTTAAATAATGATGTTTTGTAAAGTAAGACTTTACAAACAATTTTTTCACTCAAAAATTAAAGTGAGTAGAAAGTTGAAATTTTGAGGACTTTTTCCTAAAGGTTCAATGTAAAAAATACTGACAGCTCGAAGCCATTGAGTTATTATTAATGGAGTTATGATTTTTTTTAAATAATGATGTTTTGTAAAGTAAGACTTTACAAACAATTTTTTCACTCAAAAATTAATGTGAGTAGAAAGTTGAAATTTTGAGGACTTTTTCCTAAAGGTTCAATGTAAAAAATACTGAAAACTCAAAGCCATTGAATTATTATTAATGAAGTTATGATTTTTTTAAATAATGATGTTTTGTAAAGTAAGATTTTACAAACAATTTTTTCACTCAAAAATTAAAGTGGGTAGAAAATTGAAATTTTGAGGACTTTTTCCTAAAGGTTCAATGTAGAAAATACTGACAGCTCGAAGCCATTGAGTTATTATTAATGGAGTTATGATTTTTTTTAAATAATGATGTTTTGTAAAGTAAGACTTTACAAACAATTTTTTCACTCAAAAATTAAAGTGAGTAGAAAGTTGAAATTTTGAGGACTTTTTCCTAAAGGTTCAATGTAAAAAATACTGACAGCTCGAAGCCATTGAGTTATTATTAATGGAGTTATGATTTTTTTTAAATAATGATGTTTTGTAAAGTAAGACTTTACAAACAATTTTTTCACTCAAAAATTAAAGTGAGTAGAAAGTTGAAATTTTGAGGACTTTTTCCTAAAGGTTCAATGTAAAAAATACTGAAAACTCAAAGCCATTGAATTATTATTAATGAAGTTATGATTTTTTTAAATAATGGTGTTTTGTAAAGTAAGATTTTACAAACAATTTTTTCACTCAAAAATTAAAGTGGGTAGAAAGTTGAAATTTTGAGGACTTTTTCCTAAAGGTTCAATGTAAAAAATACTGACAGCTCGAAGCCATTGAGTTATTATTAATGGAGTTATGATTTTTTTTAAATAATGATGTTTTGTAAAGTAAGACTTTACAAACAATTTTTTCACTCAAAAATTAAAGTGAGTAGAAAGTTGAAATTTTGAGGACTTTTTCCTAAAGGTTCAATGTAAAAAATACTGAAAACTCAAAGCCATTGAGTTATTATTAATGGAGTTATGATTTTTTTTTAAATAATGATGTTTTGTAAAGTAAGACTTTACAAACAATTTTTTCACTCAAAAATTAAAGTGAGTAGAAAGTTGAAATTTTGAGGACTTTTTCCTAAAGGTTCAATGTAAAAAATACTGAAAACTCAAAGCCATTGAATTATTATTAATGAAGTTATGATTTTTTTAAATAATGGTGTTTTGTAAAGTAAGATTTTACAAACAATTTTTTCACTCAAAAATTAAAGTGGGTAGAAAGTTGAAATTTTGAGGACTTTTTCCTAAAGGTTCAATGTAAAAAATACTGACAGCTCGAAGCCATTGAGTTATTATTAATGGAGTTATGATTTTTTTTTAAATAATGATGTTTTGTAAAGTAAGACTTTACAAACAATTTTTTCACTCAAAAATTAAAGTGAGTAGAAAGTTGAAATTTTGAGGACTTTTTCCTAAAGGTTCAATGTAAAAAATACTGAAAACTCAAAGCCATTGAGTTATTATTAATGGAGTTATGATTTTTTTTAAATAATGATGTTTTGTAAAGTAAGACTTTACAAACAATTTTTTCACTCAAAAATTAAAGTGAGTAGAAAGTTGAAATTTTGAGGACTTTTTCCTAAAGGTTCAATGTAAAAAATACTGAAAACTCAAAGCCATTGAATTATTATTAATGAAGTTATGATTTTTTTAAATAATGATGTTTTGTAAAGTAAGACTTTACAAACAATTTTTTCACTCAAAAATTAAAGTGATTAGAAAGTTGAAATTTTGAGGACTTTTTACTAAAGGTTCAATGTAAAAAATACTGAAAACTCAAAGCCATTGAGTTATTATTAATGGAGTTATGATTTTTTTCAAATAATGATGTTTTGTAAAGTAAGATTTTACAAACAATTTTTTCACTCAAAAATTAAAGTGAGTAGAAAGTTGAAATTTTGAGGACTTTTTCCTAAAGGTTCAATGTAAAAAATACTGACAGCTCGAAGCCATTCAGTTATTATTAATGGAGTTATGATTTTTTAAAAATAATGATGTTTTGTAAAGTAAGACTTTACACACAATTTTTTCACTCAAAGATTAAAGTGACTGGAAAGTTGAAATTTTGAGGACTTTTTCCTAAAGGTTCAATGTAAAAAATACTAAAAACTCAAAGCCATTGAGTTATTATTAGTGGAGTTATGATTTTTTTAAAATAATGATGGTTTTTGAAGTAAAACTTCATAAACAATTTTCTCACTCAAAGATTAAAGTACGTGGAAAGTTGAAATTTTGAGGACTTTTTCCTAAAGACTTAATGCAAAAAATACGAAAAACTCAAAGCCATTGAGTTATTATTAATGGAGTTATGATTTTTTTAAAATAATGATGTTTTGTAAAGTAAGAGTTTACAAACAATTTTTTCACTTAAAAACTAAAGTGAGTGGAAAGTTGAAATTTTGAGGACTTTTTCCTAAAGGTTCAATGAAAAAAATACTGAAAACTCAAAGCCATTGAATTATTATTAATGGAGTTATGATTTTTTAAAAATAATGATGTTTTGTAAAGTAAGACTTTACACACAATTTTTTCACTCAAAGATTAAAGTGAGTGGAAAGTTGAAATTTTGAGGACTTTTTCCTAAAGGCTCAATGTAAAAAATACTGAAAACTCAAAGCCATTGAGTTATTATTAATGGAGTTATGATTTTTTAAAAATAATGATGTTTTGTAAAGTAAGACTTTACAAACAATTTTTTCACTCAAAAATTAAAGTGAGTGGAAATTTAGAATTTTGAGGACTTTTTCCTAAAGGTTCAATGTAAAAAATACTGAAAACTCAAAGCCATTGAGTTATTAATAATGGAGTTATGATATTTTTTAAATAATGATGTTTTGTAAAGTAAAACTTTACTAACAATTTTTTCACTCAAAAACTAAAGTGAGTGGAAAGTTGAAATTTTGAGGACTTTTTCCTAAAGGTTCAATGTAAAAAATACTGAAAACTCAAAGCCATTGAGTTATTAATAATGGAGTTATGATATTTTTTAAATAATGATGTTTTGTAAAGTAAAACTTTACTAACAATTTTTTCACTCAAAAACTAAAGTGAGTGGAAAGTTGAAATTTGGAGGACTTTTTCCTAAAGGTTCAATGTAAAAAATACTGAAAACTCAAAGCCATTGAGTTATTAATAATGGAGTTATGATATTTTTTAAATAATGATGTTTTGTAAAGTAAAACTTTACTAACAATTTTTTCACTCAAAAACTAAAGTGAGTGGAAAGTTGAAATTTTGAGGACTTTTTCCTAAAGGTTCAATTTAAAAAATACTAAAAACTTAAAGCAATTGAGTTATTATTAATGGAGTTATGATTTTTTTTAAATAATGATGTTTTGTAAAGTAAGATTTTACAAACAATTTTTTCACTCAAAAATTAAAGTGATTAGAAAGTTGAAATTTTGAGGACTTTTTCCTAAAGGTTCAATGTAAAAAATACTAAAAACTTAAAGCAATTGAGTTATTATTAATGGAGTTATGATTTTTTTTAAATAATGATGTTTTGTAAAGTAAGACTTTACAAAAAATTTTTTCACTCAAAAACTAAAGTGAGTGGAAAGTTGAAATTTTGAGGACTTTTTCCTAAAGGTTCAATTTAAAAAATACTAAAAACTTAAAGCAATTGAGTTATTATTAATGGAGTTATGATTTTTTTTTAAATAATGATGTTTTGTAAAGTAAGATTTTACAAACAATTTTTTCACTCAAAAATTAAAGTGATTAGAAAGTTGAAATTTTGAGGACTTTTTCCTAAAGGTTCAATTTAAAAAATACTAAAAACTTAAAGCAATTGAGTTATTATTAATGGAGTTATGATTTTTTTTAAATAATGATGTTTTGTAAAGTAAGACTTTACAAAAAATTTTTTCACTCAAAAACTAAAGTGAGTGGAAAGTTGAAATTTTGAGGACTTTTTCCTAAAGGTTCAATGTAAAAAATACTGAAAACTCAAAGCCATTGAGTTATTATTAATGGAGTTATGATTTTTTTCAAATAATGATGTTTTGTAAAGTAAGATTTTACAAACAATTTTTTCACTCAAAAATTAAAGTGATTAGAAAGTTGAAATTTTGAGGACTTTTTCCTAAAGGTTCAATGTAAAAAATACTGAAAACTCAAAGCCATTGAGTTATTATTAATGGAGTTATGATTTTTTTCAAATAATGATGTTTTGGAAAGTAAGATTTTACAAACAATTTTTTCACTCAAAAATTAAAGTGAGTAGAAAGTTGAAATTTTGAGGACTTTTTCCTAAAGGTTCAATTTAAAAAATACTAAAAACTTAAAGCACTTGAGTTATTATTAATGGAGTTATGATTTTTTTTAAATAATGATGTTTTGTAAAGTAAGATTTTACAAACAATTTTTTCACTCAAAAATTAAAGTGATTAGAAAGTTGAAATTTTGAGGACTTTTTGCTAAAGGTTCAATGTAAAAAATACTAAAAACTCAAAGCAATTGAGTTATTATTAATGGAGTTATGATTTTTTTTAAATAATGATGTTTTGTAAAGTAAGACTTTACAAACAATTTTTTCACTCAAAAACTAAAGTGAGTGGAAAGTTGAAATTTTGAGGACTTTTTCCTAAAGGTTCAATGTAAAAAATACTAAAAACTTAAAGCAATTGAGTTATTATTAATGGAGTTATGATTTTTTTTAAATAATGATGTTTTGTAAAGTAAGATTTTACAAACAATTTTTTCACTCAAAAATTAAAGTGATTAGAAAGTTGAAATTTTGAGGACTTTTTCCTAAAGGTTCAATTTAAAAAATACTAAAAACTTAAAGCAATTGAGTTATTATTAATGGAGTTATGATTTTTTTTAAATAATGATGTTTTGTAAAGTAAGACTTTACAAAAAATTTTTTCACTCAAAAACTAAAGTGAGTGGAAAGTTGAAATTTTGAGGACTTTTTCCTAAAGGTTCAATGTAAAAAATACTGAAAACTCAAAGCCATTGAGTTATTATTAATGGAGTTATGATTTTTTTCAAATAATGATGTTTTGTAAAGTAAGATTTTACAAACAATTTTTTCACTCAAAAATTAAAGTGATTAGAAAGTTGAAATTTTGAGGACTTTTTCCTAAAGGTTCAATGTAAGAAATACTGAAAACTCAAAGCCATTGAGTTATTATTAATGGAGTTATGATTTTTTTCAAATAATGATGTTTTGGAAAGTAAGATTTTACAAACAATTTTTTCACTCAAAAATTAAAGTGAGTAGAAAGTTGAAATTTTGAGGACTTTTTCCTAAAGGTTCAATGTAAAAAATACTGAAAACTCAAAGCCATTGAATTATTTTTTAATGAAGTTATGATTTTTTTAAATAATGATGTTTTGTAAAGTAAGATTTTACAAACAATTTTTTCACTCAAAAATTAAAGTGATTAGAAAGTTGAAATTTTGAGGACTTTTTCCTAAAGGTTCAATGTAAAAAATACTGACAGCTCGAAGCCATTCAGTTATTATTAATGGAGTTATGATTTTTTAAAAATAATGATGTTTTGTAAAGTAAGACTTTACACACAATTTTTTCACTCAAAGATTAAAGTGAGTGGAAAGTTGAAATTTTGAGGACTTTTTCCTAAAGGTTCAATGTAAAAAATGCTAAAAACTCAAAGCCATTGAGTTATTATTAATGGAGTTATGATTTTTTTTAAATAATGATGGTTTTTGAAGTAAAACTTCATAAACAATTTTCTCACTCAAAGATTAAAGTACGTGGAAAGTTGAAATTTTGAGGACTTTTTCCTAAAGACTTAATGCAAAAAATACCAAAAACTCAAAGCCATTGAGTTATTATTAATGGAGTTATGATTTTTTTAAAATAATTATGTTTTGTAAAGTAAGACTTTACAAACAATTTTTTCACTTAAAAATTAAAGTGATTAGAAAGTTGAAATTTTGAGGACTTTTTCCTAAAGGTTCAATTTAAAAAATACTAAAAACTTAAAGCAATTGAGTTATTATTAATGGAGTTATGATTTTTTTTAAATAATGATGTTTTGTAAAGTAAGACTTTACAAAAAATTTTTTCACTCAAAAACTAAAGTGAGTGGAAAGTTGAAATTTTGAGGACTTTTTCCTAAAGGTTCAATGTAAAAAATACTGAAAACTCAAAGCCATTGAGTTATTATTAATGGAGTTATGATTTTTTTCAAATAATGATGTTTTGTAAAGTAAGATTTTACAAACAATTTTTTCACTCAAAAATTAAAGTGATTAGAAAGTTGAAATTTTGAGGACTTTTTCCTAAAGGTTCAATGTAAGAAATACTGAAAACTCAAAGCCATTGAGTTATTATTAATGGAGTTATGATTTTTTTCAAATAATGATGTTTTGGAAAGTAAGATTTTACAAACAATTTTTTCACTCAAAAATTAAAGTGAGTAGAAAGTTGAAATTTTGAGGACTTTTTCCTAAAGGTTCAATGTAAAAAATACTGAAAACTCAAAGCCATTGAATTATTTTTTAATGAAGTTATGATTTTTTTAAATAATGATGTTTTGTAAAGTAAGATTTTACAAACAATTTTTTCACTCAAAAATTAAAGTGATTAGAAAGTTGAAATTTTGAGGACTTTTTCCTAAAGGTTCAATGTAAAAAATACTGACAGCTCGAAGCCATTCAGTTATTATTAATGGAGTTATGATTTTTTAAATATAATGATGTTTTGTAAAGTAAGACTTTACACACAATTTTTTCACTCAAAGATTAAAGTGAGTGGAAAGTTGAAATTTTGAGGACTTTTTCCTAAAGGTTCAATGTAAAAAATGCTAAAAACTCAAAGCCATTGAGTTATTATTAATGGAGTTATGATTTTTTTTAAATAATGATGGTTTTTGAAGTAAAACTTCATAAACAATTTTCTCACTCAAAGATTAAAGTACGTGGAAAGTTGAAATTTTGAGGACTTTTTCCTAAAGACTTAATGCAAAAAATACCAAAAACTCAAAGCCATTGAGTTATTATTAATGGAGTTATGATTTTTTTAAAATAATTATGTTTTGTAAAGTAAGACTTTACAAACAATTTTTTCACTTAAAAATTAAAGTGATTAGAAAGTTGAAATTTTGAGGACTTTTTCCTAAAGGTTCAATTTAAAAAATACTAAAAACTTAAAGCAATTGAGTTATTATTAATGGAGTTATGATTTTTTTTAAATAATGATGTTTTGTAAAGTAAGACTTTACAAAAAATTTTTTCACTCAAAAACTAAAGTGAGTGGAAAGTTGAAATTTTGAGGACTTTTTCCTAAAGGTTCAATGTAAAAAATACTGAAAACTCAAAGCCATTGAGTTATTATTAATGGAGTTATGATTTTTTTCAAATAATGATGTTTTGTAAAGTAAGATTTTACAAACAATTTTTTCACTCAAAAATTAAAGTGATTAGAAAGTTGAAATTTTGAGGACTTTTTCCTAAAGGTTCAATGTAAGAAATACTGAAAACTCAAAGCCATTGAGTTATTATTAATGGAGTTATGATTTTTTTCAAATAATGATGTTTTGGAAAGTAAGATTTTACAAACAATTTTTTCACTCAAAAATTAAAGTGAGTAGAAAGTTGAAATTTTGAGGACTTTTTCCTAAAGGTTCAATGTAAAAAATACTGAAAACTCAAAGCCATTGAATTATTTTTTAATGAAGTTATGATTTTTTTAAATAATGATGTTTTGTAAAGTAAGATTTTACAAACAATTTTTTCACTCAAAAATTAAAGTGATTAGAAAGTTGAAATTTTGAGGACTTTTTCCTAAAGGTTCAATGTAAAAAATACTGACAGCTCGAAGCCATTCAGTTATTATTAATGGAGTTATGATTTTTTAAATATAATGATGTTTTGTAAAGTAAGACTTTACACACAATTTTTTCACTCAAAGATTAAAGTGAGTGGAAAGTTGAAATTTTGAGGACTTTTTCCTAAAGGTTCAATGTAAAAAATGCTAAAAACTCAAAGCCATTGAGTTATTATTAATGGAGTTATGATTTTTTTTAAATAATGATGGTTTTTGAAGTAAAACTTCATAAACAATTTTCTCACTCAAAGATTAAAGTACGTGGAAAGTTGAAATTTTGAGGACTTTTTCCTAAAGACTTAATGCAAAAAATACCAAAAACTCAAAGCCATTGAGTTATTATTAATGGAGTTATGATTTTTTTAAAATAATTATGTTTTGTAAAGTAAGACTTTACATACAATTTTTTCACTCAAAAACTAAAGTGAGTGGAAAGTTGAAATTTTGAGGACTTTTTCCTAAAGGTTCAATGTAAAAAATACTAAAAACTCAAAGCCATTGAGTTATTATTAATGGAGTTATGATTTTTTTAAAATAATGATGTTCTGTAAAGTAAAACTGTAAGGTGCATTAGTTAAAAATATTTTTGAATATGCAGGGTACTCCGTAAATGGGGTATGCGACAGAACTTTGTTATTTAAAATGGAACATCCTATATTTTAATACAATAATGAATCGTTCTAAAAATCCTACATACATTTTGTTAGGAGTTACCTATACTAAAACTCAACCATTTTTGAAAAACTTATTTAATATTTTTCCAAAAAATTGCATGTGTCAACAAAAACCATCATTTCATTCATTTGAGATGCTTAAGCTAAATCTTTTGCAGGTTGTCAGTGTATATCTACATTTACTTCATAGAGTCCTATGAAAATCTGATCACAAAACCAGACATTTCAAACAACCATAACTGATTTTTTTTTATTTCACTGTATAGTAGGTACGTCGGTACTATGGCAAACTTTGGTACTGGTGAGCCTATCAATTTATACAATGCCATCAAATGCTTTATTTTGTAGAACTTGTCTCTTGTTGAAATTTTATTGTAATTAATAAATATATTTAAAAAAAAAATTGTCTGGTACGGGTAATTACCCCCTCTACCCCCCCCCTTTAAACCGCCCTTGCTCGCAACTGGATTGTTAGTTACCTTTATCCTATAGTCATATTGTTTTTCTGACATTGATTTTCCCTAATTTATGAGCCGATATCATCCATAAATGTTGCTATTCAGTTTCCTTAATAAGTGTAAAGGTGGTTCTCATCGTTACGAGACCTTTACTAGGAATTTTGGGTACGTTGGAAAGTTGGAAAGCATCACTTAAGAGGGTTCATGAACTTTAATACAGAACCGCATTCCATTTGAATTTGGCAATCGTTGGTTAACACCTATTTTCTGGTATTAAAAAGGGATATCAACTTCCGCTGTTTTCAGGCTTTTGGGTTATTTGATCAATTATAATTGATGGGATGTTCGTTTCCGAAAATCATTGCTTTCTTGGATTTTGATGATCAACTTAAGTCGTATACCTACCTACTGGAGTTATTGCTTTTGGTACTTAAGTTTCTTTTTGATTTTTCGCCCAGGTATCATTTCATTCGATTTAATTCAATCACTTGAGTATATCTAATAGAATTCCCGCTAAACGTAATCAACTCGATTCCTAGAAACCTGGCCGGGTCGTCAATGCAATTCCGTAAGGATGCTTGATGATGGATTAAGTTGAGTGTGACATGCATTTTTTACATTACAACACTCATAATATTCCTACTCTATAACTGAACTTGTGGCTCAAATTTCTACTTTGGACTAATCCGGAGGTACCGGATTGATAAAGTACAAAACTGTACTTTACACTGTTCAAAAGCTTAAAGGAACAACAAACATTGCATATATTTTTTATCTTGTGATAGGAGATCTTCACAATATGTATAAGTTTGAAAGTTTGGTAAAAAAAACTTATCGGACACAGTTATGTAAAGTTTCATATTTAATGCAGATTGCAGTGTATGTTTGGTTTACCAAGGTTCACCAAGCTCACTTAGATTAACCAAAACTCGTACCATAATGGCGAATATAAAGGAAATTGTTCCAGACCTTGTATTACCTTTGTTGATTCACTACCTCAAAACTTTCCAGATGTGAGTAAATCAAACACTTTTGCTTTTTTAATATTTACATAGATGATGACATAAAGATAATGGTGTAAACACGGAAAATTTTGAAAATAGCTTATCTATCAAAACACCGTATATCTATTTTGATAATGTACCTCTGCTACCTAAATACTACTAAAAAAATTCAATAGTAATTTGAACTGTGATTTAGTACAGTGCCTTTATTTCGACTGTGTTTGAGTTTTATATAAAAATGTTGTGTGAACGGACTAAGTAATAAAAATATAAAGTCAAATGACTAAGAAACAAAACCACATGACTTTTGTATAGGGGCAGTGGGGTAAATATAGACCAAACTAATTATATTATATATTAGCGTTTTCCAAATTAATATGCCAGACATTATTAATCTTTTATTTATTTGCACCAATATCTAATCTCTCAATGAGACAAATTTATTGGAAATTCATCAATTAGGTAATTAGTTTGCACTGGGCAGCTTAGAAGAAGCTTTTCAGTGATAATTTATGGCTATGTAAGTAGAGAAACACATCTTGGTTTATTCAGTATTATATACCTAGTCCTCAAAAACCTTTGTTTCTTTACTCAATTATGCATGAAGATATTCCACATTACTTTGACCCATTGTGTAAGTATTTTTCAACGTCTACATTCACCCGACAGACTCCTTTTTCACTTGTCTAATCGCATATTTAACATTTGACCTGGAACAAATGACTGATAACGAAATTACAATATTTTTCTTAAAATATATGAGTCGAACCAGACTTATAGGTGCATACTTAATGATGCATTAATATAATTGCTATGCGGTTTAATTTAGTGATTCGTGTTATTCTGGTAGATCAAGATGTTTTTGCATTCACCTAGGAATGGATATGAAGGTAAGAATATTTATATTTTTTACGGTAGATAAGTAAATAATATAAAAAAATAGAATGTTGTTAGACGAAGATAAAAAGAGTTCGATATGAAATAATGTATTTTTTTTTCTTTCAAAGTCTCTATACCCAAGTCCGATTTGCTATTTTTTCCAGTGAATAAATTTTTCGGGTCAGTTAAGTTTGACCCCCATGCCGCCCTGATCTTAGAACAAAATACATATGCCATAAGTTTGCACAATCCGAACCAAATTTTGCACACCCTCCTCCGAAAGACTACGGCCGTTTTCTATAAAGTTGTGCAAATTTGACTAATCCCTAATTTTGCACAGTTCTGTGGAGAAAGTTATAGACCAAGAAACCATGAATATTTCTTCTCCGACCTCATCCAACCTTAATATATCTTTTACTGTTATATTCTACCAAAATTTTCCTTTTTTTATAGTAATAGAAGATCCTCACGCACAACAACACACTTCCTTCAAACACAAACTAGAATCTGCCTTGTTGCAAGCGAAAAAGCGATTTTGCGGAGTATGGACCAAAAAGACTTTATTCAAACGTTTCCCAATATTGAGATGGCTGCCAGAATACAATGGAGACTGTGCAGTAGGTCAGTACCTATGTATTTTCCATTAAGTTTAGACAACCGTTAATATATCTACCTATTACCGATGAAGACACACAAACATTAGTAATTTTTCGAGAAAGTTATCATTGATGAATGAACTGCAAATTTCTAAAAATATTACATTGATTCTTCATGATATTTTTTAGGTGATCTCCTGGCTGGTATCACAGTAGGTCTGACAGTGATCCCTCAAGCTCTAGCCTACGCCAACATAGCAGGCCTGCCACCTCAATACGGTCTCTACGGCTCATTTCTGGGCTGTTTGGTATACATTTTCCTGGGCACTTGTAAAGATGTTCCTGTAGGCCCTACAGCAGTAGCCGCTCTCCTTACCTTCCAATCTTTGAATGGTAAAGGAATCGAACACGCAATTCTGCTGTGTTTCTTTACCGGACTTGTGCAAATTCTTATGGGAATTTTTGGATTAGGTAAATATAAATTTATGACTTTTTCATGATCTATACTCTTCCAATACTTAGTTATGCCATTCTTTAAGATACTACTTCACAATGCTTATTAATAAATAAACAATCTGTCTCTTCTCTTTCAGGATTCCTCATTGACTTTGTCTCAGGCCCGGTGTCGTCGGGTTTTACCTCAGCTGCAGCCCTTATAATAGTAACATCTCAAGTAAAAGATCTTTTAGGCATAACAGCGTCTGGAAATGCTTTTGTGGAAACCTGGAAAAGTATCTTCAAGGATATACATAACACTAGATTATGGGATACCGTGCTTGGAGTTACTTGTATTGTGATACTTTTACTATTAAGGGTAAGATTTAGAGTACTACAAAAAGTACTAGAATCTAAAAAAATACCTATTTTTATACCAACAGCTAGTGGCCCAAATCAATATTGGAAAAACCAGAGAACCAACCAAAGTTGAAAAAATGATTAACAAGTTCATGTGGGTATTTGGTACTTCGAGGAACGCCATTTTGATGATTGTTTGTGGTGTAGTCGGATTTTTCTTCTGCCAACAAGGTACCTACCTGATAAAATTTGTACCTATAGTTCATAATAATTATTATTTGTCTTATGTCTAGGTGAACCCCCATTTAAAGTTATCGGTGCCGTGCCGCAAGGATTGCCAGATTTTAAAGTACCACCATTCGGCTACAATGTTGAAAACAATGGTACCGTAACTCATGTGAGCTTATCGACCATGATTTCGGATTTGGGAAGCGGCATTATTGTGGTACCGCTTGTGGGGATTTTGGAGAATATTGCTGTCTGTAAAGCATTTTGTAAGTAAATATGGAATACATCTAGAAAATCGCTTCATTGTTAGTACCTCAACTTTATAGTTCAATCTAACAAAATACTATATTTCTAGCAAATGGTAAGCCAATAGACGCAACCCAAGAACTGATAGCCATCGGCACATCCAACATCATGAACTCGTTCATCCAAAGTTTTCCTGGCACAGGATCTTTATCCAGGAGTGCTGTGAACAATGCCAGCGGTGTACGTACCCCTCTAGGAGGGCTTTACACTGGCATTTTAGTAATTTTAGCTTTACTATTCTTTACGCCATATTTTTTCTACATTCCTAAAGCCACACTAGCGGCCATTATTATTGCAGCAGTAGTTTTTATGGTGGAAGTGAAAGTGGTCAAGCCCATGTGGAGATCGAAAAGTAAGGAATTATTTTCGTTATTTAGGAAAATTGTTAATACGAAATTGATTTGCAGAGAGTGATTTCTTCTTGGCCATAGCAACTTTTGTGTCGTGCTTGATACTTCCATTGGAACAAGGAATTGTTGTTGGTATTGGGATAAATCTGATTTATATTTTGTATCATGCCGCGAGACCTAAAATCAGCGTTGAAAAATTATTTGTAAGTACCCCCAATAAGCAATTTATTCTTTTGAATATTTCTTATATTGGTAAGACTTTTTTTTTATAAATATAACAAAATTTCATCACATCAACCTTGGTAGAACCTATTAATTGTATCACAACATTGATAGGATTTATTCATCTTCCGATAAACTTACTGGTTAGTTTGGGACAGTTACCAGTGTCTACAATATACGTTTACGAATCTTGAATTTATAATCCTAGTGGTCAGCAAATAGAAAATAATGACAAAATGGAAAATAAAAGAGAGCAAGAACAAAGAACACCAGTAGTTGTTTACTGGTTGTAGATTGTAGATTGCATTTGGAGTCTAGCCGTTCAATCACTGCTTCCTTTCCAGATATTTTGTACATGACTCTGCTTCTAAGTCTAGGTAAAGGTTCTATGCGGAATCGAGCGCAAAATCGGTCATTTTTACATGTAAATCTCCATAAGAAACTCTAAGGTCCGATTTGGCATGTTTACATGCAAAAATGACCGATTTTGCGATTGTTCCGCGTAGAACTTCTAGTTGGTGTCCAAGATTTGTAGGCTTCTCCCAAAGGAGGCCAGCTTCCTGGGTGGTAAAGTGCTCATCTCTTGGGGTGTTAGCCGCCAATGTATTTTAGCCCTTTGCAGAAGTAGGCAGTGTATAACTTTGTCGAGCACTTAGTTATGAAATAAAGCATCTTTATCATGTTCCAATATGATTCTGTATTAGATCTATTACAAAATTCTGTACCTACATAGTAATAATAATGTCTATTATAACAATTGAACAATTACCCGTTGAAAAATGTTGGGGGTGGTTACTACCCATAAGAAAGGGGTAAATTCCATGAAAAGGCTGAAAAAATGTGCCAAAATAAAAATAAAGGGGCCCGGTTTTTTTTATTTTTCCAGAAAAAAAAACAGGCTTTTCTGATACTGAATTTATTTCATTTAAAAATTCCACCCTGTATATGTAGTCCCTGTCCAAATATCCTCCTTCTATGCTCGCTGGTGGCAGGTTTTGGATGAACTTTACGAGTGAAGTGCGACTGCCGAGGTTGGTAGTTTTTGGCTGTTTGTTAGCGATTTATGCGACTTCAGGTTATATAAGGAGGTTTTCTTTCCAACTTCAGGCTTGTAAAGCCTCTCTTTCTGAGCACCTTTGGAATCCTCCGGTACTGAAGAGTTTGTATCCGTATTCTTGGAGGTACCAGGTAACGTCCTTGTTGCTTGCGACTCTTCTCCATTCCGCCACTTGTGGCGTTTCTACAGTGAAACCCCACAAGTGCCCAAACTTGTAACTGATTACGTTTATTTGCAAACCCCTCTAACAGAGAGAGTCAAGGTAAGATGAACCTCCGGTTCCTGGGATTTAGGCCTTCCACAAGTTTGAGGAGTTTCTTCTTTCTCTGTCAAGTAGTCCTGACTCCCTAGAAATCTCTTTACCATAACATCTCAATGAGGAATTTCAGATTCCTGTACCTAATGATGTTTCTTTCAGGGTTTGAGTTGGCTGACAATGCTCAGCAGCCATTGCTCATATGGTTTTAATTATAGTGCCGAGACAATTGAAAATTCCTCTTCTAGATCTTTGGATAGGTATGATGGTACGAAGTTTTTCATTGGCAGCTTTTAATAGAAATTGTAAACTTTGATCGAAATCTTGCAGGCTTTTGAAGTATGGGTGACTTAGACCATTTTCCATTGCCGTTCTTACTGATTCGTATTGTTCTTCCAGAGACTGAAGTTCCTTAATTACTGGGAAGAGGTCAAAAAACTGAATAAAGTCGTGGAATTTACTCTGAATCCTTGCTCGTCCCAGCTTGAGGGAAAGTATTTCTGGGTTGTCCTTCAGGTCCTGGATCAGGAGGTTCTGAGCCACCGACGGCTGGGGAATATCTGTAAGGAATTTTTAGAGTTATTTTCTAGAATATTTTTAATAATCTTTTAATGTATTGTGTCTTGAGTGTCAATGGTCACAATATTGTCAGTTGGGAGAGAATCTTGGAAGTGGTTTGTTCCGCTTTACAATTTTCCGGTTATGTTTCCTTTTTCTATGTACTTTTCTTTGGATTATTGAATTTTTTGATTCAATTTCCTGTAGATAATTTTCGTTTCTTCCCGGTGTTGCTGGATATAATTATTTATAAGTGTTTTCCTAACGTCAAGCGCATCCAGGTGACGTCAATATATCCATTGGTCGCTTGTTAGTCATTGAATGGATAGAATTAATTGTATCCGAGACGTGCATAGGGCATTTGTTCTTTAACGCGTAGATATTTTTTATTTTCTCAAAGTATTCTCAGGTGTTCGATAACGGTGGAGTGGAATCTTTCTATCATCCCGTTGGATTGTGGGTTATCAGGGATAGTATAATGGATGGATATCTTATGTGTATCTACAATTTGCTGTATAAGTCCATTTTTAAATTCTGGTCCACTATTGGTGACTATTATTTGTGGTTTTTCATGATAAGATATAAAGATAAGGAGGACATTAAGAACATTCACTGAATTTGATCCCTCTATGGGGTAGGCTTGTCCAAATTTTGAGAACGAATCAATAATTGTTAAAAACTTTTGCCCTCCGGCTTGAGGCGATTTTCAGCCTGGAATGATTATTATTAATGCATTTCCGCTGTTGCGGTTTTAACCAAAGTAGGGGAAGTTGTGACGTCACATATCAGCTGATTTGCTTTTGGTATTTACCACTTATAACCGATTATAACCCAGCTTTGGACTTGGGTTAATCTTTTGGTTACAGCTTTTTGATGTTATTGTTATTATTTTTGAAATTTGTATTGGTGTTTTGTGATTTTGCAGTTGCGTTGTAGCCTGGCACAATGAAAGAAGTAAACATTCACTCACTCACTGCAATTCACCATGTTTAGATCAAGGTTTAGATTATCCCCAAAGAAAATCTGTTCGATAAACGAGACTAACGAGAGATTCAGCTCCATTTTCTGTACCTAAACAAAAAACTATTGTTGAAACGAAAAAACAAATAAGAATAATAAACATAATCCTACACTGCTATAACCAAATCATTTCAGCGGTCAGTTCCTTGGGTTATGATTCTTGAATGGTGGGGAGCTATGACGTCAAATTTGGCTGTCAAAAGTGTCAACCAAAAGAATAACCACGATATTTACCGATAAATAATCATTCCAGGCTGAAAATCGCCTTTGAAAGTTGTAGATGAATAATTTCCAAAGGTCTAGTCGGTGTTGGAGTAATCATGAATTCAGATTTGGCTGGATTTCTATCGTATTTGTTAAACTGACAGGTGTCGCAAACATTTATGATATTTTCGATATGTCGTTTGAGGTTAGGCCAGTAATATTTCCTTCAAATATGCGCTTCGGTTTCATTAATTCCTCGATGATTTGTTTTTCCTTGATGATAGGCCTGGATTATTTCACTTTGTCTTTCTTTGCTATTGACGTCTTCTAGGAGAAGGTTGCATTTGATAAAGTCAAATGCAGAATTTTTAAAAGTTTCTTCAAGAATGTTGCATAGAGGAACATAAAGATCTTCGTCCCTATAATTTTTTTTTTGGAGTCTATTTTTTCTTTAAGAAGCTTTATAAAGCTTCCTTCTAAGTTATTCTTGCTTATTTGGACATCTGGCCTGGATTTGTTAGGGAAGGCTACTTCTATTTTTCGGCTTTGCTGGATTATAACTAACATACTTGAGAACAAATTGGTTATTGTAGTAGTTGAGGGCTCTTTCTCTCATTTGACTAGGTTCTAGAACTTCGTCTATATGTCGAGGATTGATTCTGCATTGTTGTACAAAGATGCATTATCTTCGTCTTGTGATGGTAGGGATATTTCTTTGGTATGGATTTCGACTATGAATAGAGCATCTGCACTGGTGTTTGATTTTCCTTTCTTATAAATTATCTCATAATCAAAATCTTCTAATTTTAAACGCCATCTAACTATTTTGGAATTATTGTCTTTCATGGAAAAAAGCCATTGGACAGGACGGTGATCTGAAACTAAACCGTGTTTTTTTTTAAAGATAAAAGTCAAACTGACATTATGTTGGCAATACAATGTAAAATTGTCAATGATTTCAAATTTTTTATGTAGAAAAGGCTTGCGTTGCCAACATAGTTACTAAATTTTTGACTTGGGGAATTATCTTTAAAAAAAAACAGACTTTATCTTGAACTTTTTCCCAAACAAGTAGAGTTTGAAGTACTTGGTGGCCTAGATTATGGCTAACCTTTCCTTTTCGTTGAGTGTCCTAGTGTCAAACAATTTACTTCCAAAACCAGAAATACTTTTCCTTTCATTAACATTATTTGCAAAATCAGCATCAAGATAAGCTGAAATAATGCCACTCTTAAAACTTAGCTTTGATTTTACGTACCTCGGCCCAAAATTTTCAGTAAGTTTCAAATATCTCAAAATATTTTTCAAATGTTTCCAATGCTCGTTGTTGTAACAGTTTTGAAATTGGCTGAAGTATGTAACTGCAGAACACAAATCAGGTCTTCTTCCCAACAAAATGTTCAATAAATTTCCTAACAGTTCCCTATAGAGTAGATTCTCATTACAAGAGTTGCCGTTAAGTAAGACGTTGACAACTGAGACGTTGGAAGATTTTTGTAAGATAAACCAGATGTTTTTGAAGTGATGTGCTGAACACAATGATATCGTCCATGTACACTAAGCAATTTTCTCCTTGAAGGCCGTTGAAAACTTTATCCATTAGCCTCTGGAACGTAGCCGGAGCGTTTTTTAGTCCAAATGGCATCTGGACATACTCGTGATGGCCATTTTAGACATTAAAAGCAGTTTTGCATATATCTTCCTTTTGATTTGTTGGACTACTATCCGCCATTTTATTTTTCCAGAGGCATTTGGTTTTTGTTGAAACTATCCATATCGGGGAAGACCAAGACTGGTTTGGTCTGATAATCCTTTGATCCAACATTGAAGATATCTTGTTTTTCATTTCCTCTTTATGGATATGTGGATATCTATATAACTGGAATCTCATCTTATGTTTTAATATGGTATTTGATCTGGTTTGTAACATGTCTGGATAATGGAAAATGTCTGCATACTTCCTACATAAATTTTATATTGCTTCTCCTTCCTCTGAATTTAGGTGATTAGTTCTGATTTCAGGAATCTTGCCATGCGGTGACACTGATTCCTGAGTAATTAGATCCGTGGTGTAGATATGAAACTGATCAATGTCCAACTGCGTGCTAATGACTGGACTTGTCAGAGCTATCTTAATTTCTTCATCGGTTGTGTTGACAACTTCAGTCAAAGCGAGTTGATTACAAGCAGATGTGAGTGTTTCGTTAATTTGTGCGCCCTGGAGTATTTTGCCAGACAAAAAATTGTAGTCGAGGAGTCTGAAAATGTGCAGGCTGTACGATAGGCTGTCTAGTCTGGTTGAATGGGGACCTGAATTCTGAATTGCTATGTTTGCTGCTGTGATGCTCTCTGGAATAAAGAAGAGGGCCACAACTGCTGTTGGATAGAATTTTGAAGTCTGAATTGTTGCGATTGGAATGTTTGCAAGAAAGTCTGGCTGGGTTGCATCACTATCTGCTTCTGATTATATTGTTTTTTTTTGAGCCACTGGTTTGTGGAATGGAGAAACCTTTTTGGAGGTATCTGATGTTGTTTTCCTTCTGGATAAGTTGCATTGTTGCAGATAGGTCGCTGGGCCGCATAGTACTAATAGTTGATCCTAATATTTCTCTTAGTCCTGCCATAAATGTGGAAAGCGCCTCTGTTGATGGAAGAAAAGTTTTTTACTTGTTTTAACATCTGGATTATTATGGTGGAGTTAGTATTCAAGTTCCATAACTTTTTCATAGAATTGTTGAGGAGATTCGTTTGAAGTTTTGTATCAGAACTTCTTGAATTGCTTCCCAATCAAGCATCCATAAATCGAAACAGTTTCTTTTGCTCGATCAGTAAGTTTACTTTTGATGCTCTGGGTAAGCATGTGGTTCTGAAAGCATCCTATATCGGTCTTGTTCCAGTAATAATTTAGTAGTACCGTCGTGGAGTTAATAAACTCGAAGAGTTCATTGGGATTCCTCTTATATTCTGGAACGATAGCCAGGTTCTTCATGTCGAAATTTGGGAGATTGGCAGGCCTGTTTTTGTTCCATTCAGTAAGATTTAGAATTTGGAGTTTCTTTCTAGTAAATCGTCAGTAGACATATATGCTAAGAGTAGTAAACGGATGCACTGGTGCATATTAACACTACAATCACTAAAAGTCACTTAGGCACTAACTTTTGTCGGAGAACTTTGAAGTTTCCTTCGCGATATGGTTCACGAACGACGAGGATCCTTGAGGACTCTTCCACTATACTACAGACTGAGTCAATTAAGGATTTTCTCTGGAAAAGGGTGTTTTTTAAAAAGCCCTTTAATTAGAAATTAATATTTATTACGAGAACACAATGTAAATTGGAACTAATCCTAACACCTAATTGCCTACAATTTATATATAAAATATTGCTTAGGTTAGTAATTAAGTTTAATCGAAATTGCTTGTTACATCGGGTTGTCTCTGTTGAGCCATGGGTTCAATGATATTCGGTGGTATTCCGGATATATGGGGTCATTGATCCGTAATTTGCTTGAGACAGGGTCCCTACTGCTTGGCCTTCTTCTTCTCCTGCGTTTTGGGCATATTCTATTCTGAACGGACCCATTTCAGATCCTTTTCCAAAGGGTTCCTTTCCTCAAGAGAAAAGTTCACTGGTTATAAAGAATATACTTTAAATTGACTAATCGAATTATTTGGCATAATAAAAAACGATATATATTGATATCAAGTCTGCTTCTTTGTGTCTTCACTTCGGGATCCTGTTTTGAACCGTATAGGATACGATTCGTTCTTTTCGATCCTCCAACACTTATAATATTTAGGTATCTACCACATTTATCATCAAAAATTATTAGTACCTACGTACCCAAAATTGTTTCATTTGGCTCGACATATGCAATTATATTTTCATTTCATCTTCTCCCACAATCTTTCGGTTGAACAAGAGGGCTTTCAAAACTGGTCAAACATCTTGATTATAAATAAAGTAATTTGAGTTTGTATAACTCATGATAAACTTATTTTCTCAATGAATTGACTCTTAACTGAATAGTGAGTAAGTTCTAATATTTATTCCTTTTTTTTTAGTCTCAACAAGGAACCGAATACTTACTCCTCACCCCTGACAGATGTCTCATTTTCCCATCAACAGATTACGTCAGAAATTTAGTCACAAAACACTCAATTCGTCAAGGTATTCCTGTCGTTATCGACTGTTCACACATTTATGGTGCTGACTACACTGCTGCCACAGTCATAGGTACAATAACAAAATTTTATTTAAATTCAACTAACAAGTTACTTTTTCCAGAGAGTTTAACGTCAGATTTCGCATCCAGAGACCAACCGTTGCTATTCTACAATCTTAAACCTTCAGTGAGCTCAGTCTTCCAAGGATTAAGCCCTAAGGATTTCGTAGTCTTCTACAATCACGAAGACGTGGACGATTTGCTGAAAAATAGGTCTTGCATCAAGAAACAAATGGAAATTGACGCCTAAAATGTGTTCCTAATTAAGTACCTACTTGTATAAATAGGGTTTAAGATTATTTAATTAAAATTTCCAATTGATTGGTTATTGATTTACCGTTACTTTTAGACTCTGTTGAAGCGGTTTCCTATAAAATTGTAAGCTCGACTTTTGCTAGATGTGTCTGTGATATTCAGGGTCAATAAGTCCAGCTCAATGTAACCAAGTTCATTTTTTTTTAAAATGAAACAAAAATCATGTTTTGTAAATAAATCAATTATTGGATAATAAATATTTCTTAAGAAAATGTTAGAGAGGCATGATTATGTAACGTTTATGCAACCTTGAAATGGTATTTTTTTAATACAAGGTTTAGGAAGTTTACTGTAGGTGAGTTTTTCTTTCGTAAATCTGTATAATATATTGTATTTTATCCTTCTGGTAGTTTAAAAATAAAATTGTGATATTAATTTTTATAAAAATTGAGTTTTATTTTCATCTCACGTGACTTTTATGCCAATTCAACAAAATTTGAACCCTCAAAAATCAAAAGTTTCTTTAGAACGATATTTATCAATTTTCCTAATACCTCCATTTATACATACAAGATTATAGATGGTACTATAAATCCCAACAATTTGGAACCATCTTGGAAAAAAAATACATAAAAACATAATGTGTATTAATACCTTCGCCTTTAACACATATTAACAAGTCAACCTTCAATTTAATTAATTGCATTAAGCAACGGTTCATTTGCCTTAACGCAATACATTTTGAAGAGCAGTATACGACGACAGGTTCTCTGATAAAATTTATATTTATCAGTAAGCCTGCACTTGTGTAAAATGAACATCATTGTGCGTTTATAAAAGTTTCATCATGTTTATTCAATTTTTACTATTATTAATTACTTTAGTTGTTATTTATGCGTTTTGTTCAAAGTTTTTAGTGCCGGTTTTATATTGGAAACTTCGAGGTGTTTACCATGTGAAGTAGAGATAAATGGCCGGTTCTGCATCCTCCGACGCCTCCGACGCCTCCGAAGCCACTGCGCATGCTCCAACCTGGGTGTGGCGACGCTCTGACGTCAGAGCATCGCCTCATCTACCCGCGCCATCTGTTGAGCAAACCGAACATTACCCCCACCCCCACCCCACCCCCCAACCCCTTCCCCTCCCCGCGCGCCATCTATCATCAATCATTCAAACTCATCTACGAGCACCATCTAGCGGAAAGAACAAGAACGTGGCGCAGCTCATCTACGAGCGCCATCTAGCGGAGAGAACAAGAACTTGGCGGTTGCAGCGAGCTTTTTTTTTTTTTACCCGCACGTTACCAATCGTTCCGTACCATCCACGCACGAATTAAAAAAAAGTCTATGTCGCTGCTGGGAATCGAACCCGAGGCGCCCGCTCCATAGTCACCGTCAGCCAGTGCTATAACCAAACGAGCTAAGCTTGCCTTGGAAATTAAACCGCTAAATGTTGTAGACATGAAAAAATAGGCTTGGCTTATTGTCGTTCGGTTGGCTGGTTCCGTTGCTAGGCTAGCCTCGCCTGATTTCTATTATTATAAATAATATTCTCTGACGTAACAATAATTTAATTACAACATTCGTTAAGTAATCATAGACGAAATAATATTGTTAATGTCCTAATGGTAGAGAACATTAAACGGCTGCTTGTATTTCGAGAGCTTTAGGAATGAAACAGTTATATATTTATTTAGAAACTCCACTTGTAGCTTGTACTGATAGAAATCAGAGAAATGAGAATCAGAAGAAATCAGATGACACCATGAGATAAGGAGCTGCGTCAAATTTCTGAAAAACCGCCAAAAATTTGGGATTGGCCCGGGTCAAATCCCCGAAATTTCAGATCAAAGGCGCCGCTGATTTAGAGATTTTCCCACGCTATCGAAAAAGTTCCCAGGCTCAGGTGCCCCCGTTACTATAAATTCCAAAATAATTAACAGGGTTTCATAAAATATTCACAGATAGTTAACAATATTAGCTAGTACTCTAATGGTGTAGAGACAATATATTTTAATAATTAATTTCTTCTTGGGTTGAATATTTTAAATTTGTTACCTACACGAGATGACTAATTAAATTATTTACGTAATTCATTAAAATCCCGATTAAAATTGATATTATTATTACATTAAAAAATTATCCATAGGAAAATTCCACCTTATTTATTAAACTCGTGTTGGATTCAAGGATTTTATGCAGATGCAGTGCATTATTTCGCGTCATACCTAAATAAACCATTGTTCAATTATTTATCATTTCTCGTCGCAATTTCGTCACAGTAAGATCACTTTGGGTTCCGTTGCGACTGTGTGTGTGTGTGTGTTGGTGTGTAATTTTTGTGGAGAAATTATTTTTAAAATCGTAAGTACCGATTCCTTTTTAACTTATTAAACCAATTTAAAAAATTTCTTTTTCTTATTTTTCACTCAATGTTTTTATGTACCTATGTGCGAAGTTTTGTTTGTTTAAAGGTAGTTTTAGTTGTTTATGAGTTTTTCTTTTAAATTTGAGTTTAGAAATGTGGGTTTTCCAAGAAATTTAATTGTTTTTTTTTATTGGGAGAGATTTTGAGAATCTGTTTAAAAGTTTTTTTTTTTTTTTATAGTAACAAATAGGTACTAAACATAAATAAATAAATAAAGAATTATAATAGTTTAGTCAAAAATATTTATTTAATTTTATTAAAGTTTACAATACAGTGTATTTTTGAGAATCAAAATCATCAGCATCAAGATCATAGATAATTGATGCTGACGTTGATGGTTTAATTATTCTATTTTCCAAAATTTTCATTCTTTTTTTCTTGGGTTCTTCTTGCTTTTCTTCTTCTCCTGCCTCAAGCTTCTCCTCCTCATAAACCTCAGATATTTGCCTCTTCCAGTCAGCTTCATCCAGTAGGTAGAAGTTGAACTGGCTGAATTCTTTGAGTCCCTGTAGGAACAAATTCAGTTCATCTTCATCGTCCGCTACCACTCTCATGTATTTTACTGGCAACCCCTTCATTTTACTGTCCACCGTCTCATTCTTGGGCGAGTACGACAAATATAGATGAACTCGCCCGTTCACTATCTTGACGTCCTTTCTCCCAAACCTGGAAATTATTAAAAAAAAAAAAACTTAACTAAAAGCGCATAGATAATTTTAAAAAAAGACTTACCTAAATAAATTCTTTAAAAAAACCACCAACATTTTGTTGGTCATTTTTTTCGGACTGGTTGACTCGAAAATGAAGGTTGCTGGTACATTCATGGTGGTAGTGGACACTTATACTGTGAAGTGAGTTTTTTTCTGTATTTTCTGGTATTTATATATATTTTTTCCATACGTTTTCATACACGTTCTTCGATTTCAGCATATTTTACTTTTTCCTTTCAATGATTAGATAGTTAAGGTTTATAAAAAGTAACTAAATTGTATCTAAGCTGAAAAGCGCATACAACGAATTATTTTTATATTTATGAATCGTTTATTGTAGTATAGGAGATTAATTGTTCTACATTTATTTTAATTATAATAGTTGATGGTTAATTAAAAGTACTTACCCAACACGTGTATGATCTTATGACCTCATACAGCGACTTTATTATAATGTTTTGCTAGTTATTTTATTAAGGATTTTTTTTTTAGAAAATGTTTGTCTGCGAATTCTGCAATAAATCGTTCACCAGAAAGGATAACCTAAAACGTCATGGGGACTGCAGATCCTCCACCAACATCTGCAGTCAATGTGGAGGGACCTTTAGATCAGCGGGGGCTCTTCAACGTCATGTAATGGAGATTCACCCAGCCCCGAGAGCCCTCAAACGTAAAGCTGAAGATTCCCTAACCCCCATGACAAAACAAGCTAGACTTGACCGAGCTGGTAATTTAATTTTTGTTTCCCATTTTAAACTCGTTATTGTTAAATCTAATTTATTGTTTTTTTTTTTTTTAGGAACTTCAACATCAGTCACCCGCAGGTGTCAGGAATGTGATCTGGAGATTCCGACTAATCATTGGGTTGGCCATCTTCGGAGTCTCCAACACCGGGCCAACACCTGCGTGGAGCAGGAGGAAGGCGTCGAATTGATAAAAACGTCATTTAAATGCCGAATTGCAACATACCGACTTCCCTCTAAACAAGACCCTACCAGCGTGAAGGAATTTCTACAACACCTTCAGAAAAAATTCATCCAGCTGGTAGGGGATATGCTTAATAAATTTAACCATATCAAGGTCGGTATGGAGCTTTTCGGTCGCTTCCTTCTGCAAACAAAAGAAATAGAAGAGGTCAAGTCTTTTAATACAAAATTTACGCTGGTGAACGAGGGTGCAGACTTGGAGGAGTTGTTTCAACAATTTTCAAATATCTTGGCAAAAAAATGTGTGGAATTCCAAGAAAAAGAAAGTGGTATGTATCGTGGTTAGTTAACGGCTTTATACTATACGATGTCTCCTTTGTTACAGGCTGGGCGTTGCAACAACTTCTCTACCTAGAAATAAGTATAAATAAAGTCAACCCCCTAAAAGCATCTTCTTATCTACCGCTACCAAAAGAAATAGATGCTAAGAAAGCTGTTTTAAACATCCAGAATTGGGACCAAAAATGTTTTATGTGGTCAGTCTTGGCTCAGCTACATCCAGTTGATAGGACTCAAAATGCAAATAGAGTCGCGAACTATTCGCATTATGAGAATGAACTGGATTTTACAGGTATAGAATTTCCGATTAAACTGAAAGACATTCGCAAGTTTGAGCAACTCAATAATATTTCTATCAACGTATACGGTTTGGATATAGTCTATAAATATGGTAGAAATATTGTTGAAGTTGTTGGTCCTTTATATTTTACTGAATCTCGAAAAGCGACACATGTAAATTTATTATTAATCAGTAATGATTTTGGTAACAATCACTACTGTTTAATAAAAAACATGTCTCGACTGATCTCAAGTCAATTATCTAAGCATGAAAAAAAAAAGTACTTGTGCGATGGTTGTTTGTTGTATTTTTCAAGCGAGCAAAAATTACAGGCTCATCAAGAACACGACTGCGGTCACGTTTCTGTTCAACTTCCGTCAACCAATTTAATAACAAATAAATACGGTGAAAAGGCTCCCGAGAATATTTTGAAATTTAAAAATTTCGAGAAGAAATTAAAGGTACCTTTTACTGTTTACGCCGATTTCGAGACAATTATCGAACCCGTCGAAAGAGAACAGAAAGAGCTGGACCCCGAAAATTCCTATACTATTAAAACACACAAAGCTATTCCCTACTCTTTCGCCTACTACATTAAATGTGATTTCGATGATTCTCATTCAATTTTCAAGACCTTCAGAGGAATCGATGCACAGAAAGTATTCGTAGATTGGTTAGAGAGTGATTGTAAATCAATCTATAACCGATTTATGAAAAATATCGTGAACATGCATCCTCTGAGTCCAGAACAAGAGAATGAGTTTCGCGATGCAATAAATTGTCATATTTGCGAAAAACCATTTAAAGTAGGAGATGAAAGAGTAAGAGATCACTGTCATCTTACAGGGAATTTTCGAGCTGCAGCTCATTCTATTTGTAATGTTAATTATACACTACCAACCCATATTCCCATCTTCTTCCATAACATGTCCGGGTTCGATTCCCATCTGTTTGTTAAGGAATTGGCTCAAGGAAACGAGAAATTGGATGTTATCCCCCAAAATAAGGAGCGGTACATTTCATTCACCAAACATATTTTGGTGGATAAGATCCTGCTCGACGAAACCGGTAAATACAAACAGGTATTTTTAAAGTTACGCTTCCTCGACAGTTTCAGATTCATGGCCTCAAGCCTAGATAAATTATCTCAAAATTTAAAACCAGAACAATGTCGAGAAGTTAGAAAATTTTTTCCCGCGGAAGATGAATTTCAAATTATTCGACAGAAGGGCGTTTTCCCGTATTCTTACGTGGATTCATTTTCAAAACTAAATGACAACAAGCTTCCATCCATTGATGATTTCTATAACCAGTTAAGAAAAGAAACCATCAAACCTGAAGATTACGAGCGTGCACAGACAGTATGGAATTTGTTCAAATGTAAAACTCTAGGTCAATATTCAGATATTTATTTAAAATCGGACGTATTAATTCTCGCTGATGTTTTTGAAAATTTCAGAGACGTGTGTCTATCAACCTACGGTCTAGATCCATGTCAGTATTACACAGCTCCAGGGCTGTCTTTCGATGCGGCTCTCAAAACGACAGCCGTAGAGCTGGAATTACTGACAGATATAGACATGATACACTTCCTGAAGCGCGGTATTCGCGGAGGGGTCAGTCAATGTAGTATAAGGAAAGCTGTCGCGAATAATAAATTTATTCCTCATTATGATGCTTCCAAACCCACTTCTTACATCATGTACTTAGATGCTACCAACTTGTATGGAGCAGCTATGTCTCAATATCTACCAACGGGTAATTTTAAATGGCTTGACGCGGATGAGATTAAAACTTTAGATTATACAAAATTAGATAAAAATTCAGACACTGGCTATATTTTTGAGATCGATTTAGAATATCCGGAAGACCTGCATTATAGGCATAACGATCTACCCTTTTGTCCGGAATCTGTTATTCCGAAAGACTCTAGATCTAAAATTAAAAAACTTATTCCAAATTTCGAACGTAAACAAAAATATATTATCCATTTTCAAAATTTGCAGCAAGCCATAAGTCATGGCATTAAACCCGGCCAAATTCATCGCGTTCTTTCATTTAATCAATCTCCCTGGCTAAAAATTTATATTGACCTAAACACAATAAAAAGGAATGCTGCATCCAATAAGTTTGAAAAAGACTTTTTCAAACTTATGAATAATGCTGTGTTTGGGAAAACCATGGAAAACGTGGAGAAAAGGGTAGATATCAAGCTAATTACCCATTGGGAAAATATTGGTAGGAAACTGGGGGCAGAAGCATGGATCTCGAAACCGCATTTCAAAGATATCACTATTTTTGGCGAAAATTTAGTTGCCATTCATATGGCTAAACAGAAAGTTGTATATGATAAACCCATATATGTTGGATTTGCCATTTTAGACATCTCTAAGACTATCATGTATGATTTTCTGTATAGCTATATTAAGCCTAAATACGGGGATAAGGCATCCTTGCTTTACACGGATACTGACTCCCTAATTTTAAAAGTTGATACAGATAATTTTTATGATGATATGCGAGAAAATTTGAATAGATTCGATACTTCCAATTACTCACAGAACAATTCACATAATCTACCTGTAAACCAATCAATCTTGGGTAAAATGAAAGATGAATACGCAGGTAAGATTGTGTGGGAGTTCTATGGAACTGGGGCGAAGGCATATTGTGTTAATGTGGAGGGAGAGTTAACTAAAAAAGCTAAAGGCGTACCTGATTACGTCATCAAAAAAGAACTCGGTCTTGCAGACTATAAGGCTGCGGTAGACGTAGAAGGTACGCTTATCCATCGACAGATGAACACTTTCCGTTCACATAAACACGATATGTTTATCGAACTTAAAAATAAGGTAGCCTTATCATACGCGGACGATAAACGCTACGTTATACCCGGTACAGAGTACACGCTTGCTTGGGGTCACCGAGATATAGTACTGTATAAGGAATAATCGGAAATCCTAGAGAAAGTTAGGGCTGATTACATCAACAGCAGCTTTTACAGTTTTTAAATCTTCTGGTAGCTATGACGTCTTTTAGGGGGTTTTTAGTTAAGGTTTAGTATATTAACTTTATATTATTTAATTATTTATTTTATTATTTTTTGTTATAAGATTTAGATTTTTTTGTATCTTTACATGTTTTTACGCTAGATATACGAAGTTTTTTTTGTTCTCTCTTGTTGAGCATTAACTCGAACTTCGCCATCATGTAAAAAAAAAAAAAAACCAGCCAACCGAACGACAATAAGCCAAGCCTATTTTTTCATGTCTACAACATTTAGCGGTTTAATTTCCAAGGCAAGCTTAGCTCGTTTGGTTATAGCACTGGCTGACGGTGACTATGGAGCGGGCGCCTCGGGTTCGATTCCCAGCAGCGACATAGACTTTTTTTTAATTCGTGCGTGGATGGTACGGAACGATTGGTAACGTGCGGGTAAAAAAAAAAAAAGCTCGCTGCAACCGCCAAGTTCTTGTTCTCTCCGCTAGATGGCGCTCGTAGATGAGCTGCGCCACGTTCTTGTTCTTTCCGCTAGATGGTGCTCGTAGATGAGTTTGAATGATTGATGATAGATGGCGCGCGGGGAGGGGAAGGGGTTGGGGGGGTGGGGTGGGGGTGGGGGTAATGTTCGGTTTGCTCAACAGATGGCGCGGGTAGATGAGGCGACGCTCTGACGTCAGAGCGTCACCACACCCAGGTTGGAGCATGCGCAGTGGCTTCGGAGGCGTCGGAGGCGTCGGAGGATGCAGAACCGGCCATTTATCTCTACTATGTGAATTTGTATTATAGATTTTTGATTTTTTTTTTATCGGATGCGTCTTTTTTGGAGGTTATTAAGAATGATTATGACAGTTTTCCGGATCGAAGGTAAGATTAAATCAGAATTTATGAATTTATTATTTACCTATATCCTTAAGTAAGTATAATGAAATTAATTTTATAATTGGTATCACGCGTAGGTATTTACCATGAATGTGATGTTCCTTTGTTCTTTATTTTTGTTTTGTGCTAAGTATAGCTATTATCAGTTAAATGACAATATTATGTAGGACGCGTTTTATTTATCTATTCTGCCTTATCTGATCTAGAACAACAATGTCTATTGTATAAAAATGATTATCTATATAATTTTTTTCTTGGTCTCTTATTGTTATTGACACAACTAACCTCTGCTGAAGAAAATGTCACGTTTAAAAATAAAGATAACTACCAAAGAAACTCGTAGGAGCAGTTTAGAGAAAAGCTCCATTGGAAGGAGTTCCACTTTTGTCCGTTTACCTGACATCTTGTTTTCTCTTTAAAAAGGGTGTTAATGTGCGACAACTAGCTTGTGATAGTGTAATAATGTTGAACCAGTGTCATCATCATGATATAGGCGATCACTCGATACCAAGTATGATTATCTTCTATTCTATTCTTATTGTCGTCGATTGTGCGTTTTCTCATGGGTATATAAGTATTGGCCGATTTTAATTGTGATTCCTGCCAGAAAGCCGTTTCTGAAAAAGATAAATACAAACTTCGCTGTAGTGGTGAGTGTCGCCGGTATTTCTGTATGAGCTGCACTGGCCTGGACAAAGCAACTACAAAAGTCCTCCACCAACAAAAGTACAACAACATTAGATTCTTCTGCAGTGTTTGTGATTCCCCTACTTTAAAATACCTGCATGACAAGGTAACGCATCTATATAATTCCCAAATCCCGATGGAAAATGTCGAAGAACCTGGAGCCTGTTTGGAAAAGAACAATTTTATTCCTGTCATCAATAAAATGTACGACATTTTGAGTAATCACGACTCCATCTGGAAGCAGCTGAACAAGAAAATAGATGACAATCACAGCCACCACTGCACAATTTCTGAAAATGGATAAGAATCTTTATTCAAATCTATCAAGGAGATGAAACAAGATGTTTTTAATCTGTCATCGGTTTTCATGGGCAATCATGATGATTCTATTAAGATCCAGGTGCATGACTGATCAAAGAATGATCTAATGAAGGAAATAAGTGATTTACGTGGAAGTGTGAATCAGATGTCTCTTATGGTAGAAAAATTAGCTGCTAAAGATAAACCAAGCATCAGGAGCACTCAGCCTGTAGCAAATAAGACAATTCCGACACGCATCACAAGAAAGCGGCTGCGGCTACTCCAGTTTACCCTATAAGATTATTACGAAAGAGGATTGGCATTACGTGATTGTGTCTAAAATCCCCACTTCATATACTTCAAATCAAATTGCCCACTATGTCAAAGAAAAACTTGGAACTACAGACATTATCCGATGTTTTTCCATGCTGAAGGATAAGGACAGTGCACTTTCCGACTTCAAAATTGGCGTAAAGAACAAAAATCATTTTGAACAGTTGAAGGATATAAATATGTGGCCGACCAGAAGTGCAATAAACACTGCCATGTCATCTCTGGCAACATCAAGCTTAACATCACCTGCTGCAAACACTATTACCACTAGACATCAACTAATTGATCCAGCCACGGTAGCGATCCAAAGCTTACCTCCAGGATGCAACTCAAAAAAAATCAATCAAGATTGGATCCGACAAAGAGGCCATTGCTGCATGTAAGTCTCATGTGCTCAATGGAAACTCTGATATTATTATAGAGTCCCCGGAGAATACCGACATTGACCCGATGACCCCACCTAGAGTGCGTATGTCGCGAGACTCTGATGCGGCAAATGGACGTTATCTGTTGGCTAGATTGAGAGACCCTTCCATCTTGAAAGCTCTCCGGCTTTACCTTGCTTACCTCCACAACCAACCTCCCAATGTGTGTTTCGAAGTTTATACCAACACCAGGATTAAATTGGCGCTAGCATCAAAGGGCCTTACTAGTGACGTGGATTCTTTACGTAAGCTATACTATCGTTTCCACAACGCCTATGGCATCGGCTTGATGGAAGTTGAAGCGGATCTCTCTGCTTTTAGATCATTAGAAATCCAACAGCTTCAAAAAGTGAGGGAGAGTCATTCCAAGTACAGGGCGACTCAGAGTAAATTTCCCTTTTCGCTGGCAATATGCGACGACTGCGTGCGGATTATCAGTAAACATGGAGCAGTGGTCGAACGAGCAACGCGCGTTTATGGTCGAGGAGTTTTCTAAATCGAATGATTCTTATGTCACGGCATGGCGACGTTTTTGTAACCGTAACCATATCCGGCGTATACGTGACGCTACGTCAAAAAATGTATTGAAATCGTAGCTTGAAAGATTCAAAGTGGTACAGTGGCAATTGGCAAATCAGAAGCGTCCCGTCATATTTTCGAATTGAGTACCTCGAATTTTCAGTCGCAGCACGTCGCACAATCCCAATGTTCTCTGGCGTTCTGATGGACTTCTGTTGGCCGGGACGCTTCGGATTTGCCATTGGACCACTTTGTCTGAATCTTTGAACCCATAATTTCAATAAATTTTTTGACGGAGTATTACGTATACGCCGAATATTGTAACGGTTACAAAAACGTCCCCGTGCCGCGACATAGGAATCGTTTGATTTAAAAAACGCCTCGACACTAAACGCGCGTTGCTTGTTCGACCACTGCTCCATGTTTACTGATAATCCGCATGCAATCGCCGTAAATTGCCAGCGCTAACCCCTCCACAAATATTAAGTTGGATGTACAGGACGCGTTCGAAAAGCTAAATTTACTCTGAGTCACCCTGTATTTTTCTGGTGGTTCTCCAAATAAAAATAAAAATAAATAAAAAAATAAGTTGACGCGAACAGAGGAACAAGCACCCTCTGAAAAAATGAACGATAGCAAGTTTAGTGTTTTTCTCCTCAATATTCAGTCCATAAGACACAAAACTGACAAATTACTTTTTTTATTACTAGAACAGCTCAATTTTCGAGAAATTATTGCCATAACTAAACATTGGCTAAATATCGATGAGCCTGTATTTGTCAAAAATTACACAATATCTAGGTATACTAGAAGTATATTATCCCACGGAGGTACAGTAATAATGTCTACTAATAACAACTTTTCGGCAGTGACTAAGTTCGACAATTTATTAGTTAAGAAATTATTTGAATTTTCTATCGTCTACAACAATATTTACGACCTCTACATTGTTTGCATTTACAGAACACCTGATGCCGACGTGGTTAGATTATTTCAAAATTTACTAAGCTTGCTTGAGTCCCTTCCTCTTAATAGTAAATTCATTTTATGTGGCGACTTAAACATAGATTTTTCCAGTGTGTGTGTTGCTCAAGAATCTATTGCCTCTATATTTGAATCTTTTGGTATAGTCATGCATGTTCAATCTCCGACACGAATAACTGAAAACAGATCTAGCACTATCGACGACGTCGGGTCATCTTTTGATCCAAATTTCGTTGACTGTTCTGTTTTAAGTTCAGGTTTTTCAGATCATGAAGAAGTACTCACAAACATTTCTGTGAAGACGATTGGCAGGGACGCTCCACATAAGTGACGCCGAATTTTCTCGGAATTTTTTTTTAAAAATTTTGGGCGCCTATGTCAATCAATTGCTTGGGATTGCCTCTCTGATGACATTGATAGTGCATTTGCAAATACACTTTCTGGTTTGGCTTCCAAGGCATTTCCTCTTAGGCCTATCAAAAAAAAACAACATAAACCTTGGACTACTAAAGGCTTGCGCGTATCGGCAAAGAACATGCGCTCGTTGGCACACTTTAAAAAATTTTTGGACAAACCCTTCTTCCAAAATTACGTAAAATGTTATAGAAAAACTTATCATAAAACAATAAAAGCCGCCAAAAACCTCTATTATGACAACCGGTTCGCTCAAACCGAAAATATTGCCAAGGAAACGTGGTCTATTGTCAACGATTTGAGAAATAAGGCTTCCTCATCCAGTATAACCTCTACCTCACCTAAAAGCCTGAATGATTACTTCGTTAATGCCGCAAAAAAATTAATGACTACTATAGTTCCGTCTCGCGATCCACTTTCGTATCTTTCGAATACCAATGTGAATTTACACAGTTTTTTTCTAACACACGTGGAAACATCAGAGCTTTGCAGTACAATTAAAGACATCAAAAACATTTTTTCATCTGGGACTGATGGGCTCACTTTAAAAATGTTTCTCAATTTACCAGAATGTTCATTGAATCTCCTCACCACTTTAATAAATAAATCATTCCAACAGGGTGTTTTCCCGAATTGCCTTAAGACGGCTATTATTATTGCTCTGCATAAGGGTGGGGATAAAGATCTAGCTTCGAACTATATCGTCCAATTGCACTTCTTTCCACTTTATCAAAAATCATTGAAAGATTGGTTAAGAAAAGGCTCCTATCATTTCTGCATAAATATAAGATACTAACTACTCACCAATTTGAATTTCTAACCAACAGATGTTCTATTGATGCTATGTACTCTGTCTTCAATAATGTCTACTCTAGCCTGAACAATTTGCACTCTACAGCATCAATTTTCTGTGATTTTTCTAAAGCATTCGACTGTGTAAGTCATAATATCCTAATTAACAAATTGCAGTACTACGTAATTCGAGGCTTTCCTCTGGAATGGTTCAAGTCGTATCTTAACAACAGAAAACAACTTGTGAGGGTTGATACGTCGATGTCTTCATGCAAGCCAATGGAATGTGGAGTTCCGCAGGGTTCCGTGTTGGGTCCAGTATTATTTTTGCTGTTCATCAACGACATTGCTAATCTAGACATCAGCGGTAAAATCTGCCTCTTTGCTGATGATACTAGTTTCACTTGGAGCAATCCGGATATTGTGGCACTTCATAGAACCATGTCCAATGATTTGTTTACCATTAAAACATGGTGCGACTCTAACCTTCTCTGTTTCAATGCCGCGAAAACCAAAGTTCTGTCATACAAAAGTACGTTGCAACCTATTGCACTTAATAACACCACTATTATTGACGTCGTTGATTCTGTGAAGTTTTTGGGCCTCATTATATGTAGACAAGTCCCTGAAATGGAGCTTGCACATCGATGCTTTGTCCAAAAAATTGAGCTCCGCTTGTTTCGCAATAAGATCTGTTTCCAAAGAACTTAACTTTTCAACCTCTAGATTAGTCTACTTTGCCCTCTTCGAATCACATCTTCGATACGCCCTTCCATTCTGCGGTACATGCGGTGCGACTCAATTTGAGCGTATCCTTAAATTGCAGAAAAGGGCTATTCGTTATTCTCTTAGGCAATATACAGGGTGTTTCCTAAGTACGGTTCGTAACTTCGGTATGTGATTCCTTACAAAATTTTGAGAAAAAAAGTTCCCATAAACATGTGTTCGGAAATGCCTAGTTTCTGAGATACAGGATGTCAAAGTTTTAGAAAAAATCGTTTTTTTAGCTCAAAAATCCCTTTTCCAATTTTTTTTTCAAAATTGACTACTTTTACCAAAAAACCCTGTATATTTTTCTGTTTTCTGACCACCCTGTATATGCTATTTCAAGTTTTGATAGTTAAATACTATTTTTTCAAGAAGCTGAAACTTTTAAGTATAAAGAATAACTTTTTTTCGTAAAATTGATAATAAAAAAGTTTTTCATATGCTGCGAACTTAAGTGGACACACTGTATATCAAAAAAAAAATAGAGGTCCTAAGACTGATCCTTGCGGGACGCCCACTGCTAGCTCCCATGCTCTCTGACGATACAAGACCTATTTGCGAAGTAAGACTGCAATATTTTTAAGCTACTACTGTCATCAAAGTTATAGGCTTCAAGCTTGCTTATAGAAGAAGAACGTGAGAGACGCAATCAAACGCCTTGCTCAGGTCACAGAAGATGGTGCTGGTATACTACAAACTCTTAAACGACTCCAGTACTCCCGCAACAAACTCTGTTATGCTAGAGATTGTGCTGCGCTGTTTCCTAAAACCATGTTGAGCATCAGTGAAAAGATTATTGCTTTCAAAGTAGTGCAGTATTTGAGCAGAGAGGCATTTCTCGAAAGCCTTTGACAGGGAGCAAAGAAATTGGCCTATAGTTGCCAACATCATCCCTTTCCCCTTGCCCTTGTAAATTGGAACAACTAAGACACACTTCAGTATAGGTATCTGTACCCTCAATATACTGATTTATGAATTTATTAGTTAGATAAATTATAATGTCTGGTATTGATTTTATTATTTTCAATAATGTGACATTTTGATTAAATATAACCTGGCGCAGTTTAGTTTTGTTTTTTAAGTTTTTTTATTATATTCCTAATCTCTACCAAAGTTTTCTCTACAAAGGTCACGGGTCTAAAAGTAAACTCCAATCCTTGTTTGACTGTCCCTGTGAGACCAGGAGCATTATCACTTGTTCTCAAGACTCAAGCCCCTTAAGAGTTCCTGTGCTATGTTTACAAAGTATTTATTGAAGTTATGTGGAAAAATGTTAACATTTTGTGGACTCTCATCTCGTCCTATGTGACTTTGGAGGGGTTATTTGCATTTTGAATGCGTATGTCATTGTGCCTTTTCTTGGCATCTTTTATTGCTTTTTTGTACTTCCGTCGATAAAAGTTACATTGCTGTAATAAAGCCTGAGTTGGAATAGCCCTATATAGATAATTTGAGAAGCAGACTTGAATTCCCGTAGATATAGACATACTAAACCAAGGGCATATAGCGCTTAGTTTTGCCTACCTTGTATAGTTTCTCAGGAAAAGCAGATTCGAAAGCCTCTGTTGGTACATTTATAAAGTTTTCGGCCTTGGCATCGCGAGTTCTGGACATATCATCAAGAAAATCCCAAGCGATTCCTTCCACCGACGTAAAAAAGTTCATTTTGCCTACCTCTAGTTATCGGTCTACAGATTCTATGAACAGGAAACAGCCTTTGCAAGGTGTATGAAGGACCAATATCTGAGCTGTGTGCAGAGCTGTCACTGTCACAAGTATACTAGTAACTACATAAATTACAAGTACAAAGTATTCAAAGTTTTGTAGAAGTAATGGAAGTACCTACAAACTACAGAGTTCTTATAACCTAAAGTACAATTGAAGTATTTCAAGTACTTGTACAAGTACCTTTGTTAGGGAACTATAATGAAAAGAAACTTTTAATATTGACTTGTGACGCTCACCCTTACGGCGTGGGATGTATTCTGTGCCAGCCAAATGAACAGTGGCGTATCATAGTTGAACATTATCAACATCAGAACGGAATTTTGCCCAAATTGACCGTGAGGCTCTTTATGTGGTGACAGGCGTTAGAAAATTCCACGATTATATCTATGGATGGGGATGTCATGTGGTTATTAGAACCGATCATAAGCCGTTGTTAGGAATTTTTGATAGAGACAAACAAATTCCAGAAGATTTATCCCCTAAAATGTTACAATATACTCCAGATATAAGAGTATTGGAAATGCTAACGCTTTGAGCAGGCTTCCTGTGAAGGCCAAGTTTTCAGAACCCCCTCCATCTGACAATGTATTGATGTTGGAAAATCTACCAGAGAAAGTTTATAATGCTAAAGAAATAGCTGGTAGAATATAAAAGGAACCAGTTTTGTCTTAAGTTCTCCAATGGGCATGAAAGAGGGCTGGCTCCACGATAAAAATCATACACAATTTAGCTCTAAGTTTTCGCCCTATTTACAAAAAAAAACGAGATCAAATGTTATCAAAACTGTCTACTTTGGGGTACTAGGGTAATCATCCCACCTGAGGGAGGAAAAGGAAATCATAAATCCTACATTCAGCGCACCCGGGCATAGTAAACACAAAGGGTTTACCGAAATCTTATAAGTGGTGGCCTAACCTGGATAAACAAATCGAAAACCTAGTAAATGCATGTCAACAATGCCAAGAGGTGAGAAATATGCCTAACAGGGCGCCGACCCACCCTTGGTCTCGACATCCCTGCCAGAGAATTCATATTGATCATGCAGGTCTTCTAGAGGGAAATTACTTTCGAATAGTAGCTTATTTTTTTTCCAAATGGCTTGAAGTCCCAAGCACTTCCACCGCAGCCACAATCTAAGTGCTCAGAGAATTAGTTGCCACTCATGGAATTCCAGAGGTTTGTTTGTCAGATAATAGATCTGCTTTTACCGCTTCAGATTTTCAAGAATTTCTGCAGAACAATGGGATAAGACCTCGGATAAGACAAGCTTTGGTCACGCCGTTTTATCCAAGTAGCAATGGGCAAGCTGAGAGAATGGTGCAAAATGTGAAAAATGCATTAAGATGTTAGAAAATTGTGTAGGTAAAGACTTTTCGATTCCACTTAGTAGATCCACTTATTGACACAACATCACACCTCATGCTAGGACAGGAAAATCTCCAGCTGAGATTCTCATGGGTCAAAGATTAATTACTTTGCTGGACAAAGTTTGTCCCGATTTTTCTAGTGATATGAAATCAAAACAAGAAACAGCATATCATCCGAAACCTGTGAGAATGTCTCATGAAAATGATCTAGTTCACTCCAGATCTTACTCCTCAGGATCTAAATGGGTGGCTGCATCAATAGTGAAAGCAACAGGACCAGTAAGCTACAAAGTGGCTACCCCAGCCGGTAAAATCGTTAAACGTCACACAATCCAGCTAGCTGGTAGAGATATTGCTACGCCCTACGAGTAAAAGAAAAGGTAAGGTACAAAATATGGAACACTCGGCAAGCCTCAAATACTCACATGAGATTAATCCTCAACCTATTTATTTGTGTGACCTGAAAAAAAAAAACAACAAAAAAAAAAACTCCGAAGAAGTAGAATTCAATAGGTGCTCCAAGTTTATTACATCATAATAATTATTAGTGATCAAATGCCTCAATAGCTCAACACCAAATTCACCGTTCCAATGCCTAGAATCAATTGTTAAACTCTTAGGCAAAAGAAAAAAAAATCTCTAGTGTTGTAATTTGTAATGAAAATTGGTAGGCAAAATCCTCCGGTTATCACACCAATAATAAAGGTATTAGCAATAATTATATTAATTTATTTATCTGCCAGTAGTCAGGGACACAGCTACCGTTTGTGATCACAAGGGTTTACACTCGCATAATGTCACCAATTAATTAAAGTTTTGTATAAACGGTAATTTTAAAATACGCAAAAAAAATAAATATATAAAGTGTCGTTTGCAGGATCGCCCTAATAATCTCAAATATTCGCAACAATGATAATTATTGGTACCATAAAAAAAAATACATCGCGTAAATAAAAAAAAAAAAGTTAAATTATTCGTATAAACAAGTATGTGGACCCACTATCAGTGGGTCAACAAAAAAAGATCTATTGCAATAATTAGGTTTCCCTTTTGACTCTTTAGCGATCAAGAAAACTCATTCATTAATGTAACCTACCTAATCAATAAACTACAATTTGAGCAGAAGGCTGGGTTCCCCAAAAAAAAGGAAATATATAAAAAAAATGTGTATGGTTATTTGAAAAATTAATTAAGAACAATGCCTTACAACCAATAAGAATATTAAATAGGCAACCAAGAACCCAGAGATCCACGAATTCTTTTAGTTTTACTTAGCCGCAAACTCTCATCGAAACTGGTTCCCCATAAATTCCAGATGACGTCACACAAGAGTTTGACTAAACATGAGCCTCTATCCCAACTAGAAAGGTGGTGGGTAGACAGAGCTGTGCAAAATACTTTCAAAAAGTATTCAAATACTAAATACTAAATACCTAATAAAGACTGAAAGTATTTAAATACTAAATACTATTTGACTTGAAAAAAAATAAATACTAAATACAAAAAGTATTTAAATACTTATTTAAGTATTTAAATACTTTTTAAGTATTTAAATACTTTTTAAAGTACTTAAATACTTACTTAAAAGGTATTTAAATACTTTTATTAGGCTAATACCTCATTCGAAAACTTCAAATAGTACATTTCGTCACTAGTGCGAATAGACGGGCAGACGGCCTTTTTCAGACGAGGGCAATGATTTTGGAACGAGTCGTAGTTCGTAGCAGAAGGAGCCATCGGCGGAGGCGAGTTTAAAAAAGAAAGGCGTCCATTCGCACGAGTGACGAACGATATTTTTCATAACGAAGTGTTGAAGGGCATAGATTCATTCCCACCATTGAACACAAGGTAATTGCCAAGGTCTAGCGAAAACAATAAATTCCTACTAATCAACCTAGAAACATTGTACCAAGATTAACTCTGTCACAACAGTATTATTATACCGATAAAGTACGATTGATTTGACTACTGGAGGCCCTTTTTGCACTGTCCAAATCAAATCAAACAAGACTTCGTTATGAAAAATATCGGTCGTCACTCGTGCGAATAGACTAGTCGCTATTCGCACTAGTAACGAAATGTTCTATAAATTCTGATAGCTGAAATACTCTGGTAAAAGTGGAAAGAAGAAAAAGTATTTAAATAATTAAATACTTGAAAGTATTTAACTACTTTTGAAAGTATTTAAAATACTTCAAAGTATTTAAATACCAAATATTTCAATGGGATTCATAAATACAAATACCAGTTTAAAATAAATACTAAAAAGTATTTAGAATTGCAAATACTGCCCAGCTCTGTGGGTAGAACCTCAGACTAGAATGCTTCACCAGATTCACCAATCGTTGCCTTCATAGGTGGAATTACGCCTAGGTAGCTCGCTTGATTGACCCAGGGTATGGAAAAACCCTAGAAAACGATTCTCTAGTAAGCTTTTCTTGAGGTGATCCATTTAGAAAGTCGAATTTGAAATTCCACTGATAAATTATTACGGAACTACAGTAGTATACTTACACATAGAATGTGGTTTTCTGCGGTGTCAAGGCTACAGTTGACAACTTGAGTTGAGGAAGTCAAAATCCAGGAAAATCTATAAAACGAACGACCATCAGTTCTCCAGATTGATACCGGAGATGCCAGACAGGCAAACCCAAGCAACATAAGGCTACGTTTATGAAAATTAATTAGGATGATTGAGGAAACTTACACTTGTTGGGTTCCAAAGCAGTCCACGACCAGCACCAATAAAAAATCCAACTATTTGTCGCTATTAGCCCCGTAGGAAAAAAATGCACAAGCACTACGATAACTACGGCCACTATGATATCCAAAAGGGAAATAAATCCTCCAAATTCCAGAGATTAAGCACTAAAACGCCAAAATAATTTCCACTAATGGCGGTACCGACCATTCAGCTCAAGGATCAAGTTAATAGTCTCCTACACCATACACCACTATCCGACGTCACAATTTCGTCCATACAGAAAAGAAAAGGAAAGACGGGAAACCAGAATTTCAACACTCTCTAACTTATTAGGCTAACTAATAATTTAAACGGAACATAGACCCACGAAACAAGGGCAAAATCACGAACCATCCGAAGAATGCAATAAATAATATGCAAATTAGAATAATTTCTTTAAAACTTGAATTTTCGGTACCAAGCGCCTACGCTACGACGGGTTGGACAGAGATAGCTTGCTAGGATGCATAACCTGAAATTCTCGACGTTTTTATATGCCTCCAACATTGGGTTATAATTATTAATATAAATAATATTTTATTTCTGTCATTTATCGACGTAAATTGATGTAATTCCATCTTCCGGTTCAATGATTTGCTTAAAGGGGGTGTGCGCCAAAAATTAAAGTTTTAGTGTAAAAAAATCTAAGAATAACTGTTCAAACCTCGTTATTCTACGATAAACCATCGCTGAGATATACCGCTTTAAAGTATGGACGACGCTCTCGTGACGTCACGAAAACTTCGACCAGCGGCGCTCTGCATTGTTAATTTGATTGTTCCCGGCACGCGTGAGTGGTTTTTGTTTAGATTATTGCAGGTAACACAGGAAAAAAATTATGTAAATTTAATTAAATCCACTTTCTCGTGCGTCGCTTGAGCTTTCGTGACGTCATAGGGTGAGATGCGGTACCTTCATAGAGCCATATCTGCGGTATTATTTGTCATAGAGGAGTGCGGATTTCACTGTTATTCTTAGATTTTTTTTCTCTTTTTTTGAGATGAAGTTGTTTTTTTGGCGCACACCCCCTTTAACTAAATTTAAAACGTTACAATATTTCGGAAGAAGAAACGGATATACAAGCAGATATAAGTCAGCCCAATGGTACCAAATGCTCACCAGTGGACGACAGTGTCGAGGTTTTCATCCAACAGAGGATAGGCCAGTCAAGATACCAGAGCAAGTACCAAATTTTCAGTCCCTACAATGTTAGTCGAACCCAAAAGCAGTTCCCCGTTGAATCTTCTAGCTAGGATTAGGCGTCCACCAGACTATGTTGGCGATTATACAATGTAAACTATTTTATCCAGTAAGGAGGAGTGTCATGTATTAGGTTAACCTACTCTCAATATATTGTCCCTTCATGCTAGTTACAAACGCCATTGTAAAAAGAAATATCGTCATTAAATATGTAACACTTTTCATTCTTCGAAGTCTTAAAGATCCGTTCTAAACACTTATTAGTAGCAGAGCGTGGTTACAGGCTCAGAATTTAATGCTCTAAGAGCACAGTTACAGTAAAGAAAAATGTGAGTAAGGCTCAGATTGGTTTACTGGGAAACAAATTGGAATACATGGGAATACAAGTTGTGCATTTTGTTGAGAGGAATTGGAGGTGGACTGGACGATAGCATAAGACAGAGGTTATTCATGCCATACATACCACAACAGAATGGCTGGTCCGAAAGAGAAATTAATACTATTCTGGAAACTGCAAGGGCTTTGATGCACGCCAGAGAAGGAATAATTGAACAAATATTTTGGGAAGAAATGATGCAATGACATCAGTACGTCTGTATACAGGGTGGCGCACGGAAAACTTTCCACCCAGGTTTCCTCAGGTGTTATAGATTGTAGATTGCGGGGGAGTCGTTTCGGCTTTTCAGCCGCTCAGCACTGCTACCTTTGCAGATATTTTGTACATGACTCTACATCTCAAATTGTCTCCAGGAAGCGTAGACTTCTGCCAAAGGAAGCTATTTTCCTGGGTGTTAGTTGGCCCACTTCTTCTGGTGACAGCGTTGCCCCCTCGAGGAATTTGAGCCTCTTGCAGAATTGGGCTGGACATTCGCAGAGCAGGTGCTCTGCGGTCTCTATTGCGTCTGAGCAGAATCTACAGAGATCGTCTTCCGCTCTGCCCATTAACCTTAAATGGTATTTTACTGGGCAGTGTCCTGTGAGCAGTCCCACCACCAATCTGATGTCTGGTCTGCTCATGCTTGGGAGCTGTTCAGCTCTTTTTGCTCAAAGGGTAATAAACCTTTAAGACTGTCTGAGTCTCGGTGTGTGCCTCCAGTATGATGACAGTTGATCTTTCTCCCATTTATTGAGTTCTTCCATGATGTGGCTTTTCATTGAGGCACAGTAGGGCTCTGGTCCATGGTATGGTGTTGAGGCCCCTTCCTTTGCGAGGCCATCAGTGTTAGGTGATTAATCAAAAATCGCTTGGACACGTCGATTTTTGCTTTTTGGGGGAAACATCTTATCGGTATTTTCATCCCTTACCTGTCAACCCTTAAGCGATGGTGAAAGGTACCCCCAAAATTTCAAAAAAAAGGAGTTCGAGTGATATGTCATTCCTCTCCTTTTGAAATTTTGGAGGTATCTGTTACCCCCGCTTAGGGGTTGAAAGGTAGGAAGTAGAAACTCCAATAAAATGTGTCCGCCAAAAAACAAAAATTGACGTGTCTGATCGATTTTCGATTATTCAGCTAACACCTGAGAAAACCTGGGTGGGAAGTTTTTCGGTGCCCCACCCTGTATATCCTAAACAGAGAAAGCCAATCAGGGGTCTATCGAAAATTTCCTTTTGAGGTGAATCAGAAAAAGCCTAACCTGAAACATCTGAGAGTAATAGGTACCTAAAATCTGTTTTTTTTTTTAAAGATAAAAGTCAAAATGACATTATGTTGGCAATACAATGTAAAATTGTCAATGCTTTCAAATTTTTTATGTAGAAAAGGCTTGTGTTGCCAACATAGTTACTAAATTTTTGACTTGGGGAATTATTTAAAAAAAAAAAAAAGATTTTAGTATTTGCTTCCTATTTGCTTCATATTTCTAAAAGTGGACCTTAGAAAATGAATAAGAAAGCTGTTGAGGGTATTCTCCTAGGTTACAAAAATGGTGATCGATACAGAATTTGGTCAATAGAATTTGACGAGAAAAGTAGAAAATAACAGTTTTCCTTTGCTACCAATAAAACTTGTTATAAATGAAGAAGATTTACAGAATTCATAAAATAATGAACCTAAAGATCAAATAGAACAAGAAGAACAGTTCTCCGAAGAATAGGTACCAGATTCAGATCAAATTAATCAACATTCGGAGATACCAGACCTAACAGATACAAGTCTGGAAATGACAGATCCGACAGAAAATGAGCATAGAACAATACAGGAAGACCTAGAAGATCAAACTGAAATAAAAAAAACAACTGAGAGAGAGAACAGAGCTAAAAAAACCGGTTCGTTTTAAGGACTATATTATGATAGTTGCTGTAGAAATAAGCGAACCACAGGAGCCACCAAGCTGCAAAGATGCTATTACTTACTTGCAATGATAAAGACAATTGGATTTTGGCAATGGATAAAGAAATACAGTCACCACACCACAAGAAAATTGTATTTGGGAGGTTAAGAGGTTAACACCAGAAGGTATAATATACCATAAGTGGGTGTATAAAGTAATGACCAATCCAGATGGGTCTATTGGCAAGTACAAAGCTCGAATAGTTAACAAAAGTTATTCACAAAAAAAAAGGTGAAGATAACAACCAGTTTTACAGTCCTGTAACCAAGTAAGGAACTATTAGATCACTGTTCAGTAATGCTGCTAGCAACAACATGACACTAACTCAGTTCGACGTATGTAGGTACTGCATTTCTCTATGGAAAACTAAATGAAGAAGTCTATATGAAGCAACCAGAGGGGAATGAAGATGGAAGTAACATGGTCTATAAACTTCAGTGCAGTCTTTATGGACTAAAACATTTACCTATTACATAGAAGATCTTGGTTTTGAAAGATCAGATGTCGACCCTTGTTTCTTTATAAAGATAGTTGAAGAAGGCACACTTCTACTATCGTTATATGTTGATGATAGACTCCTAGCTTCAACCAACGACAAATTAAATAATTCCACCTTAGAAAGTTTAGGAAGAGAATTTAAAATTACCATTAAACCAGCTTTTTATTTTTTGGGTTTAGAAATTAGAAAATGGTGCAGTAGAAGTAAGCCAAACAGCTTATACAAGAATTCTTGACCGCTTTGGAATGCAAAACTGTAAACCTGTGTCGATCCCAATGGTGGAAAAAGGTGTATAATTATACACCTTCAGAATTATTAAAATACGTGTTGTTATTTTCTTCACAATATTGATTATGCAATGAAAGATCGTTACTTACACTATACAGGGTGGGCCAATGGAAACTTTCCACCCCGATTTTTTCGATTTAAAATGAAAATCTGGAAAAACGCTTGGACTCGTCGATTTCTGATTTGAGGGAGAAATATTTCTCAGTTTTTTTCATCCCCGTAGCATCAACCCCCTAGCTGGGGGAGAACAACCCCCCAAATTTGAATAGGGGATAGGGGTTGTGTCATACCGCTTTTTAAAGATCTCATTGAGTTCTTTATGACCCTAGAATTTCGTCTCATTATTTTCATCCGTAACGAAATGACAGCTTGTCAAAATCTTGGAAATAGACTATTGTTTTAGTAGGAGGTAGGAGTCGAAGCGATACTTACCTCCCTGATAAGAATACCTTCAATTTGCAATTCACGTGTACACCTAATTAATAATAATAATGAAAAAAACTTTAATTTCAAGTATTTTTATCAAGGGAGGTAAGTATCGCTTTTACTCCTACTAAAACAATCAACAATTTCCATGATTTTGACAAGCTGTCATTTCGTTACGAATAAAAATAATGGGACGAAATTCTAGGGTCATAAAGAACTCAATGAGATCTTTAAAAAGAGTTATGACACAACCCCTACCCCCTATTCAAATATGGGGGGTAGTTCTCCCCCCAGCTAGGGGGTTGATGCTATGGGGATGAAAAAAACTGAAAAATATTTCCCCCTCAAATAAAAAATCAACGTGTCCGAGCGTTTTTCCAGATTTTTATTTTAAATCGAAAAAATCGGGGTGGAAAGTTTCCATTGGCCCATCCTGTATACCTGTCTCATATTACCGCAAACTTGAGCAAAATGATGAAACATACCACACGCAGTGCATTTTTTTCCATACGCTCTGTAATTGTTTCGTCCATGTTTACTTCCACAAGCCCCACAATTTTGGAGATTCCGTGCAGAATTTTTTGAGCCAGCCAGGAAGGAATGATGAAGAATTGAACACTACAACTACATGCATGTAGGTACAAACCAAGAGTACCAGAAGAAATTAAAGTCTTCAGTGAAGCAGACCATGGTGGCGATCAAACCAGGACGCTCAACTTCAGTAGTTTTAAGTATGTTCGCTAATAGGGCACCACGGGCAATCACGTAGCTAAGCTGAAATAGTGACGGATAGCGAAGCTGGCAAGGAAATTGTGTGGATAAAAACTTGTTTGATGAAATTCAGTCAATTCCAGTGCTGAAAGTTGACAATGAAGCTGGAATTAAATTGATCCAGAATCCTGAATTCCATCGACGAACCAAACACATTCATTGTTTGTGAGCTGGTAGTAGATGGACGGACAAACGTTGCAAAAGTTTCATCTGAGAATCAACTTGCGGATCTCATGACAAAACCATTGTTGAAGCCAAGACTTGACTTTTCCAGAAGCACAATGAGATTGACCAAAATTTTCCAATGAGGCGGGATGTTTAAACTAAAAGTTAGAACACATTGTTCGATTTTGACAATCCTATACACTTTAACAAAACTACCTAAAAGAGCAAGTTTATCAGTTTTGAGGGATCAATAGCTGCTCATTCCCTCAATTTGTGTTGTGACCATAAATGAGAAATTTGTATCTGCACTAATTACAAATCCCAAACTGAATAGTCAATCGTTATAAGAAACAGAGGCTTTGGAGGCCTCATCCTGAAAAAACTTGAATCAATTACCTAGAATTTCCTTCGCAAATTGAAAATCACCAGAAGGAGCAAAATTGGAGCATTATCTTATTTTTCAGCATTAGCTTGAAAAAGGGACATTGCTCGAACTTTTTTCTGGTCATCAACTAATTTGCACTATCAATTTCAAAATTTCTATCGCAAGTAACCCAACTATCATTGAAATTCCATCACAATGGAAATTCTCATATCACTAAGAGCCGGTTTCTCACAAGCAAGTCACCCCCAAGTTAAACATAACTCCAGTGTAAACATTGGCAACGCTTACCCTGGAGTTGAAACCAACCCGGAGGTGACTGGCTAATGAGAAACCGGCCCCAAGACTTCTCATTTTTACTATCAGCTTAGTGTATTTTACAATTATTTTTCTGTATCTGGTTTTCAATAACTAGACTAGACAGGGCTTCAAATTGGTGGGTTTTGCTCGCTTATTTCTTCAACATCAATGGTCAAGTTATGTTTTACATTATATTCTTCCATTTTTCTGTTTGTTATGTTTTTTGTTCCTTCCACAAACACACATGGTTGAATAAAAATACAATATTTTTTTTCAGATACTTTGGAAGCTACCAATTTCTTCGTCCATCCCTATTCGTTAGAGATCTGGAACTCATAAAAAAAATCACAGTCAAAGACTTTGATCATTTCCACGACCACGCAACTATATCTGATCAGACTTCTGATCCTGTAGTAGCCCAGAATTTATTCGCACTAAAAGGTAAAATACTAGTATTACCACTAAAGCATTATTTGACGAAATTATTTGACTACCTAAATTTGTTCTGTATATATAGGTCATGCATGGAGAAATATGAGAGCCACCCTCAGTCCAGCATTCACAAGCAGCAAAATGAGACAAATGTTCACTTTAATGGCACAAACAGCTGAAACTTTTACCAATTACGCCTTGAGGGACTCAAAAGACAGCAAGTGCGAAATTGAAATGAAAGATTTCTTCTCCAAGTACTCCAATGATGTGATTGCAAGTTGTGCTTTTGGTATAGAGTGTGATTCATTAGAGAACAAGGACAATGAATTTTATAGGATGGGCAAGTTTTTCGCTTCAGCTTTCACTGGATTAAGAGCTTTGAAAGGGTTGCTTATTGCATTTTTTCCTTGGATAGTAAAAGTAAAATTTTTATTCATCCCTGTATACAAAAATGTTTAAGTTATTTTTTTATAGGCGGTAAAAATAGGAGTGTTTCCTGCATTTGTAACCGAATTTTTCAAGAGGATGGTCAAAGAAACTATAAATTACAGAGAAAAAGAAGGAGTAGTCCGTCCTGATTTGATCCATTTACTAATGCAAGCTAGAAAAGGACAACTCAAAGAAGATGGTGCTGATTCTGGAAATGCCGGATATGCTAGTGTAGAAGAAACTGGAGCTAGAATAGATTCTGATGATAAAATGGAATTGACTGATGATCTTATTACAGCACAAGCGTAAGAAAACTTCCAATAACACCTTATTTCACTCAACAATAAAAATTCTAGGTTGGTGTTCTTTTTTGCTGGATTTGAAACCTCTTCAACGCTTTTAGGGCTAGTTGCCTATGAGCTGGCAATGAATCCAGATATCCAACAAAAACTACAAAAGGAAATAGATGATAATTTGGAAGTTACAAACGGTAAACTTGATTATGATGCCATATTGAAAATGAAATATTTAGATCAAGTGGTTTCTGAGACTTTGAGGTTGTATCCTCCTGGATTTGCTTTAAGCAGAATCTGTACCAAAGTGAGAATTTATTTGTGGTTCATGAACTTTTGTTATGTTATATCCACCTTTTTTTTAGGATTATCCAGTCCCTGCTACACGAGCCAACGAAAAAGATTTCGTCATAGAAAAAGGTTGTCTACTTGTTATACCGGTATACGGTATCCATACGTGTCCAGACTTTTTTCCCAATCCAGATAAATTCGATCCGGAAAGGTTTAGTGAGGCCAACAAGGCAAATATTATTGCAGGAACTTATATGCCTTTTGGAAGTGGGCCGAGAAACTGTATAGGTACGTGTTTAATATATCATTATGCAATTCCGGTGAATTTCAGATAAGGATTTTGTTTATTTCAGGTTCAAGATTTGCCCTGTTAGAAACCAAAGCATTGATAGTGAGTTTACTATCAAAATTGGACGTGGTTGTTACAGAAAAAACTGAAATTCCAATCAAATTCGCCAAAACAGTCATATTGAACCCGAAAAATGGTATTTGGTTGGCTTTGGAAAAAAGGCAGAAATAATAATTTGGTACTTTTGTGATATGTATATTTAGTTTTTTTTTTTGTATTTGTTTGTTTAATACTTGGTGTAATATTATAGCATAATGAATATTTCCCTGATATTTTCTTATTTTTTATTAGACATAAAATCTTAGAATCTTATTGAGCAATAATTAAACATCTTTCAAAATGAAGTATCATCAGAAATTCTATCCGTTTTGAAATTGTACATAGTAACTTTGAAGGGGTTTAGAAGGTCGTTAGTTGAGTTCAAATAAAATTATTGAATTATCCAGTTGTTTTTAGATGGAAATTTTCCATAATAGATATTATTTTTGGATCGTTTCAGTGGCTTTCCAAAATTATATTTCCGACATATTAGGGGGAAAATTTGAAAATAATATGAAGTTTCTGATTAAGCATGTGACCAGATTATTGCCTACCCTATACACTAAGCGCTTTACATACAAAAATTTTCAATTTAATTCTCTTCTATAATTACACTGCCCTCCCTCTAAAATCACAAAATCAGATCGATCCTATCTAACAATCCATTCTTGTGATCAGCCTGTCAAAATGCGTTACCTTTTCTTTTACATTCATATCTAATAATTCCATCTATTATTCGTCGTCTCTCTATTACCAGTAGTATAGCAAAATCGCCTTCCAGGGTCCATGTCTTTAGAAATAGTATCTGTGATAGTATCTTCTAAGATCTATGTTCCTCGTCATACTCGTAAATATTTTTATCATCTCATCTTTTACATGCTAAAACTACTAGGGAATCATTTCCACGAATCTTCCTGTTCCCGGTTTCTTGTTCATTTTTCGTTCCTTCAGATTGTTGGTGATCTTTTGTCGGTTTCTTTTTATTTTAGGTTCGTCTTCTGCAGCGGTAACACGCGCGGTGTCCGTTTCCTTTGTTAGATTAGTAACAACCACTCGTATTTCTTTTAGAAGCCACTTCATTATTGTTTCATCAATTTATCCTATTAGTTCTGTTTCCTCTCGTATTGATACAGCTGATGTGGTCTTTGGTTCGGTCCGCTTCGATTTCTAGTACTCTGATTAGAGCTTCGCTGTTATTCAGTGGTTTGGTTACGATGAGCAGCATTCTCTGTACATCCATATTGTCACAACCGCCTGTTTTACAGGAGTGACATGGGGGTTGAAGCTTTGGGGGTTGATAAAGAGAAACTCGCTCAAGTAGTATAAAAAGTAGATAGATATGTCTTTCACATATGTATATCTTAACTCTATAGGATGCATGACCCTTCTAACGCTAGGGTCCTTATAGGGTGCAACACGTCAACGTTGCTTGGGGGACTGTCGGGTTATTCGCTAAGCAACTGTAGCTAGTGACCTTTATGCCTTGTCCAAAGGAGCTTTCCCAACTAGAGGTACTGGCGCTGGACAACGATGAGGCTGAAGATACCCAGAGTGGCTTTCCCAACTGGAGGTACATACAGGTACTGGGAAGACTTGAGTCTAGATGGGCGTTCCCAGGGTGGCGGTACTAACACTGGTTCAAGTCTGCCTTTGATGCGGCTTGCATCGCATTTTATATCCGTTTCTTGTTTGTCTCATCATATTTAACAAGGTTAAATATGTCCTGTGTTTTGTCGATTTGCAATAAACTCATTATTGAATTCATGTACAGTGTGTTATTTGTCCAACCAGGCTCGTGTGTTGACAATAGCTCTGCTCCAGCAGACATTAAAAGCGTTGTAGAACGGTAAATTCCAGTCGATAAATTTATTTGTCAAATAGGATAAACGTTCAACTTATGGAAATATAGGTGGGCAACTGGAAATTACTAGCTCTGCAACAGTTCTCATGTCTGTTGGAACAGAGCTATTATCTTTAGTTCTATCCATGAAATTATCGACTTCTAGTTGTTCTCTAGTTCCAACTTCCTGACGAATACCCCCAACTTCATAACGTACTTCTTCTATTGTATTCTTGAAATCATAATCTTGAGGCTGCTTCCAGGGCTGGGACTCTATCTCTATTGACGTCCCCTCTCTATTGATTTCGAAAAGACAGGAGAAGCAGCAAGTGCTATAGCGGGATAACGATCTCTATGCGTTACAGAGTCACAGCCCTCTGGATTCTCTGTCTCTTCTTATTTCCCTTCTGTCTTCAAGGTTCTTCCTCCTCCTCTTGTCTCTTGTTTTTGACATTTTTCATGTCCAGCAACTTTTGATAGACTTGCTCGATGTCGATTATTTTCGAGGTACGATGGCAACATTTCGAAAAGAAGTCTAGGAAACACCCAAAGTCTACCGAATAATTTTTCCAATAAAAGCGATGTGAGAAACGAGAAACTGAAATAAGTTTATGTTTTATTTTGAGCGAAATAATGTTAATAATTATAAAAAAATCCGTAACATGGGGCACGAAATAGTTGAAATAGTTCGAGTTTGATTTAGATCTTGAAAGAGTTGAATAGAAATAAATGCAGCAACCGTTGTAGAAGCCTTTGGGAGAAGTGTATGTTCAATTCGATCATTATTTAGAATAAGAATGCGTTTCTGGATGTTCGAGGTTTTCATTCAAAAATATAATTTAATTTACATCCCAGAAACAGAATCGGTAGCTACTAAAAGATGAAGTAAGTGAGTTTAGTTACTTTGAGTAGTTGGACATGAACTATTCGTGACTTCTCTGGGCTTAATAATCTAATAATAGAAACATGGACCAAATTAGTCATGGAGCAATACATTACGGAACAACGCGTCAAAATTATCCAAACCTATTAAAGTCTGTTTTTTATTTGAAGATAATTCCCCAAGTCAAAAATCTAGTAACTATGTTGGCAACACAAGCCTTTTCTGCATAAAAAATTTGAATAATTGACAATTTTACATTGTATTGCCAACATAATGTCATTTTGACTTTTATCTTTAAAAAAAAACCAGATTTTATAAAAATGAGCGATCGAGGAAGAATACATTTCGTGCTCAACTTGAATTTTTTGGTGACGCAAAATCGATCCACTGAGAGGATAATTTGGATTGTGGTCCAAAAATTCGAGCAAATTTGATTCGTAGCGAACATCAAAACCCCCAGCGTACTCGTGGAGGTCGATTTTGCGTCACCAAAAAATTCAAGTAAAGCACGAAATGATATTTTGCCTCGATCGCCCATTTTCATAATAGGATTGGATAATTTTGACGCGTTCTTCCCAAGAACTTTTTTCCCAATCCAGATACATTCGATCCGGAAAGGTTTAGTGAGGCCAACAAGGCAACCATTATTGCAGGAACTTATATGCCTTTGGCAAGTGGGCCGAGAAACTGTATACAGATCGTTTCACCAGGGTTCATACTTGACCTTGAAACTTGACAAAAAAAAGGGTTGTCGGGCACTTTCCAAATTTCACCGATAAATTGACCGGTTAAATAAACCGGTAGCTGTCCAAAAATTCCGGTAAAAGTCAGATGCAAGTCCGGTTACAAGATCTTTCTGGTGCATTTTGGAACACTTTGGTGACAAAGTTTGGTGGTGTTGCTTATTATTTTTTGGAATGGATTTTTTTGTGGGATGCAGTGAGGTTGGTATGTATTTTTATTATTTTTAACAGTCAACAAACGGTAGTTTTCAGTACGATTTTTGTAGATTATGTGAGCTGAGTATTTGGTTTGTCGATTTCATAATGACGCCCACGCACAAACATTTTTTTATTCTGCCATCTGCAAGCAGCAATTTAACAATAGACTGCCAATGCGCAATAGTGCCCATTCAAAGCAATTAAATTAATGTACGTCAAAAAAAAAGTGTCAATAAACCTCCAACCGAAAAAACCGACAAAAATTCCCGGTGGATTCGGTGCCTCACCGGTTTTAAACAGCTGATCATTCCGGTCAATTTTGGAACGAACGATCGGGTTCAATCGGTAAAAAGTCAGTACATTTGGGAACGGTTTGGTGAGTAAACTATTAAACCGGTATCGCACCGGTTCAGAAACCGGTGAATTTTGGAAAGTGCCCGTCGTAGATTAATTCATATGACACATTCAATTTTTTTGACAAATTAAAATGACTTCTGGTTTGAAAACCGACAAAAAATTTTGACATTATTGATTTGTTTCAGTCAATTTCTATTTGTTAAAAAAGGAAGGCAAATTATGTCAAAAGTATGAACCCTGGTGAAACAAAGTTTAGGTACAGTTGCGATCAAAAAAAAGTAGTACAAGAAAAATCTCCAAAATCTCCTGGTCCATCATACATTAATTTAATTCATAACCAAAAATGACATATTTTTGGCATTTTTTTGTCAAGTTCTTAACCTAGAAAGCTTCAGAAGGCATCACTTTGGCATTTTTCCGCCTGTTTCTAACCTAAAATATGTCATTGCCTGAACTTAACATATATATTTTGAAATGTTTATTTTCTATGGTTTATTTACTGTCAAAATTTCTATGTTACACTGGAAGCTCAAATTGGGGATAATAATTTTTGTACTACTTTTTTTTGATCGCAACTGTACGTTCAATACGTAATTCAGGTGAATTTCAGATGAGGATTTTGTTTTTTCAGGTTCAAGATTTGCCCTGTTAGAAACCTAAGCTAGGTAAAATAAACTGGCCGAAAGTGAGAGGTTGGGTTTATGATCTTAGGATCATTCTATCCTTGAACATAGTAATGAGTATAAAACCAATCCTTAGCGGAAGAATACGAATAGAAGAAGGCACAAAAATCGAAATAAAAAAATAATAAAAACTGAAAAACAAATAAAGAATTTATCTAAGTTCCACGTACGCAGGTTTGCAGATAAGTGAGACTACTCTCCCAATATTTTTATCTAAGACAGTTTAGGTAGGTACCTACACAAAAATTATGATGAAAGTAGCATTATTACAATACTTTCTTTCACTACAATCTAGTAAAACTAAATCACAACTCACAGTTTTACTATCGACTCGCGTTCCACTAATTATCCGATTTTTATCTTATTCGTGTAAAACACTAACCGATTCTTGACACACTAGCATCTAATTCATCACCGACCTTTGTTTCTTCGGTAGCCGACTGCGTTTCATATCGCGTCGTTGCTCCCAAAAATTTCTAGAAAACTCGCCCCAATTCGTTGGATTTTTCAGCGTTAAACACAACAATAGTCTACTCTTTTTTCCGTCTAGCTATTAAGAACCCTACCCCAACAATATGTAGAGGTTTTTTTCCTTCGAGAAGGGAAGGTGGAAGACAACGGCGGTCCTATATGCTATATTTTTTACCCAAACATATAAGTAGGTATGAAGTCAGATAAGAGGGACCTCACCGCTCACCGCAGGTGCCGCTGGATGCAGAATTGTTTTTTCGGGTGCCACGCCCAAAAACCTTAATTCTCGTTCCCCCCCTCACCCCGTAGAACCGCCGGTGATAGAAGAGTGCATAGAAATATTCCCATTCTTTTCATACAGTACTTATATTGTAATCAATCAATCGATCGGATTTCTATTCGTCGTTTCTTCGTCCAAGGATTGAGAATCCGAATTCTTATCAATCAGAGCCCAAGTTCTGTCCGTTGTCTTGAAGAGTAAAAGAGCCTACCTTAAACTAAGGCAACAATTGACATGTTGCATGCAACAGTCTTTGGGAAAGTCTCCAGAGTCGCACAACAAGATAATTTCGACTTTTGTAGCATGTAACAAACTATTTATATCATTGCAATTATTGCAACAAAATTGACAAGAAAATCATTCTTATTTACTTACTTACTCCGTAGTGCTACCAGCCCCTGTTGGGCTTTGGCTGACTCGACGACTTGCCTCCATCCGACGCGATCAGTCATAAGCTCCATGCCATTTTCGATGCCCAGTTTTCTCAGATCCGCAGCAATGGGACAACATTGCCATCTCAGTCTGAGTCTTCCAAGAGGCCTTTTTCCCTCTGGGGCTTTCTGCCATACCAGTCTTATTAGCCATTCTTCGGGTTGCCTACGCACGTGCCCTGCCCATCTAACCCGTGGTTTCAATCATTCATTGTCACATTTTGTCCCACTTTCCTTCGACCTGTCCTAGAGATGTGCATGTATTTAGTCTTGCATTCGTTGATCATTAGACCCATTTCAGATGCCTCGTGCTCCAATTTAACAAACGTTTTTATGCTATTTATTACGCTAGTTTCCACCACGTCAATATCGTACCCATAAGCAAGTATTAGTTGCGAACGATTCGTTTAAAACAACTCTGTTTCGAGGTTGGAGTCCCTTACAACTTTCTCCAAAGCAATATTAAAAAGAGTCGGGGACAGCGGGTCAACCTGCTTCAATCCCGTATTTACCTCGAACACGTCCGACATATAACTCCCAACTTTCACTCTTCATCTGGAACATTTTACACAAAGTCTTGTTGGTCTTATGATCTTATGAGGTATCCCGAATCCTGCCATTGTTTTTCAGATCCTAACTCTTCTCACACTATCATAGGCCTGTTGGAAATATATAACCAGTTGGTGTATTTCCCTATTGAATTTTGATCGGTTGATCCGGAAGCCCCACTGATAGTCTCCTATGACTCCTATTATCTCCTCTGTGAATTGGGTTATTCTTAACAGGATTATTTTTTTGATAAAACTCTGTATGCTACGTTTATGAGCGATATTTCTCTATAATTTTTGCATATCATTCCATCTCCTTTTTGTGTAAGGGGATTATTATGTTTTTTTTCCAGTTTCTGTGATCTTTTTGTTTTTCCAGATAGTTCTTATGAGATCGTGTAGTTGGGATGTGGCTGTGTTTCCGGCATGTTTCAAGAGTTCGGCGATAATCGTGTCTTTACCCAGATATCCCATCAATTTCCATTCGAGAGGGGTATTCTTCTCGCATTTCCGCATTTTGGATGCTGGTCGGTTCTTCGTTGTTTGTATAACCCTGATTAAGTAGTTGTTCAAAGTACTCTTTCCATGTTTGCAGCATTTGATCTTGCTTGGTTACTAGATCTCCGTTGTCGTCCTTGATGATGTTGGTGGTTCTGGGTCTAAAACCATTCTTTCTTGTTCTTATAGCACTTTATTGTACTAGTAAAATAAAGTGCTACTTTATTTTACTAGTAAAATAAAGTGCCTACTTGGACTACCTGACAAGTTGAAACAGGTCCTGACAACCTGCCAAGGTGAAACAGGTCTTGACAACCTGCCAAGGTGAAACAGGTATACCTACGCAAATTTTACTTTTTTTATTAATTTTTTTAAATTTTTAACAAAAACCATAATCGTAAATAAAATCATGTATATAACGCTTACATAAACAGGCTTTATTGACTCATTATTTAATAGCCTCGCTCGCAAGCTCGCTCGGCCATAAAATTATTCGTACAATAAAGCCTCACTTTATGTACTTGTTATATAAATAGCTATTAGAATTTTGTTTTGTAAATTTGTAAACGTCTTTTTTAAGATATGACTTGTGACTTGTTTCTTGTAACACGATATAGCTATTAAATGTTATTATTTAGTTAGGCAAAGTTTACTTATCTGTTTGTGTACCTAAAAATATGTGTTTCATTTTGTTATTTTTGATATATACAGGGTGTCCACTTAGTGCGATATCGGACGATATCTCCTTACAGCGTGATGCAAGAAAAAAAAATTAAATTACAAAGTTGTTTGATACTCTAATAATATGCATTAGTTGAAAATATTTTTGAATATACGCTCCGTTTATGGGATATGCGACAGAACTTTCTTATTTTGAGTGGAAAGTGGAACACCCTGTATGTGATTGAATATTTGGATACCACGTAAAATTCTAACCAGATTTCATGTAATATACCCTATACCTAGGTTCAACTGTTTTGGAAATATTGATAGTTAAAAATTGACTTTTTGCAAATTTGACAGGCTTTAAAGCCTAAACGGTAAATTTTAGAGGAAACCCGATTTTACATTCCTGTCTTAGATTTTCATAAACTGTCATAATCATTTAACACCAACTTTGAATTTGATCCATGATTAAAAATTTCAGTTAAATTTAATCTCCGGAATATTTTTAACTAATGCATAGGTATTAGAGAATCAAACACCTTTATAAATTATTTTTTTTTTTCTTGCATCACCCTGTAAGGAGATATCGTTCGATATGTCTATGGTCCGATATCGCACTAAGTGTGACCCTGTATAAATAAATTCTGTTCCGAATAATTATTGTTGCTTTTTTTGACATTTTCAAAAATGGGGATAGGGGCCCCAAAATTTAAAAGTGCCCAGGGCCCCGAAATGGCTAGAGACGGCCCTGAGAACTAATTCAAGAAAACAAGCTTCCCTTAAAACTCTTATACGTAGTCAATGAGATAGCAAAAGTCCAAAACAGAACCGTAGGTTTGCCACTTTACCACTGTGACTTAAATCCCAATGAACTGATTTGGGCTGATTGCAAAAATTAGGTATGTACCATCGTCACCAAAAGTAACTGGGACAGCATCACATTAGCTCTTGTCCTATTACCTATATGAATTTAATTGTCAAATATTTTTCATGACAGTAGAATTATTCCAGGAGATTATTATGCATTATTTGTGACCCAGTAACTTTTGGTGACGATGGTACCTAGTCGTAATACTACCTACTACCTTCAAGATGGGAGATTAGAATAGTTCGTTTGAAGATAGCCTTCAGCAAATTACCACTGAAAAATGGAGTAAGTATCTAACAGGGCACGTGAGAAGCAAGATTGGAAAAGATTTTTGAAAGTTGGACAATATCATGGGAGAAATGGTGGAATCTTTGGTGATAAGAGTTAGTGACACCAGCGACAGTGAAGCAAATTAATTATCAAGCAATCTGGATTCTGAGTAAAGTAAGTGGCTTTGCACATATATATTTATATTATTTGTTTATTTATTTCTAAGAGCCGGTTTATTCACCTTCTGGCTTCTAATAAACTGTCAGGTATGCAATCTGACGAATAGAAACGCAATATGTAATCCCATTGGTCGGATGGTCGGACTTTTATCTGCCAACCAATAGAATTATAGAACGGTAAATTTATCTGGGGGTAGCGGGTAGCATAGGGAAAGTACATCACTCCCTGCCCACCGTAGACCCGGAGAACTAGTACCTGCATTAGGGTTCCTTGTCCAGGGTCACGGGGGAAGACTATAACGGTAGAGAAGGCGGGAATGAAATACATTGGAAAGGCAGATCTAGCGGAAGTAGCAACCTTTATTTCAAGGGTAATATAAAACAAATGATGTAGGGCAGCAGCTATGACCATTACCAAGATGAAGCGTAAAGAGGACAGTTCTGCACCGGTTCATCATTGAAAATTGTGACTGAAATAGTTTGAACAGTTATGGAACTGCGATGAGGAAGGCAAAGGGAAACTACCTCATTAGTTCTTCCTGGAAATCGTCATGGCACAAAGAAATGACACGCGACAACCTACTAATCATGGTTCTCGGATGCCAAGATCCGGCAGGGGAAGAGACGACGTAAACGACAAGACTTCCCAGGACGTTAGCCAGCGAAATTCCTGTTTGTTGAAAATACACAAATCAAATTTTAAAATCGCAACATGGAATGTAAGAAACATATACGAATCTGGTAAATTAAGAAACATAGAGATGCTGCGATTAGAGATCGATATACTTGGAATAAGCGACACAAGATGGGTCGACTCGGGTGAACTTAATATAGAGAATGGACGAGTGTTCTACGCTGGCAGCAATGACAACCAACACCGCTATAATTCATAAAAGAAGCCTAGTGAAATCAGTGGCAGGCTTCATACCAATGTCTGAAAGAGTCCTGTTGATACAACTAATGACAACTCACGGCAAACTAAATCTAATACAGACCTATGCACCTACCGCTGACAAAAATGGAGAGGAAATAGAAAAATTTTATGATCTGCTTCAAAAGGCATTACAACTTATCTCATCTAGAGACATAACAGTAGTTATGGGGGATTCTAATGCTAAAATCGGGGAAGGCAGGTGTAACTCTAGTGTAGGACCATAGACTTGGTGTTCGCAATGAGAGGGGCGACCGTCTCATTGAGTTCTGTCAATGTTGTTGTGGCAAATAAATTTTTCAAGCTGCCCAAGCGACGCCTGTATACATGGAAATCACCAGCAGACAAATATAATAATAACGTTAGAAATCAAATCGATAACATCTTAATAAAGCAAAGATACCGAAACGCAATGCAATCAGTAAAGGCTTACCCAGGTGCGGACGTATTTTCTGATCCTAATCCTCTTATTGCTAAGTTTCAACTACAACTGAAAAAGATGCAAACCAGTCACAAAATCGATATACTAAACATAGAGAAACTTAAATCAGAAGAAATCAGAGATAAACTCAAACAAGAAATCAATGAAAATTTGGAAAGAAATGTCTCCGAATCTCAACAAAATAAAGAAAACCCAGAACAACAATGGCAACTCATTAAAACATCACTTTTAGGACCCATTAAAAAGAACTTACGACAAACAAAGATAAAAAAAAAAAGATTGGATTGGATGACAGACGAAATATTAGAATCAATGAATGAAAAAAGGAAGTACAAGGCAAAAAACAACACCTGCTACAAACAACTGCAAATAAGTATAATAAGAAGAACAGTAAGAGAAGCAAAAGAAACTTATTTCTCTGAAAGATGTAATGAGATAAAAGACTTACAAATCAGATATGACAACTTTAACTTACACAAAAAAGTCAAGGAACTAGCGTGATTTGGAAAGAGAAAAAACTCAAACATACTTTTCGATAAAGAAGGAAATATCATAATGGAGACTGAAGAAAGATTGAGAAGATGGAAAGAATACATAGAGGAATTATTTCATGACCAGAGACAGGAAAACACGGCAGCAGACTATCAAGGTGGAGACATATTACTTGAAATAACTAAATCGGAGGTTGAGCATGCACTTAAACGAAATGAAGAAGGAGGAATCTGCAGGTCCAGATGGAATACCAAGCGAGTTTCTCAAGTTGATCAACGAAAAAAACATAGATTTTTTGGTGAAGCTGTTTAACACAATCTACAATACAGGAATCATCCCACAAGAAATGCTTACATCAACATTTATATGTCTACCGGCAAAAGTCAATGTCAAAGAATGCAGTGATCATAGAACTATAAGCTTAATGTCACATACGTTAAAAATTCTCCTAAAAATTATATACAGCAGAATTCATCACAAGCTAGAATTGGACATTAGTGACACTCAATTTGGTTTTCGAAATGGGGTGGGTACAAGAGAAGTATTATTTTCTTTTAACGTGTTTAACGGTGTTGACTCAGAGATGTTTGGATGTTAACCAGGACCTCTATATTTGCTTCATAGACTACAATAAAGCTTTTGATAAAGTGAAACATGACCAACTTATAGACCTTCTCAAAAGCAAAAACCTGGATAGACAAGATGTAAGATTAATTTCAAATCTGTATTACAATCAACGAGCCTCGGTAAAAATTTGACAGGAAAAATCTGCTAAAATGGAAATAAATAGAGGAGTCAGACAAGGATGCATATTGTCGCCATTATTATTTAATGCGTATTCCGAGCAAATTATAATAGAAGCATTGGAAAATGAGACCGCTGGTATAAAAGTAAATGGAGTTCTGATTAACAACATCAGATATGCAGACGACACAGTAATAATAGCCGGCAGTTTGAAAGAATTAGAACGAGTCATGAACAAAACAATTAGGTGTAGTGCAAGTTATGGTCATGGATTCTCCCTCAATATCAAGAAAACCAAATTTATTGAAATTTGTAAAAACAACAACACAAATGAAATTTTGATGGTTGGAGGTCAACAGATTGAAAAAGTGAAAAGATACACTTACTTAGGAACAATTATTACAGAAAACAATGATTATACCGCAGAAATAAAAACCAGAATTGAAAAAGCTTGTACCAACTTTATAAAAATGAAAAAAGTCCTGTGTAGTAAAGAGTTGGCGTTAAGGCTCAAACTAAGATTGACAAAATGTTATGTCCACAGTGTGCTTTATTATGGGGTGGAAGCATGGACACTGAATGTAAATACAATGAGACGACTCAACTCTTTCCAGATGTGGACCTATAGGAGAATTTCAAGAATTTCTTGGGCAGATCGAATCACAAACATTGAAGTGTTGAGAAGAATTGGAAAAGAGAAAAAAGGTTGAAAGTTGAAACTACAATTAAAGAGAGAAAGTTGCAGTATCTAGGACACATAATGCGGGGCCAGAAGTACAGTCTTCTACGACTAATAATGCAGGGAAAAATAGAAGGCAAGAGAAGCGTAGGCAGGAGACGAGTTTCATGGCTGAAGAATCTGAGAAACTGGTTTGAATGCAGCTCAAAAGATCTTTTTAGAGCAACTGCCTCAAAAGTCAGGATTGCGATGATGATTGCCAACCTCCATCGCGGAGATGGCACTTAGAGAAGAAGAAATTTATCTTGCTGTCACCAGCAAGTTTATCTGAAGTTGAATAAACCGGGCATAAGCAAAATTTAAATATACCTGTAATTGATAACCTATCGTTCTGTTGCCTAGGGCACAAAGGTCATACGTAGCAATCAGACAGATTCAAACTTCAGAATGTGCAGAGGCTAGCCTGCGTATTCATCACGGGGGCCATGAAATCAGCCCCAACCATAGTAGGAGGTGCTGCTAAACCTGCAGTACATATCTACATACAGGGTGATGTAATAGCGGTACCTACTCTACAGACTGAAGCAAGACCAGGGTGCAATTAAAAAATACCTAAGCGCTTATTTGCATCTTCAGCCGGCACTTCCATGTTGCCACACCGGATAGGGAAGACTGGAACGAAGGTCCTCCAATTAAAGCAGACCACATCTGGTACACCAACGGCTCCAAGACCAACAAGGGAGTCGGGGCTTATATCTACGAAGACAGACCAAGGGTGGAGATATTCACAAGTCTCGGACAGCATGTCACGGTGTTTCAGATGGAAATCGCTACAATAATGCACTGTGCCCTACTGATAAATGAAAAGAAAGTTAAGAGTGAAAACAGCGTCCGACAGTCAGGCGGCCCTCAAGGCAATTAGCTCCCGGCACAGTAGCTCCAAGCTGGATGAGAACTGTATACGTGTCCTAGAGGAGGTGAGCCTGCGTCCAAAAAACTTACTATAGCTTGGGTACCAGGTCAGGACTAGGGGGACACCTAGGAAATGAAAAGGCCGACGACTCAGCTACTGAGATGATAGGCCCAGAACCATTCTGCGCAATCTCTGCAGGCATTCTTAAAGCATCTATCAAGAATTAGATAGACAGAGAATTCCTGCTCGTGGCAGCAGATACCAGGACAGGTAAAGCAGCTCATTAAATTCTGCTCGCCCAAGTTCACATCGAACCTTTTAAGCCACAGCCGCAAGATTGTTAGGATAACGGTAGGCCAATTGACAGGGCATTGCAAACCTGGAATCTGGCAGATTATAGTCTGTGCAGGTTCTGCCAGGAGGCGGAAGAAACTGCCGTACATGTGTGGTGTCACTGCAAAGCGCTATGCAGGCTTAAGGTTAGCGAAGCTTGGAGAGGAAAATCTCAATGCTATATGGAGTGGCCAGTATTATGGCTCTGGAGTCTGATTAAAAAAGACGGGTCTAGAGAACGCACTCTAAGGACAGATAGGAGACGCCACAATAAATCTGACAAGGTTGCAGTGGTAGGAGGACGCCTCTGCGTCAATCTTATCTACCTTTCATTTTGTTTACAGTTGAATTTGTTTCCTTTTTTGTTGTATTCTAGTGGAATGAAGATACTTAGTATAATTTACTTTGCGTTTATATTTCTGTGCCACCTAGTATACTTAGAGATTTTGCATCATAATAACAAAAATGCTCAATCTACTAAGCCCTACCTGTAGCAATATCTCAAAAAAATTAACCGAAACCCCGTTGAAGGTGTGCGGCATCATTATTGTTATCACGTCATTTTATCAAGAACAATGTTTCTTTTTCTATTGGAACCTCACATTATGGCTGAAAACATTCTTTAACTCCTTCAAACTAAGAACAAAATGTTAAATGTATTAATTCAAAATTCACAAAATGCTAATTATCATAATCTTTGAATTTCTGCTGGAACTAGAACTTTTTTTTCCCTTGAATTAAACAAAAAATGGCTTTTCAAAAATTTTTCTTTAACAAACCTTGTACCTAATGCATGATAAATTTTCTATCACATGCTCGATATAGCTTCGATGAAATCTGAACAATATTGTTCTCATGAGCAGAAACTGTATGAATAATTAACTAGATACATCTAATTTTTGGCAAGGCAATATAATCGGTACCAATCACCCAAATGAGCACATGAATCAGCGATAGTCACGAGTTGTCACCCTGATGGGTCTTGGAGGTCTACACCTCGTGATCGCGAAAATGACGAATACGAGGTGCCAGAAAAAAATATTTGTTTGTTTTATGTAGACAAATACATTTTGTCTATATTATACCTGGTTGATTTGTTGATTAGAAATTAGTCAAAAGTCTATGTTTTTGAATTCCTTTTTCAATACAATATATAGTGTTAATTTTTACCATAACAGCAAATACATTTATCATTTTTAATTTTTTTAATTTACTATTTATTTCTCTGCTTGGTGTTCTATATAGTAAATATTGGAAAATAATGTCTGGTCTAATTAAAATAAATCATTACGTAGATAAACTAATCATTATGTGCACGAGTTTTCACAGGTGCAATAGGAAAAACTCATTAATAAATACTACTAGGTACTTATTGCTATGGAAAATTAATATTTGTACTAATTATTGTCGGATGTAAACGTGATTTGTTCGTATCATGATTTTTGAGTAATGGAAAAAATGCGAATAAGTAAACAAATTAAAATTTTAATTGCAACTGGGGGCTTTTCTTAAATTATTAAAAAAGTAATTTTTTGTTACCATGATGATAATTAAAAGATTAATAATTTCCTTCCTGAATTTGTTTTTGTTAGTTGGGATTTTAAGTTTTCAGATTCTTTATCACTCGATTTCAATCATCAATATCAGAGACTCTATATCTGGACATTCGCCTTCCATTGATGATTTATTCATTTTTCTCTTCGTCATCCAACGATAATCAGCCAGTTCCTTCTTGTCTCCAATAAAGAGTTTTTGGAAATGAATTATTCTACGTACCTTTGTCAACTTTTACTTGATATTTTAGAAAATTCTAAGATATAGGGAAAGGTGCACTCACTGTGAAGGGATCTAGAACAAACACATATGTATAATCATCCATGAAACTACTGAATCATGCGAATTTCTAGTTTTTCTGGACATTGGTCTTTTGTGGCACAATGTTGTTTGTTTCATCAAAAAATCTTAAACAATTTCTCATTTCAATGTAACCCTGTGAACTTTTTTAGTAGGTAAATAGTTTTCCAAATATTACGGCTATTATTTCTCTCATTTGAGACTGCGTGATATCCTAATATTTCTACTTCTCCCGCTCCAATCTCACGAATTTCCATTGGTTGGTGTAATGGTTGAATCTTATATTCTTATTCTTCCACATTTTTCTTTCCGATACAATTTCTTTGGTAGATTTTGAAAAATCTATATAGTCTTCAATTTGTTTTCCAATGCAAGCATTTTGATAATATGTTTGACTAGCTGACCCGGCGAACTTCGTACCTCCTCTGAATTATTAAATACCTATTAAATGTTGTGTTAACGTATCTAATAACTAAATTAAATTCAGTTTTTTTCGATGGTGAATTTGGCTTTGGTTGAAGAAAATTAATTTTTACTCTCCGGATCAGAAGTCACCTAAAATTAAAATTTTACATCATCCCTTTTTAGGCATCTTGTGGGCATTATTCTTATAAAGTGTACCACCAAATAAATAAACTCAGGCACAGGAATGTTCAAAAAATGTAAAGAAAACAAAAAAAATCTCCAGCGCAGCCCTGTTTCATTTTATCTGCACTGCATGCACTACAATACTCCATCTGTTCTACTGTATCTGCACTATTCTATCTGATCTACTCTTTCTGCACCACTTTATCTGATCGGAATAGTGAAATAGTTCTATTCGGAATAGCTCCAGTTCCTTAGCAGTATTCTGTTCTACTGTATCTGCAATGAAATTACCGCGCAACGGCGAGCTTCGTTCTAGGTACCTATCATATATGGCGCCGTATACAAAATGGTTGTGGCGGACTCATAACTTGGCTCTCTGCCACTCGACACCAGCCGGACGGAGCACTGCGAACAGTCGGCACGGAACACGGCTGTCAAGGGATGCCTAAGAGGAGAAACGGAACTTAGCCACAGAACGTCAATGGTGAAGCGTCAAGCGTCAAGAAATGACAGGGAGACCAGTTCGCGCACTTTCGGAATGAACGAACCAACAACAAAATAAAATACACAATTAAAACATTGTCATTCTATTTATTTTTGGACATTTTTACTGTGAAGAACAATTAAAAATATAGTGCTTTCCTCAAATTGTTTTTGTGCAAAGTGTGTGACAATAAAATCCACATGGTTTGCAATGAAAATGTGATGGTAAACTTGGTATCGGTTATAAGAGATGGCGCCGTATGCGGGCTTAGTGAGTTTTTTTCATAAATAAGTAAAATAGATAATTTTTTTGTTTTTGTTTTTTTTTAGGATTTTTTCGATTTATTATGTTAGGATGGACAAAGACAAATCCAATAAAGCAAAAATCATAAAAATCAGTGCAGCCGTGCTCGAGTTATAAGTGCTCACACACCAACACAACTGTGTTTTATATATATAGATAAGAAAGCATCAAACCAAACATGTTATTTATTATTTATTGTATAATGGAAGTCCTCGATATATGGATTCCTCGTGCTGAGAACACAAGCCCAAATTTTATATAAAAAAAATCGTATGGAATATAAGCAAATATTTTGCTTTGCATGTTGACCATAACAAATTATTATTTATCCTTAGGTCAACACTCTAGCCATATTCAGTCATAATTGAAAATTTATAGTCCCCCTTTAATTTATTATCTTCAATAAAATATTTCCTAATTCAGTCTGAAACCCTTTATACGAGGAGAGTAAAGTTTAATGAAAGAATTAATACTTAGATTATTGTTTGTTGTCTTTAAAGCTTAACACATTTATCAGATTACAGAAAGAATATATACTCATTATTGTTTCCGATTATAACTGACATTTTTATTGGTTGTTCATAAGGTTCCAACAAAATACTATTGCTACAGTGCTAAAACTGCCAAAAGTGCTAATTATAATTTATAAGCATAATTAATAATTTAAACAAAGTAAGTATTGTTTATACGATATATATAAATATTATCATCATTTGCGGTTCATCTAGGTTCACTGTGATACCAAATTTTCCAGATTCGGATTTCAGAATTATCAACATTTGTCTGAAATGTAATTCTGATTTTGTTTTGATTGTTAGGGCATATGCGCTCTTTATTTAACTCATCCATTATAAAACAGGTAGTTAAGTTTCGCTTAGTATAGCTACACTTTGTTTCACGAGGGTTTATAATTTTGACATAATTTGCCTTCCTTTCCCCAAGTTATGACGTCCTCGATGTCAAAAGTATAAACCCTCGTAAAACGAACTTTACTTACTAATGTATCCGTGGATTATTCTGTTAAGTACATGAAGCAAACAAAAATAATGTCTTTTTTGTCTATTTCGGGAATTTCTTCTGATCCCACATATTAGTGGTTGAATTATATGTAGGTATATGGCCACTTCTGACGACGCATTGTTAAAATAAGGAGTTTTAGTAAGCTTTCGCTTATTCAGCAATTATTATTATATAAATACGGGCTTGCAGCAGTATAGAATTTTAGTCTTTAAGTAAGCTTTGTCAGAAAAATCAATGTAATTTCGTGTTTTAATTAAAATAAAACTTTTTAATAAAACACAAGTTGCATTAAAGTTAATATAATTGGCGCAGTCGGTAAGATCCTTTCCGGCGACGCAAAGCGATCCTTTTTCGTGTCGAATTTCGGAAAAATTAAGTTCTACTTCGTGACTCGGATCAGATAGTGTTTCCTTTTGGATTATCAGTGTCTAATTGGATTACCAGCGGAGCATCCCCGTCTATTCCAACAATTAAGAGAGATCCAGAACATCATGCTACTTGAGGCTACTGGCACAACGTCACTCATCGGTACGCCGTTTTGACAGCCAGAAGGACAAATTGGCATAGCTAGTGTCCACTACAGGAGGTAACCTCTGGTTAGTTTATCTCACCAGCGAAGTACCGTCTGATACAGGAAAAAGGTTCGAAACTTCATTGTACATCCATAATTGTTTTTTATAATCGTACAACCTGTTCAAACTTAAATGAAAGAATTTAACGAAAGATTAACTGATATTACTTATCCTCGAATTTTAAATAACTTTAGATTAAATTTGAATCAAACTAATGATTTAAACGATTTTTTAGGACCACAAATTTTAAATACCAGCACAATGGTTGCTGAAGCATTAAAATTTACTGTAGGTAACTTTTTTTAAAATATTTGATGGAACGCTAACGCGTTAGGAAACTTTCATTAATCAAATTGATACATTTTATGCCAGATATTTTAATGCCGATGCATCTCAACAAGAATATGTAATTTTAGCGATAAAGTCGAAAATTATCGGCACAGCTAAAGACTTTCTTTTAACAAGATCAAATTTCAGTCGACAAAAAATATTGCTTAGGTAATGACGGAGAATTCATAAAAAACTTTCGACTTTCAAAAGGATGTTTCAAGATTCCTTCCATGAAAAGAGTTCGAAAATTATCCCGACAAAAGGGCCGGATATTTGTTCAAAAATTCAACCAAGAGTTCTTTTTGTTTTTTTGGTAACAAATCTGGACCTTCTCTTATTGGCACTTGCGCCCGCACTTTCCAACCTTTTTGCGGTATTGCCTTACACTTATGGAAAGAAAAAATTAAGGGAATATCAAGAAAAAAACGAAAAGACTCCAACTAAACACGAAACTTCATGCACGGAAACAATCAAAAAAGTTGTTTCCGTTAAACAATTTCAAATTTGACATTTCAATGGGTCGTTCAGTTCGGTCATATGAAATTTTCTAACAATGTCATTGGTTAAAATCTTTTACAGGACACGTTGCCAAGTTGAGTAGTGCAAATTTAAAAATTCACGTTTTACAAAATGCACAAGATTTCAAATAAGCCGATCGTGAATTTTTAGAATTCGTCGACGCATATATTTCGACCGACTGAGTCGCATGTGAAAGATTTGCACGGATTTCAAATAAACACTCCCTGTTCTTGTGCTAAAATTTTAATTACACACACTACATTCAATCAACACTACCTATAATCAATACTGAAGAGTTTTTGGTTAGTTAGCCGGATGCCGGAGGGTACTGAGGTCCTATACGGGATGCTACTCAGCTATAGTTGTTATTTTGAGCCAATATCTCTTTCCTTTGTTTGGCAGGATATTCGCTCGTCAGGATAGGAAAATGTTAGTAAATTCAACAAGGCCCTAATGCACGTGCTGAATACACAAAATCAAAATCTCAGCACAAAAAGACAGCACATATTTACTTAGGTTTTAATTTACTTCTTTATCTGTGTTGTTTACAGCATGAAACGATTTTTGTTAAATACATGAACAATGCACATGTTATAAAAAATGTTGAAAACAAACAACAAAATACATAAAACGAAAAAAAATTATGCTTGTATAAATTAAACTCTCAAAAAAAATCACATTTAATCAACTGACCTGTGAATGCTTCTTATGACACACAAACTAATAACAAATTTAAATGAACAATCAGTTTAATGCAAAATAAAAATAAAAATTGGATGATGAATAATTACAGACACGCGTCTTAGGGACCAGCCCAGCTTGTTCTCTAGTCTAGTTGCGTATTCTCTATCTCCCATTCGGTACCTACCCTTTCAATACGCTTCACGGCGCATACAAGGTTGCAACATTTACTTTTATTCAGTAAACGGTTTTTTGAAAAGTTGAGATTTGACATATTTCCCCGCTGCGGGACAAATTTTAGAAATTCCGCCTCCGCAACGCAATTTTCCGCTCAATGAGAACTAGGCTTAATACCACTTGTATAATTCTTATACAAAGTTGTGTAAATTTAAATTACATAGGTACATGATCCTGATACTACCACACGGAACGGAAGGACCATCAAATACGTTTGTACTTTCGCATTCCCTACGAGAGCTCCGAGCACCCATGAGAGGTTGCTCATGGGAACACCTGCCTCAATACCCCCATGTAGTTGGGGCCAATGGCCTAGGGTCTGTTATTGCGACTTATTTAAATCTTTAAAAAAGTAGAACAGTGCAATTATAGGCGATTAGCTGACTAAACCGGGCTTAAATCACTTACCTAGCTAACCCAGCTTATCGGCCACTGTATAGTATATATCAGCAACACTGATTCACGGATTTTTTTAATTTATTTATTTTTCTAGGGTTTCTCAAAGGGTCCCCTACTACGTGGAGAGCTTTTACGCTATTTTTCGGACACCCTGTATTTTTGGTTTTTATTTTTATATTATAACGGAAGTCTCAACTGCCACAGTGAAAAAGCAATTAGTGAAAAATCACAGTAAAGAGTAACCGTGATATTTAATTTACTGATTTCATATTCTAATAGCCCAGAATAGTCCAATAATAAAGCTATAAAAGAAAAATTTTAAGTGTAATCTCGAGACTCGAGACTACACGAGACTCTCGCCGAGTCTAGTCTCGTCTCGTCGAGACTTCACGAGACGAGACCAAAAGCCAGTCTCGTCTCCAAAAGTCGAGACGAGACCAGTTTCGAGTCTCGCGGCATCACTATATTTAGTCAAACTCCCAAACTAATCTGTTGTATTGCTAACATAGGTGACACAATAGCACACAGCCCGTTCCTTGGTGGATCGGAGGATCGGATAGGGTCGATCGGGATCGCCGCGCATTACCGTTCAAATTTAGTAGGTATAGTTTAACCATTATTAATTGAAACTTCATAAAAAAGGCGGCTCAGTTGATCTCTTTGAAGTCACGTGGGAATCCATAGGCGTCTAAATATTATTATCATGACAAATGAAAACAAATTGATGAATAAATATACTCTAGATATTTCTATAAAAACTGAAATAACGAACTCCATTGCCCGGAAATTCTAGCTGATTTACTTCTGGAATACAGTGGAGTTAATACATTAAGTAAATGGGCAACATTCATATAGTAGGTAATCCTTAAAATTCCGTTTTAAACTATTGAAATAAATCAAATATAAATATTTGAATGGGAATATTATTCCTTTATTAAAAATTCAAATTTGAAATTGATTTTTATTCAATTATCTGTGTAATTTTATACTTTTGTCCACTTCTAAAGAGAATATCTCACACTGTCAACAAGAGCGGCTCAGCTTTGTCGGCAAGCGATAAAGCCCAGCGGCATCGCCGACAATTTTCAAGTTTTTTTTGCCGGCGTACGGTGTCTTTGTTATAGTGTACCAGGACTAGGTATAAAAATATAAAAATTATTTTATATTATTATAAGGGGTATTTTTCTAATTTTGAGTAGTCACCATAGAGATGCGATTTTTATTTGATAATGGTAATACTTTAATAACATAAAATTATAATAGGTAACGTAGCTTTCATAAAATACCAAATTATTAAAGTTTTTTTCTGAGTGGGCCCAGCGACGTCTGTGGGGGGGGCCCGGCCCCCCCAGGCCCCTCTGTAGTTACGCCACTGCCTATATGGATTGTTCTCAAGAAAACATATGCGTCAGGACAAAAGAAATGGAGATTAGTAATTAATTACAGCAAGTTGAATGAGAAAACCATAAGTGATAAATATCCAATACCAAATATCGCAGACATATTAGATAAACTAGGACGTTGTTAATATTTTACAACTTTGGATTTAGCCAGTGGGTTTCACCAGATTGAAATGGACCCAAAAATTATCCCTAAAATAGCATTCAATGTAGAAATTACGAATACACACGTATGCCCTTCGGGCTAAAAAATGCTCCTGCTACATTTCAACGAGCAATGGATAATGTTTTACGAGGATTACTAGGAAAAGTCTGTCTAGTATATATGGATGATATCATTATCTATTCAACCAGCCTTCAAGAACACATAACTTCTTTAAAACTAGTATTCGAACGATTAATGTCTTTCAATGTGAAAATACAGTTAGACAAATCTGAATTTTTACAGAAAGGTGTCGAATTTCTAGTGCACAGAAGGTGTCAAACCGAACCCTCGAAAAATGGAGGCAGTCAAAAATTTTAGAATACCTACCCAAAACCCCGAAAGAAATAAAATCATTTCTTGACTTCGTAGTTTATTATAGGAAATTTATAAAGAATTTTGCAAAAATCACAAAACCTTTAACAAATTGTTTAAAGAAAAATGTCGAAGTGATTCATGACAAAGCATTCATTACAGCTTTCAACCTTTGTAAAGCCCGTTTAACCAATGACCCAATACTACAATTTCCCGATTTTGAACAACCTTTCGTCTTAATAACTGATGCTTCAGAGTACGCAATTGGTGCAGTACTTTCGCAAGGACCAATTGGATCGAATTCACCTATTGCCTATAGCATTTTAGAACTCCTAATTCAGCCGAGTGTAATTACTCAACAATCGAGAAGGAATTATTAGCAATAATATGGGCTACGAAATATTTCCGTCCCTATTTATTTAACGAAAATTTACGATGGTGACTGACCATAAACCATTACAATGGCTCTTTTCTATCAAAGACCCTGGTTCGAAATTAGTAAGATGGAGATTAAAACTTCAATAATTCGAATATACTATTCAGTATAAGAAAGGAACGCAAAATATTAATGCAGACGCGTTATCACGCCCTCCTAAAGAATTTTTTTCCAACAGAAATACAAAAATCACCACCAACACACATGTCCGCACAATGTGAAAACCAGATGTCAAATTTTTGACATGACGCTTCCTAGATAAATAACTACCTAATAGGCTCGTACAACATTTTTTTTTTATAACATATTCTAGAAGAGCGTGTTGAGTTAAGCAGTTTTGCAAAATTTACTAATTTTCTGGGCCCTTGTTCATATTTAAATAAATTATCAAAATACTCCAAATTTGAAACGCGCGGTGACGTCACTGCATCTTTCACGTTGGTGATCGTGGTGCTGGTACGCCAGTCACTTCGACAATATGGTCATTGTTTTGACAAGTTTTGAGGTTCTGTGGTTTTATGTTTGGCATCGTCTAGGGGTAGAACTGGATGTTTTCCTTTCAAATCCTAATTCGTATATTTGAATAATTTCCTGACTTTCAATATTTTATGAGCAACAATTATGGAAGTAGCATGCAAAATTTTTTTTATAAATATTGTATGTACTTCCGCTAACTGTGTGCCAAACTGTCAGTAGAATATCAGTTGACCTTGCGTTATGCAAAACCGTGTGTGACGACCTTCAGCCTGTTCGACTCCGAGAGATGACGTCATACCATCTCTCAGCGGTGAGTTTCCGAGGCATACATATTTCAATATTCAAAGACGCGTAACTTTTTTAATATCTGTCGAATTAAGCTGGAATTTTTTTTATGTGCTATATGTGAGTAATACTCCATAAAAATGTGAAAAAACGTAGTTAATGCAATTTCACTGAACGAGTCTATTAATGATTGTCATTGTCATTAATTGTCATTTCAAACCATGAATTCATTTTAATAAATCTTGACATTTTTTCAGGTTTTGTTAAAAAAAAGTACCTTTTAACTATAAAAAAGTGCATTTTAACTCTTAAAAAAAATGTCTTTTATAAAAGCCGTATTCGTTTTTGTCATCTTTTTCGTTGATTTGCTCCGAAATTTTGACAAACACTTAATCTGTAAACTGAAACGTTGATTGAAACTGTCTGATCCAGTCATGCCTGTCTAAATTTCGGAGCTAATCGACGAAAAAGATGACAATAACGAACACGGCCAATAAAACCCTGACGGGAGGTATATGAAGGAATTAAACGAAACACCAGAAATAGTTTAATAACATTTATTAGACAAAAAAAAAACATTACATAAAAGTTATGAAACGATAAAGGTGTAGTATATAAATAGGTAGGTATATAAAATTTTGGGTTATTACAAAGCGCACTTCGGACCTCGGAAAAAGATTTAGTCTAAGGCTGGAGTCTCATGCATTAGATTGCACTAAAGTGTTCCGTTTTCGTCAAAATCAGTCCAAAATAAAAATTATTTTATTTCAATTATTTATTCCAACAGAAAGAACCAATAAACAAATTTTTGTAGATCCCATTGATTTTAATTTTCTGTGAACTTAATTATTACTGTCCTAGCCACCTAGCACTCTCACTTCACAAATAAACAGTCACTCACGTTGAATCGCGATTCCCAATAACAAAGTCACAATAGCCGCTTCTCATAAAACTCGCACGAAAAAGGTCCAAACACAAAACGAAAATAATTATTTTGTTGTACAAATACTACAAATACGCACGACACAAACTACCCGCCATTTGCCACCGTGGAGAATGAAAGCGGTCAATGGCGGTCCTGGACCGGTCCCGTCCGTCCCTATAGAGAATAGAGAACCAACTAACACGAGAGCTCTAGCGAAAGCGTCCGAAGAAGGTTTTTTAATCATTTTACTAATAAATCTTTCAGTAGCAAAAATTACATTTTTTGCAACTATAGTTATTTACCTAACAAGTGCGAAAAGACATTTTCCGCAGGAGTTAGGTACAATATTTTTCCTACGAGTGTTTTTGTCCATCTTATTTATCAAAAAAAAAATGTTTCCAATACGCAAAGATTCTATAATGATGGTACAAAATAGCATATAATATAAAATAATATATAACACACATAAGTCATTTATTTGATCCTAAATACATATCTTCATTTTTAGCAATTAAAAAAATCGTGCGGAAAAGTTACTTTTCCGCACTAGTGCTGAAAAGTTACATCGAGCCGTTTTCTCAGAAAAATGCCAACACACACACTTACATACACACATACACACAGACGGAAATGTGCCACCTTGCCAAAAAGGCTTAAAATGATCCAAAACGTCAAGATTTAATGAAATTTTGACATGGTCAAAATCGGGCTATCACCATAGCTTCCTATCTAGGAAGCTAAAAATGAGAACTCAGAAGACCTATGGCATGAGAAAATCAAACATTTCTTTGAATCACACGAAAATATGTTTGAAAGACCAAGAAAAGTGTGTGAAAACAAAAAGCCAGAAGAAAAAAAGAAAAGTCCCAAGATAAAAATCATAGCTAATGTACCCATTAAACTCAAACCAATTAAAAAACCAATTGACCAAAAACAATCACCAATTGAAAAAAAGAAGGTGACTCCACAATCATCAACGAGTAAACAAAGAACTCCTCAACCATCAACGAATAAACAAAGAACACCTCAACCAACAACGAGTAAACAAAGAACACCTGATGGAAGAATACTTAAGGAAATAACGCTAACGAAAAACACCAAATGAAAGAACAATACCAGAAAGAGTACACAATTCCGAGACGGATACAGCAAACACCTCAGAAACAGAAACAGTTCATACTTCTGAAGAAAATCCTATTTTAGGTGCACCCTACGTTAATAAGGCAGTGAATGCATTTAAAAATGAAGTTATATTTAAATGGACAGCCAAAGAAAAACCTTATGTAAATATAACAAAAAAAAGTAAAAACCCGACAACAAGAGAAATACAAATACTTTTACGAGATTATTTGCAACCATACCTATCGTCTATATTTCCCAAACAAAGAAATCAAAGAATTAGAACCTGTGATAATAAGAATTTTCTAGGAAACATTCAAAAACAATTCATACAAATTAGTCATCTCAAACACTTTACTAGAAGATGTAACAAATCAAGATGATCAAAAAGAGATAATAGATAGATACCATACAACAAAAACTTCACATAGAGGAGAAGAGACGTAATTAATTTCGTGTAAATACATGTGAAATATTTCAGAAATCAAAATACGAGGGCAATCCCTACAAAGTAATTTATAAGCCAACATCAACGGGATCTAAACCCCTCAAGCATATTTATATGGACGTATACTCGTTGTCAGGACAGAAATATTTAACGATAATAGACAACTTTTCTAAATTTGCCGCAGCATACCTGGTAAATGAAACATCAATAGAGATTTGTCAAAGTTTAATAAAAGTCTTTGCACATCATGGTAAGTAAAATTACCACTGATAATGCACAAACTTTCAAGAGTAATCTAATACAGGACCTCTGGAAAACGTTTAAGATAGAATCGCATTTTACAACACCGTACAACCCAAATTCAAATTCGCCGATCGAAAGATTTCATTCGACGATAAAAGAAAGCATTATAGCTTTACGAATTGTCCATCGTACCAAAACAATTCAAGAATAATTGATATAGCAATTTTAAATTATACAACAACAGTATTCATTCAGCACATGACTACACCCCTTTTCAAATATTAAAAGGAAACGTCAATTATCAATCTAAGTATAAGAAAGCCATATTCAAAAATCAAAGACATCCTAAGGATAATAAAAGAAGATCGTAATTTTCAGGAATAAAATATAAAGATAATCTTCACAATCTTCGCATTCTTCACAGTACTTCCGCTACTCTTCAATGGTCAATATAAGATTGAAGAAATAACAAATCCTTTGCTACCAGTCTACCAAGAAACTAGTTATATAATAACCAATTATCATCATGTTTATTACCATGTTAATTTAACTAATATAAAAGATTGCATAGAGTCTACAAAATTAACCCTTTTACATGTTAATCAAACTCTAAGCAAACCTATACACGAACTCTTAATTGTGAGAACAAATAATTTAATTGATCAAGTAAAATCAATCGAATTATTTAACGATCATTATACAACTCCACAAAAAAGAACCAAAAGAGGACTTTTTAACTTTTTAGGAAAGACTCAAAAATACCTATACCGCACGGTAGATGCTGCTGACGGAGAACGTTATGATAATTACATCAGAACCCTCCAAGAAAATCAAAATTCATTACAACAAGACATATCTTCAACCAAATTGACCGAAGATATCGATACACAATTAAATAAATGTGAAAGACATAGTCAATGTGACATGCCCAGATAATCCTGTTACCATCACAAAGGTTTTTCGACTGGGACGTATTAACAATGAAAGGCCAAGACCAATTAAGGTCGTCTTCTCTACACAGCAAGATGCGCTTACAGTAATCCAGGGTTCAAAACGTTTAAAAAGTAATGAAGCATACAAGCAGGTTGCAGTTTGACCGCACTCCCAACCAAATTGCTGAGTATAAAGGTTTAAAGCAGTGGTTCCCAAACTTTTTTCTTCTGCGCCCCCTTTCTGAAATCAAGAAGTAGTCGCCCCCCCCCCCTTCCTACCCCCATTATACCTCGCATTATACAAACACATTTTTTTTACTTACTGTCTCGTTTGAATAGAGACGCTTTCGGGTGCTCTTAGAACACTTCACACCCGTCAGTGACTTGTCATACTCCACGCGTTTTGAACTCGAACGCTTGAAACCGAACGGGTCAAACTGTAGCCGGAGTACTTCGGAGTTACTCGGGAGCGCTCAACGGATGGCACCCGAAAGCAGTTCTGAACTTTGGAAGGGGAGGAATTGGCATGACAGTGGGCAGCGAGCATGCGCTGTAGCAATTCGAGATGCCACGAATAATGATTTGGCCGAATACCGAATATTCGGCCACGCTCTCGTTTGTAGCACCGAATATTCTGTCGCCGAATATTCGGCGGCAGATCTGTGGGTTTTGTGCAGACCAGTCTCATTCTTATCGCGCCGCCCTCGGTAACGACGGAATTTGGTTCACTTGAGAATATATAGTGTCACAATACGCAATTTTACACATTATTAGCTATATTCTTTTGATCGCACGTTATTACTTATACTACTGTTTATCAGTTTATCTTTAGCAAAAGTTATCAAAATAGCACCAGTTATTAATGAAAAGTCGCCTATTTAATAGATTTTAAGTATTAGATTCATTGTGACTTGTTATTAAATAGATACATAGAGTATTATGTGCGTTTTTTTTTCATTATTCAGCTTTCGGTAGTCGGCCAAATATTCGGCCTGATAATACTATTCGGCCGACTACCGAATACAAAAAAAAAAATGGCCGAATAGGCCGAATACCGAATAGTAGCCGAATATTCGTGGCATCTCTAGTAGCAATTATCGCATGGCAAAGTTGCTTTGGCTTAGGTATGCGCTGTTGTCGGATTGTAGACATCTTTTTTAAATTTTAACTGATTTTTTTATTTTAAATCTTAAAATTTGTATTAATTTTCTAGAAGACTCACGAAGACGCGCGCCCCCCAGTTTGGGAACCGCTGGTTTAAAGGAACAATTGAATTCAAGGATAGCTCGAGGCGAAACAAACCTGAAAATCCGTTATGTAAAGGGGGTTCCTAAAATTATTGAAAATTTAAACGGTTAGTGCCCAACAGTTCAGAATGTTCAGAGAGCCTTGTTATTGCCTATCAAAATGTTCGAGGACTTAACTCAAAGATTGACACTCTATTCTTCTGTTAGCGATAGTGAGTTTGATGTGGTAGCATTATCTGAAACCTGGCTTAGTTCTAATGTGAAAAATAGTGAGCTATTTAATGATGATTATCAAGTATTTAGGAAGGATCGAGATCTTGCTGCAACTGGCCGTGAGAGTGGGGGTGGTGTTTTACTAGCTATAAAAAATACTGTGAAAAGTGAGGCCATTCAAATGCCATTTTTAAAGCAGAACTTCCCAGAAATTGACTTTATTATGAACCGATGTGTGATATCCCATAGAGTATTGTTTGTTTTAGTTATTTATATTCCGCCATCCTTACCTATAGAAACTGTTGAATTATTTTTTGAATCATTAGAACAATTTGAGCAATTATTTAATAAAATTATCTTGACTTTGGGAGATTTTAATAATCCAGGTTTTGTTGATTTTGACCAGAATGATAGATACTTCACTAGTATTAACAATTTTATGAATTTTTTTGAACTTAAGCAGTACAACAGTGTGCGTAATTGCTCAGATCGTTGCGTAATTGCTCAGATCGTTTGTTGGATCTTGTTGTGACAAATTTAGATTGTAGCGTTGTTCACAATGCCAGTCCCTTTGTCAAGGAGGACAAATACCACCCTGCTTTGTTCATTTCCACTCAAAGTTTTGCTTGCAAAAGGCACGACCAATTTCTTCCTAATTTAAAGAACAAAGCTTTTAATTTTAAAAGGGCAGACTTTCCATCCCTATACAACTCTCTTATAAATACTGATTGGGGTTTCTTGCGGGAAAATAATGTTGTAAATGACGCTGTTAAATGTTTTTGTGATAAATTATACTCTTTGGTGGAGAGTCATGTCCCGCAATATAAACAATATAAACGTTCCTTTCCAGCCTGGTATAACGCTGGAATAATAAAGAATATACAACTTAAAGAAAGAGCATTGAGCAAACATAGAAAGACTGGCATTGTGGACTTTTTTATTGAATGTAAAAGGTTGAGAAAGTTAACTAAGCAAGATATCAAAGCCGCATTTGAAGCATACATCTCCATTGTACAGCAAAGTGTTAATAGTGATCCTCGATACTTTTGGTCTTACTTTCATAGTAAGAACAGAAGCTCTAGAATCCCAAATACAATGGCATTCGAGGGGCAAACTTACATAGATTCCCAAGAAATAGTAAATGTTTTTGGTAGGTTTTTTGAAAGTGGATTTCTGCCATCCTCAGTGCCTAGTGATAACCTTTCCCAGCCTAGTTTCTGTAGTACAGTTCATATCAACGACGTAACCGATGATGAGATAATGAAAGCATCTAAAAAGTTCAAAAATAAAATGACGTCTGGTCCAGGTATTATACCTGCTTTTCTAGTTAAGGACTGCATAGGTGTGCTAGTAACCCCTTTAAGAATCCTCTTTAACTTGATACTGCATTCCCATACATACCCAGATCTGTGGAAGGAGGCAAAAGTCATCCCAGTATTTAAGTCTGGTGAGCGCTCACAGGTGGCGAATTATCGCCCGATATCCATCCTGTGCAATTTCTCCAAAATTTTTGAAACCATTTTGTATGAACGTGTATACGCATCAGTCTGTCGCCAAATTTCACCTTTTCAACATGGCTTTATGAACCAAAGATCAACCATAACAAATCTAATGCATATATCACAGGATATATCAGAAATTCTGGATAAGGGGGGTCAGGTTGATGTGATATATACGGATTTCTCCAAGGCTTTTGACAGATTGGATCATGGGTTATTAATTACGAAGTTGCATAGATTCGGATTTTCTGATGGTCTCCTAGCACTTTTTGCATCATATCTAAGTAATCGGCAACAATTTGTTTTTTACAATGGATTTAAGTCTACGAAATATACGGCAACCTCAGGAGTACCTCAAGGGTCTAATCTAGGTCCTCTCCTTTTTCTTTTATTTGTTAACGATCTAGCTGATGAACTTACCTCTGGAAAATTATTATTTGCAGATGATCTCAAGATTTTTTCTCCAATTGACAGTCTGAGTGATTGTGAAAATCTGCAGACTAATTTAACTACTGTTCAAAGATGGTGTGCTGAAAATAGTTTAAATTTGAATGTGTCTAAATGCAAATGTATTACATTTACCCGTAAAGAGGGTTTGACCATGCAGTGCTACTGAGTAGATTCACCATGCAAACCCTGGAGCATAGGAGAGTATTGGCTTCTCTGTCATTCTTGTTCAAATTGATACACGGGAAGATCGATTGTCCTCACTTACTCTCGAAATTGAATTTCTTGGTTCCCAGACTCCAAAGCAGGAACAACTTAACATTTTATTGTACTAGAGCAAAAACCAATATTCTCCTGAGATCTCCGATAACTATAATGTGTAGTAATTTCAATAGAATTGATCGAAAATGTGATATTTTCAATTGTACTCTCAGCTGTTTGCAGTCAGTTGCTTCGGGTGTGTTTGCTGCTATTTAATAATTTTATGGGTTATTATAATATTGTTTATTTTGTGTTATTTTTGTATGAAATTGCTCTGTAAACGGGTAACTCTGTTGGGCAATAAAGCTATTATTATTATTATTATTATTATTATTATTATTATTATTATTATTATTATTATTATTATTATTATTAAAATAAAATCAAAAGTAACCAAGAAACTTTGTTAAACCGAGTTAATGACCTCATGACAATACCGCAGTGTGAGACAACAACAACGTATTTCATTCTCTTACTTGATGACTTAGAAAATAATCTACGTATCATTCATGAAACACGCACTAATGTACAAACGGCAATTAATTTCGCAGGAATTAGCATAATGCATCACAGTATATTTAAGTATCAAGAGCTACGAGCCATAATCTCGAAATTTGACCCCAGCTCTCGAATCCCTTTTGATAACATTATAATATACTATACAGGTCAGACCAGGAGTCATTACCCAATAACTCCTGTCAAATATAAGGAAACTTCTGTCACACAACTAGATGACAATTCCCTTATAATTATTCCAACATCAAAAGAGAGCATTTACTTCTAATGTCCCAGCCAACATAGTGTTGAAGTAACAAGTAACATTTCATTGATTTTACCCTCAATTTGCAAAGTCAAAATTGAAGGAAATAATTATGATTCCCAAATACCAGACATAATTAATTTTAGACTAAAACTACCATCAATCAATATTGACGAACAGTTAATACAAAATATTGAACCTTCACAATTAACTGGAATAAATCTTGAAACTATAAGAGAAGATTTAGAAAATGCTAAAAAGTCAACTATCCACCCTCTTAAGGAATTCGAATAGAATTGAAATCATTGCCAATTTTTTCAAAAAGTGAGGGAGGAATTATATGGCCACTTCTAACGACGCATTATTAAAATAAGGAGTTTTAGCAAGCTTTCGCTTATTCAGCAATTATTATTATATAAATACGAGCTTGCAGCAGTTTAGAATTTTAGTCTTTAAGTCAGCTTTGTTATAGAAACATCAATGTAATTTCGTGTTTTAATTAAAAGACAACTTTTTAAAAATACAAGTTGCATTAAAGTTAATATAATTGTTGTTATTATGTTTGCGTCTTTTTACTATTTTACCTCTGTCCAGTACTTTGTCTCCTTCGTCATCCTTCAATACTGGTATATTTTGATTCTCTTCTATTCTCCTAGGGCTTTTAAAATGTCTGTTTTTTCATATTCTATAATTTTTTTCGATACTTCTTGTAATCATATTTCTACCCTAGCTTCTTTTGCTATGTGCATGTTGTATGGCGTATCACCCTTGTCTTGTAGGGAGATCTTCTTTTTTCTATTCTCTTGATTATTTTCTTTGACAGCTTGTGTTTTTTTTTCTTTCTTTCTTTTTTCTATATACATAAATGAAATTTTAACATGTGATTTCACTAAATAGATTAGTTATAACATACAATTTTGGCAAAAGCTACTGTAAATCAATTGTCGAATTAGATAATATAATAAATTCCTTATTAATCTACCCAATATTGTAAATCTCTTTTAGTCGCATGATGAACTTAATATTTTAATACTTTATTGTCTACTACATGGCTTAACTATTGGATAAAGTAAATATTTTGTGAAATTTTTATAATTTTTTTCATGCAAGTACTTTCTGTCGTGTCTTGAGTGCTTGAGGTCCTAGGAGGATACAAGTTCTGGAGATTGTAGCCAGGGTACAAGTCCTATCTCCCCCCCTTAACCCCCGGAACTGCATTCATTTAAATTAGCATTATTCTCTCATTGACGAGTACAAAATTTGAGACATTTTGTGCAGTTGATTGATCCTAAAAAAGTTAAGTAGACAATCAGGCCTATGATGTATCCTGTCCTGTTATTTTAACGGCTGTGTTAAGGCTCAACATCTATTTCTGTCTCCATTTTGACGTATAGAATAAACAGTGACAGATAACTTAACGTTGCTGTTAAAATAACAGAAAATTATACATCATAGGCCTGAATGTTTGCTGTATTTTATCCTAAGCGAATTTGTAGGTGGCTAGAAACAAAACAACAAAAAAACAAATACATAGATAGATTATTCACAAATTCTACTTTTTTTCAAGTACTTACGTGAATCAAAACACATCATTAACTTTTTTCTAAAAACTGCATTAACGATTAATTGGGCGAGGAATTTTTTGAGCGCACTATTAATGACGCAAGCTGAAATAATAATAATTGTAAAATCTATAAGTATTAAAGTTTTAGGTATGAATCTAATTGGAAACCTTGAAGAAAGAACTAAACTTGACATTGTCGAGAGTAAAAGAATATATTGTCAGTTACGACATTGTGCTTGAGTAATTTGCTTGTTCAATGGAACGGACAAACGGTTTTCCTGTTTCGGGAATTGCGTTCTACCCATTGTAGTGTAATTAATTACAAATTTTATTAGATATATAACGTTTACGTAAGAATTTTTCTTCGGTAACAAAGCCTGACATTTTTGCTCATTAAACTCTAGGATAACCTTATCATCTGACAATAGATAATTGAAAGCTGTACATTTATACATAATTTACTATTATATTTTGTCTATTAGTTTTTTATCTACTTCTTAACCGATTTTATTGAGAAGAGAAAAGGTTCTTACATCAGTTAGATTAAATCACCCACTAAACATATCTGTGACATCTACGTAAAGCGCAATAACTTTGAGATCATTTTTTTACCAGCATTAGTTTCATGTCAAGTTTATGTAAGTACTATGTACCTAAGCTAAAGGTTTAACTGTTTATATGTAATGTTCACCTGAAATATTATTGAATATAACGTTAACATAATTAAATAGTGTCTATTTTACATAAAATTTGGAATTTCATTTTGAAATAAAATATATTACTAAAACTAGTTGAGATAAATAATATATAAATGGGGATATATTATCTGAGTTAATTTATGCCATTTTCAAAAAATTAAAATCACATTGCTGATGGTCCCTTTAGAAACTGGTCTTCAAGTTTATTTAGCCTTGATAATGACCATTGAAAAGTCAAGGTTTTATGTACAATAATTTGATTGATGACTGTGCCAAAAGTCGGAGCCACACTTAATTTGATAGTCAATATAATGATGATGTCCTAATGTAACTAATAAAAAAAAATGGCCTAAAATTTGTTGGTGGTCAATAAACTTTAAGTACTGCGCAGTATCAAGTTTTTCAATGTCGATTAGTGCTAAACCATACAATTTTGAAACTGAAAAAAAAAAATGAACCACATCATAAAACCAGACATGACTTCAATTTTACGGTCATGCCTGATCAAACTTGACTGAAGTGTAATATCTACCAAAATGTTTGGGATATCAGATAGGAAAAACAATTTGCAATTTGCTGTCAACATAACATATAATGGGATGAGAGAGATTATTCTGCAACAAAAGAATACATTAAATGAAAAAGAAGAGAGTAGAGTCAGTAGAGATAAATTAAATAAAATTTATAAAATTATTAGTTTGAATAGGTATTTATATAAACAAAAAAAACAAGTTTATCAATCATCTCAAAATGTTGAACATATTTCTATCACAAAGATAACATTATATCCATATAACGAGGATCAAAACTGCCAAAATTTTCGCCAGCTTGATATCTCCTCATAAACAAATTCAATTGACGTTTCAGTTAACAACAGATAAAGTTTAAAAATTATTTTTCAATACATGCAGGATATATGGATATTTTAGACTAGACAGTATTCGATAGACTTTACTTCGTTACCATGAATAATTGCCATGTAATTTTTCCTATTGAAAACAGGTGCTATTTGTGTTAATTCCCCTATTATTTAAAAGGAAAATTACTTATTATTGTACTTAATAAACATCCATGTATCAAAAATAATTATTGTGGTATGGTTTAATTGGTGCTGGGCACCAACTATTACGTGAAAATATTTACTTATGATTTAATTGCCAGTATTATACGTATAATTATGGATAATATGGACATATACGATTTCAAAACATTTAAATCTGATATCAAATCATGTCGTTTAAAAACTCCAGAAAATTATCGATGTATCTACTTTAATGATGGCTCCAGTCATTCAAATACATTCTGAAAAAATAATCTATAAGTCCGCCTCAGCCTTATATCAGAGTTTTATACTTATCCAGCTGAAATTTCAGAAATGATAGGTACTATTTTGGACACTTCTTCAATCGAATTTCAGCTCTAACATGGCTTATAAAGCGTTCTAAGTCGCTATAGTTCCAAGATGTTCATAGAAATCATAGTTTTATACTTCTCTTTTCGAAATAATTATGTGGCAAAAGTTTCCAATTTAGAAAAAAATTGGTGTTCCACAGACACAAAGGCTTTTTCTCAGTAGCTGCATAGGTCTGATTCTGTTTTGCCCATCTTTTCCAGGTGGTAACCCAGAGGGCAGTGACCTGTAAGACTGCCTGTAAGCAGCCTTAGATCCGCTTTACTAAGGTCAAATTTCCCTTTAGTAGAAACAGGTTTATATGTTTTGAGGTGCCTTTTGAGTAGAAGTTGTTTGCTCAAAGGTTATAGAAAGATGTCTTGAACGTAGATGTTCAGCGTGTTTACGTTTAGATTCACCATTTATATCCACTATGTAAGAATAGGGAGCTATTTGTTTTACTATTTTCCCCGCTACTGAACCTTATCTAAGTGGGTTGTTCACCCAAACAGGCTGGTTTTCAGAAAATTTTTTCTCTTTCGTTTTTTTGCCATGATAATTTTTTTTACTTTTGTTGTTCAAGATCTAAATTCTTCTTCTACAATGAAATCCACTCTGACTGATTTATGATTTCTGCAGACCTTATGAAATTCAGTAGATGTCAAATGACTGTATTGGTTTATTTCACAACTATTAAATAGACGTGCTAATCCTTTCTTAGGCCTTATTGAAAGCGGAAGCGCAAATTGCTTTGTGTCTAGCTTCATTAAAGGCAATCCTGATACTCTTTTTAGGTTTTTATTAGGTTCAGGTTATTTTTTCTTGGAGTTAGCAACTTGACAATTGGATTAAGTACTCCGCTCCGGATAAATCCTCTAATCCTGGGTATTTATTTTAGGATTATTAACCCCTATTAATTATCCATTTTGTACATGTCTAAACTAAAGCAGCTGTTTATTCTGTATCATCCACTATTGTGTGTTTCACGTCCATAATCTGCCTTATTCTCAGATTTGTTATCCTTTGCATTTTTGAACTCCCTGCCGATCTCCTCCAAAAGTCCGTTTCAGTTGTCTCCAGCATTTTTGCGGTTCTGTTGTTTAGTGGCCAGTCTTCTGAACTATATGTGACTATGGTTTTGACTATGGTGTTGTCATCTTTCTAACCTACACTTATTTCCATATTGCAAATGACATCTCGGTACATTCTTCTATGCCCTCCATCTTTTCCATTTCCTAATCAAATTATTTCGACAAGAAAGTTCATAACAATTGCCACACTTGGATGAGCATCTTAAAGTAAGCTTTCTACATGAACACCCTCTATCGCAAAGAGTTTTGCAATTGCAAAATATCTGCTTTAAGATATCGTTGGGGGCTACATCACCTGTTGTTTTAACAGGGTACAACTTCTCTTTTTTGTTCTTCCATCCCCAATTGGTGGAATCGATATTCCGGCCTAACCATTCTTGCACCTTTAAGAAATATTTAGTCTATAATTTAAAATTGACTTTAAACTATTTTTTTACCTGAACGTAAACTTGAAATATGCTCTCTAGCTGCTTTTTCGGTAGGTGGTACAGCTAAATCAAAATTTGCACCAAGTTTTGGCCTGCTTGGTACTTAAGTACACATAATATACCGGTAGTCATTCAATTTCTGCACTTAGTCTTAGCTCCATACCATTTCAAAATACATTCAAAGACAATTTCAAATAGTTCATGTTTTGGTGCATCTTGATCTTGGAACAAGTAAGCTTTATGACAGAGCAAATCGTCTTTTTTAAATAAAGACAATAACTGCTTCTTTGGCTTCTTGAAAAGAAAAGAGGTAGTGTCGCAACCTGACATTGCGTGTAAAAATAAAATGGAAGTTTTCATGTTATGGCCTAACTGTTGCTGTAATGTACCAATTTGCGTCACTTCATCTGCTTTGGCCCCTTTTCCAGGTCTCATTATAGATATTTATGTTATAAGGATCATAATGACGATCATTATGGTACTAGCCGTGAATATTATCAGACGAGGCGTCAGCCGAGTCTGCTAACACCGACGTGTGCCATAATGATTGTTTATGATCCAAATTTCATACAAAATTTTATATTCCGGCGATTATAGTCAATACATTTTTCTGTCGCATTTGAGTTTATCGGAAATAATTGAAGAAGGCTAATTAATTACAGTAATGTCACGTAATGTGCTTGACAACTGGTAACAACGGAATTGTTTGTTTGTATTGTCATATTGTCAAAGTTGAATTCACTGAAATGTTCATAAAACATTGAAAAATGAATAATTCTATGATGGATTTACCCCCCAAAATGGAAAATTTGGCTGATGATGTAGTTGCTGACCTAATGCCAGAAAAATCTAGAATATGAAAAAACCTAGGAATGCTATACCTATATATTTGTTTCATTAAAGTACTCAGTACTATAATGAAATCATTATAGTACTTAAGACTATAATGAAATCATTATAGTACTCAATCCAATAAAGTATGTCATTATGACACTACAAATGAAGTCTATAATAATGTCATTTTGACACGCCGGAATATAAAATAAATATTTGATGTTTTGGTATGATGCACCAATAAAGCAGCGACATCGGTATCTTCAGAAACAACTGTAGGTAATGGTTTTATAAAATTTATTCTGGGCAACTGCTGTTAGAACTATATCAACATCAGCATCTCTTTGGGCTTGCTGAACTACGAAACCTGCCTTCAGTAAATATCCCTTTAAGATGTTAATGAAACTTTGTTTGTTTTTATTGCTTTTTAAAAAGTCTGTTTGGGAAATGGCAACAATTTAATCTGGAGTTACTGACACTTCTACACTTCCCTGAGATCTAAATTGTTGTATAGCGTCTTTTGTAGATATAATGTCACTGTCATACCCATCAAAAACAATAAAATATTTCTGTGTATAACAATGCAGTGCAAAATTAACATATTGAAGACATATTATTTCATGATAGGGTGCAGGTTTTTACCAGACTACTCTATGTAGGACCAATCCTCCATGAATTACAAAAACAGTTTTATTTATGGGATCGGGGCTAGGTATCACGAGGGAATCAAAATTTTTATACAACTGTGATTTTACAGTGAACCATCCTTAAACAGGGATAAAGGATATGTGGCCAGCTCATATTGAAAACATAGCTCAATTTCTTTTGGTGATTTGTTTGAGCAAATTATTCTATTTAATAGTTCATAAGGATTAACTACTACTTGACATGAGCCTATTTCATTACGGTTAGATGATGCTAATGATTTCACACCTCTAGGTACATTGAATTTCGATGAACTATTTATTAACCATATCGTGGAAACTGATTGAAAATCGGTACACTTCGAGGGATCGTGATCGTTTAACCAATCTATCATTTTATACAAATCCTTGTTGTCTCAGTCTTGTCGTGAAGATCTTAATTCCATATGCTGATCGGTTGTTACTGCTTCAAATCACATGATATCATCTATCGCCCTTGATACTGCGCTACAAACAGACATACTCGCAACTCATCTGGATAAAGAGGAATCTTTGACACCACGTCCATGGGTTAAATCACCAGTTGTTCTTATAGCTCACATCAGGTTCTGCTCAATAACCATATCTGACCATGTGCCAGTCCAGTGTTTCTTTTTGCGTAGCATTGTAAATAATCCTTCGTCAGTAAATTTACTATATTCAAGTGGATAGATATTTTTTAATTTTTCCATTTTTTGCTGTAAATAAAGCAGACTGCTTTTACCATAGTTATTATGACCAGTTGAAAAGAATATTGGAATAATTACCTTTACAGCTTTTATCGGTATGTAATAACCATAATCCAGATCTCTCAGCTCTTATAAACAATTTCATTATTTGAACATATTTCCAATAATTTGCCCACAACCTAGCAGCTCTACTCATAGTTGCGCAAAGCTAAATAACTTCGCATCTATTTTTTTTACTATTTCTTGTTCTGCTATATGCTCATAATCAGGCATAGGGTACAATTTTTCTAACGTTTTGAAATCTTGGATCGATATTTGCTTAAAAATAAGGTGACTTGAAGCTTCTTGTGTTAAAAAATGGGCTCTAAAACTTCTTGAATAAGCATGTCCAGATATTAAGTGAGGAATGGTGTTTTTTGCATAAACGGTTTGCCACAAGTCTTCAATTCCACTACCGTTCATCAAGTGCCCAATGCTTCCCATAAAGGACATAAGCATGTGGAAGCATCCCGATCGTATAATCACTTTCGATAATTTATGGTTAGAATTGGAATCTTCAACAATATCTACAGCTTTCTAAAAAAGGGGTGATCAAATGTGACAATACAACATTTTCCATATCGTTCCGCAGTTTCAGCTGCGAATGTTAAAGCTGTATGTATGGAATTAAGGTTGCTCGGCTCAAGGTTGACAAATGGTAATGGTTCCATTTTTGTAGAACCGATTGTTGCTGTATAATTTACTGAAGACATGTAACCGTTCCATTAAGAAGTGTTTTGTAGAAATATACTCCCAGCAATCCATAGCTTATCCGACATTTTTGCAGATTTCAGGTCATGCAGTTTTCATATTCGTAAACTGTCATATTTTCCTATTTCACCTGCTTTAATGTTTTCCTTTGATTTAGTAATAACCTTCTTCGTTGTCTGGCGAAATGCATAATATACCACCCATCGAATGAAAAGTCGCATAACCATCCAAAGTTCTAACATTTATATCAGCATCATCAAATACAAATTGAATAAAACTGTCATTATTTACCACTTGGGTCTGCTTAACAACAGCCGAGTTTTCGAATTTCAAACATTCTTTATATGAAATAGAAATTCCAAGTGCAAAGAGAAGGTTTATTAAATCACTTGATCCATATTTCCTGTGTAAATGAACAACTACCTACTCCCACCATAACAGGAGACAAAAATGATTTTACCCGAATTAAGGAAATAATCATATTTTGTATCACTTTTATTCTTTTTTCACATTTTCCTTTTCCATTTCTCTTGTCTGAAATCACCAATGTTTCAAAAAACGTACGCAATGTTGGCGGAACTGAGGAGACTCCTGCATCTTTGATAGAATCTGAAGACGGATATAAATAAAACATATCTACCATTAAAAACATTATACAGGTGAAATTATAGAACCCATTGGTTAGTTAAGGGAAGGGAAGTTACAGCTAATTTATCTATTATACCAGGAGAAGTTGACCCGATTTTTGGCAGAGAATGGATAAATACCACAAAACTTGAGACCTCAGAAATACATTCCGTAAACACATTGATTGGAGGAAAAAGAGGAGGTGACTGCATGTCTTAATTCTTAAAGAAACATTTGCAGATGTTTTTCAAGACGAATTGGGAAAAATTAACAATTTCGAGGGTAATCTTGAAAGAGCATCTGCATATTCATGATCAGATGTAGATCTGTAAATGCATCTTTATCTTTAGCTGCGTAGTGTCGTTCTGACTATTTTAGTGTCCTTGATACAAAAGCGATTGGGTTTTAGGCTTCCATTTGGAAATTTGTGAAAAAAAAAAAACTGCTTCTAGACCTCTTGAACTGGCATCGGTAGTTACAATTAAGGGTAATTTTGGGTCGTAATGTACCAAAGTATCCAGATGAAGTGATAATATTTAATTTTTTGAAGCAAGTGTTTAAATTCTTTTGTCCAAGAAAACGTTTTGCCTTTCTTAAGCTTGCCTCAGAGTGGCACGCAGATTATATGAAGTTTGTTGATAAATCTACTGTGAGTGAGTGAATGAACCTAAAAAAGATCGAAGTTCTGTTATGTTACTTGGTCTTGGCATTTCTTGAATTGCTTTCAAATGTTCAGTTGTTGGATATAAACTTTCAGCATTGATAGTGTGTCCCAAAAATTTATAGTTTTCTTCCAGCCAGATACATTTTGATAGTTGTGTCTTTAAACCAGCATTACACAGGCATTCTAGAACCTGTTCTAAACGTTTCAAATGGAGTTCCTTAGAAGAACTTGAAACTAAAATATCATCAAAATAGCATACAGTTCCATCGATGTCTGACAAGAGCTGATCCATTATTCGTTGGAGCTAAATTTAGGCCAAATGGTAAACGTTTGTATCTATAATAGCTCTGGTGCATGGCTTTAACTATCTTCTGGAATATTTTGTCTTTCTCTGTCATCAGAGTGAAATGTCGACCATAGAGATAGAGATGAAATCCCTCCACTGCAAATACTAAGCCAAGTGGTTCATTATCTATACCTGCGTAGGTCGTTCTGGCTATTTAAGTGTCCTTGATGCAAAATTCACTGGTTTTAGGCTTCCATTTAAAAAAAAAACACTGCTCCTAGACCTCTTGGAACTGGCATCGCTAGTTACAATTAACCAAAGTATCAGGTGAAGTGAGAATATTTAATTTTTTGAAGCAACATGAATGAAGTTTGTTGATAAATCTGCTGTAGTGAGTGATTGAACCCAAGGAAAATCGAAGTTCTGTTATGTTACTTGGTCTTGGGGGCATCTCTTGAATTTCTTTCAAATGTTCAGTTGTTGGATATAAACTTTCAGCATTGATAGTGTGTCCCAAAAATTTATAGTTTTCTGCAGCCAGATACATTTTGATATTTATGTTTTTGAACCAGCATTACACAGGCGTTCTAGAACCTGCAGTTCCAAACGGTTTAAATTGAGTTCCTTAGGAGGACTTCATACTAAAATATCATCACGATAGCATACAGTTCCATCTATGCCTGACAAGAGCTGATCCATTATTCGTTGGAAAACTGACGGAGCAAAATTTACGTAAAATGGTAAAAGTTTGTATCTACATACATATAATAGCCCTGGTGCATGGGCTATTATACGTTTTCTAGAGTCTGGATGAATTTCCAGTGAGTGGACGGTAAGCGTCTTTCAAATAAAGTTTAGAACAATAAGTACTTGCCACCGTTCAATTCAGATAGAACATCCTCCACTTGAGGCATTGGATAATCATCTTTTGTCTAAATTCAAAATTCAGTCATAAAAAAAAGCCTTATATTATATCTATCAAAATCATTACAAAAATTAATTAATTATTAGCGTATAGGTCATCAACGCTACACACCGCCAGTAGGTCACCAGGAAACATACGAGCTGAAGCAGACGCAGCGTCATCAAAAGTCTAATTACCAAATCCTTCGATGTGGAGCACACAACAGAATTTTGTCAGCAATTTCATTCATTTATTATTTTATGTCATACCAATAAATTATTGTGTTTTTATACCTTAGATACCATCTACATAATTCATTACTTTATGCCCGTGCGGGCATAAAGTACACATTATGGCCCGCGCGAGCATAAAGACGCAAAAAACAATTTTCAATTAACTTATTCTTTACTAACAAAATATAAACTTACGCTTATAAACATATTATTTTTGTCAAAAAATGATGATGTTTGCACACTGATGACAATTTGCGAAGTGACACTTTTTTCCCAGGTATTTATTATTCACAACCAACTGGTATGACATAAAAGTTTGTCTGCACCACGGGTACTAATAGATATATATACCCTCGGCGACTTACGAACCCTCGGGCCAGAGGCCCTCGGGTTTGTAAGACTGTCGCCCTCAGGGCATAATCATCTACTTAGTACCCTTGATACATAAATAACTATTAATTAATTACCATTGTTCATGACGTTTGTCAAAGTTGCATTTTTTGTATATAAATAGTTGTTAATTGTTTAATAAAAATCCTAATTAATCCAACAGTGGTTTTACTCCCTAGTTACCAAACTTCCCGGGTGTACTAACCCAACCTACAAGCTACAATCAACAAACTACTAAGTGTTCCGAGCATCCGCCTAAATTCCAACACAGGAATTTACATTGGACTTTCGAGCCGGATCAATTGTCAAAACCTTATTTCTTAGCTGCTCTTCTTCTGGATTCATGTGAGGTGTTATCGCAAGCTCTCTCTATATCAATGAATGCGCATAGAGTGGTTTTTTGACTTAAGCGTGCCCTTTCAATCTTAGAGACAAGACTGTGTAGAGCTGTCTCAGTTGATTTACTTGGTTCATAGGCGAATTAATTTCTTTGGAGCGGGCTTTTCATTAGGAATCAGGAATTCACTTCTGATGTGTGAATCAATGATTTTCTCCATAGTTTTCAGGAGAAATCAGGTTAGGCTAATTGATCTGAATGATTTAAGCTGTATTCTAGGGCGCCTACTAGCCTTTGGAATGAAGATCACATTCACATGTGCCAACTGCTGGGAATATGGCTTAATTTGTAGCGGTACATACTATAGAGATCTCCATAATATAAAAACAATTCACCCCTACATCTACCCCCTTTCCGGGATTATTTGTGTACGACTGGTGGATAATTATGTCTCAGAGGATAAGTAATTATTTGCCATAGGTCGTGGCTTTCTACCTTTGAGTGACCTCGAACTGCACGATACCCACTCGAGATCCCTCTACTATTAGAGATTGTGGGTGTCAGAAGCAGAAGAAAACAATAGACAAAGAATAAAGAGAAGCGGCCTTTTTGAAAATGAATAAATAAAATATTGGAAACCCCTAAGGTTTAAATACATTATTTTGCTTACTGTTTATCAAAAATTCAAACTAATCCCAAATAATTTAACACCTCTTGAACTCAAGTACCTTACACAGGTAACCTATCATTTATGTCAAGTGCATGTAATTTGACTTATTGTCAACTAGCTGCTTGGGAAAGGAGGACCCGGTATTCAACCTTATTAATTTAATTGCCGATTCGGTCGGATGTTTATTGCAATTCAGCAATAAATTGATATAAATTGCGGTGCAAGCCGCAGCAAAGGAAGACTTAAACCAGTGCAAATACCTCTCGTTGGAAAAGCCCCTCTGGAATTAAGTCTCCCCAGTGCAAGTACCTCTCGTTGGGAACGCCCCTCTGGGTATCTTCAGTCTTATCGTTGTCCAGTGCAATTACCTCTCGTTGGGAACGCCCCTCTGGACAAGGCATAAGGGTGACGATAAACTAACCTACGGTCCCCCAAGCAGCATTGACGTGTGGCCCCCTAAAAGGACCCCAGTGTACGAAGGGTTATGTATCTTATAGGGTTAGCGTACATGTAAGGGTATATTTGGGAAAATATATATCTATATTTTTATATAACCTGAGCGAGTTTCTCTCCATCAACCCCCAAAGCTACAAACCCCCCATGTCACCCCCGTAAAGCGGGCAGTTGTGACATTATTATCAATCCGTATAAATCCAAATACTATATCCCATCGTATAATCTCAGTTTAACGTTCAAGTAGGTTGCTAGTCATACAAAATATACACGTCATTACTTTATTATTAACAAAACTGGTAAAAATCCAAAAACCCAACAAATTCCAACAAATCCGACACGTAATTCAATTCGATACAAGATACAATGAAAATAAAAGTTACCGTTCTATTTGTAATTGAAACATTTAATTACTATTATACAGTTTCTCAGCCTAATAGGTATTGTATTTGTGAAAACCAAGGTGAGGATGCTTTATCGAAAGAAAATTATTGATGATTTTGTCATTGTTTTAATTTATTGTTGATGCCACGACCTTCCTGTATATGAACAAAACCAAGGCTGTACCTTAAAGTGTAATAATTAAATCGGATTAATTAATATTTATTATTTGTTTTATAATGTAATATATTTTATTAATTAATTATTGTTTTTTTTTGCATTATGTTATTGTTATTTTTTTGATTTTTGATGCTGATAATTAGTTCTTAGTAAAATTTAAAAAAAAGATGTATAATAAAAAATTCCTATATACCTATGTGTAAGAACAAAGGTTGGAAAATACATATAATTTTTTTTTTTACCAATGGCCTTTATTCCAGTGAAAGTTACAAGATTTATTTATTTCAAAAAATCGTTTTTCTACTGACATTTCATAATACGCTATTAAACGATTAAAATCTGTATCATAATGAACTTCATTACGATACAGATTTTCATTATAATACTCATTTTTAATATTATACAATGTTGATAGATGGCAGCACTAGTTCAGATATTAAACATTTTAAACGGTGATTTTGCGTAAAACAATTATTTTGATAACTATAAAAAAGACTCCGAATTGTTTAAAAGTTACCTTAAGTTTGGGACAAAGAATAATTATTATGGAAATCATGAATGATAAGGAAGAATTTTTACTTTCTTCATTATTATGCATTGTCAATAGATGGCGCCACGAGTTAAAAAAATTTGATTTTTTTTTTTTTGAATGTTGGCAGCACTGTTTATAGCTTTTCCATGGTAATTTAGCGAAAAACAATAATTTTATAAAAAAAATACTTCAAATTGTTATTAAAAGTTAATACCTTAAGTTTGGGAGAAGGCATTATTATGGAAATATTGAGCGATAACGAGGAATTTTCACTAACACCTCCAGAAATTACAGAAAGGGCGACAAATGCAGGTAATAATATACTACCGGACAAGTCCAAGAAAATTTACGAAAAATTATATGGACAATTTATGGATTGGAAACACCAAAAACACATCATCCTTCTCAGAAAATGTTTTGATAGTATATTTTGAAGAATTACAACAAAAAATGAAACCTTCAACTGTATGGATTACTCAATTATGAAATCTCTATTCAAAGTTAAGCATAATGTTGACATATCTAAATATCATAAGTTTAATCAATGGCAGTAGAAAAAATAGTGTATGCAACTCTCATGTAATGGTCATTAATACACTCGCATGTTATATACGAAACTCGCCTACGGCTCGTTTCGTATCCTACAACATGCTCGTGTATTAATGGCTATCATTACATGATCATTGCATAATATACTATTTTCCTTCTCATAACACGAATCACCTGACAAGATTCCCAATCCCAACATGGAAAACTGACAAATATTATTTGTTCTGTGGCATTTCTAATTTGTGGGAAAATCCATTGTTTCTTTATTTTTAAATCTTGGACCACGATGACCAATAATGAGACTAAAACCGCAATGATTATTCAAAATAATGAAAGGGAGTGTAAATTCCGCATAATAACATGATCTGTTTGACACGCAAACCTCTTGAATAAATATGAAAAAAATCCCTAGGCATGTTACTTTTTTGTTGACTGTTAAATTTTCGTTCTGGCAACATTGCTTTGGTGATTTTTATTTTGGGTAGTACCAGTACCTGGGAAAGTCAAAAAACCACTTAAATCGAAAACGAAATACAAAACTTATCATGAAAGAACAGGATAAAATAAAATATAAAAAAACCTAACATAAATACAAAAAAAAAGTAAGTAAACCCCTATTATTCCTAATGCGAAGCAGGTTGTTTTGGTACCTGTTCATGGTTCTAAGAAAACATGTAAAAGAATGGAATGGTTTCCGTTGATTATTGCGTATTTACTTCGGGGGCGTTTTTTTTTTCAGACGTTGCAAATACTTGCAGTAATTTTTAAAATAATTTATACAATTTGTATAGTGAAAAATACAAGTACCTACATTTTTTTGCTATTTTTACTGCGTCAAATAAATTAAAATATAGAACTTAATTACTCTTTTATCTATCTGCCATTGTTGAGCTGGCAAACATTTAAAACCTGCAATTTTCGCTATATTATCAGGCCTATTACCAATAATAAGTATATTATGTAGTTTTAAAACTAATAGAATTGCTAAAAGATAATTTTATGTTTATTTAAATCAAATCCTAGTACAATGAAGGTGAATTTTTAGTTAAGGTCCATTGCATCAGATTCAATCTCTCTCTAACATTCCTATCTCCCCATTTTCTGAAATTGTAATAGGTACTTCAACATTTGCCGATGTTATGTTCATTATCTGGATTTGAATCAGTAAGTCAACATGTGATAGGTACTTGAACAGATAAATCTTCTTCCCATTGATTGAGATATCTTAATCAGAAATAGTGGGCTTAAGCTTTAAATTACTTTCATCATTTTTAATTTTAAAATTAGCACCTCTTAATTTTTCAATCTCCTTGCTCGTCTACATCCATGATCTGGTATTCATGTTCGATTTCATTTTCAATAACCTTCCTAGTGACTCTACGCATTGAACTCGTTAGGTACCTACTGCTATGCCTCGATAATTTTCACATTTGGTACTGAGTATTGATGTGCGATGTTCAAAGAGAATGTTGCTTCCGTAAGAATTTGACGACTTCACCTGGTTCTGGAGATGTTCCTTTTATTATTTTGTAAGCTTTATACTTTCTTTACTTCATCTGTTCTTAGTCTTATTGGAGTCCTAGTGTGTTCGTGAATCTGTTCTTGGCATTCTTGAAAGTTTTCCCGTGTTTCTACAAGTAGTTCCTTGAAATATTATTTTTTTATACTTTTGATATATGTAGAGACTTAGTAGAAAGTAGACATGAAATGATGGGTTCAGAATGTATCCACAAAAACATAAACGGAACTCTCTAGGTACCTACCAAAGACCAACCCATTGAGATAATTAAGTGTGGGACCCACTAAAACCTATATGGAGAATGGAAGACAAACTGCCTATAGGGACAAAAACTGATATAAATAAAAGAAAACTCTCAATTTAAACCATTTGATCTCATGATACAGGCAGGTCATTCACAACATCTGCTGAAATCCAAACATTGACAGTACAGCTGCTGGAAGAAAACACCAATCAGGATATCAGTTGAGCAGGAAGATGAGATCAATCAGTCAAGGCAATATTCCTCAAATCGTCATGAGTATTTTAACCTTCTGACTCTGAGTCAAGATTCCCAGATTGGTATTTTCGTCAGATTTTGCAGAGTACGAAACATGTCACCAAACTGTTATCATCATCCATCAGCCGCTAACATAGACTTCTGGAAATAGACCTTTTTCAGTCCCTGCCACTGAGCTGTTCCGAATTTATGTAATATTTCTGCCACTCTTCATCGCTCTATCTGGTTTTAGTCTGCCTCTGTTTCTCTTGTCTCCACTCCATTAAATTTTTATTCTATCTATTGTCCTTCATTCAGGATCCTATGATAGTCTGGATTATATCAGTAACTATTGTTCTGTTTTTTTTTTTTGATTTGGTATCCTGTCCTTTCTCGTAATCTCCAACACCCTTTCCATTGATCTTTGTTCCACTCTAAGCTCATGAATTGATTTTTTTGTTAGAGTAAGGGTCTCGCTTACATATGTGATTGCGGATAGAACTCATTGTTCATATGCCCTTCTCTTAAAAAACATTGTCATTGTTTAGGGATGTCTCGCCTCGCATCTTGCCTAATGCTGCCCAATACGCAATGCGCCTTTACAACAATGAGGGTAGCACGATCGGAGATGCTCTGTATATCTGGAGTTTTTACATGATAAACCATGAAGAATTCAACCAACCCACTCAGGGGCTCGCCCTCAAAAAGTATGGGACCCGAGGAAGCTCATACCAAAAACCAGGAAAATCCTCAATCCTTACTGAATAAATACTATCGCACAAAGAAAAACACATCAACAGCACCAAGTTTCACCATATTTAATGTCAGGGGAAACGGAAATTGCTTATTCCGCTCTGTAAGTCTATATCTCTACCAATCAGGAGATCACCACAAAAAACTTAGAACAGGAGCAATTAATTACATCAGAGATAACTGGGAGGAAATAAAACACCATTTAGTAATAACTTACCCCCGTCTCCACAACAACCGCAATTATTACCATAACATGAGCCAATATAAAGGTTATGGAACAAGTGTAGAGATGATGGCTCTCTAGTACACGCAAGATCTGAAATTTCAATGTCCATGTTGAAGAAAAAATACCGGAAACCGAAGTCTACACAGCAAAAAGATGCCCTACTGTAGTTGAAAAAAAAACTAAGTCCCACTGAAATTAACCTCTTGCTCACAGGTAACTTGGAGAGTGGCCACTTTCAACTCATGAAACCAATCAACTCTAAGGCTACAATAGAATCTAACAAACAAACATACAAGAAGTGTGCTTTGTCAAATCAAACAACCACCCCACAAAATGAACAATCACGAAAAAAAAACAAGAAAGCAACGTACATACTATAAACGACTACGAAGAAATTATATAATGTCACTTATATACCTCAGAACTCACAGGAACCAGTAACTTAAAAGAAGCTTATAAATTATTGGAATCGCGAAGCCTGCAGATTGCGGACAAATTACCACCAAAATACACTAGCGACGCAAAGAAGATATATTTTAAATAGCAACAAGTTAAAAACCGTTCAACTAGATGAGACAAAACTAAAAGATGCAATTCGAGCCGCCCGAAGACAAGGAGAAAATTTAGAGAAAGAAAACAACAGCAAGCAGATATCAAAAGACCAACCGGAAAACACTAACCGTCCACTTGCCCATGAAAGAGACCAACCACGAGTACTAGCAAAAAGTAAGGGAAAACCTGACAACACATATATTCAACCACAAATCAAGACATGTCCACAACTATCAATCACCCAAATAAATCAGGAAGAAAAAAATGGACTCTAGAATACCTATCTAGAAATCATATGGTGTCACTTCTATATTCTTGAAACTACTGGAACAGCTAACGTGAAAGAGACTCCCAAAATATGGCAAACCCGTAATCCACTCCTCAAGGATAAACTCACCCCTAACACACTAGCTACACAGAGAAGATTCATACTTAATAAAAATAAGTTTACAAATAAACAGCTAGAAGATATAGGTACACACCAGAGTCAAGCAAGAAATTCAAACCCAAGGAAGAAAGGATAACCTAACTATCAACAACTGTGATGTAGAAGCATCAACATCGCTCCCAGAAACAGCAGAAATCGTAACGGTATTGCCAGGAAAAAATACTACAGAGGAAAACTTCGAACAGCGGGAATTCATTGAATAAATCGTTAAAAGAACTCAAGAAGACAGCAATAGGGCCCAAAGTTTACAAAGAGTGCCGTTGAAGAAACTGAATGATAATGAAAATACCCCAAAGAATTAATCCAGAGAGGTGATGAATCAATAAAAGAAATTCTACAAGAACAACCTGAACAATTCAAATTCCTAACAAACATCAACAAACTAATTTATGCAGTAGCAGAAACGATACAAAATAGGATCATCCCAACACCTAAGTCAAAACAAACACAGAAGAAAAACAAAAATGAAAAAGGAGACCCACCATGGAAAAAGAGGTTAAACCAGAAAATAGCAAACTACAGAAAAGAACTATCATACCTCCTTGAATCTCGAAAGCCAAACTTGAGCTCTAAAATGAAAGAGATAAAGATAGTTCCCTATAATAAACATATAATAAAGAATGCCAAAGATCGTGCAACAATCATAGAATAACTCAAACAACAGATTTCAGCAAGAACATGTAGAAGAAAAAGATATAGTGAACGGAATGAACAATATCAGCAGAACAAGCTATTCTCTGAACATACAGCCAAGCTCTACAATACAGTACTCAAGAAAAAGATAGAAGCATCTAAAATTCCCACAAGAGCAAACATCGAGAAATACTGAGAAAATATATGAGAAAAGGAGTCGAAGCATAACAGCGACATGAATACAAAATGAATATGACAGAACCACAAATTTGAAAATAATGGAATGAAAGGACATAACTGAAGCCGAAATCAGAACAGCGATAAACACCTCCGCTAATTGGAAATCCCCTGGAGTAGACGGGATACCAAATTTTTGGCTGAAAAGACTTACAGCTACACATCGAAACATAGCGACAGCCTACACTAGCATAATCAAAGAAGAGGAAACTAAACCTGAATGGTTCACAAAAGGAAAGACACATCTAATACCAAAGAATGAAAAAAGTGTAGAGCCAAAAAACTATAGACCCATCACCTGTTTAAACAACTTATTCAAAACCCTGACAAAAGTAATATCAGAGAGATTACATGTACATCTATCTCGAAATAATCTATTCTCTCCAGAACAAAAAGGATGTATTAAAAATTCATACCGCTGCAAAGACCATTTACTAACAAGCAAAGCAATTTATACAGACTGCAAAAAAAGTGGCAACAATCTATCACTAGTCTAATAGACTATAAAAATAGACTGTGAGATAGGGGCTGTTTAGTGGAGTCATTTTGCTGATGATGATGAGAATATGGGTGATTTTAATGCCTGCCTCCCGTTCGAAAATTTGCAGAAGAAAAAAATTGATTTACATAAGGAATTTTTTTTTAATGATCTCAAATTTTTTGGCTTCTAAATGAAAGATTGACATTGATAAATAATTCACTCATAAAAAATACCAGATGCTTTTCAATAGCTGAAAAAGTGGGGATGAGTGTCAACTTCCAAGAGAAAAGAAAAGAACCTTCCGCGTTTACTTTTTGTCTGGTAATCGAGAGAATGGAAGGTTTTGTTGTAAAAATATCGCTGAAAAATCGCCAGACGGTAATCCCAGTTCGAAGTCGAGTTTTCCGGCGAAACATTCTGTGGACATTTCGAACAGGTGGCAGCCATTAAAACCACCTATATTCTCATCAGCTAACTAGCCACATTCATCCCTCAAAATGCCAGACAAAAAAAAATGACTCCACTAAACAGGCTCTATCTCAGGGTCTAAAAAGCCTTTGATAATATTCCACACCAGCTGGCTGATTGAAACAGTTAACATATACCGTACATCACCGGTTTTGTTCAATTTTTTATGCAAAAGCATGACCATGTGGAAGATTGATTTAAACCTAACAATAGACAGGGAAACCATCACAGTGAAGAATATAAAGATAAAAAGTGGAATCTACCAAGATGACTCCCTTTCTCCATTACGTTTTTGTATTGCACTATTTCCTTTGAGCGCAATATTAAATAACGCAGATACAGGCTACCGATGTAGAAACGAAAAGCAGAAAATCAATCACCTTCTGTATGTTGATGACTTAAAGCTGGTTGCAAAAAATGAAGAGGAACTAATCAAGCAATTCGATTTAGTAAAAATATTCAGTGACGACATTCAAATGGAGTTTGGCCTTCAAAAGTGCGCCAAGGCAACCTTTGTAAAAGGCAAACTGGGAGTCAAAGGAAAACATTAGGTACACCTTTGATTCAACTATCATACAGTCAATTGAACTCCATGAAACCGTTGATTAAACTTACAAATACCTGGGCATTGACGAACAAGACGGGATAAATTATGAAGTAACGAAAATCAAACTGAGAAAAGAATACTATCGACGCACTCGTGAAATACTAAAAACCCAACTGAATTCAAAATTTAGAGATAAATAAAATAGACTCGAAAACTATAAAGTTACTCAACATCCATGGAGCACTCTACCCTAGGGCAGACGTCGGCCGACTATATATTTCACGAAAAGAGGGAGGCAGAGGGGACTAACCAATATAGAAGCAACCTTCAAACTGCAATAAACGGCCTACAAAATTATTTGAAACTAAAGCAGAATAAAGAATACTTGGGTATAATCTACCGCCAACAGCGAAAATATTGGAAACAAGCAGAAGCAGACACACAACAAGAAAATGAAAAAATTGAAATTACAAACCCACAGGAGATAGAAACGTCATTGATAGAAACCAACAGAGTAAAAATCATAAAAGACAAAATCGGAAAAAAGCTGAACAAATAAATAAATGGAGAGAAAAATCAATGCATGGCCAAATCTTGATTGAATCCGAAAAGGAAACAGTGAACAAAAATCAGAGTTGTAAATGGCTCACTCACGCCAATCTGAAAGCCGAGACGGATTCACTCATAACAGCTTGTCAGGAGCCATCCATCGCAACGAACTACATGAAGGCAAAAATTATGAAAACCGGCACTGACCCCAAATGTAGACTGTGCCGGGAGTACAATGAAACCATTCATCACGTTATGTCAGGCTACCCTATCCTCGGCAAACGAGCTTATTTAGACCGCCATAACGCTGTAGCAAAACAACTACACTGGAGTAAGTATATGTAAAGCATACGGCATAAAAATCCAAGACCGATAGTATCAACACGTCCCTGACCCTGTCATTGACACACCTGAAGCAACGATAATCTGGGACAATCAAGTAGGTACAAACCGACAGGAAAATAACTGCGAATAAACCAGATATTATTGTAAAAGACAAGAAACAAAAAACATGTCTTTTGATTGACATCTCAAAACCATCGGATTACAACATCACTCAAAAGGAGGCCGAGAAACGTCTGAAATACAAAGATCTGGAACTTGAAACTCAAAGAATGTGGAATCTCAAAACCAAAGTCATCGACGCTACGGGACTAGTATCCAACTTTACATGCGAAATCATCAAAGAAGACCCTGGCAACCACAACATTCTAAGCATGCAGAGAGCAGTAGTGCTGAACACCGCTCACATAGTGCGAAAAGTTATCTAGTAAGACCTGCCATCATCTAAAAAGAGACCCCCTAGGTATGTACATGGTATGCACCCGGTGTCTCCTCAGATAACATATCACAGAACCTGGAAACTGTGTTATGAGGAAAAAAGATAATAATAATAATAAAATGGCTTTATTCACATTCAAAAATTACATCTTACAAACTGTATATAAATCTGGTGGCGACGTCCACTTTCGTGCTCCAAATACGCAACCACCTATCTCAATCCAACAATTTTTAAAAATTAGCTTTTCCAAAAAATGAGACAGTTTTGGTCATAGATATACCTTTTTGTAAGACTCTCTCCTCAAATAATTAGGTATCATTTTGCAATAAAAAGTAGGTACTTAAAAAAAGTTATAGGTACGGTATTGTTTTCATTACGGTCGGTATTGTAATCATTACTTACATCATGAAATCATCGTAGCTGGGCAATGCAAGTATCACTGGAATAGGAGCTTGTATTTTGAACGGCACGCTTTTAGAACTTCAACTGAAACAGAAAACAGATACAGTCAAATAGAGGAAGAGGCATTAGCTTTAATATTTTTAAGGTCACATAATTTTCTATTTCATAAAATGATTTATGGTCGAAATTTTACTCTACAAACAGATCATACACCTCTTGACTACTTCTGGTTTAAAGAAAGAAATTTGAATTCATACTGCAAAGTATATGACTTCAAGATAGAATAAGTAATTACCTACCTATATCAAAACTAGCGATTTTGTTCGTACGTTCGATGAAGAATTTATGATTGTAGATTTGTAGATTGTTGGGGAGTCGTTTCGGCTTTTCAGCCGCTCAGCACTGCTACCTTTGCAGATATTTTGTACGGGACTCTATATCTTAAAATGTCTCCACGTAGACTTCTGTCGAAGGAAGCTATTTTCCTGGGTGTCAGTTGGCCTACTTCTTCTGGTGACAGTGTTGCCCCCTCGAGGAATTTGAGCCACTCGCAGAACTGGGCTGGAAATTCGCAGACTATAGGTGCTCTGCGGTCTTTATTGCGTCTGAGCAGAATCTACAGAGATCGTCTTCTGCTCTGCTCATTAACCTTAAATGGTACGAATATATGATTGCTCAGATTCAATCTCAGATCAAAATCGAACCAGAAGTTTGTCACTAACTTTCAAAATCTTTCAAAATGATTTATCAAGAAACTCAACAGGACAAAATGTATCCTAAAGTTATTCAATAAAATGTACAGAATGATTGCCAGCAAACAAAAATGATATTGGAAGTTATGCACCTAATTTTTATTATAGACGAGACACATTATCGGTTGTTAAAGGTTGCGTGATGTTTGGAGGCAGAATAGGGCAAGTACATGATCTGACATCAGTTTGACACTATTAACAGTCGCCTTGAGGTAAAACAAAGATATAATTTACAGTGTTTTTTATGTTTTTAGTTAGATTTTTTTGAATATAATATCTTTTGTGTGATCCAGAAGTTTCTTGGACATGCCTAGAGTTTGTTTAGTTATTAATTGTGGCAATATAGCGCAAGGGATACAATATCCTTCCATAGGTTTCCATCAATTTTAAATAACAATGGGAGGTTTGATTTGTTAGCTCAAGAGAGAAGAGAAAAATTGATTAATGTTCTTAAAAGAGAAGACCTGACAGAAAAATAGATTGAATATAGAGTAACTATACCGAGAACTATACTTACCTATATAAATATTTGTTCTTGTGACACTTAGTTTTGATATTTGTTGGAAAAAACCTGAATTTAATCCATTATAGGAAAACCTAGTAAACTTTTAGATAAAAGATCACATAGACTGGAACACAAACACTCCACTCTAACTTTTTTAGAACAAAATAACACAAAAACTTGTTAAAAAGTTGTGAAAACCACATAAAACATAACCGGCATAATCTACACGAATGCAAATAAATGATTTGTTTTACCGGGCAACTGTCAAACTCATTTGTGACGTCACATGGACATGCCTTGCCCTATAGTCATACCAAATTTCGAAATCATCTTCTAGAATCACTACTGTTCATCTTGGATAAGAAAGAATGAAATCTATAACACGTAGATATGTTTACTGACCAAATATAAACAGGGATCTCATATCATCAATTTTGTGCGAACATGCGAACAATGTGCAAAAGCTTCAATAAGTCCATCAAAAATGTTTCCCATTAGCCATGTTCCAAAGGGCCCTTGGCAACGAATTCAAATATAGTTTGCTGGTCTCATCAACGATTATTATTATTTAATTATTGTTGATGCCTATTCAAAGTGACCTTGGGGCCTATTTCATAAAAATGAAGAGTTGAAGAGTTGAGGAGTGAGGAGCGACATAATGCTACATTTCATTTCATAAAAGTTTTGAAGAGTTGAGGAGTAGACGCAAATTTATTTTGAAACACAAACGACATAGGAGTGAAAAGTAACACTCCTCAACCCTTCACTCTTCACTCGTCGCTCATCAACTCTTCATTTTTATGAAACAGGCCCCTCTGGAGTTTTTGAAAGTAGAACAATCACGTCAAGTGTTACAATATCAAAATTAGAAGAAATATATTCACGATTTGGAATTGTATCAGGAATGGCAGTCAATTCAGTTGTGAGTAACGAATTTGAATAATTTTGTCAGCAGAATGGTATTGAACATATTCGCACAGCAGCATATTGGCCCACAGTCAAATTGTCGGGCAGAAAAGTTTATTGACACCTTTAAAAAAGCAGTTTCAAAATTTAAACCAGGGAGAAGTCATAGGCAATTATAAAATTAATATTAACATTTTTTTAAGAGTATACAGGTCTACTCCAAATCTAAATTCTCCAGATGGAAAATATCCGGCTGAACATTCTAGGAAAAAGAATGAGAAATCGACTTGTTTTTGTTACTTCCTCTGAAAAATATCCACATTAATGAAATTTTACACAAATTTGAAGAGCAAGATTTGATTTATGCTAAAATTTACAAAAACAGCAAGTTGCGTTGGATTCCTGGCAAAATCATATAGAACCAATTGGCAATGTGATGTAAAACATACCTACTTGTGTTTTATCCAGATAATCACAATGTATTGAGAAGATTATACAGTAATCAAGAACCAAATCAAAGATATTCGATATTATTATTACATTTTTCAATGAAAGAGTTCAATTTACAAGAAGACATAGAACAAAGCTCAGATCAGTGTTTATTTAGATCAAGAAGTTATCGCTGAAAATATACCAGATAATAACAATTCAATGTAATACAAAACAGATGATACCAATACTCAAAAAATTTTAGACTGTCAAGAAGATTTTAGATTGCATTTCGAGTCGTTACAGCTTGTTTCAGCCACTCAAGCACTGCTTCCTTTCCAGATATTTTGTGTGTGACTCTGCTTCCAATTGTTGTTCAAGATTTGTAGGCTTCCCCGCTTCTCCCGATGTAGGCCAGCTTCCTGGGTGGTGAAGTGTCTACCTTTTGGAGTGTTAGCCGTACCCTTTCAAGATATTTCAGCCTTTTGCAGCAGTGAGCAGGGCATTCACAGATGAAATGTTCTGTAGTTTCTGTTGCTTTCTATCAAGAGCTGCAGTAGTCGTTATCTGAATTGCCTATTGTTTTCAGGTGATGCCTAGTGAGCAGACCAACGCTTGTTCTAATGTCTCTTCTGTTCATGTCAAGTAGTTGATCAAATCTCCTTGCTGAGATGAATATGAACCTTTTTGCCTGTCTCAGACCCGAAATGGATATCCAATGAGCTAGAAAGTCAAGAAGATAGTGCAAATACTGTTAGTTCTGAAGCAGTTTTGAAGGATTATAATTTAGATAGCGATTGACCATTTGAAGATTTGAATTTTTTAAAAAAAGGGGAAATGTTAGGAAGTATTGTGATGGTAGTAATACAGGTGCCGTTGACACAGTGGCGTAGCTATCATATAGCGGGAGTAAGCAACGAGCAACGATAACGGGCCCAAGTCCCGAAAGGGGCCCGTCCGATTGTTCCTATTTTCGATAAATCTGACAACCTTTTTTCGATCTGGTGATGTGAAGAGTTACTGGTTAACTGATTACTGGAATACTGGTCATCACCAGTTCTGAATTCATGCGTTGTGTATTTCAAATTTTCCAGTATAGTTTATAATTATTGTCGTTTGCTGTTTTTAAGTGGGTAGGTAGTTATTCCTACAAAATGGAGAAAAAAACCAGTGGAGGTAGGGTTGCCAACCCTCTCGATTTAGGCGGGAGTCTCCCGCATTTTCACCAAACCTCCCGCCTCCCGCGTACTTACACACAACTCCCACTTTTCCCAAAAATAGAAATTACATAAAATATAATTCTGAATTAGGTGCCCTTATTTATTTTTATCATTATTTTAGGGCCGGTATTATAAAACACTGAACCGATGGTTGAGTTTCAACCTTCGGTTGAATCCTATCAATTTGCATGGAGTCAACCGAAGGTTGAAACTCAACCATCGGTTCAGTGTTTTATAATACCGGCCCTTAATACTTCATTATAAATCTGGTAGCCCAACGTAACTAAGCAGCTTCGATTAACGTCGAGCGCACTTTGATAATATTATTTGCATCTTTCTTTATCTCCAATTCCAAACGAAGACAGAACTACTCAAGCCTGAGAGCTTGGGCATCTAGCCTGAACTGAAGGTATTGTATTGTGACGCTGACTGTAGATTGTAAAGGGGGTTTGAGCTCCAAGAATTCTCTGCCAAGCTCCACTTTATTTAAGCCAGGTTCGGTTGACACAGTGCAAGTAAACTTGGAGTCTTGGATGCTGCGCACGCCTCACTTGGACGATACTTGGATCGTATTAACTATTTATCCAAATCCAGGATAGGTCCTAATATCCAAGTAAGTAGGTCTTACTTGGTCCAAGTCTTAGTTGTCTAGTCCAGTGCCGACAAAACTTTTCCTCTTGTAATAACTAAACTGCTGGACAATTGATTTCAAGCAAAAGAAAAATTTCGCCTAACTTTTAAGCTCGATATGTTTGGAACCAAAATATTGACCTCTAGTTTCCATGTAGCATTTTTTTTCACAAAAAGTCAATCGGTCAGCTCGTGAAAACCGGAGAGCGATATTTGGTCTGGTTCCAAAAATATTGAGCTTGAAATTTGGGTGAAAAAACTTCCTTGCTCGAAAGCAATTGTGCAGCAGTTTATTATTGGTAAATCTGGCCACAACGTCGATTCAATTTTTGAATTCATAAGATTTTGTTCAAATTGCACCACTGGTTCAGAGATAATAATGGACCGTCCCGTTACTTTTTGTATACTCTGTATAGTAGGTATATGATAAAATGTGACAAAATTAGGGCGTGGCACCTCAAAAAAAATTTTGCTCGCGACTAAACATTATTTTTCCCTCCGATTGACTATCTCCTGCTTTTCAATTTTGAAAATCTGGCAACCCTAAGTGGAGTCCACAAAAGAAAAATAAGTTCAACCCTTGACGATATAAAACAAGTATAGTATCAGAGGTACTAGGCCAAGGCACTTAGCGAAATAACAGCCATATTTTAACATAAAATTTAACAGCAAACTATCGATGCAATATTGTTAAGGATCATTTATAGATGCTAAAAACCAAAAATGCAATACTAATTACTTTTAGGGGATTTTATAAACAATATTTAGTGCAAAAATAGGGCTTTTTTTTGTTTATTTCACTGTATTTCAAAAACTAAGGATCGGATGGTTTTGCTACTATGGCAATAGTTCTAGAGCATTGAACAAGCTTTAAGATGAGCCATCATACAACCCTGTAGGTCTTTTAGTCTTCGAGAAATGATTTTTTCCCCCCAAAAAAGAGATTTTCGTAAAAAAATCCTAACTTTTTTAATTTTCATGCTAGACAATTAAAATCCCTTTTTTGGAGGGAAAAAATCATTTCTCGAAAACGAAAAGACCTACAGGGTTGTATGATGGCTCATTTTAAAGCTTGTTCAATGCTCTAAAACTATTGCCACAGTAGCAAAACCATCCGATCCTTAGTTTTCGAAATACAGTGAAATAAACAAAAAAAAGCCCTATTTTTGCACTAAATATTGTTTATAAAATCCCCTAAAAGTAATTAGATGTTGCATTTTTGGTTTTTAGCATCTATAAATGATCCTTAGCAATACTGCATCTATAGTTTGCTGTTAAATTTTATGTTACGAAAAAAATTATCTGCCCTGGCCTATACCCAGCATTATACCTGAAAATACGTGGACTAGCAATCGACTTTTTATTTTTGTCATTGTAATTTACTGTTAAACTTAATAAAAAATCCTTTCAAAAATAAATATTGTTATTTAGTTAATCCAAACTACAACAGCACCAAAAAATTGTAGGATTGCTTTCAGAATTATCTTGTTCCAATTTTGATGTTAGGGCTAGGCCAGGAAAAAGCAATATTGAAGCTGACACATTATCCAGAATTTGTGGATCAGTCATTGAAAATATTCTTTTTTTTTCAATCAATGTGTACTGTATAACCCATATTAAAAAATGTTGAGGCTTCAACATTTATAGAAAAATCTAATTCTTGAAGGGCCGTGGAGCAGATAATGCTGAACATGAAACTCTTCGACAGTGAAAAATACTTGAATAAGAGCAATAACCAGGTCGAAAACGTATTATCAGACATCAGTTATTAAAAATTGAGCGATGGCACTTCTAACTTCTACATATGCAGCCATATGCTGGGCACAAATCAAAAGCCAGATCACCATTAATAACATATAATAGATCGACGTATTCAAATTAACCATTACCCACATGATCACACATGGAGACCAGTGTTCAAAATAGGTTTCACTGGGGAGAATTGGGAAAGGCCTCTGTCCAAAGAATGATAGAAGGCTTAAGAACAAGCGACGCTTCATAAGGATGAATATGAAGTGCCTATAAACAAATAAAAAAAACGGCCTGATTTCACTTCAAATGTGTTTTTTTTTTGTTCAAATTTTCATCTTAAAAAGCTAGTGTCAGCAACTACTGTAACGCTCATTCTTATTCTTGTCTTGTGGAACACTGCCTAAATAGTACGAGAGACGGCTGCAGAGAATCTGACGTCATAAGGTGGACGAGCGAAAAAAATATGAATATTAGTTGAGGCACTAATTAAGAGAATAGGCGAAGGTTGCCTGCGAAAATTCTGCCGAAACAGTGTTTTTCAAATTTTTTCATTAGATGAATAATTACAGTAACTATCTTTTAGAGGTGGACATGAAATGAAATCACCATGTTGTAGAGGAGATTGAGGCGAATTCAACCATATAAGGCTGCCTGCCCCCACCCTGCCGCAACACCCTTGCAGCCTGGCTAAAAAGGTCGGTTTTTTATCAATAACTATCGTCATCAGGTGGACGCATAAATTAGGTCTCAAATTAAAGGTCTTGATCTCCTCTTTCCAGCAAACTAAGGCTGCCTGCTAAAATCCTGCCGAAAGATGTGGTTGCCTCGTTTTTAAAGTTTCCGGTACGTGCGCCGCGCGCTAGGTATTTGCGGAGCGCGAGGTGTTTAGTGGCGAAAAAGTCGTCTACAAAACACCGAAACGAGTTTTTCTTTTTGCTCCTTGTCACTTTGCGTTACTTCTAATATTTAAATTATCGATAAGGATCTATAAAACAAAACGTCATGAAAAGCATAGTTTGATATCAAGAGGAATTCAGGTCCATGATGGGGTGGGGGGGTTGAGGGGTAGATGTTGATTGGTTGCTTAAAAAAAAAGCGTGAACTTTTTTGACAAGAAACGTTTATTAAAGTACGTTCAAGTTGCATATATTCCTACATTTCAAAATTTAAAAATAGTTAAACCTAATTTTTAAAAAGCCATAATTTTCACAACTGCCAAAAGCTTCAAGTGAAGATTGGTCCAACACATTACGTGCAAAAAACCAGCCTTGCGACGTGTTTCATACAGTATTTTTTGTGATTCATTCAAAATATTTAAAATTTAAAATACTTATGGCCGTTTCCACCAACTGTTTTAGGGGAGCCTTAACGAAAAGTATTCCCTAAAATGACATTTCATTTTTATATGGAAAAATGTCAGTTTAGGGAATACTTATCGTTAGGGCTAGAACACCTGCTTATTTTGGCGTGTGTGTTAAAATGAACAACTTTTGACAACTAAAGTCAATGTCAAAAAGATGACATTTCCTAACTAAATTTCAAAACATAAATTTTGATAGTCTATCGATGAATAATAGACGGTCAGCTAATGACAGATTTTTGCTGACCGGTTTTCTCTTCTCTGGGAATTTAACCACTGAAAATAGGAAACTCGCAAGTGAACTAAAATTTTCCAAATTTGTTTTAAATCGATAGTGTATACTGCACAATATTTATATGACCAGTTTTTACTTAACTGATACCGCTCTTGTTACACAATAGTATATTATATAATAAGTGTGGTAACTAGGTTATTACCGCACGCGAGAGAAATTTGCAAACCGAGCCGGTGAGGCGAGCTTTGCAATCTCTAAGGGCGGTAATAACCTAATTACCATACGTATTATATACAGTATTTTATCTACAGTATTTTATCTACAAGCGTGCGGTAAGAAAATATCCGAAAGAAATTTAAAAAATTATACAAAAAAAAAATTGCGTCTGTCACCTTTGACAGCGGACAAGTAGAATTTAGGTGATAGGTAGGTAATTTATCTCTGGTAGGTTAGGTAGGTAGGTAAAGGTACGTACCTATGTAGGTAGAGAGTGCGGTAATAATATTACTAATGTGGTACTTACCGCACTCGACGCTTCTACGTCTAGATACTGCACTTGCGGTGGTAGCCGTAGCGGCCAGAGGGTGGAATTCCTAGGCCTGGCTTCGCAAAAAGCACGCGCACGGCGCGTTGTGTTAGATCCTGACGTGTTGTTTTATAGATCCCTATCAATAATTTAAATATGAGAAGTAACACAAAGTGACAAGGAGCAAAAATAAAAACTCGTTTCGGTGTTTTGTAGATGACTTTTTCGCCACTAAACACCTCGCGCTCCGCAAATACCTAGCGCGCGGCGCACGTACCGGAAACTTTAAAAACGAGGCAACCACATCTTTCGGCAGGATTTGAGCAGGCAGCCTTAGTTTGCTGGAAAGAGGAGATCAAGACCTTTAATTTGAGACCTAATTTATGCGTCCACCTGATGACGATAGTTATTGATAAAAAACCGACCTTTTTAGCCAGGCTGCAAAGGTGTTGCGGCAGGGTGGGGGCAGGCAGCCTTATATGGTTGAATTCGCCTCACGCTCTCCTACAACATAGTGATTTCATTTCATGTCCACCTATAAAAGATAGTTACTGTAATTATTTATCTAATAAAAAAAATTGAAAAACACTGTTTCGGTAGGATTTTCGCAGGCAACCTTCGCGTATTCTCTTAATTAGTGCCTCAACTAATATTCATATTATTTTCGTTCGTCCACCTTATGACGACAGATTCTCTGCAGCCGTCTCTGGGACTAAACTTTTCCAGTTATGAAACGCGCTTTTTACGTCATGAGACGCCTCTATCGCGTACCATTGAAGTTCTTCTTCGCACTTCGCACCGCGAAAGAAACTTTTCGCGCTTCTCAATACAACAAACATTTAAAGCGGATTTATTTAAAACAAGGGAAGCGACGAAAAGCTCGAAGGTCGCGTGATTAAAGGTAACAAAAATCCTGCTCAATTTGAAATGGCGATTCAGTTCAGTCGTTGCCTGGGCAGAAACACCGGTGTTTGCAATAATCGTATACCTTTTAAACAAAAAAAAATAAATAAACAATAATAAATAACTCGTCCAACCATAAATAATACAGCATTATCGATATTGAACCGTTATTTTATTGGCTGATAAATAATGTCGGGAAAAATTTTTAAGTAATTTTTATTGTCGAAGTGACTTTTTGAGAAACATTTTGTTTTTTTTTGTGATAATACACACTTATTGTTAAGATGGTCTTCAGGAAAGATAACCAGAGGATGATATCCGAGTAAGTTTAATTCATAATTTTAATATTTTAATGGTTTTTTTAATTCCTACTTATTTCCATTTTTTCTTTTGTAATTTTTTGAAAAAATATATGGCAAAATTGCATATGAGTAAAGCTTTTCCAAAAGAAAAAATATTTCACATTCATAGTAGGTAATGGTATGTAGGTAATAATATTAACGATTAAGTTCCTTAATTTTAGAAAGTTGCTTTGGCAATGATTTTCAACTACCTAACCCTTGAAACGTTAGATTTTTTTTTTTCAATATATTTTTAACAATTTCTTCTTTAACTTTGAAATTTCACAAAGTTCTATTTTCAAAAATTTGCCTGTGCTTCTAAAACCGACATCAATTTTCTTATATAATTCAAATTTTAATTTGAAGAAAATTATTCAAATTTGTTCATCTTTATCGTGAAATTATGGTAATCCATTATTTGCATTCAATATTATCTTATAAATAAATTAAAACCCGGATTTTGACCAATTTTTAGAAGAACTTTTCAGCTATTATTGTATAATTTTAATAATCGTTTTCAAAAATAAGCAATAAACCAACTAAAATCCATAAAGGAATTAATATAACACGTAAAACCATAAAATGTCGAAACCAATAAAAGAAACAATGCATCTAAATTAAAATTCCAATATTTATGTACTGTGCAATTTTAAAATTTGGCCCATGGCACACGAGCAGACCATTAATATTTGGAACAATAGCAGCGGAAAAATTGAAAAATTATTATATTTCCTCCTTATTTCTTAGCGGGATTTTATCTCTAGAATTAGAAACTCCAAATGAGCTGAAATTTTCAGGGTTGGTGTTCTTCACTAGAATAAGATTCCCAGAATATTTCAAATGCCTATACAATTATTGGAGATGATTTTTAAAATTTTTTAGTAGGAACAAAAATGTTAGAATTTCATTATGAGATTAAAAGCCTGTTTGTTTGAAGGAAGAATAGCGAAAAAATTGAAAAAAAATAAATAAAATTTCCTCCCTATTCCTTAGCGGGATTTTATCTTTGGAGCTTTAACTCCAAATGAGCTGAAATTCCACTTTATTTTCTATTTTGTGTCTATTATAAGGACTTAAGGGCACCTTTATTGATACAGGTGAATTCAGAGCTAAATTCACTCTAAGGTTATACTGCCTTTTGTTCCTTAGGTTGCTTGATCAACAATTTCTGGAAATTGTTATAAGTACTATGCTAAATATCAATATTGAATTATCAATTTCTTTGCAATAGGTTTTCACAATCATTCATCATTTTAGATGTTCATTATGTCGTCTGGTACTAGATAAGCTTCGCATTTTCCTTTTTTCATCTTTTGTGACTTTTTCTGATTTCTAAAATATTTTTCCTACAGTCCTACTCGTCCAGTGATAAAACCACTTAGCTACCATATTATCAGAGAATATTAATTTAGAAAAAAACTTAAAATGCATGTGCTTTGCATATTTTTTAATTCAATATCTAATACCTATCACCTATTACGTATTCGATAAGTAAAATATTATAACAAATGCATATTTCCATTAGCTGAATTCAAACCAGTAAGTTTTCCTTATTGTGAGTATGAAGATAACGTTTCAAATGCAAATGTCAGTGTAAAGTTTTACAAATTTGCATTAATACACATATTTTCCAAGGTTTAAAATTCCGATAACCAACAAAAAAACCAATAATTTTTACCTTCATTTTGCTTGGTATATTAATAATTATCAACTAACTGTGCATGTGTGCTTTTTTTTTATTTATTTGAAATTTTGACCCCGAAAATTATCGACTCACATATTCACATGTTCAATAAATTAAGATATATTATGCCAATTAAATCAAATGTGCTAAAAAGAAAAAAATTGTTAAATTATTGTCCTAAAATTTTTCAAACAAATTTCATTAATTGGCATAATCATAGAAGGTAATTTAAATGTTTGAATACCTACAAATTTTGCACATAAAGTCTTGCAAAAATATAATAACTTAGAAAGTTGAGCGATAGCATTTTTAACATCCTAAATAATAATGCAGATCATCAACATCCTGTTATTATAGAAAAAGGAATTTGCAAACTAATTTGTTCTTTATCTTTTCGTGTTTGGAATTATGGTTTTGGTGTAATTTCGATCTACGTGAATCCCCAAGTGCTTAAACTGCCATTCTGCAGATTTTTTCGAAACTTTAGAAACTTATAATTTGATTCTAATTGTGGGTACAGCTAGGGGTGTGGCTTTTTTGAACGGGTTTTAACGCTCTCTAGACAAAAATATTTTCAAAATTTCATTTTTATTCATTATCCAGAGGACAATGGAAGCTTAGGTCTCGTGGTAAAATTCGTCCAAATTTCATCACGAGATATTTTAATCTGTTTTTGTTTGTTAGATTCTGCAAAACTGCAAATTTGTTTTTAATTTGTTTATTATTCCGTTGTTACTTCGTATGGTTGTTTGTTTTTTGTTAATTTAAGCTTTTGTGTTAGTAAGTAGATAACTACTTCAATACCAATTTAAATTTTTTGTATTTTTTCTATAATTTGTATTATTTTTTTGTTGTGTTTTTATTTTAGCTTTGAGACATTTTATAATTATGAAAGCTTGTTTAATTATGACAACGAACAAGAACTGTTTTCTTATTTAGTCAAAAAAACCGACCATGACCACATAACAATTGAACAACTTCAAAAACAGAAAAGCACACTACTAGGGTGTTCATTTATACTGCTTTTCTTGCTTCAAGCAGATCTCAGCAGCAGATCGATGTTCACTTGTCCTGTATTTAAGCTCATAAATAGCAGCTCCTAGCAGATCTTCCTTATTTTTAGAGCAGATAGGACAAGTACAAATGAACACTATACTTTTCTTTTCTAGTGACCACCAATTTGTCCAACTGTCTTTTATCAAATTGTTGTCAAATGTTATCACAAATATAACATAAATAAACAATAATAGAATAATTCTATATTGTAATTTCTGACATGCCCCCCCCCCCCCCCCCCAATAAAATTATTTTATTTATAATATAGAAAATAACGTCATGTGGTGCCCAGTGGATTCCAAGAGATTTTCTTGTTTCATCTTCTGTGATTTCTACGGAAGTTATATCTTTCAGTTCCTCTGGCAGAGCTTGTAGGAGTTGATTTATGTAACTGGTCCATTTTCGTAAAGTGAACCCGCCAGAGCGAAACATTTTGATTAGTTCAGCTTGGAGCTCCAATTCTTCTTCAATAGTATCTGCACCGGATAGAAGGTCGTCTACATAGAAATCGTGTAGGGCTGCCATGGCTGACTTTGGAAAATTTGTGGCCTCATCACTGGCTAGTTGCTGCAGTGTTTTGATCGCCAAATATGGAGCTGCGGTTGTATCATATGTTCTGTTGTGAGACAGTATTCTTGTATTGGATATTTTTTATCGAACCACCACAGAATTCTTTGAAATTTCTGATCGTCAGGATGGATTTTGATTTATCTATACATTTTTTCAATGTCAGCTGTGATAACTATGTGTGATCTCCAACGTAAAAGAATATCCGAAAGATCTTGCTGTAATTTGGGGCCAGTGTACATTGTTTCGTTCAGGCTGGACCCAGAAGAAGTTTTGATGGATGCATCGAAGACTACTCGTAACTTGGTCGTTGTACGTACTTTCAAAACATGGTGATGAGGAATGTAGTATTTTGAAAATTCTGTAACTTTTTCATCGCAGATTTTCATGTGTCCCAGATCTAGTTAATCTTGCATAAATTGTTTGTAGGTGAAGTTTAGTCTCTCGTCTCTTAAGAAGAGCTTTTTCTCCAATAGGGAACTTTACAATTTTTTTTTTTTTTTTTTAATCATTTATTTATGCCTTGAAAGAGTATTCCCCAAATATTATTCCCTAAAACTCAATAATAACTTGGTGAAAAATGTTTAAAGTTTCGCGCGAATCAAAACCATTTCAAACGATCTTAAATGCGCGCGAATCTGTATGACGTCACGTAGTATGATTTTGCGTTAAGCCGGCGCCACACGATGTGTCCAACCATTAGATCCATCGCTGGGTACAGTGTTTTTTGCTCTAGCATTCGGCAAGTGTATCCGATGAGCGCACGGCTACACGATGCCACAAATCGCTGTATCCAACGTTGGAAGGCATTCGACACATCGTGTGGCGCCTGCTTCACCTTGTCGTCAAACGTCATACATTATTTAATTTGGTTGATTTCTACATTTGCCACCGTTATTTGTTTTGTTGTTGTTTTGGATTGCGGCGAGTTGTAAATTTTTAAGTTATAATGGAAAAAAAGATTCGCACATACTTACTTTTGCTACTATAAACATATCACAAATTACAGATTGGCGAATTGGCCTTTGGAATTTCCTTCTTCGGTCATAATTAATAGGTATATCGTTTTATTTATATAATGCTAAGCTAATCATTGAATTTAAGGTAAGTAAACCAATTCTAATAATGATAAAATTTTAAAAAATCAGAGAAAAACGTAAATAAATACAGCTAACGTGTATTTATTAGGTAGAGTTCGAGTAAACGCTCGGAGTTGCTGTTTTGTTCTTTTATCCCTGTTCTTCTCATCATAAGAAATAAAGACGGAAAATGCTCCGAGCGCTCAGTGTTTCAAGACGAACTCACGGTATGATGGACGGTTTCTGACAGACACTGACAGATCATACTAGATGACGTCACGACCAGTACCAGAGCGTTTTTTCCCGCTGGAAATAATTTGAATTTTTTTCTCGCTGATATAGGTTTTAATTAATGTATTCTTATGATTTATAGCAATATTTTCATGTTTAAATTTTTTGTCAAGTTCCCTATTGTACCGGGTGTCCGATTAAGAAAGGTCACCGGCTATATCTCAAGAACTATTAGTCCTAGAGCTTCCAAATAATTTTTTTTTTTCATAAAATAGTTCATGAAAAATTGCTGGAAATAGTTTTCAAGTTTATAAGTTGACCGCTAGGGGGCGTAACGAACACTCGAAAACATAAAACTGTGATTATCTTCAAAAAACGCCTACTTAGGGTGTCCTAAAAATATGATTATTGAAATCTTGATGAAATTACGAAAACATTTTGTTGAGGATTTTTTTCCTAACTCTTCAAATAAGAGGTGGGGGAAGGTTCAAACTTGTTAGGAACAAAAGTTATATAACTTTTTTGTTTTTCAACCGATTTCAATGAATCGGGTGTCATTTGGAAGATTTTTTTTCTGTTCAATAAAATGCATAACAAAAATAACAAAATTAAATTGTTTTGTTGCCGCTTGCTGTGTCTAAAAGTCGAAAATTTTCCATTTTTCTCGAAAATTTCAAATATAATGATGCTTTTTTTATAATTTAGATGGAAAGAGGATAAAAAAATAAGGAATCTGGTGAAAACCGCAAGTCTGAATCTTTATCCTAGCTCAAAATATAAATAAACAACTATTTTAAGTAAGAAAAGTTTCAGAAAAAAACCTTTTTGCCTTCCTTTTCGGGATAAAACAAAAAAAATCTTATTTTTTTACGGCACTATAAAATTAGTAAGAAAAAGAACTACTTGTGTGTCTGAAAGTAGCTGCCAATCCACGATATCAAGAATTGAAATTGAATTGAACTATAGTTATTTACATTGTAAGCTGCGAAAGCGCACTTTTAGGGGCGAGGTATATTTAATACCTCCGAACACCTAAATAGTTATTTACATTCCAAGCTGCGAAAGCGTACTTTTAGATGTGAGGTATATTCAAATAGCCGAGGCGAAGCGAAGCGCAGCCTCGGCTTTTTGAATACCTCCGAGCACCTAACAGGACTTATGCAGCGTGTAATGTGTTAAACTTTTCATTCTTTCCCCTCAAAAATCGCGAATAGGTATGCGAAAGTGACATGCTAGTAGCGAAAATGAAAGTAACTACTAGCATGTTTCACTTTCGCTTTCGCTTGCCTATGCAAGATAAAAAAATCTACTTTTGTAGGGGGGAAAAGGAAAAGGGCTTTTGTAGCGTGTAACGTATTAAACTTTTCATTGTTCCCCTCAGAAATAGTATATTACATGCGGAGGTGGAAACTTTTTCATTATTGTCGAGAGATCCTATGGTTTACCGAGGTGCGAAGCGCCGAGGTCAACCAATTCTCGAGACAATAATGTGAAAACTTTCCACCGAATTATGTATACTATTTTATTTTGAACCATTAATTATTGAAAAAAATAAAGTAAAAATATGACAAAAATGGAATTTCGACTGAGAGTCTGACACCGACATTGACATCTTATGAAATTTCAACAATGGACGAGTTCGTTATTGTCATCTTTTTCGTAGATTTGCTCCAAAATTTTGACACGCACGTGATTTGTAAATTGAAACTGTCTGATCCAGTCATTGTATCTTCTCAGTCTGCGTCAAAATTTTGTTTCCATGGACCACCTTTCTGAAGATGTCTCGGAAAGTTACCCATTCTTCATACTGACCATCGAAAAACGGTAATTTTATCTGAGGAAAACTGATATTGCATAATTTTGGGGCTTGACTCGTTATATCCTGGCCTCAGATTTTGGATTCCATAACATCATCATATTTGAGCTCGATTTCTTCATTGGGATTCTTTAATTGTTTAAGAAGGGCCCTAAACTTGTAGCTCAATGTATATCTCGGAGATGGTTTCCCAATGCTTCGAAATTTTGTTATATAATAGTTAATAACGACCGATTGATTTTTCAAACCTGCAAATCATTGATGATTTTGTCTAGAATTTGGCTAAATTAATTGATTCGAACTTCTTCTTCCTTCAGTCGGTTTGGCGGAGCTTGCAGCACGTGGTTTGAGGATGACGATAAGTGTTGCTCCTTTCTACCAATTACGTACGCTTTGGCATCATTATAGATTTTGGTAAGCTGTTCCATATACTTATCGGTGTAGTATACATGAGAATGATACTCTAGTTCACCAATTTTCTCATGATTTTTCTCGATCTCTTCCCAGACTGACTCGAGCAGATTTATTTTGTCTTGATAATATTGCTCGGTTTTTCTGCTTGTAGAGTCTTTCTTAAAATTGGCTAGGTGTGGTTGAATTTCCTTTCTCAATGTTTCTTGGGATTTGGCGAATGTGTTGATTTCCATGGTATAATTGTATTGTGGTATTAGACCGGGTCCAAGTGTTAACCTCAAAGGATGCGAAAGTGTGTGCTTGTTATGAATTGGTGTAAATGCTACAGCAGGGAGGAAATGTATAACCAGATAAAGCACTTGCTATACAAGGAAGTGACTGAAAAGAACCACTCCCACCCAAGGTATACTTGGGCACCGCGCAGGCTTGAGAGAATCTTAATCAGTCGGGATGCTGCAACCAGACAGCACTTGCGGCAGCAGGAAGGAAATGTATAACCAGATAAAGCACTTGCTATACAAGGAGGTTGGTTGTAGTAGATAGGGCTATCACCAGACAAGGCACTTGCGATAGGGTGTGTATGTGTAGGTGTTTTTTTAGCATCAAATTTCAACCGTTCAGCTTTGGGAACATGTACAGTAACTTTTCCATAAATTTCCATATTACATTATTTTCTATGCCACACAAAGGCGTTTTCTCTTTTTGAGGACTCTTTGCAGCTCTATTTAATGTATACACAACAGTATTTTCAGCTTCCGCCCAAAAACCTTTTTCTAAACCTGAGCTATACAAAAAAGTTCTCACAGATTCCACTATTGTTCTATTATCTCTTTCTATACGCCTATTTTCCTCTGGTGTATTGATGACCCTTTCTTCACATATCTTTGTTATTTTTTTATTAATAAATTCCAATCCATTATCTGTCCTGGACGTCTTGATTTTATTTCCAGTATATTTCCAGCATTTTTAATAAAAATTTTGAATTTACTTTTTATCACCTTTTTATTTCAGATTTATTTTTTAGGGAATTACTTAATATGCCTATAATCAGGGGCGGATGGGGCCCCTCAAACCGGCGCGGGAAGACGATTGGAACGGCGCCGCGCCTGTCCAACAAAAGGAAGTGAAAAGCATAAGCGATCGACTTCTGGGCATACCCTTCTCTTGAGTTAGATAAAGACAAGACGACGAAATTACTCTATTTGCCGATAATCGGAGCCGCGTCGCTTGAAGGTCAGTTCCTACAGAAATCACAAACCAGTCACATAGCGTTTTTGATCGGTGCAAATCGCCAACAACCAGTTTTCTGTCCATTTTCAATCAAGGAAATTCGTTCTAAATTAAATCTAACTGGTTTGTGATTTCTGCGAGAACTGGCCTAGTGTACGGTGACGAACTCTCTTTCGCCCGTATTTTTCTACTCCATCATACATGGAATAATGAAAAGAGGCAGTCGAAGGCGAAGGTACCATCGTCACCAAAAGTAACTGGGACACAAATAATTCATAATAATCTCCTGGACTAAATTCTACCAGAATTCTACTGTCGTTCATTTCAATGCATTTAATGCATAGTTTGACAAATATTTGACAATAAAATTCATATAATAGGACAAGAGCTAATGTGATGCTGTCCCAGTTACTTTTGGTGACGATGGTACCTTAAAACGGAACATAGCAAGCAATGCAACTTGCCATGAGACATTAGGAATGATATGGGCGGTTACGGCATGCATACTTATGATTTACAGAGTTGCAAAGTGGCCAACTGCTAAACCAATTAATAAGTTTCGTACTTCCCGCGGCGGCGCGAATCGGCGCCTGAAGGACCGGCGCACCGGGAAATCTCCCGGCATCCCGGTGGGCCCATCCGCCCCTGCCTATAATTTGAATGATCATCTTTTAATAATAAAAAATACTTTGCTCCGCAAAGACAAGAAACTTCGAATGGTCCAAAGATCACCGTGAAATAAATACATGTCCCTTTTACTCTCGATCTGCTAATTGGAAATAAAAGTCTATGTTGCTTCCCAGTTAAGTCCGCTCCTTTGAAGGTTTAACTATGATTGAATCTAAAAAAAGCTAGACATTGGTCACAAAATGTTTTTCTTTTGATAAATGAAATATTGTTTCTTTTCAAGACTTTCTCAACCTGATCAAAATTGATATGACATAATTTTTTATGCCAATCTTCCAACATTGCATTACATGTGCTGATTATTAATACTTGAAAATTTCATTTTATATAGCTCTCCTTGTCTTTCAGCAATTGCTCGCACTTTGCCATTTTTGTCCAATAATTCACATTTCTTTTCATCAGAATGCATTTCTAGATTTTTATCTAAAGCGGTACTCAATGACAATAAATTTATGGCTAAATCAAATCATATTATTCAAATCGGTACTTACCCATTTATCTCCATTCCATGCTTCAACTTGCACTATGTTCCTTTTCCTTGTACATAAACCAATGTCCAATATCCCATTTCCTACTCGAACTTGTCTTTCTATAGACTCTTTATTTATATCCAGAAACTGATTTTCGTCAAAGCACATATGCTCAGTAACACCACTGTCCATTGTCCAACCACCAATTATTGGAATTTTCATTGTTCTGGCCTAGCATTGCCATAAGATCCTGACAATTCAAAATTACACCTTATTTTGTTTCACCAACTAATGCTTGATCAACATGTCTTCTGTCATTTTTCATTTCATTAGAATCTTTCCTCTTCCTAAACCAACAATCTTGAATTAAATGTCCAGTTTTCTTGCAGTAATTGCACTGTTTTTTTACTAATTGAGAACAATTTTTAATTATATGGCCTGTTCTATTACATTCGTAGCATTTCACATCATATTTAAAATAAAAATTCTTTTTAACTGAAAAAGCCATTGTTTCTCGTGAAAGTTTATTTCTATCTTCTTCTATCATCAACCTCAACATCAAGTCTGCCAATGTTTGATTATGTGAAGGGGTGGATTCCCATGCAGAAACTGAAACAAAATGTTTCATATTTTCTGGAAGAGATATTAATACCTACTTTCGTAATCAACATTTTGTCACTTACTTCTTCGCCGATGCCCTTCAAATTTTCTCTAACTTTGACACAAACTCAACTGCATCTCCGTCATTATATTCCAACAAGAATAACTTCTGACAAATGCACACTTACTTTTTTTAACTTCATTCACATTTTTGCAGACGTTTTGCATGTCAAAATGTGTATCAAGTTTTTTTCTTCCAACCTCAGAACAATTATTTCTCGGGCTTTTACCTCCATTTTATCCCAAGCATAGTTACGTCGCCTTCTTTTGGTCTTGGCTTTGATCCAACAACCTCAAAAAAACCTAGACTTTCATATTATTCCTACCTGGAATTTCCACAAGGTCCAATTTTCTCCATTGAATTTTGCAATAGTATTCACTCCAACCTGGTCCGTCATTTTGTCGTCATCTCAACACGAAGTTTATTTTTCTTCCCTTGAAAACTTGCCGGGTTTTCACGCTCGTTTTAATTTATAGACTCCAACTGACTATAGAAGTATAAAATGACCTTTTTACTGTCATCGAGATTGCTCGTTATTTTTGAGACTAGGGAATACATATACCGTCTGCCGTACTGAATCCCTCCGAAAAACCATACTGATTTGGGGACAGTATATTATTGCAATTAAAAAAATGTTACAAGTCTCTCTTTTAGGCACTTTTCTGAAAGTTTAGCAAAGTTATCCATTGTTGTTGGTCCATTGTGTAAGAAAATTCTGGAATAAGGGCCTGCATCTTTCTGTTATCTGCAGAACAACGCTGCCGTTGCTACTACCTCAATTGCAACAATTTCTACAAGTTACACAGAAACCATTGCTTAAGCTTGTCTTTTTTCATGTTCTTTTTTGTTTTCACTTTGGATGCCATCTTTGGCCCCCTTATTTTTATCTGTATTTTGGTCATACCAAACAAGTATTTATTATCCAAATGTCCCAGAAGTTTTTCTTTTATTTTTTGATGATATTTACCGCGAATCTCCATTAAAAAAACGATCGGAGTATTTTACCATTTACAATGGCGTATATTTAGATTTGGTCGTTTATTTGCATTAGGGCGTACGCTAATTTGCGAATTTGCGAGCCCCAAACAATTACCGGCTCAATGTTTGATATGGCCAAGTCAGATTATTTGTTTGATCTCGTGTGTTAGCTCAAATTATGGTTAGTATTTATATAGGGTGGAATTTTTAAATGGAATAAAATTAGTATCAGAAAGCCTGTTTATTTTCTGGGAAAATACAAAAAAACGGGTTCCTTTATTTTTAGTTTGGCACATTTTTTCGGCCGTATCATGGAATTTACTCCTCTCTTGAGGGTAGAAACCACCACCAACTTTTTTTTTTTTTCAAATGTAAAGATATGTATTGTGATAGCTTGTTGGAATGGGCATAAAAAAAGGAATATGACCAATTATTTACTTTGGTATTTCGGTGATCTAAAAAGCGAAAAAAAAAAAAAAAAAAAATATTTTTCACACAATTTTTTTACAGTTGAAATTGTTGAATATTTCCAACATTTCTTCTTGGTAGAACCCTAATGCGAAACAAGCCCCATTTGTAACGTTATGTAATTATTTCTGATGTTAACACACTATTTGATGCCTGATACTCGGATTCTCAACCCCAAAATAGTGTGTTAATGTCAAAAATAATTACGTAACTAGATCACCGAAATGCAAAAGTAAATAATGGGTCATATTCCTTTCTTTACTCCCATTCCAACGAGCTATTACAATTCATATCTTACCATTTGAAAAAAAAAGTTGGGGGTGGTTTCTACCCTTAAGAGAGGGGTAAATTTCATGGAAAGGCCGAAAAAATGTGCCAAACTAAAAATAAAGGGACCCGTTTTTTTTATTTTCCCAGAAAATAAACAGGCTTTCTGATACTAATTTTATTCCATTTAAAAATTCCACCGTGTATTGATATTCGGCTATATTCGGTGAGACTATGGGTGAGAAGAGGAGGAAGGTCTGCTTTCCGGAAAAAATCTTGAAAATTTAGCTCAGAGACTGGCTTCTTCTGGTATTCTTTAACAATACGATTACAGAATAGAAACCCAAATCATGCAATAAACTTTCATGAATACTGCTGATGCGCTCTCATCCTGAGAACTTTCTTGAAAGGTAGGTATATTCCTCCAATATCATATGAAAGTACGAATGTCCAGTACTTTGAATAACAGTACATTTCTGTAGGTAGGTACCTATAGTTAGAATATTACTGGAATGTAATATTCAATGAACCTCTCTTAAATATTAATGCTTGATGGTTTTCAAAAGGTAAAAATAAAATTCTCTTTCTGTATTTTTTCTCCTGTTGTAAGTACCTATTTTTATTATTATAGGCAGTATTTTTCCAATTTTGAACAAGTGCATTTGCAATAGTATTTATGTACATTAATTTTAGTTGTGTCATTGTTTTTGTATCATCCTTGTTTTGAAAGAAAAAATCTCGTTAAAAATCACTTAAGGACCTACCCCATTACCACAAATTTATAGTCACTAGTTAACCAGCTAATGATTGATTTTTTTCATATTTTGCAGTAGTGCAAATTTTTCATTCACCAAGAAAATTTTCTTTTTTTTACACAATTCTTTTGTAATTCCTACCTATGTAATTTAGTTGAAGTTAATTTGTAGGATTTTAACTGTTTTACTTTCATGCATTTGCATTGCCTTTCCTTAAGTAAATTAAGATTTTAAAAAATTGCATTTAAGGTTAATAAAAGCCGATTATTAACGTTCTGATGCAAAAGGTATTAAACTTACATACTTAATTGAATCCTATATCAAGAATTCTAATTATTATAATTACAAAGAAAAAATATTTGAAAAAATCAAGGCAAAAAAATCATTTATGAATATGGAATGTCTTAGTTTTTTTTATTTCAAATGAAATTATGCGTTTTAAGACTTGGATAATTAATTTTATGTTTAGTACCTAGTGCCTTGAAGTCTGGATTTCTCATTTATAAATTATGGGTATGGTCAATAACTATTTGAAAGCCAAATCTTAAATAATCCCCTATGAATTTTCATGCCATAAATATATCAGAGATTTTTTGACTGGTGTAGTATTGGTTGAAACCAAGAATAAATTATTCAAAACAGAAGATACAATTCCGGTTCAGTTAGTGTAAGCAACTTTTTTACTGTAATTTGGGCTAATATGAACTGCACATTGAGAAATGGTTCTGGTTGGAACGAAACTATATAAAATAATAATTAAAATTCCAATAAAGATACTTATAAAATTTACTAAAATTGACAAGATGTAACGAGTAAATTAATATCTAATTCAATTACAAAATGCAATAATTGATTCCATAAGAGGTAGGCAGTTTAATTCAATTGTCACTCTTGCATAAAAACCAATCTCATGAGAAATTTATTGTTTCTCCTCAACATCGAGATTTTTCTCTATTTAATTGCAGGTTAGGCATGTAAAAACATAAATACTTGCATATTTTTGTTTGTTAACAATGCAACTTTATAGATAATCATCATTTTTTTATAGCTTGGTAGAAAATAATTATGCTGTAAATTGAATTTAAAGACTATAAGATACATCGAGGGCTTGAGATTTCCAATTCATCAGAATTGAGCGATGATTTCTGGATACTAATCGAAGCAAAAAAACTATTGTAGCTTCTGTATTCGAATTGAATTCTATAAGAATATTTGTTAACCAAATTGCTTCTTGAATTGTAGTTGAGAAGGTCATATACTTACTCCGCTTCTGAAGTTGATAATATCACCATCTGCTTTTGGTAAAATTTACTGTTTTGCCAAGCTTAAATCTCTCTTGGGCTTTTATTATATTTATTCAAATCTCTATTAAAAAGTATCTCTCCGAAAGAGATCAATTTCTGAAGCTAAATCAAACACTTAGTTACTCCCTCCGTGAAAATAAAAATTGGTATCCCACAAGGCACCATCTTAAGACCCATTCTTTTTATTACCTATACCAATGACTTACTAAAATTAAATATAAATGGTAAATTAAGTAATATCCTATGCTGACAATACGGTTCTTATCTTCACTGGTATACATGGGAGGAGACAAAAGAAAGAGTGTTAAGGGGCCTTGACTCCTTCAAATTATCCAGAACTAATTACATAGCCTTTTCTCTGACAGGCGCAAAATAGACAGAATTTTATTGAAATTCAGACAAGACAGTCTCATATAGGTATCAGCGGTAAAGAAAGCTAAATATTTCAGTACAATTGTCGATCAGCATTTAAAATGGGTGGACCATATTATATCTTACCTTACAAAAAAAATTTGTTTCTTGATTCATAAATTTCATATTCTAAGAGAATATCTCTGCACTAGAATGATCATATTGGTGTACAAATCTCTGGTGGAGTCATTGTTGCGATATGGCCTTATTGCATACAATAAGCCTTATTGTATGGGGAGGAACAAGGAACATGTAAAAGAAACTTGCAACGCAACCTCTAAATGTGATACAAAATTACATCTTGAAAATAATTTCCAGAAGAGAAAGATGAAATTCAACTGCATCACTATATAACACCGACATTTGCAACATAAACTGCTTATACATCATACTGTCCTGCATTTTTTCAACACATGTCCTGCCAATTCAATTTTTAAACCTAGCAACCCTAGCTCTAGACCAAAAGTGAAGTCTCAAACTTCCAAAAGCTGCTCGGAACGATCCTATTGAAGAAATAAAACACGTGTTGTAGGTTAATAATCCTGAAGAAAATCTAAACACTTACCGAAACAAAATCCAAAATGACCAAGGGACAACTCGAGACAATGATCAACAAGAAATTAGTCTAATTGGAGTTTCCCTGGCACAAAATTCCAAAAAGTCTTGCCCAAAAATAATTAGAGCCAAGACCGACCTCCCAGTATCAGGTCTCAAGATCAAAAGGGGAGATTCTCCCTTTTAGATATGAATGAATTATGATGATGAATTATAATTTAAATAAATCATTAATTACATTATTTTTTTGTCTTGGCAACTATGAATTTCTGTTTGGGAAATCTCCAACATAAACTTCTGTTTTCCTTTTGGTTTCTACAAGAACCTAAAAAGAGAAAAAAAAAAATGAGATAAATGAAATCACTAATTACTTTTCTGGTATGAAAACCTTCCGCTATTGTGAAGGTTCTCTCCGCTCACCCATTCCCAAATTTTTCTATTTTTCCGTCAAAGTTAAATCAAATCCTGGTGTTTGGCCCATTTTAAATTACGCCTGACCTTGTCAGCGTTGATCGCATATTTTTGGTGATTCTCCCACTGCCTTGAGCTTGGTTTATGGTTCTAGAAGGGAAGCTCCGTTTTGGTACCAGTGGTCACGGAACCTTTGTCAAGAGCTTGGAAAAATCTAAGACCTATCCGTATCGCCCTTTCGATTTTTATCAAAATTTGTAGAACTTGCCGTAGACCACAATATATTTTGTGAGCTCAGTAGATCCAGTTTCCAGAATCATGGTTCTCGTGCGATTTTATAAATTATTTGAGATAATTAATTCATGTAAGTTACACGTGCCTCGTGGAATTTCATGGGTTGAAAATTGTCAGAAAACTGGCTGTTGGCGATTTGCACCAATCAAAAACGCTCTGATTGGTTTTTGATTTCAGTTTTCTGACTATTTTCAACCAATGAAATTCGCTCTGTTTGTGATCTATTGTAGAGTGGTCTTGGTTGTAGCATTTTTTGCCAGGTTGACTGCAGGTGGTGGGTCATATCGATATGATTAGGAATTTTCTTTATTTCGAAAAATTCGAGAGTGGAAGAGAGGAATAAGCAAAAATTGAGATGGAAAAATTTACAAATAGAGAGAAGAAATGTAAGAAAAAACTGGTAGGTAGATAAGTGGATTTTGTATTTTTTCTATCTCAGGTATTCAATTATTTTTATTTCAACAAATTCAAGAGCCAGGAATAGACAAAAATAGAGTTGAAAACATTGAGAAATAGACAGAAGAAATTCAAGAGAAATTGAAAAAAAAAAAATTGTTAGATAAGAGGACGAGGACATTGATGTTTTTCCTATTCCAGGCTCTTGAATTACCTATCTTAATTTCAATAAATTTAAGATCCTCGAATAGATAAAAATTGAGCTGTATCTTTTATTCAGGATAATTTAGAAGAAAAGGAAAATTCAATGACAGCCGGAAATAGATAAATAAATTGAGAGGAAAAAATTTTGGAAATAGAGAAAAAAACTAAGAAAAATTGAGGAAAAATTGATAGACAATAAGGGAAAAAACTAAAAGAAAAATGAAGGAAAGAAATTGTAAGAAAAATTGAGAAAAATATGGTAGATAAGAGGACATTCATGCTTTTTCTGTTAGCTCTTGAATTTTCTTTATTTCGACAAATTCAAGAGCCGGGAATAGACAAAAATTGAGAAAAGAAATTTAAGATAAATTGAGAAAAAATTGGTAGATAAGTGAAATTTTTTTTTAGAGAAATTCAAGCAAGACCCGGGAATAGAGAAAAATTGAGAAATGAAGAAAAGAAATTCCAGAGAAATTGAGACAAAATTGGTGCACGCACAAGTAGACTCGAAATATTGTGTTTCTATTCCAAGCTCTTTCTAGAAAAAATGAAAAAACGAAAATTCAAAAGCCGGGATTGGACAAAAATTAGAAGGGAAAAGCTAAGAACTGAATAGAGAAGAAATGTAGAAAAATTGAGAAAAAAAATGGTATTCAGAAAGAAGACATGCTTCTGAAAAAATTGAGAAATAGAGAGAAGAAATTTAAGCGGAATTGAGAAACAATAATTGGTAGACAAATAAATAATACATACAAAGTATTTTGTTCCAAAAACCGAGTACTCCACTGGTACAAAAATTAAATGGAGAAGGGCTCATCGATACGATATTTACATATATCGATATGTACCTACATCGATTATTATTTATAACATAACTAAAATAAATTATTGCTGTTTCGTCTGGTTCATTGTGAAAATTACGTTATGGAAAGAACGAGCACTACGAGCGTTTTACTGGGGCTTTTATTTCTAAATCGAGGCAGCCTAAAAGAAAAATCAAGGATATCGTACTGTCACAACCCCTATACCACAGTTTATAAACCTTTAAGCGGAATTCCGCTTAGAGGTTTATAAACTGTGCCTATACGTTTCGTCCTGAGACGTCACAACAGGAGCGTGACTTGGAGGCGTAGGTGGGGTTCAGGCAGAGAGAAACTCGCTTGGTATAGGTATAATAAGATGTGTATTGAATAATAATAGTATTACCCTAAAAATGGTATCATGACGTCTCTTCTACGGAGGGACGTACTACTTATGGGCCACTCTGTATTAATTATGTACCCTCTGTACAGCTGACGTGACTGAAGACTGAAACTAGGTTTGAGACAGGTCCAGAAGGGCGTTTCCCATTAAAGGTAGTTTGCACTGGGAGGAGACTTAGCTAGAGGGGCTTTTCCCATTAGAGGTAGTTCGCACTAAATTTAGTCTGCCGGTAATGAATTTCGGCGCTGTATTTATACCAAATAAATGCTGACTCGTCGACACACTTAAGTAAAATTGATGTACCTACAGAGTGGTATTTACTTAAGTAGTTGACAGTAAAGTGTGTTTTTTTTTTAAAGATAAAAGTCAAAGTGACATTATATTGGCAATACAATGTAAAATTGTCAATGCTCTCAAATTTTTTATGTAGAAAAGGCTTATGTTGCCAACATAGTTACTAAATTCTTGATTTGGGGAATTATCTTTAAAAAAAAAACAGACTTTACTATCGAAAGTATTGATATTTTCTCATAATAAAATCGATATGAATCTTGAAAGTAGAGACTTTGAAGGAATATCGTATCCTATGCATATCGATAAACCCTTTTCTATTTTCCATGGAACTACACGTAGGTACCGTTATTTTCCATTATTCTTGGCCTTTCTCATTCCCATCGGTCGTGTCTATGAGAATTAACAAATGACCAAGCGTGTTTTATTTTATAAGCTGAAAAAACAAAGTTGGGATTTGAACTTTAAGTGTGGAAGCCTATTGGAAAAATCGAAATAACTAGCCTAACGTTTCGATCGTGAACTGAGGGCTGAAAACGTGGAAATAAATGCCCAGACAGCACAAAGGCATCTAAAAGGCGTCCCAAAGATGTCCAGAAACGACATTCGAGGCCTCTGCTTACATCTTCAAATCGTCTTAAAGACATAAAGACGTCGAACATTACAAAACCCACGTCTTCAAGACGTCTGCCTAAAGACGTCTTCAGAACCAATATTCCATTATTTTATTACTCATCTTATAATTTTCAATTTTTGTCTATTCCAAACGCTAGGCTCTTGAATTCTGGATTTCTTTCAAACGAAAAGATACACAAAATTCATTTCGGAAATTAAAAAATAAAGAACTTTGAATGAAAAATTCAAGAGCCAAAAGAAAATTAAGAATCTAGAATAAAGAAATAAGGAAAAATCAAGAGCTTGGAATAGGAAAAATTATAAAAATTCATGAATTTGAATTGAAAGAGAAACATTTTCTAGCTAATATCTCCATATATTCAAATTATATCTATTCCAGGCGCTAGGCTGTCTGAAATAATTTCGGAGATTTTAAATTGTTCTGAAGCCGTTCCAAATGCTGCTGGAAAGTGTTCTAACTTGGCCAGAAGCCAATTGCTGTGACAGATTTTTAAGTATTTTAGAGCTTTATTGAAGCTCCAAAGTATTCTAAATTGGTTCGAAAGAGTTCTAAAAGGTTTCCAGTTCTGAACTGAATCCTAATTGTTCAAAAATAACTTTGAAATTTCTAAGTTGTTCCAAAATATTCATATATTTGGATTTGAACTGTTTTGGAGGCGTATTAAAGGTCTAAAGTTCTACATTGAGTGTTTTAGGGTGTCCTAACATGGGTTTCAAACTTCTGAATTGTTCTAAAATGCTTTTGGGTTTTGAATGTTCTGGGACATTCTAAAATGGTTCTGAAGTTTCAAAATATTCTGAAGCGCTATAGAATGCTTTTGGAAATTCTGATGAATTGAATTTTGAGTGTTTTGAACTTTCCTAAAGGCGTATGAAAGTTCTAAAGTGTTCTGTAGCATTCTTAAATGGTTTCCAGTAACTTTTAAATTGAATGAGAAACGCATTCTGTGGAAAATTTTTAGTATACATCTTTCGACGTTCCTAAGATATCAACAGACGTTTTGCTTACGTCTTTAAGGCGTGTCAAAGACATCTTGAAGACCTCGTATGTTAAAAAGGACTGTTTGTACCGGGGTATGCACCAAATAATTGTCTTCAAGACAACGTCTTCTAGACGTCATTTTTTGGTCTTCACTTCTGGAAACAATGTCTTTAAGACTTTGTGTGCTGTGTGGGTAGCTACTTAGTTTTGCCTCATAACCCAAGATCTTTTCTACATAATGAACCAGGGAAATGAGATTTCAATCGTTGATATTAAGGTATTTGTTGTGACTAGAATAAATAATGTGAAACCGAAATTTCTCGTAGAATCCTATAGAAAATTATTAAAATAAAGAAAAAGTAGCCCCAAAATATGTCTACAAAATAAACAAAATTGACCTAGTCCTAGATCAACCTGCTGGTCAATGCACTCACACCCAATTAATCATTTAAAAAAAATTATGCAAATAAGACAAATGCCGTACAAGCTTTTTTTCTTATAAGAGAAACCTTCGGGTAAATTCAAGGCTGAAGCTGTGAAAGGGAAAAAAATATGTATCTTGTTAAAGAATTAATACTTTACTGCTCACCGCAAAAGAAAATATAAAAAACGTTAGAAAAAAGTCGCTTTATTAATCTTAAGTGAATACTCAATTAACTTGCGCATTTCAATATGACATTAATTGTACAAAAAAAAAGTCAACATTTTTACAGAAATTGACCAGTTTTCGAAGTTCAAATATGTATTTCGAAATATGTACAAGTTGTACCTATTGTATTGTGACCATTGGGGTGTATTAATCTGTGGGGGTGTATGCTCCAAGTAACGAGGGTGATGAAAGGGTAAACAGGTTCTGGCAGGAATAAATTCACATAAGGAAATAATGATACTCGGTGATCTAAATGCGAGAGCTTGAGAAGAAGGTACCTAATAAAACACCTGATTGTAGGACAGTATGCAAGGAATGAAAATGGACAAAGGCTGATAAGTATATGTGAAAGCGCCTCACTGAAGATAATGAAAGGATTTCATCCCCACAAGGAAATCCATAAATTGACCTGGATACAGCGTACCAAAGGACTAAAGTCAATCATAGATTACGTAATTAACAGACAGCACTCCAGAATAAATGTAAATGACGTAATAAGGGTATATCGTAGCGCGGAATGCGGATCGGACAGTATCGGACCATCACTGGGTTAAAGCACAAGCAGTGGTTGATTTAAGGAAAAACGAAAATCGGGCAAACAAGGTCAATACAAATATATCCAAGTTAGACACAGTAAAGTATAATCTCGATAGATAAAGATCAAAAGATATTAGAGGGGTTTAAGGGTGGCAGAAGCATAGAAAGCCATAAAGAACGTGAGAAAAAGTAGGAAGGACCCAGTGAATGTCCAGATAATATCTATGGGAGAATGGATTCAACATTACAACAATCTGCTGACAGAGGAACGAGAACAATTTAAGGGACGTATTGAGTAGATTGGGGACGATAAAGTAAATCATGTGGAAGCGATAAAGGCGTAAGAGGTTAGAACAAATGTACAAGATATGGAAAATGGAAAGGCTCCGGGGCCAGAAAACATTTCCATTAAGCTAGTCAATGGTGATGAAGATTCTAGCAGATATATACAACGATCTGTTACTAAGAGGGTACACTCTGTCACAGTCCCTATATCTGCAAACTCGAATATACCAAACATAAGTTCCATCCACAAAAAAAGAGATCGAACTTATGGATATTATTTTTTTATACAAAAATTTGTGAACATACATCACATAGATACACCAACAAACTGATTTTCTGTTTGTTTATTTGTAATATTAATATTAATCACTTTCTGGAATGTTTCAAGAATTTTCACACACTTATTGTAAAATGTATAAAACATGAAAAACTTATAACTCAAGCAGTTCAATGAATATTAAAAACCCATTATTTAGACTATTGCTTCACTTAAAATCCATCCACCTTCTACATCAATATGCAAATATACCAGATTACCGAAGGTGAACAATTCCGTCTGCAATAATTTTGTATTTATCTATCAAATTAAATTAAGAGAAGTTTCGATAAAAAAAAATAAGTCAAGATCAACGACGAGATTCTCTTCAATGTCGCGTTCTCAAAAGCTTCACTATAGATTTCCTAGTTCCAAAAAGGTAGTTGACTTGCGAGAAATTAATCCCCGATCGAAGGTTAACGTCGGCAAAAGTACCGTAATTGTGTAACATGCAATATGATCATTGAAAAATTGCGTTTACTATAATGTAACTGTTTATGTTTGTTTGATAATCTTCTCAATAGAATCGTGTTATTAATGGTAATTATTTCTTTCAGTGAAAACAAGAAAACAGATGGTTTTGCGTATGATAATCCAAGCCTATCTTTTTCTGATGAGAGTCTGAAAGATGTAACTAATGCAGAGTTTCAGGGCAGCAGAGATTTTATTTGTAAGTACTTACAGGGTTATAATATTTATTAACATTACTAGTACGTTTATGAACATGATTACCATAACGAGTGTGAGAGATTAGAACGACGAGATCGTAGACCGAGTCGTTCTAATCACCCGAGTTTTGTAGTCATGTTTAAACGCACGTGTGGTGTACAACGTTTTTTCGACAAGCGAAAAATAAGAAAATGTTGTTCTAATTCTCCTTGATTAGTAGTTGTATACCTTCATTCTACCTTTACAGATTTTTAACTATGACATTTGTCACATCACAAAAACTATAGTTATCTTATAGATTCATATAACCTAGTTCATAACACATAACTCGAATACTAGAATAAAAGTTATGTTAAAACGTCTTAACCAAACGCTTGTAGATAAACATACTTACTTATTATGCCGTTAAGATTTTGGTTTGGTTGGTGCGATTGTTTATTAAATTATTTTAATTCACACTTGCACGATTTCTCTCTAGATATTTTTGCTGTTTCTAGCTTAACAAATTGGAGCTTAGAAAGTAGCATATATGTTTCAAATTCCAAACAAGATTCCAAAATTGAAACACAATCTTATGCCAAAAAAATTATGTGCTTCATACTGTGACGTATGATATTTCCAAAAACCTAGAGGTTCGCGCAGAACAATTTTATTCAGAACTATCTGTCTCGAATCAATAAAACCAACATGTTCCACTTGAGAAAATTGAAATAAGACAGCAATGGAGTAACAAAAAATTGTGGACAGATGAGATAGGGGAAGAAATAAAACAACGGGACATATATTATAAAAGAGCAGTTATAACACAAAACAGAGAAGACTGGGATAAGTTCAGACAGAAAAGAAACTTGATACTGAACAGAGTTCGATCTTTTTTATGCAGTTGTCTCATCGAGCTGGTAACATCCGCCAAATTGGGCAAAGACTTAGATACATAGGTAACCATTCCTAGCAAAATCTGTAGTTCTTTTTTGTTTTTTGGATTGTTTCATTGCAAAGAAATGAACATTGACACGTTTAGCTCTGTCTAACACTGCTTCCAGTCTTTTGGCATGTTCTTCCTTATTCGCTGCCCAGACTATATTTGCCCCTTCCATCTTGGATGCAATTTCCTCAAAAGTTGGAAATTGATACCACTCACGTACTATGGCTTTATTCAGATTTTGTGGGTCTAAACAAATTCGAAGTCTATTGTCTGGCTTTTTTACAATGACCATGGAACTGCACCACTCAGTTGGTTCAGTCACTTTTCTCAAAACGCCCATTTTCTCCATTTTATCTAGCTCACTTTTAACTGACTGCTGAAGGCTGATTGCAATTTTTCTTGGAGGTTCTACAACTGGCTCTACCTTTTTCTTCAACTGAATTTTATGTGAATTTTTCAATTCACCAATGCCTTGAAAAATATGGTCGTATTTGTTTACTAGACTATCAATCACATATTTGTCTTCCTGTTCTACCGATCCTACTCTCTTTAGCAGATTAAACATCTCAATAAATGGAAGACCAATTATGCATGGAGCATTAAAGTTGACTACAATGAACACTACATTAGGTTTTTTATTATTAGTTTCACAAATAAGTGTAGTTTGTCCATAAACACCCATTAAAGAGCCTTCATAGTTCAATAGCTTTGTATTGGATGACTGAACTTCAGCATTAAGTTCTTTAGCAGTTCTCAAGTTCAAAACATTAACATCAGCACCAGTGTCCATTTTGAAACAAATTTCCTTATTATTGACCATTTCTTATTGCATCCTGCCAACTAAAACTTCTTGTCCTACCTTCTGAACTGTGCCTATAACATTTCCTGCTCTTCATCATCAGCTTCTACTGAATATACATTTTGAGTAATGTTTCTTTTTTCACGACAGTACTTTTGAAAATGGCCAAACTTGTTACATGCTTTACATTGTCTTCTATATGCCATACTGTTTTTTATCAACTCTATTTTCTGAGTTTGTTCTAAAGCTATTTCCACTTTAATTTCGGGCTTCATATTGATCTTTTTGTGAAGTATACTCTCTGTATTATCCTGATTTTTGTGCTTTCTTCACAATATTAACATTCGTCTCAATTTCTAGCTTTTTTGATTGAAGTTCAGCTAACTTTTTAAATTTACTGTCAAACTAGAGGCACCAAGAACCTCATTATATCAGAATTCATATCTCTGGAGAACAGCATCGCTGTGGAATAAACTCCCTGCGACGGTTTTCCCTGCAGGTTACAACCTGAACCGTTTCAAGACCAACATACACCGACATTTCCGCGCACTTGCCGCTTCTCGAGCGTGATAGGACATTTCCTTGCGAGAGCGCATATCCGTAAAAAAAAAAAAAAAAAAAACTTCTAAAGCTAAATTCTTCTTTACAACTTATCCTGTTCACGGCGCCATGTAAGGTTCGGACATTTGGAATAAATGAAATATAGTTGCAAAGATTTATTTCAAGCTCAACGCAACTGATTCCGTCACTATATCCTGTGACTATAATTATCACCCCTGCTCATTGTCATACCACATATTATTGGTAACTACCTACCTGACAGTGGGTAACTCTGTTTCGATCAACATGTCATTTTTTCATCGTCTATAGATACGTTAATATGACTAACTTATCACTATCAGTTACAATATTTTATTTTAATTGTTTTCCTCGTATATCAGTTGGTGATCTTGGAATGTCTTCTGTCAGAAGGCAAATATCACAAATTGCAGTGATGTGGACAGGGTGGTCTATAGATAACCCATCAGAAATATAATTTAATTTTTCAGGGATGTGTTTTAACTTAATATCGTAAGAATAAATCATTGAAATTCCAATAGGTGACTTTGAACTCAACACTTATGGAGATATTGATGTTAAGCTGTAACAGGTGACTGAGGATTGAGGAGTTTTTTACACTTACAACTTTACAATACCAATAAGACTTCTCTTTCAGTGGAATTGTATTGTTTTCCTGTTTAAGTTACAGAAGTCTACTGTAGCGCTGCTGTTTATTTTTAGGTTGGTCAGCAAAACTTCTTGTTTGTTGGCTAATATCAAGTGAAGTCTTGTCAGCATCCGCTACGCATAACATTTACTCTGCGTTTACTTTTTCGAGCCACTGACAGGTTTAATTGATCCTCTTACTATTAGTAAATTTGGAAATTTGTATTAGTATGTGGTATACAATAGAAAAACTTTGTTGTTGAAATATTCATGTCAAGCATGAGTCTAGGGAAGGCTTCAAATTTATGTGTAGAAAGTATCGTGCTTAAACGTAAAGAAGTAACAGAAGTATTTTGTATTGCAACTAACTGGTACGTCAGTTTTCAGCAATTGGTTTTTCTTAAGAGGAAATTCTATAATCTCTCCGTTATTTCTCCTCGATTGGTTGCAAGCGCATGTGTGTTGGGATGGAGATTCGATGGGTGACCGCAGAAGTACGGGACAATAGGTCGCTCACACTGCCGCCAACCATCTAGTCTCCAAGCTTTCATACTTGGAAGGAGTAGATGAGACACCACAAAAAGTCTTCAAGGCTGAAGTGTAGAGTATGAGCTCGAAATGGTGAAACGAACAACAGCAACAATAATATTGATGATGGATGGATTTAGTTAGTGTCGACCAATAAGATGAAAATATTTTCCGGGATGCCGACTTTCGCACCTCGTGCATGACTTCATCCAGAAACTGAAGTTATATATGTAGTTTCGCCCTGAAAAAGGGTCTAGCCAAGAACCCTCTAGTACCTAACAGGATTTTAATTAATTAAATTTTCCGTCTGGTCTACTTGTGTATTTTCTAGTCTTAATTGCCAAGTTTTACTAATTTTTTGTTTGATCAACTATTTTTTGGAACATTACCTTTTTTTAAGTACTCCAATAAGCGAATAGGTAATTTCCTTGTACTGTAAATCACAAAATATTTGCAAATTGAATGAAGTGACTAATATACTATAATATTTACTTACTATTGTCAAGATATCACATGACCTACCTTGTATTAGATGCTAGACACTAGACATCATTTAAATTATCAATTAACAAGGCAGGTATTTTTGATTGTCGGGGATAATACCACGAGAGCTTCAAAATTACCGATAATTTTTCACGATTGCGTGTTTTCTATAATTCCACGAGTCCGTAGGACGATCGAGTGAAATTTGCAGAGAAAACACGCATGAGTGAAAAATTATCGATAAAATAAATATTTACTGCAGTTCCACTACTTCTTAATCAATTTGAGAAGCTTAATCAAAAATATTTAAATTGAATTAATTTTCCCTGGTAAGCATTTGAGATAGCGCTAGAAAGATTTACTTAGTGACTATGGATGATTGTTTTTCACTTTTGAGTTTCGACCCAGATAATTAGCCATAAAAACAATGTTTTTAAATTCATTTTATTTAGAAGCAGCCTTATTTTCGTTTCCTAATTTTGATTACTTATAGGTTGCTATAGGTATTGTATTTTTTTTTTGTTAAATAGTGATGAGTGGTGTGCTTCTGCTTATATAATGACTAGTAGAGTGAGTGAAAATTAGAATGTTTTTGCATTTTTCTAGATCTGGCTATGAAGGTAATAGAATTTTTGAGTAATATAATAAAAGATAATTAGTTTATCTACGTCTGGTATACAGTAACAACAAATAAATGAGTACCTACCTAATTTTAATTGGAGTGGAAAAATGCATCATTAGAGATTTTTTCCTGGCATGTAATACCAAAACCAAAGTCTAGAACGACTAGTGGTTCTTGACCTGCTTGAAGATAAAGTTTTCTGGAAACCTTCAAAAGCTCCTTATTCTGGTTTCCGAGATTTTATAGAGAATTTAGTTCTTTCTTAGGAAATCTATGATACTAGTTCTTTCGTTCGAAATAAACGAAACTATGGCCGAATTTTCGAGATCATGTTCGTAGGTATACTTCAGATCATGTTAGTAGATACTGCCAAAGATCATTACATTCGGGAGTCTGCTTTTTTGTATAGAAGTTATATTTTATATGGTTCAGAGAACCTTGTAATATCTAACTATGTGTTCTGTCGATGTTCTTGGGTCGATGATTGTTTTATTGTGAAAGTAGTTTCTGGTAGTTTTGGGATCTTCATTTTCAGAATGTTGGTTGATTCGGACTTATTTTGGATTTTTTGTTGTCCCAGAAGAAAAGTTTGACACAGAGATAGAGTTGCTGGCCTTTTGGGAAATTTCTTCCCATTGGAGGACAATAAATCGGCTGAGGTCGACATATTTTCGACTTACCCTTGTAGAATTCCGATGGTAATTCGCAAATGGTTGAACCAAATTTTGTAGGGGATATTTTTTCTGTTTCTGGAACATCTTTCTCCGGTAATTTTCTGATCTGTGATAGGAGCAATTTTATTTGGGGATGTCCATTCAGGATACGGCTTCAAATGTTTCCTTTTCTAATCTGTAAAGGATGCATACCTACCTAGAAATTTAGTTGGCGATGTCCGTTCAGGCTAAAATTCGAATGGTTTTTTTTCTAAAGATTTTCTATTTTGTGATGGAAGCTCAGAAATTGTTGGCCCAATTATTATTGACGATTTTCTTTCAGGATATAGTTCCATGGGTTGTCTTCCAAGTGATTCTCTATCTTGAGATGGGAATTCTGGAATTCGTTGGCCAGTTTTATAGTTGGTGAGGTTCTTACAGAACATGGAATTGTTTTTTGATGATCCCCTTACAGTAAATGACACGTTATTTAATACTACAGGGCACGTCTTTATCAATACTCTTATAAATTCACAAACTAACTAGGTTTTTCAGAGGCGGTGTCAATCTGATATCATCAGCAACAACCCTGAAAGCATCCTTCTAAATTGCTTAGGAAACTCAGAACGGAACCAACTTTTAGTTGGCGACCTCCTTTCAGATTATGGTTCCAAGGGCTGTTTGTCAGGAGACTTTATAGATTAAAATGATGGAACTTGTGACTACTATTCACCAGAAGGAGACTTACGGTCCAAATAAGGCTTTGCTGGTGAATTTTCCCTTACAGGACTTTCTTATTGGGATATTGATTTCCTGGTGAATTCACAGGGCTGTTTTCTGGTAGCCTTGTGGTTACACCATCCTATCAGAAGACACTTGCGGTTCTGGTGCTAGTTTTCACTAAGAATTCTTTCCAAAATACTCTAGCTAGCGATAGAGGAAAAGCTTTCCAGTCAGAAATTATCAAGCAATAAAAAAGATAATGGGTGGTAAGAAGCCAGTTACAACGGTTTAACAGAAAAAATAACTTGAAAAAACAATAACGGACATGTTATTAATACAAATACATGTATCGCAAGACTCTAGACAAATTTGTGTAGCTATGCCTGTATAACACAAAACTACATGATAGCCTATTTATGCTAATGATAATCGCTTGAATGGATAAAGAGAAAAACACTCCAGTAGAAGGGGACACAGTAGTTAGCTTTTCATTTGTAGAGATTCACCTAGAGTCTGAATACATATATACTGTGGATTTGCTTGAATCTTCTTATGAAAAATTCGAGTCTGATTCGGAATCGCAGCTGAACCTCTATGGTTCCGATTTCGCTTCTGCCTGGACGTTACGCTTGCTCCTCCATCGATTGTTTTAGAGGAAAAGTAACAGATTTATTTGATATTGAAGTTTTGACTTTTGCTAAAATACTCCAATAGGAAACAAATATTAACTCGCCGTTTTCAATTTTGTCACTCCTATAGGAAAAAAAAAACCCTAAATCAATCATATTCTTGGCCTGTCTAATAAAGTAATATTTTCGCTATAGGTAGGTACCATTGTGTCCATAATATTTATATCTTTATTACTTTTTGATCGTTTCATTAGCCCCTATCTTTAATCCCTTTCTTATTGATAAATTTATTGCGAATCTACTAAATATCCCTCTTACTGACCTTAGATAATCGACTCTTAAGTAATTTATTGTACTTTTGATAAAACTAAAGAGTGAAATGGAGTTTCTTATCAGTAGTATTCACTTCTGGGTAGACCTTGGAGGAACCTAGAGCTCAGGGTAGTGCCCGTTTAGTTGTGACGTCAGAGTAAAATTTGAATAATTGGAGATGATTGAAAAAGATCCACGTTTGTTTGATACTCTATGTAAGTTGATGTAATAGTTATTGGTTTGAAATTATATAGGTATATACCTAGTTTATATAAGGCATTTAACTTTTTTAACTGATTTTAACTAACTTCTCTTGTGTCTATGACTAGTAAGTATGGGTACGTATCTTATCAGCTACTTTTATTCAATTTTGTATACTTAACTGCCAATGGCACAAATTTCAACTGGATTTTATCCTATTTCAGTCAATTTTCCCAGAAATTTTGAGTATAGAGGTTACCTATATTATTATCTTCAAGCTGCTAGTAGATTCATAGCTTCCTTTGAATCATATATTCGAGATTTTTTAATCATTTTAGAGTATCTTTTTTGGTTTATTTCATTACATGTTATTCCAAGATCTATTTTGCGTTGTTTGCAGTTCGGTTAAATTAGCTTTTGGAAGACATACCTAAGCCTGGTACATATTAACTATAATTATTTTATTATTAGCATTCTTCTTGATTAGGTACCTTTTCACTATTTACCTAGTCTCTAGGATAATTTGTTATGGTATCCTCTGAAGATAACTTTCAATGACCATCAGGTAATATTTTATTTTCTTTACTATTTCTATTAATTCTAATCCATGTAGGTATATGCGTTTTTCCAAGAGCGCGTTATATATTTCATCAATTATTATTGTTATATCTGGAGTCGAATGTCTTTCCACCCTTGATATAATTATTATTTTTCGAAACGTTTATAGATTAGTTTTGTATGTGATCTTGATTGATATATATTTAGTTCTTCCTTGAAATAATCTTCTACCTGTAATAGTTCTCTTTTTGACTTTCTATGGTAGTTTTTCTATTTTTGTCCATAACTTTGATATCATTATTTTTCTTCCAATTGTTTGTTTTCAAGTGCATCTGTTCCAGACGTATTTATATCAACAATTATTTAGGTGGGTACTTGAATCTTGATTTATTAAGTAGGTAGGTACCCAGGTATTTTACTTGAGAAATCTAAATTTTCATTCAGATCTTGATGGTTTGAATTCAGACATAATCAGCGATTTCACCGATTTCTAAAAGTGCATCTTCAAGTTGAAAAAGTGAATATAAACACAAATTCAGAAAAGCTTTATTGTTACAGCATCTATTGGCAAAGCGACTTATCCTATACACTAAACTACTATTCAGAGGACACACTCCGCATTCACCCCTAACATTAATTTAAAAAAAATAGGAATCAAAAACAAATCTTCAAAACACAAGGTTATAAAAATTAAGATAGACACACGTTGAAATACCTATCAATCACAGTATGGTACAAATTAAACATCAGAATAACAGAAATCAGAAATAACAGATTTTTTTTTCTTTTTCAGTAATTAGTGAACAACAAAACAAGTCTTCGCCCTTAGAAAAAGTGAAAGAATGCTTGCCGTGGATCAAAAAGCAAGCTGCCAGCAAGCTGACGAAGAAAACCCTCTACAAAAAACTTCCAATTTTAGGATGGTTACCCAATTACAACAAATCCAGTGCGGCAGGGGACTTATTAGCCGGTATCACAGTAGGTCTGATGGTAATACCGCAAGGATTAGCTTACAGGTAAGAATTACTAGTTTATTTCAAAGAGAAGAATATTTCTATTTATTTCTATGAAAAAAGATACATTTTGACTTGTGACCTCTTCAAATCAGGTAATTTTTACCATTATATAACTTGAGAACCTGTCTTTGATGCTATTAATAGTCACCATTATACACTTTCAAATGTCAACCATTACCATTGATATTCCTCTTCTTCTTCTTCTTCTTCTTCTTCTTCTTCTTCTTCTTCTTCATCAGCCTGTACTCGTCCACTGCTGGATAAAGGCCTCTTCCAGATTTTTCCATGTCCGTCGGTCCTCGGCAATTTTTCTCCATTGGATCCCAACGATTTGTCTGATGTCACCTCTCCACCATCTCTGAGGGCGTCCGGCGTTTCGCTTACGTATTCGGTGTCGCCAGAATGTAATTTTAGATGCCCATTTATCTGGGTCCACTCGCGCTATGTGGCCTGCCCATTGCCTAAGTTCTTCCAGTTCTTCCTTTTCTTCTACTTCTTCATGTTCTTTTTGGTCATTATTCTGTGGCCCGAGTTAAGGATATGGGATTCTAATATTCTCTTCTTAGTCATTTTCGAATTCAATCAACACTGGTATCTCTTCTTGTTTTTCTCATCAAATAAAACATTGCGTGATACTGATATCTTTCTATTTATGGAATTATGCAAACGATAATTTGTTGAGTCGTACTTCGTACCCAACAAATATCATTTTATGAGTTCTTGGCTCTAGGTTTTTTTCGATTTTGATCTGGTGTGTATACGTATGCAATACAGCCAAATGTTTCAGCATGTATGGTTTCTCACTTAGAAGTTATTCGATTCAGAATGTATATTGCAGTACTCACTACTGCTTCTGCCCAGAGATAGTGAGGTGCAATTGCACTAATAAGCATTGACCTGACACTCTCTATGATGATACGATTTTCTCTCTCACATCGACCATTCTGCTCTTTGTAGCTCTGAGGTATAGGGTGCAATATTTTCTAGTTCAATGCCTTCTTTGTTCATGTAAGCTTCTAGTTCTTTATTTTCACGACCATTATCGACGTGCAAAGCATTCACTGAGTGTCCAAATTTTGTTTGTTTGTTTGTTTGTTTGTTTGTTTTGATTAAACTGTTAAACTGAACAAAGTACTTATACGTATCACTTTTGTACTTGATAAAATAAGCTACCCAGTACCTGATACTGAAGGTGTCGCTATAGGTTCACATAAGTCACTGTAATTAGTTGTCAAGGAGCACTTTTACTAGCTCGTGTTGACTTCTTGAAACTTTTTCTGTGCTGTTTACCTAGTATGCATGCTTCACACTGAATTTAGTGATCATGCCTTTTAAATACTGCTTTTGATACGTCCAAGCCTCTCATGCCAGTTTTTCAATGAGTCTATAACCTCTTCGGCAACACTAACTTCACTTTGGTTGCACACTGTACGAATACGCATTTTATCAGGTTATTCGATTCTTGCTGAATGGCATTGACTAAAATACATCTTCTTATTTGTCAAGCCTCCTTCAGAAATAAGATTCTTTCTCAGTTCTGGGATGAAAAGTACATAGTGTATGTAAGAGTCACAACATTCTCCATCTATTAATTTCTGAATCTTTACTGTCCCTTTTTTTTTGCTTCTGGGCTCTTCCTATTTCCTAGGTACACAAAAGAAGGACTCTTCAACTCCCCCAATTCAGATAAATAGTCTCTTTTGTAACTCATGTGCGCAGAGGCACCACTGTCTAAAATCCAATGGTCATCACACGATATTAGATTTAATTCTTGTAAATCAATACTTAAGGCTGCTGTCTGATTTTTCTTGCTGTATTCACAATTTTTCTTATCGCCTGTCTGTTTGGGACCCCTGCAGTACACGTTTTTGACAGTTGAAGCATCTTAATGGAAACCTTTTACTTTTTCCTTCATTCTTTTCTGCATTCGAAGTGGTTTTCTCACTGTTCAAGGTTATGACTGCAAAAGCCTCTTGCTCTTCTTCGATTGCTGTAAGACTCTGTTCCTCATCTAAGAGTCTTGTCTTTACATTCTGCTTCGTTTCGTCCATTGACAACCAAGCTTGTCTAACGTTTCGGTATTTAAGTGGCAGCGTGTTAAAAAAAATTGTGATTATGGCAGTTTCACTAACCGTATCACCACAATCTTTGATCTGTTCTCAATTTTTGCTACGTGCTTTGCCACTGAATCACCAGGATTCATCTTGTATTGATGAAATTTTTCATGTGTCATAAGTAAGATTGTTTACCTCTGAATTCTGTCTATAAGAGTCTAACTTTTCCTGATGTCTTTCGAGGTTTGGCAATTTTCTATCAAGGTAATCTGGTCGAAATCCATGGCCGATGTTATTAAAAACATTGCTTGTGCTTCTTTTTTGTACCATGTTGAAAGCTCATCCAATTGAGTAGCAGATGACCCATCAACCAGTCCGCATACAGCCCTTTTGCCTTCAATGCACACTGATTTTGAAACATCCATTGATGATAGTTATTGCCAGTTTTGCAGTAGCCGATTCTTTTAATTACTTCTCCCTAGCACTCTGGGCCAATAACCTGTTACAGGTCTTGCTTGCAGTGGATTGGAAAGATAACACACTTGACTAAACTACAGTTTCTTTATTGAAAAGTTACTAAGCAACAAAGTACAAGGTAATATTTTTCTTCTTCTTCTCAGTTTTTTATGGCCCATTGTCATCTCGCAACAGTCAGCCAGAATTCCAACAATTGTATCCTCAAGACAGCAGTGTAGCGTCTTCAGCTGGGGAATTGGAGCGCCAGAAAAATAGGATATTCTGCGGGTACCTACCAAGTAGAAAACCTTTTTCTATTAATTTTCAATTGCAATTACACATTATACCTATCATGCAATTCAAAGCTCAATTCGCAAAAATTAACAAAGACTAAAAGCGTGCACATCTCCAAAAGCGTTAAACATCCACCGCATCTGTTTAAATACTTATATGATGCTTCTTGATAAAATCCATCACCACAGCAGCCTCCCTACTAGATGGATTCGCCAAAATTTCTTCCATCTGAATCGGACCCTCCTTCATTCCAATCAAACTTGTATACAGCCTGTCTGTCAGGTCTCTATTAAGCTCACAGTTCAATAGTACGTGATTCAGATCGCCCACTTCTCCACATCCACAATTCCACTATCCTGTATACCAAGTTTATGAAGGTGTTTTGATATGAGGCAATGTGCCGTTCTCATTCTGCAAAAAACACTAGCTTTCTGTCGATCTTTTTTCTCTATTTTAATGAACCATGGTACCTATTCGTAGAGGTTCCTTCATTAATTTGTGATGCTGGTTCCAATGATTTCTGCCTTTACTACAATTTTCCACAGCTCATTCCCTCCATGTTTCTTCCTTAGTTATTCTGGCCAGATCCTCATAATGTAATGTTTCATTTACAAAGACGTTAGCCCTTCGGCTCCTTCCTGCAAAGTCATCTGCCTTATCATTTCCTATTATGTCTGAGTGACTAGTAACCCATATCATTTTAATTTCCACACCCCCATCCTGCATTTCTAGAATTTTTTTCCTAGTTCTTAACGTGCTTCTATCTGAAGATCTATGAATACCAACTCTGACTATTTTCTCGATGGCACTCTTGAAATCCAATATCAGGACAACCTTTCTTTTATCATTGTCCAAGGTATTCAAGGCTGCATAGATGACCAGCACCTCTGCTGAGCAAATACGGTATCCGCCAAAATAAACAGTACTGAAATCTAGAGCTCTGAGTAATTGCGCACGCAAGCTGCATTTATCATATTTCGCTTACTTGGCATCAGTTATGAGGTTAACATTGAGTTAAGGTTAAAATCTTCTTTATAATGTATCTTTCAACTTAAGAAACAGTTTTCTTAGTAGAGCACTATTTCAGGTCATACGGATTTGGAAGGAAAAAAGGCCTAAGTTTGAAACAAGTCTCAGAAGAATTTCAGCAATCACTCTTGATAAATATTTTCAATGAATTGCAGAATCGTTATGAAGCTTTTTGGCGTCGTTATGATGCATTTTTTGAACATATACGCATGATACAAATTAATAAATGATATAATTTATATATTCAGTACTGTTTTATTAGTTGAATCCTGACATTTTCCTGTGAAAATTTATTTGTGTTATTGAAAACTCGGATTCCGCACTGTGCTTTTATAGGGTCCACAGATGCATCTGTGTAGATATGTTGATAATCTATATATTCCTCCAAAATTTCCTGCAGTTTTACTTGAGCATCTAGGCTATCTTTTTGTATGTTCGAATCAACCCATTCTATTTTTCGCATTTGAGCTTTCATATCTTCTTCGTAACATGGATTATCCGATTTTTCTAATATTTCTATTTCTACATGGGCAAGCACAAAATCCGCTCCCTCCATAATCGCCGGAGCGCCCTTGGCCCGCCAATAAGGACTGTCTTGGTTGTATAACACATGGAAGTTGATTATCCTCTTGTTAACCTCATCCCCTTTTAAAGCAATTTACCTGAGCATCAATCTTGTACTAAGAAGATTTCTTCGTTTAGCCAGTGGTATTTCAGCCGCTTCGGATAACAGCGCCATTCTGGGTGTACTCTTAATACAGCCAGTCACCCCTCTCAGGGCTTGGTACTGGATACGATCCAATCTGTTCATATTCATCTTACTCATGTGATACATGACTTGACAGCCATAATCAAAGTGAGGTCCATAGAAAAGTGATTTATATTCTTGATATAGAACACTCACTTCTGTTGTAGTCGTCACGTGACATTTCCGACAGTGCTGCCATAGCGGTGTAGTCATTGAACTAATATTTGGCGGGCCGTTTGAATCTCTGTTTTAAATGACTGGTTTGAAATTTCAATTACTTCAAAATAAGGCATTGCTCCAAAACTTTATAAACTAAAATTTTATTCATTTATTTTCGTATATTTATGTGGGAATCACTTAATGAATAAAAAATAGTCTATAAACTAGATGATCGCGTATCTGACTCATGAGCTGGCTGAAACACTTTCCAATCTGCTTTTTGGAAATGTCCATTTTTCCATTTGAATGGACGTCAGATTTGTTCAAAGTTAATTTTAATTCCCTTGCGCATGTGTGGAGCATCATACCGTGGCACGATTTCTAGGTTGTTTATCTCCAACAAAACCAAAATTTCTGTTTCTGTGTTGTTTTTGATGATTTCCCTGGTCTGTCGCTGCAATTCGCTGATGACCGATTTATGTTTTGCCGCCTGGTTACACATTGTGGCAACAACTCTTAAACTATGGTGAGATCTAACTAGTCCTTTATATATATTCAGCAAAATATTCGGGTCTGCGCTCCACCATGTTCTTGTGATTACTCTCATAATATTGATACCTTTATGCGCCTTATCACTAACATACTCCACGTGATCATTCCATTTCAGCTTTCTGTCCAATATTAGTCCCAAATACTTGTATTTCTCCACCCATTCAATTTCTCTATCTGAGATTCTTATATACAAAGTAATATTCTATATCTAGAAAAACCTTCGATCAACTCTAAACGACAAAAACAACAACTTAGGTTAGGTTGTCACTGCCTATTGTGGCACCCTATTCTTGAACTAAACTAGGTCCCTATTCTTGAACACACGAAAAACAATATTTACAACAAAAATCATTATTGAAAGATTGTACAAAATCCTGAGTATAGTTGATCTTCTTCTCCAGAATCGTGTTCAGCCTTTCAAGTTTTGGATGATAGGATTCTTCGAGGGATTCTTATAAACTTTCACCTTTGACGAAGTTCTTTAACTAAATAAAATTTAGTCAAGACTTTGAGTTTTCTTCTCCTCGTCATTCTACTTCATAGATATCTACATGGAGTACTTCCACAACTTCAGATACTTGAAACTTCTCTCTAGGGTTTCATCAAAGAAAAAATTTATCAGGCAGTCAGGCCCATCAAAATAGTTATTAAAAGATTGGACAAAACCCTAAGTAGCTGATGTTCTTCTCCAGAATCGTGTTCAGCCTTTCAAGTTTCCCTCAATATGAGCACAATAAGAGTCTCCCTGGTAAAGCTTCTCGTCCACACCAATGCTTTGTTGATAAGATGCTTATAAATTTTCAACTTTGATGAAGCCTTTCAACGGAATTTTCTTTCAAACATCATTCTACTTCACAGATACATGGAGTACTTCCACAACTTCTGATAATAGTTCTTGAAGATTTTCTTATTGACTTTGTTTTCCAGGCTTAAGATTTTCCATTGGCGTCACTGGTGAACTTAGAGTGGCTCGCAGACAATTGAGTTCAATAAATGTGAGGCAGCTTACTATTAAAACTGACCCACTCGCCTACTTATCACTCGTCTGATCTCAACATCCCCGTCCTAAACAACTTATTTTCCTTAGAATCTTGGTTGGTCCTTAGACACCGAATTTATTGTTAAGCCTAATTTCATCTAGAACCATTCCGCCCTCAAGTTATTTACCCTCAAAAATAAACTTTTTCATCTCTAATATACAAAAAGTAGCACAGAATTTAAACCGGGCAATGTAGGTTCTTTGCAATCGAATTGCCCATTGGTGAATGTTTTCTGGTGATGATGGTCATCTGCGTCTGTGTCCGGTTGGCTGAATACGTCTTTTTTTTTATCGGAAGATTATAATAAACTGGAGCAACCTTAAAGTATTCTGCCCTCTCATTGATCTTGATTCTTGAGACAAAGTTGAGAATAATTTACTACCGTGTATTCTGAGTTTCAATTCCAACTCCCTGCTCCTACTATTGATTGACGCCCTGGACATTTTATACTTCACTCGCTACCTTACGGCTGTCCGTGGGCGATCCCTTTTTCGCTTTCAAATAACTCAAAGGGTGGCGCTCGAGCAAATTCCGCCAAAACCCGACCGACCGTTCAGCGGAAAGCCAGAAGCCCTTACAAAATTGGCGCCCGAGCAGGGACTGTTTAGATTTGAAGTAGGGAGTTCTCAGACCGTATCCCCGACCTTGTGAGGTTCGGTGTTTTTTTTTCTTTCTTTTTCTTTCTTCTCTTCTTCTTTCGTTTTTTTTTAAAGAGGGGCGTCAGATAAGAGCCAGCGCGCCATCTTTTGGGCTTTATGACATACATTAAATATTTTTAACCACAGGTGTTCAAATTATCTGTAAGTGATTGACTAATTTACAAGTAGATAGTGACATCTTCAATATCAAATCGTTCACACAGTAATTTACAGTGGACTAAATAATTTTATTCAGATACAAATGAAATAATAGTATTTCACATTTTTAGCTAGGTGAAACAGTTTTTACTGGCGTTTAAAAGAAGTGACTATCCTTCCCGACCTCAGCGACATCTTTTAGAGAAGCGCTGAACACACGTTTGGTTTGAGTCTTTGCTGAAAATGACAGCAATCACCTCGTTGTTTGGCAGATTTTGATTAATTTTGTGATACAAAAATTACAATTTTCGAAAATTCTGTTCTATTCATTTTTTCCAGCATTTTACTGTCCGAAATTTTGGACATTTATTGTTGGTGTGCTACTCTATATGTTTATCCCCTTTTCATTTAAATCCGTGACCAAAATTTGCATATTGGTAATAATGGTAATAATTTTACTATTTAGAATGCGTATTTTGCAACCAAAAATGCTTCGACGTCTACTCCAATCTATTATTGTTGTGAACATAACTTCATTTCACTGAAAAGTGGTCTAAATTTGGAATAGACCTGTCTCGCATGATTAGAAAAAGAGAGCTTAATTGTAATAAATACAAGTTAGAAAGCAATAGAAGATGACATGCGCGCGCAACTCGTAGGCTGCAGTGTAGCCAGATTGTATTGTTGCAGAACAAAATGTAGACAATACAAATCGAACACTATGACATTAAAGAAGTGATATAGTGTCAAGGGTTTTACAACGCCTTAAATCAGACAAAAGAAGAGCTTTAAAGTGGATGACCATCGTTTGCACTTTTATTTTGATAAATGTTTCATCCGGCAACATCGCTCAATGAAATTTCAAAGGAATATGTCAAGTATAATCTAACATAAACTTAAACGAAACTGCGGTGAGTTCAAGTAATATGTAAAGTATTAGTTTGCTCTTTGTCAAATTACACGTTACAAAGAAAGAAGGAACGATTGATTCTGAACTGGCTCCTCAATAAGAATATGACGAAAGCCTGTCACAAACTTGCGTCTCATTGGACGCCCACCTGCAGCCTACAAGTGACGCGCGCAGTCCAGGTAATAGGAGATCGGTCTATTGAACAGAAATTTCTGAAGGTCTGTAAATGACATTTTATTTAAACGCCCCTCTTAAATATTAATTCTCAGTTGCTGTTTACGGAACTTCCAAGATGGAGCGATAGCGAAGCTGCGACAGTTACGACTACGACCGTAACCACCGCCACCGTAACTACCACTGCCCCAGTACCGAGTCCCTTATTAAATGCCCCAACCGACCCCAACGACTCTCGTGTAAAGTCTGTTTTTTTTTTAAAGATAATTCCCCAAGTCAAAAATTTAGTAACTATGTTGGCAACACAAGCCTTTTCTACACAAAAAATTTGAAAGCATTGACAATTTTACATTGTATTGCCAACATAATGTCATTTTGACTTTTATCTTTAAAAAAAAAAACAGATTTTAGGGTGGATCTACAATCTCCGGAGAACTGAAGTTGTCGCGGAGTTACAGAAGTTCGCATTGAACACTAATGGCACTCTAGATAGAAACCGCACCCCAATCAAAGTAGCACCCCCTTTCGTCTTCCCTGCAAACTCCACCATTACCCCCCTGCCGTCCCCGACAATCCAAGCCCCGACCGGCCGCCCCTCAATCAACCAACCCCTAGCTGGTGTAACGACACCCCCGGCGATTCCGACCGCTTATTTTTTACCGTAAACAAGGCACTGGAATATCCAGTTTTCTGGACGAGGAGACCGCGCTGCTTTCCTGGAGCGACTGGAAGAAATCTGCGTCACGCAGCAAGTTAACCTCGACAGTTTACTACAGGTTCTCCCTGAACTACTCCAGGGGGAAGCCTCTCTGTGGCACCAGCATTCCGCACATGTTATTTTCATTTTCCGGTGAACTATGAGGTGGACTTGGAAGCGAAAATTAGCAGTGGACTTCAGCGTCCTGCGATAGCTTACGTTACCGACATGCAGACCATAATTAGGTGGCATGGTGGAATTTTCCCGGTCCAGGAACTCCAGTGGCTATACCGCAACTTGCGTCCCGAACACCGACATTACATCCGCCGATCCGACTTCCACGATATTCAATCCTTCTCAAAGATAATGCGAGAATATGAGCTACTACACCAGGAGCTGAACGCTCCTGAGGAACCCTGACGGAGTTCGGTCCTCCGTAATCCTGTTTCCACAGATCGACCTCCTCAATTAACCGTCCACCCCAGTCAGCCTGCCTTACCCCCTCAGTCCGAGTACCGAATGTAAACACCGCACCCCGACAAACCACCCTGGATACCACAGGAGTAAAGTGTTGGAGATGCGGCCAAACCGGACATCTTAGAGATACCTGCACGAACCCACAGAAACTGTTCTGCTTTCGTTGTGGAAATGAAGGGGTGCTATCCCGAGACTGCCGCTGTACCGCGAGAAACTAGATCGGCGCCGTACTGTTACGAAACCAGTACGGAGTTCCGCCCTCGTCTTACCCAACCAGAGTCTCCGAAACCGAGTGGAAAACCGACCGTATGTTCCAGTTACCGTTGATCAGCAAATATTTCTGGCTTTGCTGGATAAAGGAGCTACTAGCTCGTTTATCGGCAACAAACTAGCTCAATACTGCAAAAGGACCGCTTCCCAAAAGGCAGAGAACATGCCAAGGAGGACCCTATAAGCAAACGGCCAGTCGATCAGTACCGAAACCGACTATGTTTTGACTTTGGAACTGGGCTCCACCGTCCTCGAAGCACAGTTCAGCCATTTAATCGCCGATTTGGTAGATGGGATGGACATTTTATCTAAACATGATTTCGTCATCAACTTACGGGACCAGTGTCTCACGTTAAATCAGGAGCAAGTGTCCACACCAGCCAAAGCAGATCAAGTCAATCTCGAGACTCCGAAAGACTCCCCGCCGCCCTTAACACTGACTGCCAGCGAGGAAATCCAGCTGAAGGAATTCTTAGACATTGAGCTTCCACTGTTCGAACAAATCACCGGAACGACTCCACTGATAGAACACAAAAATTAAATAACTTTTTCGTTTTCACTTAGAGAAAAAAAAAATCACAATCGGCGCGGTTCTGTTCCGGGTATTTCGGAGATCGGCGATCTAGTACCACCAAATTTTCCTCTTCTCCTCGTTGAGTAGGTACTTCTCCCCACTTTGGTGGCGTCGTCACGGAACGGGGTCTGGTAGCGTGGTGGTACCCCCGGCGTAAAAGCAGGGCGGTTATTCAGTAGCGGCGATAATATCTCTAATAGGATCCGAAAATCCGAAAATCGATTAGGATACACTATGTCAGTGGCGGGTATCGGAAATAAAAAAAAATAGTAACTTCTACACTATCTATCCTACCTAACCTTTGAATATAAAACTACAGGAAGGAGCATAACTTCGAATCTGCGCGACCAAAAAATGTGGAGGTTGCATATGGCCGACTAGTATTTCCGGTTTGGCAGTGGCGTATATTTATTTAAATATGATTGTCAATATTATGACTCACTCTTTTGGCACTAATCCCAGTGCTTATTATCACTTAATTCCTCTAAAATCCATTAAACATCCACTTGAATGAGGACACAGCGAACCACCAAAACAAATGATGAGTCCATACTTGGAGGCTCAATATGGCCGTTTCCGTCCCTGCGTTGTCTATGCTCCTTCCTGTAATTTTATATTCCAAGATCCTAACCAATACAGTTTAGAAAATTCTCAGTAGATTAGTGGAGAACCTACATTAACAGTTTCTTATACTGTTGCAATTATTTTGAAAAATAGATAACTTATCAAACAATTTCTTCTTTTATAGTGGTATAGCAGGATTGCCGACCCAATACGGTCTCTACGGTTCTTTCCTCGGTGCCATCGTCTACATATTCTTCGGCAGTTGTAAAGATGTTCCTATGGGACCTACCGCCATTTCAGCTCTGCTAACATTCCAGGCCATTAAAGGACTCGGTGCCGAACACGCCATTTTGTTGTGTTTTTTTACCGGAGTCGTGCAGTTTCTTATGGGAATTTTTGGATTAGGTAAGAACAGGACCAATAAAGTAATCACTCCAATAATGAAGTAGGTACCTATATTTGGGTATCTTGTTCATATAACTGAAGTCAATTAGTAATGAAAGCGTGGTATCAAAACTGCTGTACTTAATTTATTCACCGTTTCTGGGACTCCAGGTGAAAACTCAAAAAGGATATGCGTAATGGAGAATCTCACAGTGTGATTTCTCTGAAACCTAATAATTATACCACATACCACACTTTAAAATTAGTACCGCTATTCACAAGTTCAAGAGCGTTTAAATATTTCATTAGCTTCCTATATAAAAAATAAATAAATACCGTTATAACAAGCGTAGTTAATCGATTAGGTTCGATAATATTTCCAATTAAAAAAAAATTGATGGTTACTCTACTAATTGAACATTGAAAAAAGGATTCTTTTCTTTGCAGGTTTTTTGATAGACTTCATTTCCGGACCAGTATCGTCAGGCTTTACTTCAGCAGTGGCTCTAATCATTCTGACCTCACAAGTAAAAGATATCCTAGGTATAAAAGCGGCCGGTTCTGTATTTACTGAAATTTGGAGCAATATTTTTGCTGACATCCATAACACGAACGTTTGGGATACTGTTTTGGGCATTTCCTGCATTGCCGTTTTACTTATTATGAGGGTAAGTCTTTGGTTTTGGGTTAAAGAAAGTTTTTGGGATAAACTGTTTTTATGTAGATTGTTGGTCAATTGAAAGTGGGATCATCTACAGAGCCTAAGAAAATCCATCAAATCATCAATAAATTTGTATGGGTATTCTCTACTGCTAGAAATGCTATAATAGTGGTTGTCTGTGCATTTATTGGATACTCGTTTTATCTTAATGGTAAGTAGATTTTTGTAACAACGAAATAATAAGACTATTGGTCTTGTATTGATGAATACCAATTCCAGGTGATTCTCCTCTGACCCTCATCGGTAAAGTACCGGCAGGTTTACCCAGCATCCAAGCCCCACCATTCGGCTACACCAAAATCGTAAACGGCACCGAGGAAACCGTCACATTTATGGAGATGGTATCTAATTTGGGTACCGGCATCATAGTTACACCTCTAATAGGTCTCCTGGAAACCATTGCTATTTGCAAAGCATTTGGTAAGAACTGATTTCTATAGTCATTATTATACTTAGTGACTGTTTGAAATGATTATTTACTAAACATCTCATGATTTGTGTGGGTGAGACATTTTGATCCACATTCATTAAACATTTCAAATATAGTAAGGGGGTCGAGTGATACAACATTAAAGGCTTTTTCACTCTGAATACAGCCCTATATCGTTTTTCTGAGTTAGGGTTTAGATGAAACCCCAAAAAGACATTTCAAAAATAAAATCTCACAACGATCCTTTTCTACATATTTAAAATGTTTGACTAACCTCTATGCATTATTTTTTTACAGCTAATGGCAAGGCTGTAGACGCTACCCAAGAGTTAATAGCAATAGGATTAGCCAATATAGCAAGTTCATTCGTCCAAGCCTTTCCAGGATCAGGAGCTCTAGCAAGAAGTGCAGTGAACAATAGTAGTGGTGTTAAAACGCCAATGGGAGGCTTGTATACTGGCCTATTGGTGATTTTGGCTCTGCTCTTTTTCACACCATTCTTCTTTTACATACCCAAGGCAGCTTTGGCTGCTATTATTATAGCGGCTGTTATTTTTATGGTTGAAGTCAAAGTTGTTAAGCCCATGTGGAGATCCAAAAGTAAGTAACAATTTTAATTTTGCCTTCTCCGGAAAGAAGCAATGAGTTATATGACACAGAAAATATAGATCACACTCAGTGTGAACTATATTTTCTGTGGTTGTGATGATAAATTTGATGATGACAAGTACATGAGCCTTATAACTCCAATTTACTTTGCCTTTTTAGCCAATTTGTTTGAACTTCTTCTGAACATCACCTCTAATATGGCTTAAGATCGCCTGGGAAAAGATGCTACAGCAGTTTCTTTTGATAGGCGATCTGGTGTTTGATTTTCTTCAATAGCTACTGTAATTGAATTGATAATCAATACATGAGCCAGCAAATAAGTCATCACTGGTATAGTTCAAAGTTCTTAACGGTCTCGTCTCTTGCGAAAGATTAGGGATAAAATTTGCAACATAAGTAATCATATCCAAGAACCGTTGCAAGTCTTTCATATTTTCCGGCGGTTTCATGTTTTTTATTGCTTGGGTTTTATTATTATCCGGAGAAAACCCACTTTCACTTATTATGTGTCCAAGAAATTTAACTGTTTTTTCACGAAATTTTGATTTTTCTAAATTTAAAGTTAGTCCACTTTTTGCTATTTTGGTTAGAACATTATCTAAATTTTGATTGTGTTCTTCCAATGAAGAACCAGAAACGAAATATCATCAAAATTATTTATAACCCCACTAACACCCTCCAAAGTCTCATAAAGGAATCGTTGAAACATTTCGGGTGCAGAACAAATACCGTATGGTAAACGAACGTAACGGTACCTGCCCCAAGGCGTAGCTATCGTGTACATTTTGGAACTATCATAGTCTAATGGTATTTGTAAAATACTTTGCGTTATGAAGTTCACCAAACAGAGAGTCAATACTCAATAGTAGGAATATAAAAGTTCTCGCGCTTTATGTACACGTTCAATGCTCTGAGGATCTTGCAAATTCTAATATCAGCATTAGACTTTGGCACTATGACAATTGGGTGCACCCAGCTTGTTAGTTAATGACAATTAGTTTTTCACTTATAGTTGGGGAGCTGGCGTCAAAAACATGCAAGAGTTTTCGCAAGGCGGATATTTTCAAAATAGGTCGTACTTTAGTGTTAGAATGCTAGTGTACAGTCAGCACTCACAGTTCCGGGACAGCTGGCTCTGGGACGCGGGCAAAGTTGTAATTTTAAGAAGCATCTAAACTGTTTTCTCAAAGCTCAAAATTTATAGAAATTTTGCACATTATTTGTTTGAAGGTCACAGATAACGTATGTAAATCGTCAGACGTCTAGTTCGTTGCAAAAAGGGGGTCAGACGTCCTCAAAGTTTTTATTTTATGGCATTTTCTTCGGTGTCCTGTCAAAATATATTTTTGCAGGTATTTGACAAATATATTTGAAGAAAATGCCATAAAATAAAAACTTTGAGGACGTCTGACCCCCTTTTTGCAACGAACTAGACGTCTGACGATTTACATACGTTAACTGTGACGTTCAAACAGATAATGTGCAAAATTTCTATAAATTTTGAGCTTTGAGAAAACAGTTTAGATGCTTCTTAAAATTACAACTTTGCCCGCGTCCCAGAGCCAGCTGTCCCGGAACTGTGAGTGCTGACTGTACACTAGCATTCTAGCACTAAAGTACGACCTATTTTGAAAATATCCGCCTTGCGAAAACTCTTGCATGTTTTTGGCGCCGCCTCCTGGACTATTACTATTTGATGCAGCTTTTGTTTTACCTTATCCTTGAGCGATAGTGGAATCTTGCACAGTGGCGTATACAGGGGGGGGGCAAAGGGGGCAATTGCCCCCCCCCCCCAGAGCATTAACCTTTTATTATTTTTATTTCTTAAAAATATCTCAAATAACAAAAATATGATGAGAAAATTACCAGTTTTGAGCAGCTAGAACATTTAAGAAGATGACGTACAGCTCCTCTGGATGCTATGCAAATTTTCAAACACTCGTAGAAAAACGAGTAGAAAAAGTATTTTTCCTAACACTTGCGGAAAGTGTCTTTCCTGCACTGAAAGCTTCACAAACTCTGCTTCACGTCGTTCGTCTAACTGCTTTTTCGTGCGGGAAAGTATCACTTTGCGCACCTGTTAGGTAAATAACTATTTTTATGTAGTTATGTATTACATACCTTGAACTTAACTTGAGTTTGGTTTTGTATTTTTGTTATAATATTTTACTTGTTTCTTGAAAGACGATTTCTCATGAATGATGAACATCCCAAAACTTCTTTCAGTGGTGGCTAGCAGGCTAATAATATGGAACAAATACGAACACTACTTTATTTTTCGGTGAAAATATATTTTTTATCCTATAAAAGTATTGGATGCGCGCGAATATGCCATCAAGATATGTGATTTCAACGACTTTTGGGCGTGGCACCTCAAAAAATTTCCGCCTCCGGCGGACATCTGGTTTGCCCCCCCCAGAGCCTCAGGCTGGATACGCCACTGATCTTGCATGCAGACATACTTCAGGCTCAAAATTGCCTGTTAATGTTATTTTATAGTTTTTGTTAACTTTTCCAATTCCACCGAAAACACTGCTATGTTTATCAAGAATTTGTTTCAGATTTCCTAGTTTGAATACTTCATTCGGGGAGGTAATTTCACAAATGTTATTCACAATTTTCAAAAGTTTGGCAGCCTCCAACCTTAGGATAGAAGAAGCTGATTGCCCACTGTTTAATAGTTTAATAGATGAAACGATAGTTCTGATAACTGTTTGGCGAAATCACAGAGCAAATTCATTTGGCCCAAAGTATCTATCTTGTGTCCTGTATATGAAAGCAAAACAGATGAAGTCTTTGAAATGTCACTAAATTTTATTTTTAACATCTCAAAGTATTTGTAAGTTAAAATGTAAGCTTGGCTTCCAGTATCAATTTTCAGGCCTAGTTGACACTGTTCAATAGTTAAGCCACAGCATGTTAAGGTTTCGAACCATTCGATCGCATTTACATTATGGTTTATTACAGTACAAACCACATCATCACTAACTGAGAAATCAGATTTTTCACTGTCTGAGTCTGTGTCATAAGTATCACTTTTTACATCGGCATTTCGAGCAGACACGGTTATATGCTGGACATTATTTTTTTGCATGCTCTGATCCACACTTGGAACACTAAAATCTTTTTCATAGTAAGATGGACCAGCTTTTTCTTGAGACTATTTGTCAACGCTTTCTGCGGTGTTAATGGCTGAGGCCACTAATAAACGTTGCTCTTCATCTTGACTCACATACCAACATAGAAATAAAATTCCAAAATCAACAGCAGAACTTAATTGTGCGGAAATTCTGATCTTTCTTGGCAGATTTTTTGACAGATCGTCATACTCATACACACAAAAATAACCATAGCAGCAACCCGTTGATTGTTTTTTATCAGCGTGCTTTGCCAACTCCTTTTTCATATTTTTCTTATTTAATGTTCTATACTACCCCCTCCGCTCAGACCAAATTTACCCATAGTTAAGTGCTGTTTGGATTTATTGAAAAACTACTTGTACAAATAGGTACTAAGAAGGAAAGGTTGAAAAACGAATAAGATTATTGGTTTTTCTCACCAGTACCTAACTCTCAACAATGGTAGAGAAAGTATTTTTACAAAAACACAACCGTATCAAAATATTAACTAGGGATAACATAAAACCTACATATTCTAAAAAATTGCGAACTAAAAATGAAGTTCATTTAAATCTGTTCCTCTTCTAGAGAGCACTGTTCACTTACACTCAGGCATATATAGTTTATTTGTTGAAAATCTGTACTCAGGGTTCTTCTGAACTGGGTAACCGGCTAGCTGGTAGAATTGGTGTTCAATCATGAAGTCCTCAGTCTATTAGATGATGATAGGGCATTTCTATTGCGTCCATTGTTTTTAGCATGATTGCTTTTTCTCCAAGTGTAGTAGTACCTATCTGCTAGGGTGGAACAATAGACGAATGTCGTTTTGAATGCATGTAAATAAGGAAAGGTTAGCTCTTGGAGTAAATTCACCTAATAGTTCATCCATCTATTAGATCTGGTTAGCTAAGCTGTCTGAGTGATGTAAGAAAAAAAAATTAAACCGTACTATGGTTAATTTTGGATATCTATCTATTTTTAATGTTATGTAAATACTAATTTCTACTAATAATTACCTTACTAGGAGATTATAAGATTACTAACTGTCGTAATCTTGTAGATGTTTGGGAGGTACTCTTTTTCTTGTGATTCTAGGCCTCATTTCACCATTAGAGGTAGGTTCTGATGGTACATAGGTACTTCGTTATCAAGAAACTTTTAAAAAATTTCATCAATCGCTGAAGATACAGCTTTGGCTTCTAACCATCGCGTAAATAGATCCTCAACTACATTCATAAGGTCCCAAAATATCAATACTAAATATATCTGTGGGATTATTTGGAGTATGAGCACGGTATGAATATTCAAAAAACAGCACATTGGTGCTGTTTTTTGAATATTTCTACCTTTCACAATACGACATATTAAACAATTTTTTACATGTTTTGATACATCCCTTCTTAATTCTGGCCACTAATAGTATGTAGAAATTCTATTATAAGTTTCATCTCGACCAGGATGACCTGCAAATGTTGAATCGTGATAAAAGTATAAGTCGCTATAGCGTTGCAAGGTATACAACTAACTTATTTTCACGTTTAAATAAAAGATTATCATCCACTAAATAAGCGTTGAAAAATTCTTGCTCTATGTCAGTTCTTGGAATTAGTTTCCAACCAGTAACTTCGTCTTTTAGATGCATATTGTTTAGCTGGGAAGATGATAATTCTTGATACAACGAAGCATCATTTACAGGTGCTACATAGTTGATAAAGGAAATTTCTTTATTCAATATGGATTTATTGTCTTGACAATTAATGAGACAATTATCTACTGAGCTTTCAATCAAGTCACAATCGGTAATTTCTGAAGGAAATAAACGCGATAAGTCATTTACTTCTTCTGTGGTTTCCTCAATACTGGTTTTTCGTGATAGAAAATCAGGCAAACAATTTGAAACTCCTGAACAATGCTGAATATCAAAATCAAACTCCGCCAGAAGAAGAGACCATCGCGTTAATTTCGCTTTAGCGTCAGCACTACGATTTAACCATAGTAATGACCTATTATCAGTTATAAGTGTGAATTTTCTATCTTCAAGATATGATCTATATTTCTTAATCGCCCACACTACGGCTAAATACTCTTTCTCATTTATATGATACTTATTACGTTCTGCTTTATTTAGACGAGCACTTGAGTATGATATAATTTGTTTCTCTCTATTTATTCCAATTTCATAGAGTAGGTACTACTCCCATTCCCACCTCACTACTATCTGTTTGTAAAACAAACAGTAGTGAAAAATCCGGTCTATGTAATTGAGGTGGATTTAGGAAAACAGTTTTCATTTTCTCAAACGCACATTTTTGACGGTATTTCCATTTACTGTTTTTACAAAGAAGATCAAGTTAGGGGAGCAGTAATCTCTGCCAATTTAGGAATATATTCCCTAAGCCAATTTACTCTAGGTACAGGGTGTTTGTTTATAACTGGAACACTCAGTAACTTTTTTAGTATTTAAAATAAAGGGCTCGTTTAAGTTGGAAAATTTCTTGGTAAATTGCAACCTTAAGCGATACAACGATATTTTTTTGTCGTCATAGGTATACAGGGTGCGCCAAAAAGGTATTTTTTTTAAATGGAACGCCCTCGTATATTTTTGTTATCCAAATAGTGATTGATATTTTTGTGGAGCTAATTTTCTAAGAATTTTGAAAATGCAAAAATATACAGGGCGTTCCATTAAAAAAAAAAATGATTTTTTTGGCGCACCCTGTATACCTATGGCGACAAAAAAATATCGTTGCAGCGATAAAGATCGTTGCAATTTACCAAGAAATTTTCCAATTTAAACGTGCCCTTTATTTTCAATAATAAAAAAGTTACTGAGTGTTCCAGTTATAAACAAACACCCTGTACCTAAAAATGATTGAAGTTCTTTTTTATTTCGAGGAACAGCATATTTTTTAATTTCTTGTAAATGATATGTTTGAGGCATATTTATATCATTTATTGTGTGGCCTAGAAAGTCCAGTTGATTTGCAGCAAATTTAAATTTTTTTATTGAACATCGAAGTTGGTGGATACTTCTAGCACTAATCTTAAATGCTTTCTATGATCTTCGTGATTCTTGGAATAAATAATTATGTCATCAAGATAAACCAAGGTGAATTTATGTAGAAAACCTGTCCTGCGACATAAGCTTTCGGAAACTGCTAGGGGTATTTTTAAGTCCAAGGGGCATTACTGTAAATTGATAATGCCCTCCATCTGATGTTGAAAATGCTGTTAAAGGCTTAGGCCTTTCTGATAAGCCCACTTGCCAATATCCACTTTTTAGATTCAATGATGTAAAAACTGACGCAGATCCTAATTCCTTTACTGTTTCATGAATTTTAGGTAATCTAATAAGTTCGTCTTCTGTTATCTCATTCAATATGCGGTAATCTACATAGAATCTTGGCTTTTTTCCCATTCGTTCGTTTATTATAGGAGATGAGGAAAATAAGGTGAACCAGAAGGTTCAATAACACCATAGCCAACATTTCACTGACTTGTTCATTTAAAATAAGTTTTTTATGTTCGCTTGAGGAATATGGTTTTGTTTTTACCACTCTATTTGAATTTAGTCTTATGTCATGTCGAATACTTCGTGTTATTGGTCGTTTCAATGATTCATCAAAAATATAAGAAAATTCTGTTAGCAGTTTCTGATAATTATTTTAAATCTTTGTATCTGAATGATTTGTTATTTGATATTAATAAAACCCCAGGCCCAGATTCGAGAACCAATCAATATATTGGATTTTTACCATATAATATAATACATCCAAACACTTTTCCTGTCTATTTTGTCAGTTGCCCAATCTGCATCTGAATATCCAGTGAGTTTTAATTCAGTAATATCAGTTTCATAATAACTTAAAGTTTTCATTTTGGTTTCCTGTAGATAACTCAAAACTCTTTTCCCTGCATTCCAAGTCTCCATTGTTGGTTTATCTAAAAATCGACTTAGATATGATACTGAAAATGTAATGTCGGGTCTGGTAGTTATTGATAGGTACATTAGTCCTTCAATTAACTCTCTATAAGGTACATCAATTATTTCGCTCTGTGTTGTATTGAAATTCTTTCTCCATTGGTGTTGTTTTTCCATGACAATTTTCCATCCTGATTGTTGTCAGTAATTTTTCTACAAACTTTTTTTTGGTTTATGTCTATTACTTCTTCAGTTCTTGTTCATTCCTAAAAAGTTTTTAACTTCGCCTAAGTCTTTGGCTTGGAAATCTTTTATCAATATCTTTTTCTTTGCCAACGACTAACATGTCATCGACATAAATTAATATCCGAGTTTTCTGATTAAAGTATAAACAACAGTCATACAGTGATGTTTTATAATTGTTTCCAATTGCACAATTATTGAAAGTATCGTTCCATACTTCCGGTGACTCCCTTAATCCCTCGATTCAATTTAAGTGTAGGTGATTTTACTTTTAATCCTAAAGGTGCATACCTATATATAAACTGTTTAATTTTCCGTTTAGAAATGCAGTTGGGATGTCTAGTTGTCTTATTTTAAAATCTCTTTGTAATGCCATTGATATTAATAGCCTTATTGTCGATAACCTTATGCAACAGGCGAATATACAGGATTAAATGGATCTTTTTCCTTTCATCTGGAATCCCTTTGCCACAATTCGGGCCGTTTTGGTTCCATCCTCTTTTGTTCGAAACACCCACTTGGTTTATATTGCAGATTTTCCATCTGGTACATTTGATTCTGTCCAAGTATTTAATTTTGCGTGTGAATCTAATTCTTTTTCCACAGCATCTTTCCATTCCTTATTTTTAATAGCATCTTTGTACTCTATTGGATCACTTTCTTCGGTCGAAATTAAACAGTAAGCTTGATAGACCTCATATTCGTCTAAATATTTTGGTTTATTAATTATTCTTCGGGTGCTTGTTTCCTTTTCACAAATTAGTATTTCATTCATGGGTGAGCTGAGCGCATAACCTGTTATTTGATATTAATAAAACCCCAGATTTGATGACTTTAAACAACGTATTTATTATTAACAATTTGGTTACAATAGAAGAGAACAACCAACAACATTGACAAAGTTGACAGAACACACATTAGGTAATAAAAAAAATACGTGTCATTGCAATATTGTCAGCTTGCACATTATAAAATCGTATCTAAAACATAGAGCGCTATCTCTTAATGAGAAGCTAAGCTCACATAAATTCTTAACAGGATTTAAATCAAATTCGGGAACGCTTTGTATGAGATGATTTTGAAAAGATGAAGAAAGGTTAATAGCAGGTACATCTGATACCTGTACCAATATGTATACAAGATCGACTAATATCCAAAACAGCTTGTTGTTCTAAAAACCAAGGAAAACACATTATGCAGTCTTCTGGTAAATTAGTTATAACAAGAAAATTCGACTCCAATATCATTCCCAGAAGCAAATATTTAATCTTGAAAGAACCATGAATCTCAATTTCGACACGACGGATGTGGATGTGGATGTGCCAAAATGAATTGTTCTGTTTCCTACTGCTAGAAGGACTTTGAAAAATTTAGGGGAAATAATAAGTTAATGCTGGCTCCTGTGTCGACAAGGGCATTAATTTGAAAATTATTTATTGATATAGGAATATTTGGAGAATCTATTGGTTTCCCTGCTGAATATTTTTTTAGGGTTGGTCTACCGCAGGATTGCCACTTCCCCTTTTGTCGTTTTCCTGTTGATAGTGAATTGAGTTGTCAATTTGGGGTGATGAATTTCTTTGATTATACAACTCACTGTACATTATTCCCATATGACACGAGAGGCTTAATAAGTGATAAGCCTTTTGGGATTATCGCGCTTGGTGGCATTTATAGCAAATTCTATTATAGAATTTTTTTTAAATTTTAAAGTATTAAAGTTTAGTTCGTTGTATAACCTTTTGAATACCACTCGATGTTTCAGGATTACCCTCGGGATTACCTAATACTTTTACCTGACACTCAACGCGTAACAATAGCAACACCACTCCTCCTTCGGAGTCGTGGTGTTGCTGCGTAACGCGTTTCGTGACAGGTAAAAGTATTATCCGGTAATCCTGGAACCTCTTGTGGTATTACATTGGAAAATACCTGTTATTTCTCCCTTCATTTCTAGCTAAATATGGATTTTGTGAACATTTATTATGGAAATGCCAATCACCACAAAATTTACAAGCACCATAGGTGGTCCTTTTGATCCAGCATTTCTGTCATTTGTAGAATTAATTTTAGTAATTTTTCTATTTGCATTGAACGTATCTTGCATCTGCTCTTTCTTCAAATCATTCTCTATGGCTGTAACTGTGTGTAAGCTGTTGTATATTATTGAAATACAAACCTCGAATTCTAGAACTAATATTTGGCAGGAATTTTTCTACCAGTTGATCTCAGGCGAATCTGGAAAAGGCGGTAAAGGAGACCCTGTTTCCTAGCAATGAAAACAGAACACATTTCAGATTCTTCTTGATTTTTGCCATAATATTGTGAAATTAATTTGTTACAGTGGCAGTACTATTAAATCTTTGCATAAATAAAGTCTTAAACATTTCCCAAGTGAGAGGATGTTGGCGATAAGGCTGAAACCACTATGCAGCTTGGCCTTTGAGTGTGCCTGCTGCAAAATCAACTTTGTCAGAACTCTGAATTTCGTCTTTATTGAAGATTGATTTCATTTTTAAGATGTAAGTTAATGGTTCTTTAGTATCATTTCCATAAAATGAAGGTTTGGGTTTATCTTTAATGTTAATAGCAGAAGCAATTGTCTGTACCGCAGACAAAAAGGCATTTGTCCGTACCGCAGACAAAAAGGCATTCGTCATTTCTGTAAGATGAGTTTCCTTTCTTCCTATAGCTAATGGAGTTGACCTTGACTGTATTTTGACCGCATTTGCAAAACAATCAGTATTTGTATCGTTTGATTCGTCAAAAAATGGGCTAAGTGAATGGTGTTGTGATGAAAACTTATCAAAATTTTGTTGATTTATTGCTTAAACTGAACACGGTGAGAATTGAGTGGATTTTGTCTTTGTTTGTCTAATCCTTCACAAGAATCCCAAAATTCGTCTCCATCACTATCGTAAGTTGCCATTTTTATTAACTTTTCTAGCTAGGAATATATAATAAATAAGCTATATACATGAATTAAATAAAATGTAGGAGTATAAATATTTCCAACTGCTCGTCTCGCTGCTTCAGTCATGACTTTATGGAAAGGCAATACTGGTTTGTCGGGTTTGGGCATTTTGATGAAGTGAGAAGGATCCAAATCCGTTTGACAAAGGACACTGAATTTATCTTTGAAGGAATTTGGATGCCTGAATTTTTTTTGAAACTTTCACTCCACTTCCACAATGAACGTCGTCATCATTACTTAAGCTTCTATCACCTCTGTGACAAGAAAAGTTTTTTTTTTTTCCAGAAAGTCATAGTTACAATATCGCTTTTGTCTGCAGGAATAAATTCTATTTCCATATATACTTACGTACGTGCAGTAGTGGAACTGTGGAAGGCTTGTTTATGCAATTCGGAACTCCTTGCGTGAATAACATCAGAACTCCTATGAGGTTGCCTCTACATTAACATTTGACTTCATTTGCTGATACCTAATTCTTTGAATAAAATTAAACTATTTTGCTTTCCAGAAAGTGACCTCTTCCTTGGATTCGCAACCTTCATCGCCTGCTTAGTACTGCCTCTAGAATTAGGAATTTTAATTGGTATCGGCCTCAACGTGCTATTTATATTGTACCACGCAGCAAGACCCAAAATCAGCATCGAAAAACTTTCAGTAAGTATCAACAATTATACTTTTACATCAATTAAAAAATCTTCTCCCTCTCTAATTAGACTAATGAAGGCACGGAATACCTCATTCTAACCCCAGACAGATGCCTAATTTTCCCTTCAACCGACTACGTAAGAAACTTGGTAACCAAACACTCAATCAGACAAGGAATTCCTGTAGTAATTGACTGTTCGCACATTTATGGTGCCGATTACACAGCTGCCACAGTCATCGGAACTTTAACTAAAGATTTTGCTGCCAGGAACCAACCTTTGTTGTTCTTCAACCTCAAACCTTCAGTGAGCGCTGTATTTGAAGGACTGTCGCCTACAGATTTTATTGTTTATTACGACCATAATAGTCTCGATGAATTGTTGCGGAAACGTTTCGGTAAAAATGACGGAGCGAATATTGTTTGAAATCTTTGACTATTGTTTATTCACGTTTTGTTACCAAAAAAGCTTAGGAAATAGGCATACCTATACTTATCTACCTACAAAGAAAAATGGTTTTAATTTACTCAAATTTATGGCGTTTTCGATTGGTAGAACTAATGCGGAACTAGTGCACTTTTTTCTATTTCTGTCTTTCTCTTCTACAGGTCGATTAAAAGGATGCAAATACACTCGGTGCGCACTGAATCTATCAATCGGAAACGCCATTTAGTTTCATTCCGAAAACGCACTAGTGCTTTCCATTACTGCCATATATACCTACATATATATTTATAGAGCGTGAGTTGCTTTCAATTTAAAACGAAATTGCACTGAAGTTTATCCAAACTTACTTAAAATGGCATTTCAAGTAATATTGGATAAACTTTCAATGTGGATTCTATGTAGGTAGGTATAGACATTAGAATTATCAATAAATTATAAGTTTATCAAGGATTATGACCCCTAAGGTACCCAAGCACAAGTTTTTGTATATTTTGCCGGATTGCTGAAGTATTACCTAATGTATTTATTTGAAAACTTATTTTTATGGCAAAATGTAATCCTTTTTTATTGTTAATACTACCATGTAGTTTGTAGATGTTTCTGTGATATTAAAATATTTTAAACAAGCAAGACTTTTATTTTTTATATCTTATCTAGGTACCTACTTACTTAATGGTAAATCAATTCAATTCAATGGATGTAGCATTATGGATGATCCAGTTTTCTTGGTAACAAATAAATTATTGTTCCTGTAGTCACAATATTGTTTGATAGTGAAAAATTTAATGTTGACAAAAGCTTGAGAGTATTGTATAACTATAGCGAAAATGAAAAACAAGAATATATTTTATTTAGGGTTAAGTGACCAACGAAAACATGAAATATATTGAGTAGGTAGTTTGACTCCAGTCTTCTATATAAACTACGCTAGCTTTATCTTGGCACTTGGCCTATTATTAAAATAATTACATTTCAACATTTTGTGTGATTTATGTTCATGAGAACTTTCAAACTTCATTGATTGGAAATACATATCTGAAACAGAGATAGGTAAATTAACTTAGACTGCACGTAGCTTGGTAGTTTAGTTTTAGTCCTTTATGGAACAAACTTCTACTGGTCAAATGTTCTACTACTCAGTTCTAATATAAAAGTTGCTTGCAGATCTTGTAACATGATTATGTATAGGTATCTTGGACAGTAACGCAGTTTTCGAGAAAATTACCAGGCATCACCAGTTCAAGAACTGTGTTTTAAATAGATAAGTACCCAGTGTATTGTAAATCACTTGTCGAACACTTAAAAAATAGCAACAGTTTCTATTTTTGTATATGTATTTGTGTCCGATGAAATACGAAGAGCTTGATTTTGTCTTTTTGGATTTCAGTATATTGTTCAGGAGAATGGTTTTGTAGCCGTCCGCTCAAGTACCTACCTACTCTTTTAATTAGTTAGATGGTAAATGACGAGCGGTTTTATTTCCCAAAATCTTATAGCCACCTCTATCTTTGCTAATTCAATTTACTTAAACACTTTTCAATCTTAAAAATAAAGCCCTACTTCGAATCATTTTACTCTTCTACTCAATACTAAATGGATCAATACATATTTTAAAAAACTCAATTCAAAAATTATAAATTTTAAAACCCCTGAAGTCGTTTACTGACAAACTTATACGAAACTGTTATTTACATTCAAGAACCTAGCCAGATTATTTATTACAAACATCATTTCAATCAAATTCTTTCAATAATTCTAATTGATTGAACTTGAACAACCAATATTATTTTCAAAATCCAAGTCAACATTACACAATTTATTTAAATTCTTCCAATTGGCTAATAGAGTCCATAATCTTCAATAGTCAATTCAATTCAAAATCTTCAGTAAATTCATTCCACTAATCAGCAATCGTTAAATTCATTATAATTTTCCTATTTAAAATCTTAGTAGAAATATTCAAAGTCATTTCGCTCAAAGTCAATTAAATTTTTGCAATAATGTTCCTCAGTCAATTCACATTCGTCTTCCCAATTTTTGTTTATTAGTTCTAATTGGTACTCTGTTTCATTAAATCTTGAAAAATCTCTATCTTTTGAAGCAATTAGGGTTTTTTATCGAGTCTGCTGTAAAAATAGTGAGTATGACCTTTGGTGTTAAAAGAACATCATAAGTGGTAGTTTTTGTAGTGGTGTCTTTCAAATCGATAATGCTTCTCCCTTGTCCTGTGACTTTTGTGAATTGATTGACGTGTTGGTAAGCTCTCAGGGTTGTTATCATGTTTTCCAATACTACTCTTGAATAATATGTATGTCTTGTAGAATTTTATCCATATTTTCTAGAAATGTTGCGCGACTAGCATTAGGGGAATGATACAGACATAAGAAATTATATTTTAAAAAAGTAGGCATCTATATGACGGCCTGCATTCCTATTACCCACTGAGTATTTGTTTTGTTACAATTTCATCTTTTACATAGATCATACTGCCATCTGTATGCCTACTCTTAAAATAACTACTAAGTATTTGCCCTATTATTCAAGAATATAGGTATTGTTTCAATTATATTATTATGAAGTGTTTGGATAAAGTTAATAGGCTATTCGTTTGTATAAAGGAGAGTCTACATCAAGTTTAATAATTGAATTCTCTAAATGTCAGAGGTATTACCGCCAACTTAAACTCCAGTACACCAACATCTTGCTTGAGCACAAAAATCTACATTCTTAACGGAGACGCAAGTAAAATCTTCTTACAACCCAATCCATTTCCTATGTCCCAGCTATAAACTTATTCATACCTACGCGATTTCGCATCAAGTTGGGACTTAGCTTCTTTTCTCGCAATGAGTTCTCTTCTCACAGACAGGATGATCTCGAAGCACCTGATCACGATGTAACTTAACTAAAAATTACTTCTACGAACAGCGTCAAATTTGTTTGCAGCGTATATCTTTTACCTAACGACTAATCTAGTTATAAACTTCTATTTGAAAATTTGGCAAATTCATTCAACTCTATCCAGGAGACCCCCGAACTCTGGGATTATATTCTTGGAAGATTTTAATGTTCATAACTCAGAGTGGCTGAGGTTCTCGAACAAAACAACCCATGCTGGAAGGATTGCTGCAGCCATTTCACACGGCCTAACTCAGTTGGTAGAAGAGCCCACACGTATTCCCGATTCCATATCTCAACAGGCCAATTTACTCGATCTGTTCCTTACCACTAATCCCGATCCCGCACCTTTAGGCAAATCAGACTACAAATTGATCTCCGCTCGAAGTTGGTTCGGTATACCATCAGACCCCAATACTTCGTAGAGTGGGGCATTATGGAGCTGCAAACTAGGAAGGCCTCAAGCTACTTTTCTCGACCTTTTCGTGGGCCGATGTTTCCTTCAAATCCAAAGATTCCTCCAAGGCTGCACAAGCGGTTACCGACATAATTTCCTTAGGACATCATTAACTGAATATAACTTCTTTATGGTAATATTTTTCAACTTTTCGAGCTCTTCCTTGCTAAATACATCCATGGAGTTGATCCCTTGATTAAGTTCTTGTCTTGCAATATTTCGTAACATGTTACTTCTGGCGTTTCTTTCTAATCCGAACATCATAGCGCCCTGCGCACTTCTTATCTCATTGGACGTGTATATACCGCATGAGCCAAGATCTTTGATCGTTTGATAGGAATAGGGTTCCTCTTGATCAGCTTCCAGTTCTAAGGGCGCTATTGCTGCGCTGGTGTATGGATTGAATCCTACTCATCTATCTTGGAGACAATATAGTAGCGGTGGTATCAGAGAGTTACATTCGGTCTGTTCGACATGTTGCTGCAGTATCCGTATTATCGGGGACATGAAATAGCTTTTGTTATAAGCAGTTATGGGCAATTCTACATAACAGTGATTTTTTCTTATTTCCACGGGCATGGCAGTACATTTCATCAGATATACAATTTCTCCTGCCACCTTGCAGTACATTCCATACTGCAATAAAACATCCCGTACCGGAAAACCCTGGTTAACCTAACAAGCAGTGCGTCCTAGCGGTTGCAAAAAGAACCCCGCTTATTGTGCCTGGCGAAGAAACCAATGCGAACAAACTTGATCGACCTTTACCGCTACCAGAAATGATTGCAAATTGCAACCGTAACACCAACGAGGCTAAGGAGTTACACAACCACCAAGTGCGTATTCGACGTTTGGACTACCCGAGAAATTCAAGGTCCTTTTGGTCCTTTGCCAAGACCATAGGAAAAAATTACAAATCTTCCTTTCTACCTATAGTTCAATCAGGACAATAATTCCATTGTAGTATCCTCAAAGGAAAAAGTAGATCTCTTTGCCAAACAATAATTTGCATCCAACTTCACGATGGAGGACAATGGCCGTGCGCCACAGATACTGCCACACATTGGGCAACGTCTCCGACAACGTTGTATTTAGAACTAAAACTTTTAGGGACATTTTTCTGCAACTTGACACTGGAAAATCTTGTGGTTCTGACGCGGCACTCCATCAATTGTCCTCAAAACTTGCACACAAGAATTGACTTCAAGTGTCTTTGTAAACTGTTTTCACTCTCTTATACAGTTGATTTTCTCGTCTCTCTGGAAATGTGCCAATAAGGTCATCTCTGAATAATAGCGCGGCTTTTGTTCTTCTGAACGATCAAAAGGGGATCTGCTAGCGTACGTCAGTCTTATTTGGAGCTCGACTTTCGAAAAACATGGCGAATCCAGAATTGTAGTACTGGACCAAGGCTTTTGACCAGGTGTGGCACGAAGGTCTCCTTAGCCAACTTCCATCGTATGGTTTTCCGAACGAATTTTGTGATTTGCTTTTTGGAAGACAGTAGGTCACTGCATGTTGTAACCGATGCTCTGTCTTCTGATACCACTTTCTTACCCATCTCTCATCCAGTGCTGAATACAGGCCTCTTCCATGTCTCTCTGTCTTATGCCGTCCTCATCCACTTCTCTCTAGCTACCTTAATGATGTTGTCTGTCCATCCCAATTGTGTCTGTCTACTCCTCTTTTTGTCTGACGCGGTCTACTTTTCGTAATTATGTGCGTCCTCCTATCTGTATTCTGTCTCGCAACATTTCCAACCCATTTTCCTTGCTTGTCACTTGTCACTCTCTGTAGGGTATCTGTTACTTTAGTTGGGTATGTTTCGGATTGCGTTATCTCGCATTTTGTCTCTATAATGGTGACGTCTAGAATGACGCTTTCCATAGATCTTTGGGTCACCCATAGTTTCTCAGCGGTCTTTCTAGTAAAAGCCATTTATTTAGTCCATAGGTGTGCACCGGCACATCTGTCGCAGTTGTTGTATATCGAAGCTAATCAATACTATAGGTACTATGTCATCTGCGAATCTCAAGTGGTTGACGGTAGAGCTGGGCAAAGCCCCCAGTAAAGGGGCTTGAAGCACTAAGCCCTAAGCCCTCTATCAAAGTGCTTCAATTTCAAGCACAAATTCCTTTTTATTTTTAAAAGTACTTCACAAGCACAAAGCCTTCAAAGTGCTTTGGGCTTGGCAAGCACAAAGTGATTTGAAAAGTGCTTGAAGCACATCAAAAGCGCTTGGGGTGCCTTAAAAAGGGCTTTCAAGCTCTTTAAATGTGCTTGATATTCTTTAAATGTGCTTGAAGCTCTTTAAATGTGCTTGAAGCTCTTCAAATGTACTTGAAGCCCTTTAAATGTGCCTACAGCACTTTAAATTTGGGGTACTTGGGGCAGTTGGGGTACTACATGGTAATTCAATTTTTAGGCTTTCAGAATTTTTAATGAAGAAAAGTGAAAAAAAAAAAAAAAAAAATCCAGTGATAAAGTTAAAATAGGGTACCAATATAAATTAATTATTTATTTGAATTATCATTTCATTCACTTTTTTTTTAAATTCAGTTCTAAGCTGAAACTCAAAACCTCCATTGTTAAGAGAGAAGAGACATTGGACCATTCTAGTTCAAATAATAGAAAAAAAAATTAAGCGACAAAACACATCGATCGAAAATTTTTAGGTGGGGGATAGGTTAAATGATGGTCAATTCCAAATTCCTTTCAAAGTGCTTCAAGCCTTTTTAAAGTGCTTCAAGCCCTTTCAGAGTGCTTCAAGCACCCAAAAGTACTTCAAGCCTTCTAAAAGTAATTGAAGCTCATTGAAAGGGCTTGAATTACTTTTTTCAATAACAAATTAGCAAGCACTTTACTAGAGTAATTGACTTTGCAAGCCCCAATTACGAATATAAAAAAGGGCTTGAAGCACAGGGCTTTCAAGTCCTCAAAGTGCTTCAAGCACTTCCACAAGCACAAAGCACTCAAGCCCAGCCCAGCTCTGTGAGGCATACATCGTCAATATTCACACCCTGTTTTTCTTGAAGATATTTTCCACAGCCAAAGTAAACAATTTGGAAGAGATAGTGTCACTTTGTCTGACTTCCTTTTCAAGAGGTATTTTGTCTGTATAGGGGCGGTTTCTCAATAGCGAGTCACCTTCAAGTTGGTTTTAACTCCAGGGTAAACGTAGTCCAGTTGCAATATTTACCCAGGAGTTATGCTTAACCCGGAGGTGACTATTGAGAAACCGGCCTCAAAGTCATTATATTCACCTTGACATGAAATGCAGTGTTTTTATAAATATTTCTGACCAGAGTAGAATACCTAGAATTTATCCTGGCATCGTCCATAGCCATGAGAAATGTCCAATGTGTCTATACCTAAATGCGAGGTGGAGTGGTACATTGTATTCGCTTGTTTTCTTTATTAGCGTCCGGATTGTCTGAAAGTGGTCTATAGTCTATTTTATTGCAGTTGATAGCTCAAATCGAGATTTAGGACCATAAAACCATTTATAGGTAGTATAAACTTCGTCTTTTATGAGCGGACCATAGAGAAACAGACCAAGAAGAGAGTAGCGAATTAAACGAGAGAGATCGGCACCGCATTCCTTTATGCCTGTAGCGCAACGCAGACGTCGCAAAGTTGTCCCTTTATTTATCGCGTTGGGATTCGACCTACGTGCTCGTTTCCGTCTCATTCTAGCAACATTGAAGCACTACAGAAGAAGAAGAAGGAAACAGAACAGTAAATATTTCCATATTAACTGACACATGTTGTTGTATACGTAGATAAACATAACCTCAGTTCACTTCTAGGAAAAATATTGAATTTTTTTTTCTTCTATTTTTCCATTATCAATTCAACAATTGTAATATAAGTAATGTAAACAAATGGCTTCCGAGAGCTCTCATGTGTGTCAGGTCAGTGTTGTATTTTTTTATATTGCATAAATAATTACATTAAACTTATTACTTGTTTTATTTTTATTATTGTTAGACTGGGGATAGTTCAATGTTTCTGTTTTCTATCACACATTTTTTGTATTTGGAGAGTTATTTATTATTAATTTCATTACTATTGTTGATATTATTCGTATTATAAGAGTTATTGTTTTATTTCATTACTACTTGAAGAATTCAGATTTTCTTTATATTATTTATATTTTAAGAGTTATTATTTATTTCATTATTGCTTGAAAAATGCCTCTAATAATTTTCTCAATAAAACTGGCTTGATAAAGAATTAGGTATTGTTTTTTTTTCCCTAAAAATTTCCATTAAAACCGAATAATCTTCAGTATCAATTTAAATTTCCCGCCATGCGTCCCACAAGTTTAGTTCATCCTGTAGCTCACGGAGGCGCTACAGGTATACAGCGGTGCCGATCTCTCTCATTTAATTCGCTACTCTCTTTTTGGTCTGTTTCTCTATGGAGCGGACCAATATAGGTAACAGCAGATTAGATAGCTAACTATGGTTATATGGAAGGGCGTATACTTGTCCGAATATCGCCCCCTTCTTACTTTGGAAACTTATCATTTCTTTTTATTTTACAAAATAAAGGCACTTTATTATTATTAGGCCGGTCTCACCTCACACAGCAACGCTATGTATAAATAGCATAATTATAGGGAATATAGTATAGGGTGGTATACTCACAATAGTCGGTAAACCTATCTCACTCATACTAATAGTGTAAAACTTCATTTTTCGGACTTATAACGTGAAACGTTTGACACAGAGTGGGCGCGGCTGCAAACAGCGTCTGTTCTCCAGGTTAGGAGTGGCTGATACAAAAACTCACCAAGACGCCCGGCGGCATTTTCAGTAACAGCAGACGCGCTAGACTTCCGGCGACGGTTCGGCTCTTTTCGGATTTTTAGTAACAGCCGACTCTTCGCGGTTGGCTCGACTTGAAACAGACATGTTAGCTAATACAAAAAAAAAAAATGGATTTCTTACCAGATAATTATGATTTCCTATAAGATATTTGATGATAAGACTATCGTTAGATGTAATTTAACATCAAAAACTGACGTTGAGGTAAGTTTTAGTTTTATACTGATCAGTTTTTTATTCTTGTATGAACACATTATCCCTTGATATGAAATTCAGGCTTTATGAAAATAGCGTGTGGAGACAAACCAAATCCGGAGATATTTCTCCCACTTCAAGGAGACTATAGGTACTTCAACCATAAGCCACCCTACCTACCTACACCTACACATTTGTCCGATATTGGTACTGCGTCCAGTTCAATATATGAAGGTGGAGCAAGTGGAAGTTCCGCGTGTCCTATGAATGTCAATGTTCCTACGATAAAAGAAGTTATAGACTTAAAAGAAGAATGGAAATCATTTTCTGATGAAATCCTGGAACATATTGGTAATGATCCAATAACCTTTTATCCAGCAACTTCCATTTTCTTAAAAAACAGGCGAAAGTGTGCTGAAAGTAATAATTCCCTTATATCAGGGTTGCATAATAATTCTTTAAGTACCATGGAACAGCTGCTAAATTCAAACGTGAAGGTATAAGAAAAGGTAAAATGATAAGTGTGCAGCCAACAAGTGCAGCTATAGACGAAAATCTACGATGGGCGACAAGAAACATTCCTCAGCTAGTAGAAAGGTGAAAAGCTTGGTAAAAAAAAGTCCAAAGCACCCCATTCTTTACAAGAATGTGTTGATATGAATTAGGTGAAAAAAAGTTTGGAAAATGATCTCCATTCTGCGTATGATATTATGATAGGTATGTTTTTTTATCTGTCTCTTTGTAAATAAATAAATTAATTACTAAATCACAACGTTATATGTTTCTTCAGCATTAATTATACATTGAAATATAGTTTTTAACCGCAGTGTTTTGGAATTAGCTGAAGGTGAGAAACAGCAGACGTTCTAGACCTAGACCGTCTGCTATTACTGTCATCGCCGAAAGTAATTCGGAAATTTAGCGCGTCTGCTGTTACTGAAAATGCCGCCCGGCGAGCGTGGTGACAACAACAAGTATGTCGACTTCAAAACGAAAGTACCTCAGGTGGGTAGAGGTACCTCACAATCCCACACCGATACCTCGGTCAGCCTCGCGGATTTTCGGGGAGGCAAGAACGACATCCATAAAGAAAAAACAAAATAAAAATGGACCTAGCAAAACTACAACAAGGAATGTCTGGTTGAATTAGAATACGAATTGGAGAAAAAGAACTGGGACATTGTAGGACTAGCCGAAACAAGGAAAAAAGGAGAACAATACCTCCATCTGGACCTGGATTCCGGGCATACTAAGCTCTACAGGGGGAAGGATGATGATACCCATATAGCACAAAATATTTTTGGGATATTTTTTTTTGATCCAACAATGGATATTTTTTGAACAACGCTAATAAAATATTTTTAAAAGATTCAAACAACATTTGTGACCACACATTGGTTTGGAAATGTTCAAAAAATGTTTTTAAAATGTACTCAAAAAATACATTAGTTTTACAAACATATCCAAAATAATATTTTTAAATGGATATTTTTTGAACATCGGAAAAACATAATAAAAGAAATATACATTTGTTGAACATTTTTAAAACATTCGGTCTCTAAAGTCTGGCTCGAGACTTAGGGCGGGTATTATACAACTATTTTAACAGACCAACTAAAAGTTAACTTTTGGAATGACAAATTGTGCGATTGTTTTGGACCGTTCTAGAACCATCCTTTTTTCGAACCAAAACAAAGCTTTTCATTTGATTTAACTTGTCGTTGTTTGCTGTTTCTAGGCGCCATAGGTATACCTGCTCTGCTACCGGTTGAATTAATTCGCAGTGTTGTCACCTAGTAACCATTATAACGGTAAAGTAAAAATGGCCATACCTGAGGTAGTATTTTCGAATATTCTCGCATACCAAATTTGATAAGATTTCGAATGCTTCCCATTTAATTTACATTGTTGTCAATCAATTTTCGTGTACGAAATCTACTCGCGAATGAATTCGAAAATACAACCCTTGGAAACCCATGAAAGCTTCCAATTATAAAAACGGTTCTGGCAACACTGGTAGTTTTATGCTACTTTTTGAGGGGGACTGGACGCCGGCGTGGCGTAGTTTCAGTCTGGGTCGGGTTCAGCTAGACTAGACTAGAGTGAAGACAATATATTTTTTTGTGAGGTTTGTGTGCGAGTGTACGTTATTTGGCTCTGAGAATAATTGCAATTTCGATTGAAGTTCACGGTAAGTGGTATTTATATCAGGGTTTTCCAACGAGGACTTAAAACCAGGAGCTTATTTTTGAATCTGCCTGTATTTTTGTGAGAATCCAAGATAGCCATCATCCATGGCGTGTCCTATATTTTTGGTTCAAAGATTTTTTGATACAATAATTGAATTCTGCAGGAAAAAATACATGAGATAGGTATTATGGATTTTCTCAATAATAGAGAGAGTGAAAAGAAAGAAAGAAGAAAAAAAGAAGCCTTTGATCAATCCTCGTTGGAACACCCTGTATCTATAAAAATGATATTGATTGTTTATAGTTATACAAATTAGTTCTTATTGTAGGAAGAAGAAAGGAGCTGTGTAAAAGCAGGCGCAGCTCGAAGGACAATAATAAGCCATAACCAGTCAGGAACTGCTTAATTGAGAGGCAAATAACTTGAATCAGATGCATATGCACAAATAAAAATATTTCTGAGTTTAATTCTGAGTTTTAATTACCCAATAGGTACTTACCTACCCATAAAAATTACCATCCTAAATGTTGGAATGATGTTTTTAAAATATTTTAATAATGTTTTTTAAATATCGTTTTGATGTTCACAAAACCAATATACCTAGTTTTTTCAATGTGTGAAAAATATTTTATTAATATTTTTTTTGAAAATGTTCCACAAAATATCCAAAAGACGTTTTAAAAATATATTTGGATATTTTAAAAATGTTTTTAAAACATTCTCAAAAATATCATACAGATACAAACATTTTTAATACATCGTTTCTGAATCCGCATTATTTTTTTTTCGATGATGATGTTCAAAAAACATTTTCATACTTTCTAAAAATGTTTTTAATACATTTGAAAAATATCATATGGATATTCAAAAAATATCGATTCGTTACCGCAGAATGTTCAAAAAATGTCCTAAAAATATGTTTTATGGATATTTGGATGTTTTAAAAATATATTTGATCCGAAAAAAAATATTTTTTTAATCTTCAAAAAATATTATTTGGCTATATGGGTAACAATGGAGTAGTTGGAATACCTATTAATAAATAGGTAAAAAACTATCGACAAACTTGAAAATCCTGAAAACCATATCTGACAGAGTAATTTATGTTGTAATTAATATAAATAAAAATATAACGCTAAAATATATACAAGCTTATGTTCCAACTTCCTCACATGAAGATGACGAGGTGGAAACGGTATACGAAGACATAGCAAGAGCAATAAGAGAGAACCCAACGACGCACACTATTCTAGGAGGAGACTTTAATGCAAAAATGAGCAGAGGAGCAGAACCAACGGAAACACGCATAGGACAGTTCGGACACGGCAGCAGAAATGAAAGGAGAAGAATGTTAGCAAACTTCCTAGAAAGAGAAAGACTCTATCTGATGAACACTTTCTTCCAAAAGAAAAAGAAACGTAAATGGACATGGAATAGCACAGATGGACAAACCAAAAATGAGATTGACTTTATAATCTCCCGCCATAAACACATCATCCAAGACGTAGATGTAGTCAATCAATTCAACACCGGAAGTGATCACAGGATGGTAAGATGCAAACTGTTCATAAACACAAAAAAGGAAAGAAAAACAAAGATGAAACAAACGACGAAGAGAGGAAGTAGAGAAAAGATAGCAGAAAGAAGGGAAACATACAAACAAAGGCTGAAAGAAAACTTTTCCAACAATCCAGAAAAACAGAAGAGTCATTAGATGATAACAATAGGAGAATAACAAAAATTATAAAAGAAACAGCAGAACAGATAATAGGCCTCCTAGAGAAAACGCCGGACAAACTGTCGATAGAAATGAAACAGCTACTAGAGAAAAGGAGAAAACTAATAACCGAGGGTAAAAGAGACACTATTGAATACACAGAAACCAATAAAACAGCAAGAAAAATGGCGAAACAGGATGTACTAAAGCATCAAATGAAAAAAGTGCAATCCCAATTAGAACAGAACAAAGGACTAAATATATTTAAAAGACATAACACACCTAAGATAAAAATAAAAGATGCGAAAAACCACATATAGTAGAAGACAGACAACAGATATTAAAAGTTGCGGAATCTTTCTATAGAGATCTGGTACGAATCTAAAATAGCAAACACAAGTGACAAGGAAAAGAGAAGACAAAGCCTGAAATGCTCAAGGAAAGCCATACTAAAACGAGACAAGAACTAGTGAAACTATTTAATAAGTGCCTAACAGCAGAACATATACCCAAGCATGCCCAAAGATTGGAAGAATGCTGTAGTTATTCTGATCTACAAGAAAGGTGACCCGACTGATCTCGAAAACTACCGGCCGATAAGCTCACTATCACAGATATATAAATTATTCACCAGAATAATCACCAACAGATTAGAGCGAAAACTCGAAGTTTACCAACCAAAGGAACAGGCTGAGTTCCGAAGCCATTATAGCACGACAGAACATCTATATACAGTAAGGCAGATGATCGAGAAAGCTACAGAATATAATATAAACCTGGAAGGCTTTTATCGATTTCCGAAAAGCCTTCGACACAGTAGAAATCTGGGCAATAATAAAATCCTTGAGAAATGCCAGAGTGGATCAACGTTATATAAACCTTATTGAAAACATCTATAGGACTTCGACAATGTCGATAAGACTTCATGAATCAGCTAACAGGATAAACGCCAAAAGAGGAGTTCGGCAAGGGGACGTAATATCTCCAAAACTATTCACTTTGGTGCTCGAGGATATTTTTAAAAAGCTACAATGGGAAAACAAAGGATTGAACATACATGGTGAACGCTTGCACAATCTAAGATTTGCCGACGATATTGTAGTATTTGCAGAAGACAAACAGGAATTGATAGATATGTTGGAAGAACTACAGGATGTAGTATTAAGTACACATAAACTACACGAAGAGCCAGTTTATTACAAATACACCAGATGCAGACCAAACAATACCTATCCATGACAGCACAATAAAAAAGACAGAAACATACATATATACATTGGCCAAGCTATAAACACCGGGCAAACAAAATCAAAAAATGGAAATTGATAGGAGAATTAGACCAGGATGGGCGGCTTACGGCAAATTAAAGTACATCTTCAGACTTCAGCATGAATACCCCAATGACTTTAAAATCAAAAGTCTATAACGAGTGTATACTGCCTGTTGTCACGTATGGTTGCAAACCTGGGTAACAACCAGAAAAAATAAACATAAATTGGAAGTACATCAGAGAGCCATGGAAAGACGAATTTTAGGAATTTCCCTGAGAGACCACAAAACAAATACATGGATAAGAGAAAGAAACAAAGTCTCCGACATAATGAAAAGAATTGGTTCCCTAAAATGGCCAGACATACAGAAGACTGGAGCGGGTATATCACTAGATGGAGACCTTGGGAAGAGAGGAGAAGTGCTGGAAGACCCCAACAAAGATGGTACGACGAGATAAAGAAGGTCGCAGGCTTAAATTGGTACCTACCGAGCTGCGCAAAACTGAAGACAATGGTCAAATTTGAAAGAGGCCTATATCCTAAGAATAGAAAACGGCAAAAGATAAAGATAGAAGATAAGGTAAATATCTGTTCTAATGCTTATACCTAGGCACTTAAGTAGGTATACCTACCTACCCTACCAACCTACCTGAATAAAACTTTAATTTTTTTCCTTCACTGACCACTGTCAGTCCTGTCTGACCTTGTGGACCAAATAACAAATTATAAATAAACATAAAATATACTATCACTAACCTATTATACTATATCATACCAAAATTTTAGACGATTTGACTGGTACCACTTTTCCTATCTTTTCGTGCGGGGTCTTTTATAAATAAGGGTATAACTGGTTGCCTATGATAAAGAGCTACTATAGATTATGTTATTTATTTTGTAGTTGGAACAGACCCAGATCCACGAGGTGGTGTGTGTTTCAGAGCCAGGGCAGACTTGCTTGCACTAGGTGGGCTTGTCCGCTGCGCTGTAACCAATCGAAGTCGGTAAAAATCCGTTAGTTCGTGGGACTCTTCTCGCGAGAGGATCCTGTTACCAGCTGCCAAAAAGGATTATTATTTGTTTTGGGTGCAAAATAAAAACATCCCAAAAGAAAAAGACTTCTTTAGCCGCTCCCATTTTAGAGCAAAAAATGTTCTAGTTTTATTTGTGTAGCTCTACAGTGCGATTGTCTGTGATTTCTATTTTTTTTTTGGATTCAGTGATCTTCTCTTGGAATTTAGGGCCTTCCAAAAGGTATGTTGCATTTCAAATCAATATTTCCTTTAATTTAATGTAATATTTTATTTATTAAATTGAAGTGTCTGCATGCCAATTATGATTTAAGAACAAAGAGCAAAATTTAAACAAAACATCTCTCAGGAGAAATGGCTCTTTGGGGCCATTTCTCGGATGTCAGAAAAGAGAATGTAGGATATTGTGACCTAGTGCACAATCGTTAAACATTTCTATTTCCTGACTATCAATATTCCACTCCTAGGAAAAGGGCTTTGTTAACTTTCTCTTTTGTGACTGGAAATGGTTTTTATTGATTTTCTTTCAGGGCTCTAATGTAAACAATTTTAAACACATATGGGTGCACTCTCGTCTCTCTGTGTACTTTCACAAGTGTTTATGTACTTTTATCCACAATGACTGGATTTTTTAACATGTTTAATGTTCAGAGATACACAGAGTTGTTTTATATTTATTTATATCAAGGAACCATTCCTATATTTAAGTAGTCTAAACATAGATCTCAGAGGTGAATATAACTAAAAATGCTGTAGGTGTACACCCCTGTATCCGAAAAAGTCCATGTCCATGTCTTGCAGGTGATTATGCAGGAAAGCTCCAGCCAAATCTTTTCACTGCATAGAGACTTTTTTTTTCTTAAGTAGGTACTTAACATTGTACTTACCTACTTTCAAGAGTTGGTGAAATAGTCAATTACTTGAAGAAAGTAGGTATCAGGTACTTACATAGACAGGTGAGACTCGAATAAGTATGTCTTTATCTCGGTCTTTATAATTAATTAGTCACTACCTAATTATTTAACATTAACAAGTTGATACTTTCCTACAAATGCTTTAATAAGTAGAATTTTTTTATTTTTTTATATATTCAAGCAAGAAATGTACCTCGAAATGTACATTCGTAGGACCATCTAAATATGATAAAAAATACATAGATATAATTATATTATTTGCTTTCATTTTGGAAGTGCACAATGGATTTTATACAATCTGTGTGTGCATCCCTTCATCTTATTTATAATTAACTAACTTGAAGTCTTGAATTTTTTTATTAAGTAAGTAAGTAAGTATTAATGTGGTATTATCTATATTGATTGTCAGATAACCTGACTGTTACATCAACTTGCATAGTGAGTTCAGTTTTTATACAAATCAGAGGAGATATTATTTCTAATGATCCATGGTGGAGTCCATGGTCCATGGGATAATTTTCTTTTTTACTTTTTTATAAGAGGCTGATCTAAACTGCAATCTTAGGATATTATATATCTTTGCACCTGTATATCTTATATGCTTCTGGATGGCAACACCTCTGGCTGATGGTAGCAACAGGGGCGCAAGTAGCTTGTTGATTTTGGGGGGGCTTGAGCCCCGGGTCTCTATAAGTCGATTTGGTGACAGTATATGATGTTTTTCAAAACTTACTATACAGTACCGTAAAACGGGGCTACTTTGTCACCTTTTGGACATATTTTGCTCTGTAACTTTCTTGTTTTTTCGATTTTTGGCTGGAAAAAAATCAAGTATACCGACGTTACCATTTTGTTTGCGCAGCCAAAACACCAGTTGCCTAGCATCCCTAGGGAATAATTAAAAAAATAAGGAATAGGGTGACAAAGTCACCCTGTTAAAAATGCTTTTAAAACGCGTATAAATGGCTAGACTGACAAAGTAACCCCAGATATGGAATCCTCGGATAAAAATTATATATAAGATTTTTTTTTTTAAATTTTTAAATAAGATTTTACCCTTTTTTTCAAAAAATAGATTTTTTCTGCGATTGACAAGAAATGTCAGCATTTTTGACCGGTTGACAGGTGGCAAAACTCAATATTCTGGTATTTCAATTATGTTTCGATAGTTGCTAAGGAATCAATGAATAACAATACAGGAAACACTTTTCCAGCCTAGGCCGGGAAAGTGATTCTCATATTGCTGAATAATTGAAACTAAAAGACAAACATTTAACAGGTATTTAACCGATCGCAGAAAAAATAGTATGTGTATTTCGGTGGAAAAGCACATTCTCGGCCTTCGGTGTTTGCCGGCCTCGGCTTCGCCTCGCCCGTCAACTTACACCGTCAGCCGAGAATGTGTCACTTTTCCACCTAAATACACAATATACTATTATTGTACAAAATACTTCATCAGAGAGAAAAATGAGAATAACAAACTCGGAAAACCTTAGAAATATTCTGTAACATTACTAAGAAAATTTGAATGACTCGTTGAATGATATTCTTTTTTGGCACATTGGCTCATTATAAATGGAACGCCCCAATCTGCAACGACGCCAAGGGTTCTTGCAATGATGGCTTCTTCCTCCGAACTCAGGATGGTTGTATGACCTATAGGTTTCGTATGCCTACCAAGGCATCTATTAGTAAGAGTTCTTCGTGGAATTTGATGAAGCCTGCACGCCTGTTTTTTGCTCATACCATCTTGCACTACACGCACCGCTTCGGCCACCCTACCTGTTCTTCAATTATAAGTTGTGGTAGGTACGGCTACCTGGTGTTTTTTCGTAGGTTTGCATTTTTTTTTCAGTCAATTAGAACGTAAAAAAGAAACTAGACTCAACAAAACTAGCAAATAAAAACTTTTGAAACAACAAACATTCCAACATAAGTAAAATTATAAATAATTGTTTTCCATTGCGACCTCTACGAAAAAAAAGACAACAAAAAAACTGGGTGACCCAAGGCATCAAAATATCAGCTGCAAATTTAAGATCTCTCAATATGTTACGTAAACACTTTAATAACAGTTTATTCATAAACAACTGCTTTTTAACCTATCGTCAAAATTATAGAAAAATAATTCGTGAAGCAAAATCCTTATTTTACTCGAATCGTTTAAATAACTCGCCAAATAAACCGAAAGAGACATGGCGCATAGTTCGTGAACTAGCTGGGGAAAACACTTCCAAACCTAACCAAATTGATATCGAACCAGAAGTTTTAAATAATTTCTACTGCTCCATTGCATCTAATTTAACACAAACTATAAAAATAGACATCAATCCCCTGCGATATCTAAATAGTGTGCGTGTTCCTGAAACATTTGAACTTATACCAACAAATATCAATAAACTTAAAACCGTGATTCGATCAATTAAAAACCAAAACGCGGCAGGATCTGATGGTATATCTTCAAAAATACTAAAAGAATTGCCAGATCAAGCCTTAAAAGTCATAGCTAGTGCTATAAATAAATCTTTTTCTAAGGGTACTTTTCCATCTAGCCTTAAGGAAGCTCTAGTTGTTCCGATACACAAAGAAGGTGATACTAAAAATCCATCAAATTATCGGCCAATATCATTACTATCAACAATCTCTAAAGTTATCGAGAAACTGGTCAAAAAACGTATGATGGACTTCTTGACAGAGCACAATATTTTTAACACCGCACAATTTGGCTTTTTACCAAAGAAAAACACGCATGATGCTATGCTTCGAATAATTCAGCAACTTTTCAAACACTATAATGATGGGGAAGCTACTGCGGCAGTGTTCTGTGACTTCTCAAAGGCATTTGACTGTGTTAGTCACGGGATACTGCTGCAGAAGTTAGAGGTGTATGGTTTTGCGGGAAATGTCTTGAGATGGTTTCGCTCGTTTCTAACTAACAGAACACAAAGTGTCTCAGCCAACAGCAAGAGTTCCTCTACACAATCTATTGACTTTGGTGGACCACAAGGCTCAGTTTTAGGTCCAATTTTGTTCCTTATTTATATCAATGATCTTTTGCACCTTGATATATCCGGAGTTATTGCTGCTTTTGCCGACCATGCCACAATTACCTGGCACAAAAAAGACACAGATGATCTAATCGAGATTATATCTAGAGACGTTGGATTAATTAAACAGTGGTGTGATGCGAACGGTCTACTATTCAACTTTAACAAAACTCAGGTACTTGGATTCCGGTGTAACATAGATGATATAGCATTTGACCACTTTTCCATCAAGAGTACTTTATCTACCAAATTTCTTGGCCTACACATAGATGCTGACCTAAAGTTTCAAAATCACATAATCTCTCTCAACAAAAAATTAGCATCTGGTTGTTATTGCATCAGGACAGTTGCTGAAAACCTAGGTACACCTGTAGCAAGAACAACATACTATACTGTAATCCATTCCCATCTTTCCTACGGATTACCATGCTGGGGTTGTTGCAGTCATTATCTTGCTGATTCAGTCTTCAAACTTCAAAAACGCGCCATCCGTTATATGGCCAAGGCACCTCTTAGATCCCATTGTAGGCCTCTTTTCATTACTCATAAAATACTTACCTTACCTTGCTTATTTATCCTGGAGACAGTAAGTCTGATCCACAAAAATATTTCCATATTTCCTGCACATCAAGCCAATCGTCCTACTCGACAAAATACTAATATACCTCTTCCGATTCCTCATTCAACTCTCGTTAAAAAATCCATTATCTATGATAGCATTAAAATTTACTTCTTGCTTCATTTTTAAAGCAAATCTCTGACCTCTCAAAGTTCAGAAAAACAGTTAAAGATGCACTGCTGTTGCAGGCATTTTATTCAACTGATGAGTACTTTAATGTGTCCTTATAAAAATAAAAAAAAAACAAGTAGGTAGCCCTTTTCATTATGATTATCTTTTTTACTCAACTAGACCTATTCTGATCAGTTACTTTTGTACTTTTCTTTGCTGCCTTCAAAATTCCTAATTTAGGTACCTACAACAAATTTTTAGGATTACTCTGTTTGTGTCGATATTTTTGTAGTATTTAATGTCTGTTGTAGTGCGTTCTTTATTTTATTCTTTATGGCTCTGTGCATTGCTTATTTTTGTGATAATAATGTTAATTGTTCCTAACGTTGAAATGGCCAAAAAATTTACAATCTCACACTACCACATAGTAATATTGGATAATACTTTTGTTGTAATAACTTGTTTCATGTACCTTACTTTTAATGTTTCGGTTAACTTACCAAGCTTTCTTTATTTATAGATCAACCTGTGCACTTATTTTTAAGGATTTAGAATTAAGTTATAGCTTTGTCAATAAGTTTATTGTAACTTGGATAATAAAGCATGTTTTCTTTCTTTCGGAAAGAAAAAAAAATTAGAAACTATCAGCGCGCACAAGGTGACAAAGTTACCCCGGGTTACAAAGTTTTACCGTTTTACGGTACGTATTTCACAAATGCCTGAATTTGACGGAAATACTCTGCTATAAACTTTGTTCTTCGATATAATACGTTCTTAGTTGAAAAAAAAAACAAAGACATTACTATACAGGGTGACAACTTGAAAACGAGCAATCGGGAATATCTCTTAGACAAAAAATACTATCAGGAATATCTCAAAGACGTGTCGGGGGATTGAAGGGGGAACCAAAATGAAGCACTTTGGTTGGGGTGCACATACTTTAGTGAATTGGTGACTGGTACTGGTAACTGGTGTCTCCCAGAAATCGACTTTCTTTAGTGCGTTTAGTTTATTATCGATTTGTCATTATCAAACAGAGGTAAAATAAAATACTGAATAAATCAGACCGGTGCAACAAACAGCGCAAAACGTTCACAAACGTTGCAGAACGTGTCGGTTTGGACTGTAGCACGCTCAGAGCCGCTGCCGCCCGCTTTCCAGTCACGAATTTTAAGGTGCTCCACACCTGTAGCTTCATACTCTGGTGCTCCAAACAACTGTTGTGTCACTGGAACGTACCCTACTTTAAGCTTCGTGTTTTTGATGCCACCATAAAATAGCAGGTGCTAGAGAGGCCAGGAGAGAGGAAAAACAAACAGTTCAGTAGCGCGAAACTCTAATGTACTGGAACGCCTCTAAACAGTCCAGGGCTCTAGAGCAGCTCAGGAGTGTAAAGTGCGTCACTGGAAAGCGGCTCAGATCTGCTCGCTCGGGTTTGGGAGGGCGGATGGCTAATTTGTGTCATTACCATCATGTTTGTGACCATCAGGTTTGGGGGGCTAATCTTGAGCTTGGGGGGGCTAAGCCCCCCCAGCCCCCCCTAATCGCGCCACTGGGTAGCAAAACATCATGTCGAGGCGTCAAGCTGCGGTTCTGGTATTTAATTGAAATTGAAGGTCATTTTTGTAATATGGAAATTGTAACATGAATCTTACTACAGACTTGATGTACAATTCAAGGTACAATTGCTCCAAATTGAGCAGTTCACTTTGCTCAAATAGTAGTTGTGTTGAGAACCTTTTATTTTTGCCCGCGTTTCCCCACACCACAAGTCCATAGCCTAATATAGATTCAAGCCATGAGTAGTAGACCATTTTTCGAGCCAAGCACAATGCTTCCTCCATACTGGAATTTTTTTTAAAAGCATATTGGTTATTTGACAGTAATTTATGCCTATCCAGATTCCAGAAACAATACAAGTGTATATTTACTTAATACATTTTTCAACCAATTTGCTTATATTGCTCACAAGTGCAATTGGCCTGTAGTTGGTAGTCAGTTCTTTGTTTCCTTGCTTATAATCGCCCCTTTGAGGATATCTGAATACACTCTTGAGAAGTTTCATCAAATGTTGATGACTGCTCTTCACAATTTCCAAAGTTATAGCGCCATCGCCACATTTGTCTCCATTTTTTAAGGTACTTATTTGAATTACAAGCTCATCTTCTGTTATATGCGTTAGAAAAAATGAAAAAGGATTTGTACTGATTTGTTCCTGTACCCTCTTATGAGAAACAGGAGTTATTTATTCAGCCAGGGTTTTGCCAATCTGTTAGAAATAAAAATTAAATTCATTTGCAATTAATGTAGGATTTGTTATTTTGACATTATCCTGATACAGAATACTTTTTATTTCCTGTTTATTTTCCTGATCATTTGTGGTCTCTCTTATCACTTTCCATGTTTTGCATGAGTCATTCAAACACTGTCCAAGTTTTGTTTTATAGTCGGAGTATTTGTATTTTTTAATTAATTTTGACAGAGTATTTCGAAAAGTCTTGTATCTATCATAGGTTCCAAAGTTATTGGGGTTTAGACGATATTGTTTTTTCAAGGCATGGGCACTTTCCAAATTTTACCGATAAATTGACCGGTTAAATAAACCGGTAGCTGTCAAAAAATTCCGGTTAAAGTTAGGTGTCAGTCTGGTTACAACATTTATCTGATGCATTTTGGAACGCTTTGGTGTGTTAAAGCGGTTGTGACAATTGTGTTCCGACAATTTAACGAACGACTGCCGATAAAGCCCAATCAAAGCAATTGATGTACGTCAAAAAAAAAGTGTCAAAAAATCTCCAACCGAAAAAACCGACAAAAATTCCCGGTAGATCCGGTGCCTCACCGGTTTCAAACAGCTGATAATTCCGGTCAATTTTGGAACGGACGATCTGGTTCAACCGGTAGTAAGCCGGTAAATTTTGGAACGGTTTGGTGAGTAAACTATTAAACCGGTATCGCACCGGTTCACAAACCGGTGAATTTTGGAAAGTGCCCCATCCCTTTTTCGTATTGATTTTAGGAGGCCACCAGTGATCCAGGGTTTAAGCCATCTATCTATTACAAAGTTTATGTTGATAACTGCATTTTTTAATACATTTCTGTAATTGACTGATAAACTTATTTGTGCAAATGTTTGCATCTGTGCTACTCAGGACATTCTCCCATTCTGCCATTGACAAATGGTAAGGAAGTTCTTGATAGTTAATTTTCTCTATAATTTTATCTTGATCTTCGTATTTTTTTTTGTCATATTTTGTTTTTACATTAAGCAAAATGGAATATGGTCTGTAAAATTTTAGTTAATATTGCACTTTTAACTTTTTTATAAAAATAATCTTTACATTTCATAAAAAATTATCAATACACGTCTTCGATTCACCCTGAACCCGTGTCGATTTATTAATCACACTGGAAAACGCACTTTCACCAAGTAAAATCAAGTAGTTGTTTACTAGTGTGGAGTTTGTATTTAATATATTGATATTAAAGTCTCCACCTAAAATATATACTCGATTCGGGTCTTTTGTGTGATCCTTGAGTATGGGATCCAAATCACTTATAAAATCTTCTATTTTTGTTGAGGGCAATCTTTATAGTCCCAGAATATAGACCATTACACTATTCTTGAGTAAAGAGACCTTGAGACACTTTGTACTGTTTATTTCAACTACAAGGCTATTTTGTAGTACATTTTCCCTAGCCCATATCCTGCATCCATCAAATTTATTGTACGTACTGTTATTCCAGAAAACTTTGTAGTGAGTCATATTGAAATTACTTACATCATAAATAGTGTGCGTTTCCGACATTATTATCACATAAAATTCTCTGTTGCCTGTTGACTCCAGGAACACCAAAAAGTCATCAAAGTTTTTGTAAACACTTATTATATTTATATGTTCTTATTATGTTAACATCACTGGTGGGGCTATCAAAATAAGTAACCTGAGAGAGATTATCACAAATTGTCACCTCACTGGCTTTATATTCTCCAAGTATCTCATTTTGGTCTGTTAAAAGGTAAGATAATTTCTTAGTGACACTTTCCTATGCAATTTAATACATATTCTCCAAGTCACTCAAGTGACATAATTTTCTCAGGTGGCTCATTGTCATTCCTTCTCACAAACACATTCCCATTTAAATAGTAAACTGCTTTGAAGCTTTTTTAATTTTTTCTGTCCCTGGCTGTTTTAAACAACAGTCTCTTTTGTGCTGTTCAGTTTTTGTTCAGATATATTTCCCTATCTTCACCTTGTAATCCACATTTTTTAAGAGTTGTTTCTTTAAGTTGTCTAATCTTCATTAGAATCTCTTTCATCTTATCAAAGTTGTTAAATTTCACTGATATGGGTCCATCACTCGGTCCATCATCTTGCTTGCTTAGTCTATAGCTTTCCTTTATATCATTTTCATTTATTGACACACTCATAGAATTACACACTCTCTTTATGATGTTACTCGCGCTTGGATCAGTTTGTTTTGGGACTCCCACTATTATTATATTATTTGCCTTCTCTTTCTGTTTCTTTTCATTCAATTTAGTTTCAAGTAGTTGTAATCTCTGCTTAAGGGTATTGAATGTGCCGTTTAAAATATATTGTAACGCACGTCGAATTATACGACTACTGAACAAGTTTATACTAATAAAGATGCGAGGTTCATCGCGATTATTGCATTGGGCTACTGTTGGGCCGGTTGCCGCTGGATCCTTCATGATATCGATTTAAAATTTATCGAAAAACAGGCGGAGGAAAGAGCTATAGGGTTTGCTGTGGGTATAACAGAGACAGGCAAAATGACAAGAAGAATTAATTAAATTTCTACGAAAAAAAACTAGATAATTTTTGGGATTCTGGTTTGTGCTATTGTATTGCTAACACACATAAGATTGGCGCTAATTAAAAAAGACACCATAAATTGATTAATTTTCTCGTATTTTTCCATTTTGAATTACATTTTTGTAATTTTTGGAGAACTCGTTTCTATTACCGGATTTCTAAAAAGATAGCTCCATTCTTCCCTATATTATAAATCGAATGCAAAAAAGAAATTTGATATAACTTCAACTGCTGAAAAAATATTTTGGCATCGAGGCGCATTCAATCCCCTTAACGGTTACATTTTTCTTCCTGAGTTCCTTGATTTCGCTCAAGAGCTTGTCGAACTTCATTATCTACTATCTACTGGATTACCTACCTATTTTCTGGTCTGGTGACTGGTCTAAAGCTATGATTTGATTTTTTAGACAGTGGCGTGTGAACTATAAGGTCGGTACTTTTCACAATATCGTGAGACCTAGGTACTTAACTGATAACAACTTACAATAAATTGTGGTCGAAATTATAAACTTGAACTTCAAGTGTTTCAATTATTTTTATTATAGGTGATTTCTTTTTTAATAGTATATTGAACTAGATTAGGTAAATACCTTGGTAAATACCTATACAACTTTTTCACATAACTTTGATTTGTATTAGGTATTCTTCATAGCCTCCTCAAGGACTCGAATATTTGGAAAACTATTATTGTCAAAAAGACTGCCCTTATTCATATCCGAGTTAGTACCCAAAAAAAAAAATATATATCCATCAAAGTAAGATCTGGGCTGTATGTTCGCCATTCCAAACGATGGCTTAGTCACAACCGAGGTCACAACATATTTAAGTGTACAAAAGATATCCACTGATTTTCCCAGATTACCTGGGATTCTCCTAAGATTCTTTCAGATTTCCCTAAATCTCCCAAGATTTTGGTAGATCTCCCTAATTGTTCATAGAATACCAGGACAAGTGCACAGCCAGAACACAACTCCCGAGGACTTCTTCTCAACTTAACATGTGCATTTTCTCTTGATCTATCACTTTCCTGACAATATCAAAGCTACATTTATTACAGTATTAAGTATTGATATCCTCTCGAATATTCTCAATCAATAGTAAATTGAATTCTGAACGCCCACACGTCGGTCTCAGTCAGTGAGATTTCCCTCAGATTTTCCCAGGTATCGCTCACTTCTCCCATAGATCGCCTCAGATTTCCCCGAATCTCCCCAGATTTTCCTGAATCTCCCTCAGGGTTGGCTTGGCATACACAAAAATGAAGACAAAACCCCACCATCAATATTGACAAAAACCAAGTCGGCTTTTTGTGTCAAAAACCCATTCATACAGAAATAATTACTTATCAAATGCCCTAATTTGGAATTTTTTTTATTAAAAAAACTCATTCCTGCCATAGTGACCAAGTGACCACAGATTGAAAATTATCAATTGAAATCTTGGGTTATTCGGTTATTCCAAGCAATAAATTATGTAAAGAATTTCACAGGGTACCTACCAACAACAAGCTACGTGAATTATTAAAATAATTTCCCTATATCAGGCTCTTGAATTTGTTTTAAATGTTGATAATTTAGTAGTCTGAAATAGACAATATTTGATGGAGTGAAACATCAAAGTAGTAAAGTGAAGAAAAAAAAAACTCTCGAAAAAACTACTCCACTACACCAACATTCTTGCCCTGGATCCGCGGATTTCAAAACTTGGCTTCAAAAGTTATGAGCCAATGAAGCTTCCTCTTAAATCTCAAGTTCAAAAAAATATGAGCAAATCATAGAATCTGATAGTTGAAATGCTCAAAAACTCTATGTTTGTCATCTGAGCTGTATCGTAGCTCTAAATTTGTCAAAATCAAAATAGCTATAAATAAGATGAACCTTTAGATTCTAAAACTTTTTCTTGAAGATTTCATTCTCAGAATCTTCAAAATCTTGTCTATTTAAAATACACATGACCGAGCACGTAACTTTGCTTAGAATCCAAGATATCTGGATATTCTGTGTTACTTAAGAATAAGTTTATTCCCCGCAATAATGTACATAATAGGAACATCAGAGTAAACAAGAAATTTACAATTCCACAACACAAAACCTCCTTATTTCAAAGGGGTTTTATTTATAATGCTATTAAGCTTTATAATTCTCTTCCTCATGGCTTAAAGGAACATAATATCACAAGTTTCAAGCGTGAATACCGTTCTATATTGTTTAATGAGCAGGTTAATTCCCTCACCTAATTTAGTTGCTGATGGCTTGCTAGAGGGTGGTGCGCTGGTGTCTCGGGACTATCTTAAAACTATTTATATTATGGTTAAAATTCCAAGGTAATGTATAGTTAAATATTTAAATTTGAATATTTACTCATATTTGCGCTTTTTTTTAGATATACTGTTTAGTTTTTTTAGGGAATATTATGATGGTACATTTCATTAATATGTGGGGTGTATGCATATCACTGGATATGGTTGAGTTTGAGTAGCTTTCAAGCTAGAGTTTGCATCCCCTATTGTGTTAATTTATTTTTACTTATACTATTGTTCTTCTTTGTATGGGAATGTATCTTAACGATTATTATTTTTTTCTGTTCTTAATATTGAATAAAGGCGATATTTATTTATTTATTTATTATATTTATATAAGCCAATCACTTCGCAAATTGCAGAATCTGAAAATAAATTCAAAGAAAACTAAAGTTAGGCACGACGTGAGGATTAATAACAATACATAAATAGAGAATTTAATAGGGTAAAAACCGAGGTAAAAACAATTAGATAAATTATTAAAGTAATTTTCCTATTCCAGGCTCTCGAATTTGTTTTGAATGTTCATAATTTATTGGTTTTCTTGAAAATTTCATTTTTATAATCGGATTATGTAATCACATTTTTCCGAGGGGTAAATGACTCATGGAAATCACTGTACGCTTTGCTGGAAATACTTTGAGAATACCTAGGAATACCTGGTAATACTTTGAAAATACCGAGGAAAATACCTAGGAGTGCTTGGAAACCCTTGGGAATAATCTGGAAGTATATGGGAATACTCTGGAAGTACATGGGAATAATTTGGAAATACATGGAAGTACTTGTAAATTTCTATAACTTACAACCCCACTTTTAACGTATTTTTGGGCATTTTCATTAAAATCTCAAGAATTGCGTGCATGTTTGTTCTGGTTCAGTGTTCCACTTTGTTCTGGTTGAGTGCTCCAACTTTTTTTGGTCAACTTTTCCAGTTACCCTAGTTTTGTTTGAGGCAACTGGAACAGTGATCCCTATTTTCTTATTCATTCACATAGGTAGTGATAATTCTGAGGCGACTGGAATTTATTGTAACATACTTATATTATGTAAAGATCCTACCAAGTTTTATTTATTTTTTGCTAAAGAGTTATGGGAAATATGGAAGATGCAACAAAAGTATTACTTAGTGGTGAGAAAATAATATTTAATGAAAATGGTAAAATAAACAAAAAATAAAATAAGAAACCTGTTTTCTTTGTAAGTGATCAATATCTCCATTTCTGCATGGTGTTAAGCACAGTTGACAGTTCTTCAACTTCATTCATATATTCCTCCACCACCTTATTCTGCCACCGACATAGATATTAATTTTTTCAGAGCCAACTTGGTGTATCTTCCATCGTCCGCACTTTTGAAGGTTCTTCGGATATAATTCCTGACCATGTTTGCTCTAGACAGTGTTTCTCAATCTTTTGTAGAGTGAGGAACCCTAAAGCGCACTTTTTTTTTCTAGGGAACCCCTACTACCCTAAGTAGGTACTTAACTTACTGTTTGTCAGTTTGTCAATATCGGGTTCAATGTTTGAAAGTTCTATCCACAAATCTGCTTCAGGATTTAGTTTACTTCTCAAGTCGTTTTTCTTTAAGAGCATAATTCGAAAACCTTACTTCAAAACGGTTAGTTTTACCAACCGTCCGTACTTTGCGGAACCTTGAGGTTCCGCGGAACCCAGTTTGAGAATGAGTGCGAGCAAACGAGAATATGTATCTACAATACCTACAATATTAATTTTAGGTGGAACATATTATTATGTTCTAGTTGGCCATCACATCATATACATTCCAGTTGCCTCTGTATACAGGGTGTCCCAGGGAAAACAGTCCACCCCGATTTATTGAATCTGGGATGAGAATCTGGAAAAACGCTCGGACACGTCGATTTTTGATTTGAGGGGGAACTATTTTCAGTTTTTTTCATCCCCGTAGCTTCAACCCCCTAGCTAGGGGGAGAACAACCCCCCAAATTTGAATAGGGGATAGGGGTCATGTCATATCTCTTTTTAAAGGTCACATCGAGTTCTTTATGCCCCTAGAATTTCGTGTCATTATTTTCATCCGTAACGAAATGACAGCTTGTCAAAATCTTGGAAATAGACTATTAGTTTTAGTGGGAGCAAAAGCGATACTTACCTCCCTTAATAAAAATACTTGAAATGAAGTTTTTTCTTATTATTATTAATAAGGTGTACACGAGAATTGTAAATTTTAGGTATTTTTATTAAGGGAGGTAAGTACCGCTTTTACTCCTACTAAAACATAGTCCATTTCCAAGATTTTGATAAGCTGTCATTTCGTTACGGATGAAAATAATAAGATGAAATTCTAGGGCCATAAAGAACTTGATGAGATCTTTAAAAAGAGGTATGACACGACCCCTATCCCCTATTCAAATTTGGGGGGTTGTTCTCCCCCTAGCTAGGGGGTTGAAGCTACGGGGATGAAAAAAACTGAAAAATAGTTCCCCCTCAAATCAAACATCGATGTGCGTTTTCCCAGATTCTCATCCCAAACCCAATAAATCGGGGTGGACTGTTTTCCCTGGGAAACCCTGTATATTTTTACCAGGGCCACCCTGTATATTTTTACCAGGGCAACTAGAACTCAAGCTGTGTTTCCATTACTTGAAATTCTAAGATAAGAATAAACCTGGCTAACCTTCACAATATCTTTCTCTTACGGTTAAACATACTCATTTCTCAATGCAATATTATTTCACTGTAATCACTAATCATTGATTAAAATCCAAATTTCTGTCACTTATTCTTATGATACACTTTGTAAAAGTAACAAATTTTAATGTTTTTCTCAGAAACTAATCTGGCGTCGTTCTTTCTACTGCATGCAGGATATAAATGAGACACACTTGTAAGGAATTTTTTTGCGTGGGAAATTCAAATTTCAATAATAAGCCAAAAATTTGCATATGGTTTAGTTAAATCGCTGTTCAAGTTAACCAAGTTGACCTTACTTGGAAATACTGGGGAATACTTGGAAATACTGTCCAAACTTGAGAAGTATTCACTGGAAATCACTGTACATTTTTTCGTGAGTGGTTGGCCCCTCGCATTTTTCCTATTTAAGTATATTAAACAAAATCAAATTCTTAAGGACAAATCCAGGATTAAATAGTCAAATAATGTTAATCAAACAATTATTCATAGATACAGAAGTAAAAATCAATAGGAACTTTTCTCGAGATAAATAGGTACTAGTATTAACATAACTGACGAAAGAATTTGCATATACAAGGTGTACCGTTCACAAAAAAGTCAAATAAAAAAATTACCTATTTACGAGAGGTGTTTCACCCACTAAATTTTGTACACCTACTGTATTTGACTGCATTATTGGTTGCATCAAAGATGATAGTTGACTGCATCGACTTTTGAGCAATACCTAACAAGATTGCAGGGACTGCTTACGATTTTTCGCGAGTGTATATGGAATGTATGTACATCTGACTACACGGAATTTATAACACATGCAAGTCACTGTATTATGGACTCTGTGAAGAAGGCAGGAAAACTTGAAGCACAAAAGTTAAATTTTACGTTATCGTTTAGCAGCCCTTGTATTTTCGGAGATATTTCAATTTTTTGAAATCGCCTGCTCACTTCACACCCAGCAGAAACAAGGGAAGCACCAACGTTCAGTTACACATAAATGGTTAGTGCTTTGTGAGTGCTTTAATCCCCAAATTAGCAACCCTTAAATTTTCTAATTTTCAGAGATATATCGGATTTTTGAAATCGCCTGCTTACTTCACACCCAGTAGGAATTTTTTTCTTCAAAGCATTCATAACTCCTCCACCTCTAGTGAGATCATTCATCCTATCCCTACGTGTCACATTATACCTGTGGTCCATCAGTTCAGCATCCTGAAAACTTTGATTCAACCAAGTTTCAGTTAATAGTATATAGTCATAGTCTTCACACAATACATTATTTTACAGCTCTTCACTTTTAGTCCTGAGCCCCCTTACATTCTGGTAATAAATATTAATTTCACATCCATGCCCTGTTAGTGTTGTGTCTGGGATCGAGGATCGGCCTGGCGTTCTACTATTGGCTACTTTTGACAAAAAAAACTTTGAAACAATTGACCCAACAGGCCAAACATTTCTATTCCAAGCATCTTTGAAGTTTTCTTGACGAATTGACACTTTAAGTGAAGGATATTTATCTGGATACTTGGATTCATGATCGAGGCTCGTCACCAAGTTATTGGAGGTTTGTGTTATAGAGGATTTAATTGTGCAGTTTCAATACAATCCCATTAATTGATGCAATAGGCCTATTGGCGTGGTAGCTACTTTGTAAATTGTGCAAGAACAATTATTTGAAAATCTTTAAATTTTTACCTTGTATACCTACATATTAAAAAAATTATGAGGTGTAATTCTCTGTGTAATTGAAATACTTAACACAGCTAAGATTACTGACAACTATTATATTTCAAATGATATCCTTAGTGATTCATAGGCCCATGAAAATATTTATCTAGACCAGCATGATCAAAATTACGAAGGTTACTTGCATTATATTTTATTAGTTTTCATTTTGCACTCCTAACAAACTCGGGGCCTATACAGATTACAAATTTACCACTATTGTTTTGTTAATTACTAATAGAAAAGTAGGTTATTTAGAGGTCCAAAATTCAAATTGCACGTATGTTTTTTTGAGATATTTAAATTTATCCCAAATACAAAACACACAATAGTATACCTACTTGTACAAGGTTATCTAATTATGAATAGCTTTCATTTCTTTCTTGCACCTCAGTTAGTCATGCAGAAACCCGAGCAAAAAACATTTTACAAATATTCAGTATCTAGTTTTTCAATTTACTTAGTGGCGTTTATTTAAATTATTTCCAAATCATGGCACTTGTTGGCACTGCAAGAATCTAAGTATCTACAAAGTATTCCTATTTGTTCTATAGGTCAATAGGCCAGCTTGCAAATAATAACCCACCTATTGTTCCTCATCACTTGACATTTTATTAATAGTAAAATAGCTGCAATAGAACTTTCACAGCATGAAAGGTGCCTCAAGGTTCAACTAATATAAATACACAGCAGCCGGGTTATTTTAAAAATCCCATTAAAAATTACAATCAATTATTATTTTAGCGATTTTGTTTGATTGTTCTCGATTTTCATTTGCAATAATTTTACTTTGAACTGCGAATTGTGCCACATTGTTGCTTTCGGCGTAATTTAATAATATTGTTATAGAGATCCGCTCCGGTTGTTTTGTCCTTGGGAATTATTCAATGTTCTGTTGTGTAACGAAATAAATTTACGTATTTTACATTTTTCGTTTTATGAATTCGTAGAAGCACTTTTAATTTAAATTGGAAATTTGTTAGTTTGGTTTACAACTATGTATTCACATTTTTTACTAGCCCATCATTAAAAGTAAAATACTTGTAAAGTTCCTGATATTCAATTTAGTCTGATTTTATCGATATTAGTAGGGTCAACTTGGGTAATTGGAAACGGTTTTCCAAAAAGAACAACCCTGATTAGGGTTGAAGCAAACATTTCATTCAGTAAACCTAAAACTAATTTACATTCATTTGGAAAATGAGTCCCTACAACATCTCTAATGAAATAAAATTTGGTTAGTAAGTGAAAAAAACCAAATATAATTTTACACCAGTAGAAAATAGTTATTTGTGTATTAACAGCACAAAATCTGCCATTGTCAATTGACAGAGAAAGCTGTCACTCGAATTCAACAAGGGCCTTTTGTGCTCGTATTGCACACATAATTTTTCTACAACATTGAAATGATTTCCCATTAAAATTGAAAAAAATATAATTGAGACAAATTAAATGTCAATAAATCCAAAACAAACTGGTTATTTTCCACCACTTCAGATGCATATCAACGTGCAATCAATCGGAATGTTTACTTTGTCGCTTGTCTCCCATGGCAGCAAGCGATAAAGTTATTGTCACTTGATACCTAATCAAAAAAAGACATCAAGCTTTCTTGGAAATGTATAATACAATTTCTACTCCTTCATTAAAATAGACGGCTCTGGGGTTATTCCAATAATATCATCAAATGTTACAAAGTTAACGTCTGAACCAACTAAAGAGAGAAGCCTACACGTATCATCTACACATTTAAGAGATGCAACTTTGATGTCGCCTTTTTCCCAGTCGACGTCTTCAATCTATATATTTATAAGTCACGGTCATCCTTTTCCCCCCTTTGAAGCAAACTATTGCGAAACTTCCCTTTTTCAGGTTGTTCTTGTACACTGTATGTAAGTCTCCAACCCCTTCATCAGTTTCAGCGTATGAAAGTTCCTCCAAGCTAGAATTTGAAGAAGACGAATATGTATCACTCTTCGATTTTTTGGCACACAGTGATAGTATTTCACTATCCTTCCTCTTGCTGGTATTATTTTCCTCGTTTTCTTTATCACATAATACAATTATTGTTTCTGTTTTCTTGTTTTTATCGCCCTTTCCAGTCTTTGTTCCTTTACCTTTTCTTTGTTTCTCAACGTTTCTCATTTTATTCAAAACTTCTTTAGTGGTCAAGGCTTCTCCATAGGCCAATTATTGCTTCAAGCGTGGTTCCATGTCTAATACTTTCTTAACATTTTGTTGAGTTGATTGAGTGTCAATATTTTCAACAATAGCTGAAGCCCATGTACGACATTTGAGCTATGAGATAATGAATTAATATCTATGTTGGCATCATCAATATTGCCATTATCTGAATTATTTTGCAATTCAGCTGAAGGGAGTATTTTCTCTTTAAAAAATTTCAATCGTTGAGAATCAAATTCCTTTTCCGAGAATTTGGATGCATCTACTGTATATACTCCTGTGGACTGAAACCCTGAAATTATATTTTTTGGTAACATGGCATCCTTCCAAAGTGAGAGAACTTCAACAAACTTATTTTTTGATAGGCATCCAATTCCTTGACCCATCATCTATTTACCATAGGCCACTTATTCCAGATGTATTCCACTGATTTGAATACACATCTATCTAGAGGCTGTATTCTGTCTGTCAGATGACTGGGAAACTTAATCAGTTCAATGTTATTTTCCAGCGCCTCTTCGATAATTCGAACACTTAAATGGCAGATGTGGCCATCGTAAAGAAGCACACCTTTCTGGTTAGGTTTATTTTGTTCCTTTCCTACTTTTTCAACTTGACGAATAAAGCCGCAAGTAATCCATTGGTGAAACTGTGGCTCTTCCATCCAGCCATTTTTGCTGGTTGCATAAAGAGTTCCTGGCAAAGCCTCGATTGCTTGAACTGCTGTCCCCTTAAAAACAATGAGTGGATATGTGCCATCTGCTGAGATACAGGGTTTTCCCTCCCTGAACCCCCAGAAACTCGATATATGGCTTCACCTATCGGATCACTATTGACCCCGGTCTCGTCTGCGTTAAAAATAAACGGCGCCATACCAGGCAGGTCAAGTCCATTTTCGTGAATAGTCGTTTTCAACTTATCATAGAAATCATAAATAATTTCTGGTTTCCTCAATTCCTTTCTAAGTTTTTGTAAAAGTTCAAGAGATAGACTGGGATTTTGTTGCATGGATGAACGATAGCATTTTTCCCCTGGAATACCATCTTTGAATCTCGTTTTTATGTTTTTTGCAATCACATATTCTCCTACTAGTCTCAAAAGTTCAGTTTTGTCACATGGGTATCCCATTGTCGCTTGCGTTTTCAAAGCAGAAACAATATGGTTTTCTACATTATTTGGTAAAGTTTCAGACGCACCATTCTGTTCATAGGTACCTTTCTTCCTTTGACTCGGTTATAAATAACGCTTTGTGGAATCCTATAGAAATCTGCCACCTCTCTGAGTGAATATGTAATAATAACTGAAAATGAAAACAAACATGTAACAAGAATTGTCCTCATTTATCATTTACCACCATCTAAAGGGGTATGTATTTGGAAATACCTAATTTCCAGAGTTTGAAATAACAAAATTAACATTCATGCTTTGATACTCTTAACATTCACTCTATGGATACCTACTCCATTTAATGGAAATCATACTTATACTTAAAATCTATTGACACTGACACAATCAGATGACTTTTTAATCACTGCATACTCGATTTTCTATTGAACACACTCTGGCGATAAAGATAAAAGTGACCCTGTTAACCGACAACCCAACGACGGTCTTGCATGCTTTTACAGTGTTGCCAAATGTCCTCGCAAATGTCTATAGTTTTAGCAGTAATCCTATTCACCCCTGTTTTTACATTACCTACATTGACCCTATAAATTTAATGCCTGTCTACTAATTTTTCTCTCTTTTGCAATTAGAATTACCCACCTAGAAACATACCATACCATTTCCAATATCTCTGTTACATGGGATAAGCCGAGGGACAAACTTTAAAACAGACTACCTATAATAGGAAAAGGGGTGGAAATGTGGAAAACCCTTCGCAAGAAAGTAACTACCTAAGCACATAACAAAACAACATCCTGATAAATTCACCAAGTTTATACTTAACTATTCAATTGTGAATTCCAAAAAAAAACAAATACAACTTATCAGGTGAATTTTTTTCTTGGTCTATAATCCCAGCACGAGAAACAGAGTATCCAGAAACATCAGTGACGTTGGAAAATAAGTATTCCGGTCTCCGGAGCGGAGCCTGATTAGTGGTACAGCTCCAGTAAACACTAGAAAGGAAGTCTGCAAACAAGTCTACATTGCAGTCTCTTGATAACAACAGCCAGTAGAGCCATTATAACTCATGTTTCAGGGAAGAACAGTTATTTCTGAGATTGTTGAAATTTGACCAAAATGATCTAGGATTCCCATTAATGTTATTTTCAGTTTCGAGCAGGTTTATTCTATAAGAGGAGTCTCTCAAATCCTTGTACCAATCCCCCACTTCAGAGAACAAAAAAAAGTTCATATTATTTCCTGTTTCTTCTAAATTTTTTGTGAAGCTTCTTCTTTTCAAAAATCAATCTCAGAAGCTCAGTCTTGAACCACATAGGAAAGTTAGAAGTTCTGAATTTCTTTACTGGAACATATAAAGTTATCCCTAGAGAAGGCAAATAATTCATTAAACATGGGCCAAATAAGCATTCAATGGAATGTAATTGCCATTTTTAAAGTCAAGAAACCATGCCTCATATTTAGAACGTTTGCACTCTACATTATGGCTGAATTCTATAGATATAGCTGTGTGGTGAAAACTATTACTCAAAATCATATAGGTGGCTCTGTAAATCTCAACAGTGCCCAAATTTGAAAATACCAAGTCAAGTAGGTAAAGCTTTCCTGCTATTGGTGATAGTGTTTACCTTTAGAAAATTGTAATAATTTAGACACTCTATTAGATAATTAGCCAGGGAATTTCCAGCATACTCGTATTCAGGGAAGTACAGAAGAAATTCAGGTATCAACTAATAGTTCGGGAGCATAATGTATAAAAATAGCTCCCCATGGGAATCTCATTGAAGGGAAGGTGAAAAATTATGTAGTTCAATAATTTATATGGTGACACAGATGTTGCGTTTGTTTGAGATGTGTTGTACATCTGTGTTGAGATGTCATTGGGTGTTACCCTCGGCGTGACCTTATTTTTATGAAAAGAAAATAGGATCGACATTATGTTAGCTTATGTTTTTAAAGAAACTTCAATAATATATTTGCACATACATTTCAATAAAATCACAAATCAGCCTCACTATCTCCATCATAAGTTGAATGGTTCGCATTACAACTACACATTTCTGTGCAAGTCATTCATTTCAGCGATTGAAGAAGAACTTACTGCCTTGTAGACCAGTAGTGAAATAGTACCTACCTGATGATGTTTTTTATCAGCTGGAAATATTTATTTTCTGGGTTTATAAAGCAAGCACTAAAACAAAATCACTTGTAGAATCACGGTGGTTAATGTTGACTGCCAAACAAGCCCTCCCACTAGAAGTTCTCTTGTACCCGAAATTAAGAGAGCTAGCCTTCTAACATTTGTGTGATGATGATGAACCAAATGCAGTCATCCCTTATTCAGTTGGACACGGCTGGTGTTTGGAAGAGGGAGTGCTTACCCCTGTTATGTATGAAGAACCATCTGCTCCAGAGTCTCTGCTTTAACTAATTAAATCTTCGTCTCTAAAAAATCGATGTTCATCACCATGTAAATGTTTAGCAAACAATATGCACAGAAATGTGTAGTTGTAATGCGGACCATTCAACTTGTGATAGGTGACTTGTGCCCACCTGATTTTTCCGAGGGAGATGATGAGGCACCATACAAATTATTGAACTACATAATTTTTCTGATAAAACGACACTAGTGGCACTTTCCCACGGGACACACAATGCTTTCGTACTATAAAAGAAGATTCTACATTCAATACAAATTTTGGGGTTTCCTTTTTGAGAAAAACATAAATTTTGCTAATTAGTCTCAATTGTGTAACATTAACTTTATAACCCCAGGCGAGTAGAGTGGTTAACTCCATATCTAGCACTGATCTATCAGTCTGCCTCACGGATTCTGGGAGAGGAAAAAATTTGACAAAGAAATATACCTAACAACCAACAGATATTTTCAAGGAGAAACTCATGATTGCTGCTTATAATGTCTGAACGCTAAGGCTCCATGAACATAATGGAAAGACTATAATAAGAACTACAATACATAAACTGGGATGTTCTAGGTCGTAGTGAAACAAGACTAAAGGGAAAATTAACTACCTCTCTCAAATATAGACACTTGTTGTATCAGAACAACTCAGAAACAAACTATCAAGTAGGAGAAGTTGCTTTGATGGTAAAAAGACGCCTAAAAACAGAGTAACAAACATGCTATCTATTTCACCCCGAGTTATGTAAATTATGTTAAGAGTGAATAACAGATACAGTTTACAGATAGTACAAGTATATGCTCCAACTAGTACCTCCGACGTTGAAGATATAGAACAGCTATATGAAGACGGCGAAAAACAGCGAGAAGGCCAAGTTTGTTATAATTATGGAGGATTTTAATTCTAAGATCGGCCAAAACACCAGTGAAGATATCCCAAATGTTGGTAAGTTTGGCATTGGTCATAGAAAAGAAAGAGGAGAGATACTAATAAACTTCTGTAGAAATGAAAATTTATACTGCATGGATTCCCTTTTTCGAAAGCCTCTACAGAGAAGATGGACTTGGAGAATGCAGTTCAGGACTTCTACAAGGACCTGTACAGTTCCAAAGTCCAGGGCCGTCAATATCAGAGAAAAGTAATACAAAATGAAAATGTAGAATTCGAAGAGGTCCCTGAAATAAATATTGGAGAATTGGAGACAGCACTACATCAAATGAAAAACAGGAAGAATCCAGGCGAAGATCAAATCACGAGCGAAATGATTGAAATAGGAGGTGAGACGCTGATGGAGCATATAAGATTATTGCTAAATGAATGTTTAACGGAAGGTAAACCTGTGGTAAAATCCCAACCAAGTGGCAAAATGCAGAAGTCATCCTATTATACAAGAAAGGGGACAGAAACAGCATATATAATTATCGACCTATCAATTTATTATCACACTTATATAAACTGTTTACGAAAATATTAACTAACCGGTTGACGAACAAGATGAACGAATACCAATCAGTCGAACAAGCGGGATTCCGTAAGGGGTTTAGTGAGGGTTTAGTACTATCGACCACCTACAGACACTTCGTACTCTTATTGAATAAGCCACAGACTATAATATAACACTCCATTTGGCCTTTGTCGACTACCAGAAGGCTTTTGACTCCGTCGAAACTCGGGCAATTCTGAAATCTCTAGACAACGCAAGCATCGACTCTAGATACTCACGCCTTATCAAACAAATCTATAATAACGCTTCCATTCATGTAAAAATAGATGATGATTTAAAAACCGACAATATTCCAATCAAAAAAGGAGTAAGACAAGGAGACACCATTTACCATCAACACTTGCATTGGAGGATGTCTTCAAAAAACTTGACTGGCAAGAGAACGGAATTAATATTGATGGAGTGCGTCTAAACCATTTACGATTTGCCGACGATATTGTGGTCATTGCCAACAGAGGTGAAGAGCTTAAAAACATGCTTCGGGAGCTCCACCGAGCATCGCTATTCGCTACAAACTGGACTTGAAATGAACTTAAACAAAACAAAGAGCATGAGTACAAAAGACATCCAGGTAAGGTAACTGTTAACGACCAACTCCTAAGAGTTGTCTCGAAATATATATACTAAGGCCACAAAATTCAGCTCGACAGAGAAAATCAATCTGAAATCACAAGAAGAATAGGCCTCTCATGCGCAGCTTTTGACAAACTAGGATTTATCCTTAAATCTTGTGAATTTTCTATAAATTTAAAAAGGAAGCTGTTTGATGCCGGTTCTCACATATGGACTCGAAACAATGGCAATCACTCGCAAATTTGCCAATAAACTGCAACCCACCCAACGAGCAATGTAGAGGGCTATGATAGGAATCACTTCAAGGGATAAAGTCTGCAACGAGGAAATTCGTAGAAGAACTAAAGTGACGGATGTACTAAGGCTTCTGGCACAACTGAAATAGAGATGGGCTGGTCATATAGCAAGGCATGATGACCATAAATAGGCACACAGGATATTAATTTGGCGCCCAAGAGAGACCAAACGGGGCCTTGGTAGACCCCAGAAACGATGGCGAGACGATATTAAAAATTCTGCAGGAAGGAATTGGATCAGGACTCCTAGGGATAGAAGAGCGTGGAGAGATTTGGAAGAGGCCTACATCCAGGAGTGGATAAGCACGGGCTAAGAAGAAGTGGAAATATTCAACTTAATACAAATATCTATGGTAATTATTTTGTACAAGGGAAACATGAAAGCATGGAAAACCCCATTTCAAAATAATAGATAAGTAATAATTCTTTCCTCAGTTTGAAATATCCAATTTTTCTCATCTGACTAAAACAGTTAAATTGTTCTTGTTTTATCCTTTATTCCAATGAATTTGAGAATAATTTCCATCACTTGAATTTCTTCAACCTAACTCATCATTTGCCAATCAAACTCCTAAACAATAGCGACATAAAATATATACATTCATTAATACAATTCAAAAATTCAACATTTCAAAAAATTTTTTTTTTATGCATGTAAAATATTGAAAATTGTAGCTTGAATGACAAATTCAATTCAATCATGGACGACATATTTTCCTAAATTAAACAATCTTGCTCAAGTCTTTGTTCTACTTTCTGTAATTATTATGGAAGCACCCACATTCAAAGCGTTAAAATTATACATAATTGGTGTTAATAGGCGTGTAACCAGCATTTATGCAGTTTCGCGTTTTATTTAAACAGTAATTCAACCATTGGAAATAGAAGAATTGTATCTATTTGTGAAAAACTAAAATTGGAAAGCTCTTCATAAGGTTTACAGTTATCTTGATTCGAGAACAGTTAATATTGGCCAATAAGTTCATATTGGTGGAAGTAATTGAAAAACAGTACATGTTTTGCAGGAAAAAATTGATATACCACCCTAAAATATATAAAAGGGTTGTTTGCATGTTTATTATTTATTATTGACTATATCCTGCCCTCCCTGTCTGGGTGCATGACTCATGACTCACTTTATTCCATTTAGAACCGACATGCGACACATGTGTAATGCAGCTTCAACGTTAAATTATACGAGTGCAGTGCGTGGTAACAAAGCCTTATATGCCATTGTTTTATTCTTTCTTGGAATTGTAATTTGTCGCTTTTAATTGCATATCGTTGACCCGAGGCTTTGGGTCTTTATTCTTGAATGTAGTACTTCTAAATAGGAATGACAAAGACAAAATATAATTGCTATTACTCCATTCACTTGTTTCAACTTTTTTAGTTGCATTTTCTAATACTCATTTATCATCAGTCAATTAAATACTAAAAATGTGAGATTACCAAAAAAGGACAACAGAACATTGTTAATGCCACTTCCAGACAGATAATAAATAATTATAATTCCCCTTTTAATAAAACACAAATCGACTCTTCGACTGTGACGTCAAATCAATTAATTATTTTTGGTAAAACCAAAGTCATGTACACATTAAGTTATTCAAAAATGTTTATATTGTTACAGATTGTTCCTATCGTTTGATTAGTGTGTATTGGCATGGTGCGTGCTTGTAATGCAAATATTGATATTCTTTATCCTAAATACTATACAGATTTTGTAAATTAAGCCCAGGCTTAGGTGAAAAAAAAAAATGTTTTTATATATTTTTTTAATGTGATTCAATCTGCCATTGGGCATTACATTGCAGTGACTAAGTGGTGAAGATTCGTTGGAGTCTTCCCAAATGTCTTATAATAACACTTAAATATTTTCATTAAGCTAATTATTCATTCATTTCCAATTTACAAAATATACAAGAACTTGCTTATTTCGCTGCTTCTTGAAAGTAGCTTCTAAGGTGGCTTTCAGAATATAGATTGTAGATTGCGGGGGAGTCGTTTCGGCTTTTCAGCCGCTCAGCACTGCTACCTTTGTAGATATTTTGTACATGACTCTACATCTCAAATTGTCTCCAGGAAGCGTAGACTTCTGCCGAAGGAAGCTATTTTCCTGGGTGTTAGTTGGCCCACTTCTTCTGGTGACAGTGTTGCCCCCTCGAGGAATTTGAGCCTCTTGCAGAATTGGGCTGGACATTCGCAGAGCAGGTGCTCTGCGGTCTCTATTGCGTCTGAGCAGAATCTGCGGAGATCGTCTTCCGCTCTGCCCATTAACCTTAAATGGTGTTTTACTGGGCAGTGTCCTGTGAGCAGTCCCACCACCAACCTTCAGCTCTTTTTGCTGAAAGGGTAATAAATCTTTTAGACTGTCTGAGTCCCGGTGTGTGCCTCCAGTATAATGACAGTTGGTCTTTCTCCCATTTATTGATTTCTTCCATGATGTGGCTTTTCATTAAGCCACGGTAGGGCTCTGGTCCATGGTATGGTGTTGAGGCCCCTTCCTTTGCGAGGCCATCTGCTTCTTTATTACCTTCTATGCCTCGATGACCAGGCAGCCACATCAGCGTTACCTGGTTGTGTGTCGCTAGTGTTTTTAGGGTCTGTTTACAGTCCCAGACTAGTTTTGACGTGCATTTGAAAGGCTTTTAAGGCAGCTTGGCTGTCCGATAGTATGAAGATGTGTTTTCTTTTGAGGCTTTGGCTAAGACACTCTTGTGCACATATATCTATGGCAAGCGGTTCGGCTTGAAATAGATGTTTACCCAATGCCTTGGAGAGCTTGAAGTTAGGGTCGGAGATGCCCAGTCCAGCTCCTTGCATTAGCTTGGATCCATCTGTGTACCACAGAGATGCATTGTCTACTTGTGGCAATTCTTTATTCTCCCATGATTGGCGGTCGTTTATTACCACTACGAATGGGATCTCTAAGTCCAATCTGACCATCATGTGGTCGCTTGGTTTGCTGGCATTCTCCAGTTTTAATAAATCAAGGATTCGCAGATGTCCCCTCAGATCACCAGGCTTGAACTTGTCTATTTAGAATAGCCTGTGAGCGCTGGTTATTGCCTCCTTTTTCAGACATAGGAAGTGGGGGCATGTTGAGTAGCGTCTATAAGGCTGCCTTGGGGCAAGTTGACATTGCTCCCGTTATTCCTAGACATATCAGCCTTTGCACCTTTCTGAGCTTGATCTGAGCAGTGACTGGGTTTTGGACCACCACACCAATGAGGCGTATGTGACCATGGGTTTTATTATAGTTTGGTAAATCCAGAATACCATCTTTGGCTTTAGCCCCCATGTTTTGCCAACAAGTTTTCGGCATGACCAAATAGCTGATGTAGCTCGAGAGCATGTTTTCTCTAACTGTTTGTTCCAAGTGAGGGTTCGGTCCAGAGTGACCCCTAAGTACTTCACTTCGTTGGAAAATGTTAGTTGTGTACCGTTAAGGGTCGGGGCTTTTTAGATTTAGCCTCCTTCTTCTTGATGTGATTGTTTTGTTTGCGTTTAGGGATAATCCTTCGCCTTCGCTCCAATTTTCAACGATGTTTAGGGCACTTTGCATTCGGCTTGTCACTACGCCTTCATGTTTGCCCTTGATTACAATGGCTAGGTCATCTGCGTAGCCTATGACCTGGTATCCAGCACTACTCAGTTTGGTAAAAATTTTGTCTACCACCAGTGTCCATAGTAGTAGAGAAAGAACACCCCCTTGAGGACACCCCCTGACCGTGGTAGCGGTAGCTGATGCTCCGTTTATTTCAGCCGTAACGTGACGGTGTTTCAGCATCGACTCTATCCATTTTACAATTGGAACTTCAACATCCCATTCTTGTAATGCTCTGGCGATTGATTGATGTGAGGTGTTGTCAAAGGCACCCTCTATGTCGATGAAAGCTGTGAGAGCGATCTCTTTGCACTCGATTGTCTTTTCAATGTCTTTAACCAGGCAGTGTAAAGCACTTATTGTGGATTTGCCTGGCTGATAAGCAAACTGCTTCGAGTTGAGCGGTCTTCTCAATAGAGTTTCGCTTCTGATGTACTGGTCGATTGCTTCTTGTTTCAGACGTCTTAGCTGCCCGTTCCACCAAGGCACATCCCTGTGGACTGCCTTCTGTTTTACGGGACAACTGTTCTCGTAGGAATATTTTATTGCATTTGTTAGATTGTCAGATGATGCCTCTAGCTCTTCTATTGTATTTATGTCAGAAGGGAGTTCATCTAGACTCAGGCAGAGACCCTCCACAAAGGATACCCAGTTGGTGAGTTTTGGGATTCTCGTCTGTACTGAGTGATTTATTACTGCCTCTAAGTCGAACCTTATTGCTTGATGGTCCGACAGGGAGGGTTCATTTGACACAAGCCAGTTGGTTATTGTGTTAGATGTAAATGTGTCAGCGAGAGTCACGTCTAAGACCTCTTGTCTGACGGCGTTAATGAAAGTGGGTTTGTTACCTTTGTTGATAATGTCTATGTTGTTAGAGTTCAAATATTCAAAAAGGTACTCACCCCTTACGTTTGTATCGGTGTTTCCCCATCCTACCTGGTGATGGGCGTTGGCGTCTGCCCCGATAATGTAGTGTCTGTTTCTCGCTCTGTACCACGTGATGAGTCGTTGGACGATCTCTGGCGGTGCTGAGTTATCATCACCTGGAAAGTAGGCTGAGGCTATGAGAATATGCCTTGTGCCCCCTTCCGTTGGCACTTCTACTAAAGCAGCTGCCAAGTCTTGTGTGATGAACTCTGGAACAGGTAAGAATTTTAAATTTTTGTCAAGCAGCAATGCTGCTCTTGGTCTTTCGTGGTTAATGTTGTAGATTAACTTACATGATTTGATATTTAGGCCTTTTATAGAGCCTCCATTGACCCAGGGCTCTTGAAGTAGCCCTACGTTGATTTTTTGTCCAATCATTCTTCTTCTAAGCTCAGTAGTGGCAGCTTTTGAGTGTTGAAGATTTATTTGAATGCATTTGATGCTTGGTGAGTTGCTTCTCTTTGGTTGCTTGGAGGAAGCCATTAGAGTTGCACTCACTTTTCGGACTCCACCTGGGCAATTTCGTCTTTATGACTCATTGAGTCTTTAGACGTTTCTGCCCCCACAGCTGTTGTGCTCCGGCTGCTTTGCGGTCTAATAGTCGTATGACCGAACTTGTAACTTACCGCGTATAGCCTCCGGATTTGAGTTTTTCTGCGGATGCACTGTCCACAGAAAGGGTTAGTGTGACCAGGTGGCTCTCGGCGATACGTCGGATGACTCGCCAATTTTTGACACTTAGGCCCTCATTTTGGCCTTGAACAAGATTGAGGATTTTCTCCGTGGTGCTTGGGAATCGAGCAACCAAGACGTCAGAGTGAGGAATGTCAGATTCCTCTACCATCTTCAGCGAAGCTCCCTCCCAAGGCTTGATGGAGGCGACTGCAGTTTGGAGCCACTGCTTTGTGGCTATGTTTTCGCCAACTAGAGCGAGCCAGCCGGGTCTGTTGTGGGCGCTCAGAAACTTCGGTTTGACCGGGCAATCCGATGCTACCTCGTCCACGATCTTATCCATAATTGCCTCTTTGGTGGATTGAATTTGCTCCATTGACAAAAGGCAATTGTAGTATTCCTACCTTTATGCCTCCAGCTATCTGGCTGAAGGTTGGTTTTGGAGCTCTGGAAGGCGGAGCGCTGCTGCTCGTTTCCTTCTTTTTTATGGGCGGGGCATTTCTGCCCGTATCCCTTGTCCTAGCTCTTTTTTTCGCTTGAGCCTCGGGGGTGTTTCCTTCTGACCGGCCTCTTTTTTCGCCCTTATCAGAGGTTTTAGCCCTTTCTTTGATTGGCTCAAGGGCTTTTTTGCGGGCTTCGTCTGCACTCATCCCTTTTTTTTTTGAAGAATTTCATCCTCTTTCTGGCAGCGCCACTCAGCCTGATCCTCACGTCGCCCTTCAGTTGTAGGGCACTCAGATCTTTGCCGTGTTTTTCGTCTGAACGTAGAAGTTCTTCTTGTCGGTGGGGCCCTAATTCCATGTTTTCGGATGTGCTTGAGGCGCTATCATCCTTCGCCTTGATTGTTTTTTGTTGTGTGTCCATGTTAGGTCCCACGAGTAGCTAGGGAAGTAAACCATACGGCCGAGGCAGAGCCCCGCTTGCCCCGGTCGGGCTAGTTAAGCCGTAGGGTCGCCACATCCCTGGACTTCGCATAGTATCGATTAGGCTTTTCCCTAACCACGCAGTCCTTGGCCTATGCTGTTCCACCGTGACTTGGAGGGATTTTTATTGTGGTTCGCCTTCCACTTGGCCAGCCAGTTAAGGCAGGCCCTCACGCCCTAAGATACTTCCTCATCAACCATCGATCTTAGAGCGTGAGATATACCAGGCAGGTTTCCACGGAGGGCAGTCGACTCGGCCCCATCCCGAAACAGGGCCGCGAGACCCAGATTGCGGGCTGAGGCCGAGTCGAGTGTCCTCCTCCACGCTGTTTGTCTAGCAGACACCCAGCATACCAGGATGTTGTGGGTGTGCTTTCCTGGTATGGTGAGCCATCCTTGGTCACGACCAGACGTCTCCACATCTCTGCAGCGACGTACGGCCGCTGAACCTCTCCACCAACGACAAGGTCTCGTGACTCCCCAGAGAGGGCTTTCAGAATATAGAATTATACAAAAGTCGATAGTAGTCACATTGGTAGATTTCCTAGCTCCATCGATTGACATATGCGCTTTCTGTAATTGGTTTGAACCTGAAATATACTTCGGATTTTAAAGTTATTGGGGTGATAAAATAAAGTGCTTTTATGTAAGGAAATATAAATTTCGTAGATGTTATAAATTGGCATGAGAGCATTCAGCTAAATTGCTCGTATAAAGAAGATAGAAAAGATTTTACATATAAATTTCCAGCCCACATCAAAATTATTGGATTTAAGTGCATTCTTCTTTTAGCAAAAAATCTTGCGGTTTTATAACACATCAAATCGTCTCCTGTATACTGCATTAATCGTATCATATAAGTGCTTCCTATAAACTTTAATTGCTCGAATCTAACAGTTTTCCAGCCGTTTTTTTCCTAGATATAACGGTCGTAAAAGTACTCAGTCAGACCTAGATTTACTTAGAAAAGTGAGTGCAGTGACCACTAAATTGCTATTATATTATTACACACCGTGTTCAGACTTGAACCAAACGGCCCAAACTATACGCTTAGTCATCACACGGCTTGGCTTGATGCGATTAACCCCAAAAATATAATGAACTTCAAAGCAATTTTAAAATTATCTCTATTATTCATGAGTCTTTTATAAACAATTCAGTTTATTGTCTTTATATGATATTCATATCCAGTTTTGTTTGCTACTATTTCAATGATTACTTAATGCATATCAATGTTATCATAGTGACTATAAATTTTAATAGCTTAAATAATGAATGTAATTTTGTCAACCTTGCACGTATTTTTTTTATATGATATGTTGTAATTATTGTTAATCTAAGTCAGTTAGGTTAATTAGTTGTTAACTAATTAGTTATCGTGTTTTTATGTACGTACTTTGATTATTAGTAATTTAAAACCTTTGGTTAGTAGTTTATCATAGAATAAACGGAGATAATATGGCTAATGATCAGAAGGAAATGAGAAAACCAATAAATATTACACCTAATGACTCCTGACAAAGTTAATTAACAAAATAAAAAATAAACATGCGAGATTATACATACATGAGATCTTTAAGTAGGAAAAGTTGATCCTTCTAAAGTATGCCATTATAAGGCCTAATGGCCATGAAGTAATGAAAAGATGTCTTGATAAGACCATGTCTATTAAAAGGAAATACGTTATGCAGGTATTGAACCATAAAATATAAATTATTATCAATGAAATTTTAATTCAATATAGAGTCTTACAAAAAGGGACGCTATTTGTAGGTACTCTACTCAACTTCATGGAGAAACCACTGATTATCAACAATATTGAATTAAAAAAGAAAAATTCAGACAACCAACCCAGTGGTGAACATCTTCCAAGAAGCTATATACCTGAAGCATGGATATCAGCTCTAATCGTCTTCATCTACTAGAAAAGGGACACCAAGGATTTGGAAACCTAAAGACTTATTACCTCATTGTCCAAAATATGTCTCGAGTCTGGATTGTCCTTCATTCTCGCTGAAATTTAAAATTTTCCTGAAGCTGGTCGTATTTTGCTCGTTTTTCCTTTGATTTCCTTTCATTTTTCTCAGTGTGTACATTGCTCAATCTTTCATTCTTTATAGAGTTTTACCTTGTTTGAAAATTGTTTGACCCAATAGTTACTTTCCTTAACTTTTAATGCCTGAAAGTAGGATATCCTTTTTGGGAATGCCTTCTTTCAAATTATTTATCCTTTCTTGGTTCGAGTAATCTCTTGTCACTGTCAATGTTTTCTTTACATCTACATGCTTTATTTTATAGTCAGTAATGGAGTGGTATTCCAGAATCGAGTAGCATTTAATATTTTGATAAGCCATGGTCTGTTCTATTATATTCTTGCGTAGATCTCTTCATATAAACTTCAGAATACTCTTGAAACCATAGACCATAGAGAACTTGAAACTTTAATGCGATAAGCTCAAAGAGTGACAATTACTTATTAGTATTTAGAGAAGACACACTTCAGAGCTCATGGCATTCGGTGTCATCCACCAAGCTCTCTTACCTGGCAGGTAATAAGATGCACATATACAAAAATAATATTGTTTTTGTATATGCTGTGATGAGAGTTAACTAACAGATCATCCCTCTGTTCTCAAGATAACAAAGAAACTATAGTATTTTTAATTCCCATTTGGAATAACCCTATCCTTGTTTATCAATCATGAATCAGATGAAACAAAAAATTACCAATCAATCACAAATCACTGAAACGACTGGTACTTCCAAATAGCAAATAGGTATTAAAAATACTATAAATCTCACTAGAAATGATAATAATAGTACTATCCTAGGTATTATCATTATTGCCTAAATTATCGCTCAACCAAAGTTTCTCATTTTCATCGTCATTTGGATCATTATTAACAATATTACTATTGGTTGCTGATTAAGGTGATTGGGGTAACTGTGATTTATAAGTGCAAGCTATTTGTTCAATATTTACCATAGTTGGTTTCTATTAGATAAGAACGTGGTTCATCTCCAACAGCTACAACTGTACCATATTCCCTTAGATCAGTTACCCAAAGACTGTCTACCCAAAGTTTAGACAATTCTTTTGTTTGTTGTCTTTTATCATAACGCTTAGCTGAAATCCTCTTTATCTGGTATATTTTTAGTATTAACTGTTTTATTACGTAGGCTTGACAAAATTGGCAAATGAGACCTTAACTAAGTAGTTCAGATGAGCTTAGTATGCACGAGGTGTTGTGCGATAAGCTAGCAAAGCTAAATCCCAAGTCTTTGCAGTTTTTCTTCACTAAACTTTTGGCTACTTTAACAGCTGACTCTACTTCACCTTTAGAAGGATGATAGGGACTACTAGTAATTAAACAAACATCATATTTTATAGCAAATTCTCTGAATGCAGACTGAAATCGCGGCCCATTATCAGAACGAATCTGTCTAAGAATCCCATATTTACTAAATAGTTGCTTAAGTCTGCTGATGATGATAGATTCGGTCATTGTACTTTTAAGTTGAAAAATTTCAAAAAATCTTGAAAAATAGTCGGTCACAAGTCACAATAAGATACCATTTCAATTAAGTATACAGATCTATACCTAATTTCTACAGATATGTTCAGGAATTTGGTTGTGAGTATGGATGATGTTTTTTTCTGCAAAATGAGCAGATATCTTATTTTCAAACTGCAAAGTCATTCGTAAGGATTACATTCTGATAATCTAATACTGCTTGATTATCTTTTAATAGATCTTAATTTATGTCGCGTACATCAATACTTGGCTGTTTGTGATTTCCCAATAGTTTATCCAACTCGGATATAAATCTGTCAGTGTTATTTTGAGGAGGTCCGTATAACATGAACAGGTAATCTTTGTTTATTTAAATTAAGAGATACTATATTACCTACATTCCTCAAAATTGTATACTGACTTGAAATTTTTTATATACCTACTCCAGTCCTTTTCTTATATAGATGCAAGGTCCACCTCCACGAGCATTCCCACAATTATGCAAAGCTGTGTACATTTTTATGTTAAAGTATGTTCATTTGTATATACCCAAGTTTCTGTCGATATTACAAGATGAATAGTTTCTTTTTTAATATTTAAATGAGTAAAATAGCATAACTTGAAAATAATCGCATTGATAAAGAAAAACCAAACGTGGCTTAAAAACCACATAATTATAACTGGGTATAAACATTTCCGTGATGAGCGAGAGATACATAAGGGTGAGGGTGTTTGTGTGTATTGTAAGGCTCTGAGATTGTAAGCAAAACATTTGTGGAAACCGAGTACAGGCCTTCCTATGGATCAACTCCCTATAGATTAACTTAAAAATAACAAACCTAAAAATGCTAGTTGGATGTCACATTATGCACCACCGCCACCACCAAATACATATTTTGTTGCAAGATCAAGAGGCTATTAACAGTATCATGACCACAGCTTTCGAAAACGAGGAGGCTGTTTTCATTTGTGAAGATTTTAATCTCCCCGACATAAAGTGGCAGGCGCTAACCCAATAACTGAGTCTCAAGTCGCAATCTTTTCTGGAGGCAGACACAATGTGAAATGGTCGGCAAATCGTAGATTTTCCAACCAGATTTCGGGGAGATCAGAGCTCTCTCTTGCATCTCATATTGACAAAGACAAGAAGCTGGTTGCAAATACACATTGCTTACTATCCATTGGCACCTCAACTGTCCACTTCAAAATTTCTACCAGGCCAACGAACAAAAACAATAATCGTAACCTCAGGAAGGCTGACTGGGTTAACATTAATAACTATAATGAGTCACATAACTTTCAGCTAGGGCGCGTGGCAGATAAATATCAAGCAGTCATAAATGTCGTGGACCGAGAAATCGCTAACTCCATACATGAGACCCTGCATGAGACATCCGTCAGGACAAACTTTCAAAAGCCTTGGATAAATAGAGAAATTATGAAGGAAATTCGAAAAAAACGAAAGTTATGGGATGCTTATGGAAGGGAAAGTACCTACAGACCAAACTAACAGATCAAAAACTTCAATAAAGAAGGCGAGCAAAAACGAATTATGAAATTAATTTGCTGGAGCAGTCTGGTAAGAAATTCTTCAAATGTGTCGAAAGATCATTAACTAAATTGTAAGCACTATTAGTAAGTAGTAGTAGTAGTAAATATGCTTGATTGTCCAAGAATACACAAATCTTATTGACAAAGCTAACCTATCTTAAATTAAAATTTACAACTAAACCTAGAAGCCAGAAGTATAGTCAACACAACAAAATTTCTTAACATAGGTTTCAAAGACTAGTTGACACAACAACAAAAAAACCTTTATTAAGTAGGTATGTCATTCAAATTAAGATAAATAAGTAAATAGGTAAAGTTTATCCTAAAGGACTTTGCTACTCAGGAAATTGTATTCTATCCTCAAATGGTGGCTAACTTATTTGCAGATCAATTTGGTAAATTCTTCACTGAGGAGAACTTCACAGACCTTCCTTCACTCATACCAGCAACTAGATCTAATGGGGAACTGGAAATAGTTGCTTCACACCAGAAAAGATTAAATAAGCATTAATAGCCATGAAGACGGACCCTAACCCGGACAATATGCCAACGGTATTTCGGCGAAAATTTCAAGATCGAGGGGTCAACCACGATGCTTACAAATTTACAATGATTTCCATATTTGGCAATCACTGATCAATGAATCTCATGTATTCCCATCCCAAGAATTGAGACTGACTGCCGATGATTTCCAGATATTTTTGTATGATTACCAAGTGATTTCCGTTTTTTCTGGGGATTCCTATATCATTCCCAATTGATCACCTTATTTTCTCGATGATTTCCTACAATCATCCTATTTTCAGCTGATTTTATTACGAAAACGAAGTCTCTTACTTCTGTATTCGCAACTCTTCCAAAAGTTAGCAACTTTTAATTTCATTCATTTTTTTCATTCACTAACCCACACACCAATTTTGTTGTAAGTATAAATAGTTGTTGAGCCCTAGATAGCATTGCGTGTCTACAACGCATAATATATGGATCTAAAATAATGGATATTTCTTTGATTACACTAGGATGTTCATCTGGATCAGAGTCATCTTCAGTTAGGGTTTCACTCGACAAACTTATTTTAATTCTGATTCAGATATGCTATGGTCTCTACTTCTCGCCCTGCCTAGTATTTATTTTACTTTCCCTTTTCAAGTTGTTATTGTCTTGGATTCCTGACTTTTTTTTTCTGTCTTTCTCAGGGATATTCCCATCACTCTTAATACTTGATCGACAAACATCCCTGCTTCTCTGAATTACAGTTGAGCCTTGAATAATCTCTTAATTATAGCGAATCGAAATTGTTAAACCCTGATGTGTGAAGAAATTCTGTGTCTTCTTTTGGCAAGTCGAATTCGAGAGAGGTTTCAAGATTCGTGTTTTCATTTTTATGATCTACAACATTGTCATACTTTAGGTCTGTTATTATAAAAATCACAAACCAGTCAGAGCAAATTTCATTGGTTGAAAACAGTCAAAAAACTGGTTGGTGGCGATTTGCACCAATCAAAAACGCTCTGATTGGTTTGTGATTTCTGTGAGAACAGACCTAATCTTCATCTCCTTCTTCTTCTTCAAGTTCTAAACTCTTCGTAGTTCAGTTATTGGCTCGGTTATTAGGAAACTCGTTGGGATATCAAATTCATTTCAAATTGTCTAGCACTAGCTCTGTTCCAACCGACATGAGAACCTTTCCAGAACCAGTAATTTTCAGTTGCCCACCTATTTTTCAATAAGTTAAAGGTTTATCCTACTTGACAAATGGATTTATCGACTGGAAATCACCGTGCTAGAACGGTTCTCATGTCGATTGGAACAGAGCTAATGTTGCCTAAAACCAATGACCTAAAACTTAGTTTAAAGGCCAATACTGTATTCTTTTTACCGGTTGAGTTACTCGGAGCTGCTCAATGTCAAAAGCTTGAACCTTCTTTTAAAAGTGCGTTAAGCACTCGAGTCACTCATATTGCATCCCCCTTTTCCCTGATGCACCAAGTTGGCGTGAGTGCGAAAAGCCCTTTAAGGTTATGTTAATATTGAAGAATAATGATGATATCTGAATTGTGTGTTTTGGAGTGAGTCCGAGAAGCTCTAAAGCGACACGTTGGGTGTAACTCGATGTATAAAACGAATACAGTAATATACACAACTGACCAATACGCTGTATCGTTTAAAATGTATGATATGCGATTTCTGGGTTAGAATGAGATAATATTTCCAGGGATTACCACATGATTCTCAGCGATTACCTATGGTATTCCCCTGGAGTCCTAGAAGATACCAAGCGATTACCAGGTTATTCCCAAGGACTTCCAAATGATTTCCATGTATTCCTGATTGATTACTATGTGATTCACAAAAAAATTTACAATAATTTCCACTAGTGGTTTACCCCTTGGTCAAGATTCGCTGGCAGACTCTTGGAAAGCCCTATTGAATCTGGAAACTTTCCAGAAATCTGGAAGAATTGCACATGGTCATACCCATTTAAAAAAAAAGAAAATACAATATACAATGGTATTTATTACAGTAAGCTGATGGAAAGTTATTGCTAAGGAAATGACATTTCTTCTAGAAAATGGAAGTATAGGAGTATAAGGAGATCAACAATCACGAGTTTATTACCATGCCTTAACCAATGGACGATAAGTTTCGATAAGAACCCACCCGTGGACATATATATGTATGTCGACTATGAAAAGGTTTTTGAAGGGGTACCACATGCCAGACTCTTGATAAAACTGAAGCATCTTAGTATACGAGGAAGATTACCTACCTGGATCGGAAATTTTCTGAGAGCTCGATTCTGCAAAGTAAGAGTTGAAAAGCAATTGACCAAACCTTACGATGTTAGTGCCAGATTAGCGGAGGGTTCTCTTTCTGCTCTACATTGCAGACCTGGCATTCTTTACTGACGACACGTACATTTTTGGAAATCCTCTCACCAGCAGTAACACACTGACTTATGACCTAATCTCGTTGGAAGCGTGGAGACAAACCTGGCTACTAAAGCTTGATAAAGTAGGTGTACTCGCCGTTATTAGGGAAAATTAACCCATAGCATAATTACTATCTCAATATTAAACTACTAAAACTTGTGGAAGAACAACAGGATCTGGGAGTGCCAATGGGTTCTGACCTAATGAAGCTGTGTAGTTCCATGTGAGACCAATCCTCGAATCCCGCATAATGTTGTAGAACTCCTATTTCACAAGAGATATAGAGTCTTAAAAAAAGTTCAGAGTCGAGCTATAATTATCCCACCAGAAACGAAACACTTGGAGAACGATTGCAAATATTCAATCTCCCAATTTTAAGAGAAAAAAGACTGAGAATGGACCTCAAAGAGACTTTCAAAACCTTAAGTAAATGCACTTCAGCCTAACATTTACCAGGTTCAATTGTCCAAGGAGAGTTGTGCTAAACTCCCCAGAAGAAACTTCATCTCTAATTGAGTGGTGTATATCCATGGAACTGGCTAACAGAGGAAACTGTTATCGCCTCCAACATGAATGTTCAAAAACAAAGTAGACCACTTTGGTTCACTATCTGCGAAAGTGTGTATAGATGACTATAATTGTACTTTTGCCACACTGGCTTGATATCTGCTCTTGGAACTGGAATACATTATTTCGAAAAACAGAGAAATATATTTTGAATTTTAATAGTCAATATTCAAGTATTTTTCATAACTATTTTTATCAGTAGGACTTTCACCAGAATTGTGGAAGACACTTTTTTTGTTTGTTATGGAATTATTGTGTAGCTTATCTTTGATGTATTTTTATTATGAATCATAATTATTTAATCTTTAAGATTAGTTATGTTTATATTCTCAATAAATATTTGCATCATTTGCCACACGACCGGAAGAAATCTACTTTATTCGACAAATTCAGGAGAATGCTACAGGAATTCCTTATTGGCAATGTTATACAACCTAGTTTCTCAAAATACAGGTAGTTTTAAATTACATTTAGAAAATCTTATAAAAATTTACATTATGAGTCAATGTAAAGATTCGCTTTAAGTATATGTATTTTCTTTGCTGCCACAGAAAAACTTTCTATCTTGAAGATAATGTAAAGAAATTAATGGTGAATGTATGTACATGATTTTTTAAGTCTATACATTTCGATTACTTCCGATTTGTTCTCTTGAAGAAATCTTAATTAAAATCATCTCTTCAACTGAGTAAAAAATTAAGAAGCAAGATACATTTAAAACGAATTGTTTCAGCTTTAAAGTCTCTTTGTTTTTGTTATCATTTTATTGATAACTTTCAAATACTCACACCACAACTGGGTCAACGACACAGATTTCAGTGCAACAGATCATTGAAACAAGCTTTATCACTATTTTTTTCTTATAATCAAAACTGTAGTTTTAATAACATAAGGAAGCAACATACTAATCGACCCACATCGTACCCGCATTTAATCGCTAAAATTGATTTTTACTGTGTTTTGTTTTAGTACATTCCAAAACAAAATAATCCATATTAGAATAATTAGTCATAATATTTTTAGAAATCCCCTGTCTAGGGTATTTCCGTCTCAGTATAAGCAAGAAGAAAAAAACCAAAGAAAGGAAGTGCACAGTCACAGGTCACAGTGTGTTTAGTCATCTTTTAATAACCACAAAATGTGTTGAATGAAGGACATTTCAAACTTCTGCATGATGTTAGTCCTGTACTGACACAATAGTTTTGGGGTTGCAAGTGGAGTGAAGAATAATATTTTCCAAAAAACGAATACTTAAAATTGATTGATTTGAAATTTCTCTTTCTTTGTTACAGATTTCCAGTGCCAAAGCCATGACTGCCAATCAAACCTAGCAAAAAAACCCTTATCTTTGCTCAATAAAAATACCACCAAAGCTATTGATACAGATAAGCCTTAATCTTATCTAATAATCTCTTCCCAAACTTTTTGATCACAATGAAGTGACAAAACAATTATTATTATTATGAGGGATTCCTTCAGGGTATTAGTAGTGCAAGCTGTTTTGTGAGGATTCGATTTGCCAACGAAGAAAACGTCCTAGAATTGGGGCCATGGAGGGCAGAGGATGGAAGAAGAGACAATCGGTGAACCTTGTCAGTTTACTTGTAACGTGTCTGTTTTTGTTTTTGGCAGTGCAGTTTTCTGATGGAGGAGGTAAGAACTATAAGTGTTTTTTAATTACTTTTTATGGGTCTTTGACCTACCAAATACATAAACATATTTTTTTTTTTTAAATAAAGCACATAAGTACATGTCGGGAAATATTTTCAAAATCAAAATATGTAGAGTTGAAATTGAAAACATTATTATTAGTTTGGTTTTTGTTCCTTGAAAATAATACCTAAATTTTGGTTTATTCATAAACTCTGGTGATGCAGAATTTATTTGTTAATTTGACAAGACTTATGAGATCAAATATACAATCTTTCAACAAATCTCAGTGTGTATTTACTTTGTGACTCACAATTTGTCATAATTTATTTGAATCACCTATTTTATTATATTTCACGTAAATAATGGATATCCTGAAGTTTTAAATGTTCTATTTAGTATTTGGTAAAAGGCGTCTCTGTGACTATTTTTTCTCAATTATTTAGATAGCTACTGATTGATTTTCTAAAAAAACTAAGTAGGATAGAAAATACAACTGGTAATATTGCCTAAAGTTAGCCTCAATTTCTAGCCACGAATTAGGGACGCATGTTATCTGCACCAGAAAAATGTTGCCTTTCCGACCATTTATCTAGTGTTGACTTTACCAATTGGATGGATACTCCAAAACTATAGGCCTATGAATGGCGTTGTGAACAGCTCTCACCAGCCCATCTGCTTTTCCGTTGCCCTCTATCCCTGAGTGGCCATGAACCCATAGGAGTCTATCCTTGTTTTCTTTGGCAAGCTGCTTCAGGTCAGTGAGGCACTCCATCGTCATTCGGGAAGTGATACAATAGGAATCCGTTGCTTTTGTGCTGCTTGGCTACCTGTGAGAATAGCTACATTTTAGTTTTTACATCCTCGAATAGTGCTTTCTTGGATGCAATCATGTATAGCGAAGACTTCTGGGTCCTTATTCTTGAAACAAAGGGGAGCAGCGTTACAAGTAAACGAGTGTTCCGTCTTTGTTACGTATATTGTCATGTGCATGTTATTGAGAAAGACGGAACACTTGTTCTCCTGGGAACGCTGCTCCCCTGTTTCAAGAATAAGGACCCTGCTTGATATAGTGATCTCATTCCCCAGTAATATACTGACATTCATCTTGAGTTGTTCAAGGTTGTTCTCCATATATCCCTGCCCCTACTTCGTTTGCCGTTTTTGAGCCGTCGGAGTACATAACCCGTCCACCAAGCAACAGAGGGAGCGTAAAATATTAGTTATATAAAAATAAAATTGAAGTAATTACTTATAGACACCATATTGGCCGCCCACAAATATATCGAGCTGCCCAAAGGTGCCGGGATGTCATCCTTGATTTTCTTGCAGTTCAAATGTCCTCTTACTAATTCAGAAATAAAAACAAACTTAATACCATAATTTTGGGTTCACATAAAATATAATGGTTTGGCAACTAGACTAATATGATAGATTGACTTGTAATTGTCAATAAAATAAGTAGTAGAAGAGTATAGATATGAAAGATTGAATAATTCACCAATTTTTATACCGCTCAATGAATACAATCTATATACTTTAGGCTTTGCAGATGATCAAGTGGTAATTGCACGAGACTATGATACTATGATACTACATGACACGAAAACTGATAGAGGAATACGAGAAATGGGGTTTGGAAATAAATCTAACTAAAACAGAATATATGACTATAGGAAGTGAACAATGAACTCTGAAATTGAATAACGGACAAGAAATAAAACAATGTACTGAATACATAGAATATACAATACCCATAGTCAAAAGCATAGTCACATATATAAGGTCTCAAAAATTAGCACAACCAAAATGGCACAAATCAAAAAAAATAGAGTAGTAAATTCGGGCCTATTTAGTGCTAATTTAGTACGAAAAAAAAAATATAGCTCTATTTTTTAAAAAATTATGTGCATGTGTGTCAGCTTAAGATTAAGCTGGCAAACTCTAGTTGGATAAGGTCGGATCTTTGAAAATCTAATACCTACGTCATATTTAGTGCTAATTTAGAATTTAGTACATTCATGGCACGCCTAAAAAGCTAACAATGGTATTTATTACGAAATAACCACGGAAAAGTGCTAACTTAAGACTTGAATTATCACACATACATCGAATCGACAGCGCTACTAACCCAAACTAACGTCCGAAATAAGCACTAAATGTGTGCTAATTAAGTACTCTAGTTTCATCGCGTCATCGGTAATAATGTTCGTTAACTTAAACACTAAGCCAGCATACAAGTGCTAGCTCTGTGTTGATGTGATACTAATTCGTACGGGTCGTCGTTTTTGAAGTACTAAATTAGCACCAAATATGTGCATGCGAATTCCGTTCTCGCGCGGTTGATTTGATGTATGTATGTGCTAATTCAAGTCTTAAGTTAGCACTTTTCCGTGGTTATTTCGTAATAAATTGAACATTGTTAGTTTTTTAGGCTTGCCCGTGCCATGAATGCACTAAATTAGCACTAAATATGAGGTACTAGATTCTCAAAGATTCGACCTTATCCAACTAGAACTAGAGTGTGCCAGCTTAATCTTAATCGGCAGGCAGGTCAAAAATGGAAAGGATAACAAATCTGAGAATAAGGCATATTATGGACGTAAAACACACAATAGTGGATGATATAAAGGACAAACAGCTGATTTGGTTCGGACATGTACAAAGAATGGCAGATACAAGAATACCCAAGCAAATTATTGAGTGGGTCCCATTTTGGTTGTCCATGTGGGATAACCACTGATCTCAAAAATAAATGGATAAACAAAGAACGCTTCTAATGCTGCTAATTTACGAGGTCAAAATCTAAACGAAAACCACTGACTGGCCAATGAAAATGAAGGAATTTCAAAATTTAGAACAGTTGTTCGAAAGATAAGACATTGCGCAGGCGTTAGGCTGTTCCGTTGCACAACTGTTCGTAGAATATTGACCCCAAATTTTCGCACAAATTTTGCCAATCAAGCAGTATGAATTGTTTATCCATTTATTTTTTAGATCAGTGGGGATAACTCGATTGCTATTGGAGTTAGAAGGATGCAGTTTCGCGGTTTCCGTGAACATTGGCTACTTTTTTATCAAACGAAAGATGGCGCCAACAGAATTGTCATAGCTCTTTTTGTTTTTCAGATACAAGGTGTTTTTGAAAAAGTTGCATTTTGGGACACCCCTTGTATCTTGCATTTGAAAAAAACGTATGTTTGGTTCATAATTTTAAAAATAATCACTTCTAGAGAAAAACTAACTACGCTACTGGAAGCTATGTAAAAATATCTATAAGAATCTATTGTCTCCTCTCCGATCATTTATGAGAGAACCGAGATACAAGGGGAGGGAGTTCCAAAATGCAACTTTTTCAAAAACACGATGTATCTGAAAAACAAGAAGAGCGCGACGACAATTGTGTTGGCGCCATCTTTCGTTTGACAGAAAAGTAGCCAACGTTCGCGGAATACGCGTCCTTCTAACTCCGATAGCAACCGAGTTGTCTCTTATGGAAAACCAAAATGGGACACACTGTACATTCCTATGTCATAAAAAACGCTATTCTGTTACCAACTTATTCACGTATTGTTCTTAGGTTCTACAAAAAATAAGAAAAACAAAATTAGGTCCTAACGAGGGTCCTAAAATTCTATTTATTGAAGTTTTTAGTTCCAAAAAAATTAACTCATGAATAAAAAGTAACAACATCAATAATCAGTGTGATCTCTTCTGTTCTCGATGCACGCATTGACCCGCTTTGGCATTGAGAGAATCAGAATCTCTATCTGTTCTTGCGAATATTGTCCCATTTCTCCTGTGCCGCCACATTCAGCTTTTGAAGGGTTTTCGGTGGGTTTGGTATTCTTAATATGCCTTTGGAAAGCTCGTGCTCAATCGGGTTCATCTCCGGCGAGTTTACAGGCCATTTCATTCTCTCGATATTAAATTCAGCTTACACGTTTTGGATGCGTCTAGTGCGATGTGGGCGAGCGTTGTTATCCATAAAAACAAAATTTGGCCTAAATTCATTTCTCCGGGGTAGAACAATTGGCCTGATAACATTTTCGAGGTAGATGTTTCCCGTCAGTACCCGTGGTATGTGGATAAGAGGAGTGCGGTACCCATGAACCCATGCATAATAACCCCAAAACATAACTGTCTCTCCTTGATACGGAGCCACTTCTTGAGGAAAGGCCAAACGTGCTGCGCGTCCATACCGACCATACCCTTACACGGCGGCTGTCACTTGCCAGTCCAAATTTCCAAATCGGGACTCGTCATAAAAAAAGGACATGTCTCCATTGAGGTAAAAGCCAGTTTCTGTGATTATGGCTCCACTCTAAGCTCTAGTAAGCCTAGGCTTTCTCAAGGGTCTTCTCGATGGCAATTTGGCACCAGCCAGCGTTCGTTGACTTGTAGGCCTGGAAATGAGTCTACCGTACGTTCGTCTGAAAAGCGTTCTTATCGCTGTGACACTGATATTCTGATTATGTCGAACAAAAGTGGCTGAATATCGATCCTCACTTTTGTCTGTATCACGAGAATGCTCACTACCAGGTCTTCTATTCACACTTCCAGTTTCTTGGAACAATGGGCTCTTTCACTAAAATTTAAATACGTAATTTAAGTATAAAATCCCGAAGGAGGGACTATTTTAGGCATATATACCAAAAAAAAATGTTCTACAACGTTAAATAAGTTTTTTACAGGCATTTGAAAATTGCCAAATTCAAACTGATTTAAAACGCGCCGATTCGCTGACGTCACATAAATATTTTCCATTTCGCTCATGTTGTTGCAAGAAGCTGACCGGCTCGGCTGTGTTGCGCTCTGTAAAAGTACAGCAAGTATACGTAAAGGTTCGAATGCGCTGTTGTCGGTTGTGACTGAATGTAGTGCAGCGTAAAAAAATAAAATAAAACGAAACATAAAAAATTGTATTAAATTGTATTTAAGCATAATTTCAAAAAAAATGTTATAAAATCTTGAATCCATAATTAATTAATTGAACTACTTTTTATGATATTTTTCCAACATTCAGAATTAAATCTATTACAAATTTTCAATGTTGACAATTAGTGGCAACACGGTCAAATTGCGAGCTGCGACGTCATAGAAATAAATTCTGAGTTTTTATTTGGAGGTATTTCTTATTTTTCTGTTTTCTCAAGAAGGACTATGAATTTTTCAAAAGTAAAAATACAGAAAATTCTGTTTTTAGTTGCTTTATCCAAATATGCCAATTTCAAAAATTAGTGAAAGAGCCCATTGCACTATTCTGATGACAGACGATCGGGGAATGCCAAGTCTCGCTGAAATCCTATGATTTGACCAGTCTTGTTGGTGTTGACTGTAAAGTGATTAATCTGGCTCCATCAAAACCGGAAACTCGATATCCAGACATTTTTGAACAAGCATCCTATACTTTTCGAGATTTACAAGAAACTGACAATTTTTAACAAATGCTATAGTTGAAGATAGAGACAAGATTTTTTTGGCGTTTTTAATTTTTGATAAAAAACAGCATTTTATACGAGATTTTTTCTAACAAAAAATTATTTTGATAAAGGTCTTAGGTTTGGTTTTATATAGAGGGTTCAAGTTTTTTGACGCTGTGTGTATTTTATTTCAAACTTACAAGAATATCTCGGATCGCTTTTCTATTCTTTGCAGCTTAAAACATGACACTCATCATCATTAAACTATATAGCAACAGTCTATTTTACTTTTATCTCTGTTCTTTCTAGTCACCTTTGCAACCAAAATCAAAAAGATCACCGAAAACTTGGACATAGCAGTTTTGACATTAAATGACAATGTCACCTATACCGATTACGAAGATAAGTCTACGTATAATAGCAGCGCGGAATTTAGAGCAGCTGGAATGGCAGGATTGTATAACTTAACCAACATGTTCATAGATTGGATTTCGCCAAAGGATATTTTAATGTCTGGTAAGTGGAAAAATGTAATTATTTTCGGCTGTGTAGACTTTATACTACAATTATTTGACTATGTAAAACCCATGATGATTAATAGAAGATTTCATTATGAATGACTTTGGCAGAAAGTCGACAAATAAAGTCACATAACCTATAAATAGCATTGTCAATGTTATTAATTTTTTTTTCAATTTTTGGCTTAAATTTAATAATTATGGCAGTTTTGGGAGAACGTGATATGTTTTATGGAGAGGCGATGAAGCGATGTGTGTTTGGTGATTGTAAAAGTGCGATAGTCGAACGAGTTCCATTAAATTAACGACCCCATTTGCCTCCACTGGAGTTTAAGGTAACACAGCATCTTGTCAAATCTACGCTTTCGTAAGTATTCGGTGCATTCGCTATGGCTTATTTGGTTGCAAAACGTTTGATAAAATTAACAGAAAGTGATGTGACAGGTGCTGTGTTACCTAAAACTCCAGTAGAGGCAAATGGGGTCGTTAATTTAATGGAACTCGTTCGACTATCACTTTTACAATCACCAAACACACATCGCTTCATCGCCTCTCCATAAAACGTATCACGTTCTCCCAAAACTGCCTTAATTATTAAATTTAAGCCCAAAATTGAAAAAAAAATTAATAACATTGACAATGCTATTTATAGGTTATGTGACTTTGTTTGTCGACTTTCTGCCAAAGTCATTCATAATGAAATCTTCTATTGCTTTTAAATTTAATAAGCTTCTGCAGACTTAGTTCAAAACTAGGAGTGCTATTGTTTTATCTACAATTCACTGGAATTAACGAGATATTCAATTGCAAATATACGCTCTGATAAGGCAAATGTATTTTAAAAAAAGTTTATTATTGACTTTATCATTTTCAAATATTATATGGGAATAATCTATTAGATTTTCATGTTGACTATCAAGTATTGTTTACTTCAAATCTACGGATCAAGTTTCGGAAATGATCAAAAATATTTCTGATTTCTCAATCTGCAGCATATCCATCAATCTCATCACTAGGTATAATGAGTCATTTTGAAAAAATTATCCTAGAAATTGGTTCAGATATCTAATTGATAACAAAAAACACAAACAATAAATAGGATTAGCAACTCCTAGGAAATTGAAATAAAGTCAAATTTTTCTAGGAATAACTACTAATCAATCAATAAAATTCATAGTTAGTAGAAATACTAAAACGAGCAAATAAAGCATTAGGATAATTTATATACTACATAACATATTATTATAGTGATGCTAACTCTACTGTATCGACCTTTCTTTGTTAACCTCGATTTAAACAATGGTGTTGACATTTTCCTTCCTCCCGAGCCTGATACTTGTATGGTGCGTAATTTTACGGTTAATGTCAATGTTCTGTTGTGGAACTATGTGCTTTTTGCGTGTGCGATAATGTTAGCTTAAGAATCGTAATGAAATTCAGCCACTCTGCATATTTTAAAGATAGGTATCAGTTATCTTGTGGTACCTACCTATTATTTGTTTATTGAAAAGAGAAAATATAATACATTCAATGATTTTTAGGTATACTGGCTTGTTACTGTTGATTGATTGATTTGATTGACGGCAGCAAGGCAAGGTTTAGTGATTCTCTGACACTGCAGATAGTTAGCTTATTGTTTCCCTTGATGTGTGAATTTCTGCTAAAATAGGTTCGACACCTTCTCAGTTGTAGTAGCCTCTTTATTGGCGACTTTAGCGGACCCTCCTCCTGGACAGATTCCTCCTCCAAGAGGTGTCGGGTTCTCCAGTAAGCTAGTGCAGGGCACTCGAATAAGATGTTTGAGGCTGATTCTTCGTCCTCGTCGCACAATCTACATATGGGTTCATCTTGGTAGATTTCCATCTTGTGTAGGTGTTTCCTCAGTGTACAGTGACCGGCTTACAGTCCTGTCACAATTCTGATCTGGTTCCTCCTGAGCTTTAGGATCTCAGAAGCTAATCTTGTTGTAGGATAGTTTACCATTGCCTTACTGTGGTGTTGCCTCGGTATTTGATTCCAGTGGTTTTTGTGTTCCTCTCGAATCCACTTGTCCAAGCAGCCGCACGTATCGAGGTTTTTCATATTCCAAATGCGGGTTCAGGGCCCATAAACTACCTTTCTGATCCTTACCCAGCAACGCCTGTGTGCCTCGGCACCCACGTAAGGCAAGAGTTACCTTATTATGGCTGGCTAGGGTTAAAAGGAGCGAGCAGTCCCACACCAAAACCATTTTGATCTTGGGGATAGGCCATATACTCCGGCAATGGTTCCATTATCGGTTTTGGTACTTTCCATTCTGGACTAGTTAGTTTTCTGTTTTGTTTTCTAGTTAATTTGGGTTTGAAACGGTTTGTGCGTATTTATTCTCGGGGTAATGATGTCACTTCTCATCTCAAATAGTGAGTTTGTAACAATGTTTGATATCCTGGTATGTCCGAATGTTCTACTCGGATTCCAGTTCTGGCTACAATTGATTCTGTAAGCCCCTATTTTTCCCTCAGCTTTGATTAGAATGATATCAAGTGGCGAGAGGTTTAGTATGGTTCCTATAGCAGCAGTTGGAGTGCTTCTCATTGTACCCATTATGCAGAGACAAGCTAGTCTTTGAGGTTTGGATAGCTCCATTATTGCTTTGCTCTGTTCGACTTTTGGCCACCAGACTATTGATCCGCCCCGGTTATTCTGGGTCTTACCACTACTGTATAGATGGAATATACTATGTAGGGTAGAAATCCCCATGTTTCTCCTGCTTTTTTGGTGGCCATAAGCGCCATTTTACCTTTGTGAGTGGCGTATAATATGGGCATTCCATGTCAGTTTTGCATCCAGGATAATTCCTATGTATTTGACTTCCCGAACGAATTGTTATTGCTTTCCAAAGAAAGTGGGAGGGACTAGATCGTCCAGTTTTATTCTTTTCGTGAAGGGGATTATAGGTGTTTTCTAAGGGTTGACACCATAGGTTGACACTCAGGTTTGCTCCTTTAACCCAGTCCTTCACGATTTTAAGCGCTCTTTGCATTTTCACAGAAGTAGTTTGTAGGTTTTTCCCCATGACTACGGTTACTACATCATCTGAGTAACCCTGCGTATAAATATTTCTATTATTAAGGTCTACTAGGAGTTCGCCTATGACCAGATTCCACACTAGGGGATAGGACCCCCCAGCCTTTTGATACCGACATCTCCACTGTATCATTATTTATTGTAGAACTTGTCTTCCACAAAGCATGTTATCAATCCATCTGCTGATGGTGTGTGTGACTCCGTGTCTGGATTCTGGACAAAACAGCGTTCATAGATTCCAATGAGGTACGGTCAAAGGCCCCTTCTATGTTGAGGAATGCTGCAAGGGCTACCTCCTTTTTATCATTTCTGCGCTCTATTCTTGCCACCAGTTGATGTAGGGCCACACAAAGCGGCAGATTTAAAAAAACCTGGCCAAAACTCATTTTCATAAATTATCAATATGAGAGATAAATTTAAAATAAATCGGTCCCTAAAAAGTTTATCTACCAATTCATTAAAAAAAATGATAATATTTTCAACCAAAGATGTTCATTTTCATTATCATTTATGTTTGTTACTTGAATACAGCAGGTATCGATATTTCGTATACATAAATTTAAAAATTAAAATCGCAGTGGCTATTTGTGTTTTAGAAATGGTGGTAGTAGTCTGGATTTTGTGATTACTTTAAATTGGTAAGTTTTTTTCTGTTATGATTTTGACTGATTCTGGGAGGTGAGTGTGCAGTAGAATTTGCAAAGTTTCTCTTCCAGAATCTGTGTAGACTAGGTGCCATTTGGTTTTTTAAGGGTCCCAACTGGATATAAAGGATCTTTGGACAGAATTTTTTGGAGTCTCGCTGCTACCTTGGGGTTTTTAACCTCTTGGCAGTACTTCCTCCATGATTCGATTTTTGCCTTTCGGATCTGACTATTGTACATGGTTAAGGTGGAGTAGTAGTCGTCCCACCTGTCCGTTTTTTTCGCTCTGTTGTACAGCTTTCGTTTTTCGACCTGAGATCTGAAAGTTCTTTGTTCCACCCAGGAGGTATTTTTTCTGGAGTTTTGCTTTCTCAGGGGACAGTTGTTCTGATAAGAGTTGATTATAGCCTCCTGTAGTTTACTAGCTGCCAATTCTATATCAGTGGCGTTTTTAATATCAGTTTTGACCTGGTTGCAGTTAGTAAGCAGAACTTCCACATAATCCTTCCAGTTCGTCCTCCTCGGATCACGACTGCTCGGCTGGTCTCTCAATAGAGACCCACAGTAGAACCCTGGCAGTTTTGGCCATCTTCCGGGTTAGGGTCAGCTGGATGAGCTTGGACTGCTCGGGAGTAAGTATCTCCTCCGAATTGGGGGCGTGGGGGGTTTTCAACCTTTGGGGATCTTTTGGGGATTTGTCATGAGAACAGTTATAGAACCGTGGTTAGTAGCCAGCGCAACGCTATAGCCTAGCACGTTCATTTTTCAATCAACCCAAAATTTAAATATAGAAATTATCCCCTAATTTATGCAGGGGTCGGGATAGACCTCTATAGCTTTACCCTTTCTCGTCCGTTTTTAAGTTGCTTTATTTTATTTACTTTTTAATCAATCATTTACATACCTATAGTATTTTCAAAGTCAATTGGAACAAGGTTGGTTGCTAACTGGTCACTGATAATGTTCATAAGAAATGCACTGCCACTAGTCTGCCACCAGTTTTTACTTTTACCTTGTTCAAATTGACTTTGGAAATACGGGGTGTCCCAATGGAAAGTGACCAATTTTAAATGTTTATAACTTATTTATGCATATAAGCCCTTGAAACCGGTCAGTTTTTATTGGGACACCCTGTACTATACCTACCTACTTTTTATTTGAAGAAATAATGGGAAGTTATTTTTGTTTTTTTAATTGAAAATGTACGTTTAGCTTTTTTTGGTGGCAATTAAATTATTAACATTGAAAATGTTTATATTATCGCACGGGCACGTAGTATAGGGTACGAAATTCGAAATTCCTGTGTTGCATTTGTCCCATAGGTACGTCACAGAGACGGGGAAGGGATACGAAACGCCGCTGCTCGCAAGCAAGATTGAGCGGTGTTGCCGGATGATTTTTTAAAAATTTTTAAATGGCATGCATGCCATATTAGGCAATGGTTAGTGAGAAGAAGAAGTAGGTAATAGTATATTATGCAATGAACGGTACGAACTGCCCCGAACGGTTCTAATTGCTCCGAACAATTCAAAACTGCTCCGAATAATTCAGAACTGCTCGGAACAGTTCCAACTGCTCCAAACAGTTCAAATTCTTTCAAAGAGTTCGAACTGCTCCAAACAGTTTAAACTGCTCCGAACACTTCGAACTGCTCCAAACAGTTCGAAATGCTCCAAACAGTTCGATCTGCTCCGCTTGGACCTAATGTAAACTAACTCAAACATAAAACGCACAGTTAAAAGCGAAAAACGGTTGTCGCCACGTTGTCACTGAAGTAAAAAACCACTAAATAATAAATGGCGCCTAGTACCGCCACGCTATGCCATAAAACTAAGAACTGGCAACATAGCGCTTCCCGTCATGATTCTAAATTGCCTTTTTGTTTGGACGCCATATTGCGGTGCGCGAAATTAGTTGCCAACAGTAGCAGTTTTGAGCTGTTCGAACTGTTCGGAGTAGTTTGAACCGTTTGGAAGAGTTTAAACTGTTCGGAGCAGTTCGAACCGTTCAAAGCAGCTCTGTTCGGAGCACCTCTGCTTGCAACGAAACAGTTCGAACTGTTCGGAAAAGTTTTGAGCTGCTCGGAGCACAGTTCGAACCGTTCGGAGCAGTTCGAATTAGTTTGAACTGTTTGGGTTAGTTTTGTTCAAAGCAGCTCTTTCGGAACGTCTCTCTTTTCGGAGCAGTTCGAAATGTTCCGAGCAGTTCGAATTTTTTAACGGTTCGGAGCAGTTTGTACTGTACGGAGCAGTTTGTACTGTACGGAGCAGTTTGAACTGTCCGGAGCAGCTCGAACTGTTTAGGAGAATTTGAACTGTTTGGTCAGTTGGAACTGTTCCGAGCAGTTCTGAATTATTCGGAGCAGTTTTGAATTGTTCGGAGCAATGAGAACCGTTCGGGGCAGTTCGTACCGTTGATTGCATAATATACTATTACCTACTTCTTCTTTTCACTAACCATTGCCTAATATGGCATTAATACCATTTAAAATTTTGAAAAAAATCATCCGGCAACACCGCTCAATCTTGCTTGCGAGCAGCGGCGTTTCGTATCCCTTCCCCGTCTCTGTGACGTACCTATGGGACAAATGCAACACAAGAATTTCGAATTTCGTACCCCATACTACGTGCCCGTGCGATAATATAAACATTTTCAATGGTAATAATTTAATTGCCACCAATAAACGCTAAACGTACATTTTCAATTAAAAAAACAAAAATAACTTCCCATTATTTCTTCAAATAAAAAGTAGGTAGTTATAGTACAGGGTGTCCCAATAGAAACTGACCGGTTTCAAGGGCTTACATGCATAAATAAGTTATAAGCATTTAAAATTGGTCACTTTCTATTGGGACACCCCATATTTCCAAAGTCAATTTGAACAAGGTAAAAGTAAATCGTATAACTGGTGGCAGACTAGTGGCAGTGCATTTCTCATGAACATTATCAGTGACCAGTTAGCCACCAACCTTGTTCCAATTGACTTTGAAAATACTATAGGTATGTAAATGATTGATTAAAAAGTAAATAAAGCAACTTAAAAACGGACGAGAAAGGGTAAAGCGATAGAGGTCTATCCCGACCCCTGCATAAATTAGGGGATAATTTCTATATTTAAATTTTGGGTTGATTGAAAAATGAACGTGCTAGGCTATAACGTTGCGCTGGCTACTAACCACGGTTCTATAACCGTTCTTATGACAAATCCCTAAAAGATCCCCAAAGGTTGAAAACCGCCACGCCCCCAATTATGGCCTAATTATCATGAAAGTATACCTACTTGTACCAGCATTTTTTTTTTGTTGTACTAGGCTGTACTAACGCAAATGAAGCTGTGCCAGCATTAAAGCGACTTAGAAACGGTCAAGGAAGAGAATAGCGTTAACTTTCCCCACCCCTGCATAAATTAGGGAATAACTTCGTTTCCAAAACTCTGATTGATCTGAAAATGGTTGTGCTAGGTTGCGCTAGCTATTTACCAAGTTTCCATAACAGTTTTCATGGCCAAATCCCAAAAAATCCCAAACGTAAACTTGCCCCCCCCCGCATTTGTGCCTTATTATTTTAGAACGAATAGTTGTGCTAGCATTCTTTTTTATTGTGCTAGCCTGTGCTAGCTCCAAAGAAGCTGTGCTAGCTTTATGGCGCCTTGAAACAATGCGGGGGGGGGCTAGCGTTAACCTGCCCCCCCCCGCACTAACTAGGATATATTTTTGTTACTATGACTGTGCTAGCTCTACAACAGCTTGTGCTAGCTCTAACGATCGTGTGCTAGCGTTTTAAAGAAAAAAATCAATTCGGGGGGGCCAGCTTAACGGAGACTACTGTTAGTACAGGAATAGAAAATCAATTAAGAAAAATGGTTTACAAAAAGCATGAATATGCACCTAATTGACTTAGAAATGGAGAAACCAAAAAGTAGATTTAAAAATGTTGAGGACTACACTGAGAAGCAAATATTGCGGTCACATTAAAATTGTAATTGGAAGAGTTCCCATCTTGAACCAGTCGTAGATATGGGGTCAAATAGACACAGTGGCATGATCGACATGCATACAGAAACTGAAGGAATCCAACAAGTTACACAGTAACTGATTATATCGGGTCTTCAAAAAAAAAAACAATCGAAGATGATATATATATATGATATAATCGATTATTGTATTAGGCCTTTTGTTTATTTATATGATTGCACTTACCCTATTAAATGTGCACCTGGGGTAAATGCAATCATTATCTAGCGGTAAAATGCAATCAACATATGATTGCACTTTCCCGATTAGAGTTTTAATGTGGATGATAAGAAAAATTCACTTTTTTTTCAGATGGTTAGAAATTATGTCAGAAAAACTAAAAGAGGAGCAGGATATAACAAAGTAGATCTAGAATATGCTATTCGAGATGTGAAATCTGGAAAAACATCTCTTTTTAATTTTTTTGATTAGTAGAGTTTGAGTGGTTTCTTATTTAAATACAGACATGTATTTTAACAATTTCTTTATTTTTTTCTAACATAAATGATAACATTTAGTGGTTTTGGCACAGTTATTTTACTTATTCTAAAAGAATATTTCATCTGATTGCACTTTCCCGATGGCATCGGGAAAGTGCAATCACATGCAAGCAGAAAAATATACATCACCCATTCCATCTATCGTAGAAATTTGACAATTTCGATGAAATAGCTTTAAATGGAACTATTTGGGTGTCTGATTTTCAAGAATAGAAAGTTCAATTCGCATAAATAAAATTTTGATATTACATTGAACTGACACTATTGAAATTTCTGGTCGGTTGGATATACTGAGCATGTGCAACGTCACGAATTTATTAGATAAGTGACGTCATAGGCAGATTTCATAGTGTTGTATCTCCGTCAATTTTTGACTAAGAAGAAAAAGATAAAACACATGTTAACTTATTTTTCATGGACTATCGAAATCAGCAATAAAAAAATTTGATGCAAGGAGCCTATTCTAGTCGAAAGGGATTTTATTATGTCAAGAAGAAACCTACAATGATTAAACATACTGGAGCAATAATAAAAAGCTGCATATTTATTTTGAAACTCTTATCCTTTTAAAAATCCTGCCTGATCATTTTAAAATGCTAATGCTCATGTACACCAGTACCGAATAAATTGAACCAATTAAGACCAATAAATGAACTGGGGATTACATATTAAAAAGTTTGGCTTGCTAGATTAGGGTTACCAATGCTTGTAATTGAATGCTTTTCATGCTGTTAACAAGATAACTATCTAGGTTTTCTGTTATATGTGAGAATTTCACTATCAATGTTTCTTGTCTATTCAATTATTTCCAAAATATTCTATTCCCTCTTGAAAACAATGCAATTGCAATTCTATTAATTGCCTGGCTCGATATTTTCAATTACGGCTTTTATTACATTTAATCAACAATACAAATACGTATAATAGATAACACTAACAGGATATATTATACCCAGTAACTGACACTGTGTATTTAAATCGCTTTCGCAATAGTGCATTGTTTAATTCCTCAGGATTTATTTCGACAAACATAATCCCTTATCAAATTATTTTTTTTATTCTAATGACACAATATAATAAACAATGCAGATCTATTCACGTTGGCAGGAGGACTATTTATTTAAATTTCAAATTAGCATACTATCCAGCATTTCCTCGGCCTGAAATTGTGTTGCTGGCCTCCAGCCAAAACGGCTGTTATTTGTTCTGCATTTAATGTTTACACAATATTGGACAGATAGGCCGTTACTAGATTCTAAGTGGAATTTGTAACTAACCTACTTCACTCTAGGGGGGCCTTCGATTTTACATTATTCAGATTATTAGGTGAGGATGTTAATGATTTCTATTTTTGGTTATATTTACTGGTACATTATGAAGCTTATATTGGATTTGTTTTCTTAAAGTAATTTTCCACCAAAACTGGGAATTGATTATAATGATAATAATATGAATATTTAGCAATTTTATAAATTAATTACAACAAATTAATAAACATTTTATTGTTTCAGGTGTAGTTTCGTTGAATCGTAACAATCAAATCGAAGTTCAAAACCCAGAAATACCCGAACTGTTCAAATACTATGCGGCGCTAGTATCGATATTACTGTTTCTAGTACTGTGCGTGGTACTATTTCCATTATGCGGTTTGTGCTTTTGCTGTTGCCGCTGCTGCGGAAATTGTGGTGGCAAACCTCAACCATCGGACAAAAACAAAGACACTTGCAAGAAAGTGGTCCATGCCACATTGTTGATTATATGCGGGACAGGTTTACTGTAAGTCTTTAGCTGAATTTTTGTACAAATATAATATATATATTTTTTTTCTAGATTCTGTATTGTGTGTGCTTTTGGAAGCAACCAACAGCTTCATGATGGTCTGGAAACGTTTCCTAAAAATATGCATTACAGTGTGAAGGATACCAAAACGTTTATGGACACGACAAATGCAGAAATTCACAATTTGTTGCAGAAAAATTATCATGAATTCTCTGATGCATTCGTTAATGTTATTGAAAGTGAGACTTACAATAAAACATATTTTTTAGTAGTTTGAATAATGTAGGAACAGCACTTACAGTCTAAAAGCTTTGAATTATTCAAATTTTGCTAATGTGTCAATGTATCATTTTCAACATTCTTAAAGTAAAAAAAAACTACGTATACCTAGGAGTCAATTGTAGTTGGCAGATGAAAGTGTTTGCTTATGCAAAGTCAACTACTTACATGTGTAACTTCTTATAGTACAATGGTCTATATTGTTTATGTTTCTATAGATGGATCAGTGATTGCTATGGAACAACTGAAAGAATACGTCAACGCAACTACTGTATCAAAAATATATGAATTCGCTAATCAGCTGCCGGAAGTTAGGGAGACTATGACTTCCTTGAAGACAGGCACTAATAGATTGCGAGTTTATGCATCACAACTTAATGATGGTAAAAAATTTGAGGAGTTTAACTTCCCAAAACCTGATTTTACTCTATAATTTCAGCTATTAGAAAAGTGAAAAAGGACCTGATCAGTACGCTCAATTCATGTTCTAGTTATATTGATGGGTGCCATAAGCTGCAAGACAAAGTTCAAAAACTTCAGACGAGTATTGATTTCAATGCGGTATGTTTTGATATTTTTAATTTTGGTAAAAGAATATTTTTTACCTTTGTATTATTATGGCGAAGATTTTTCAAATATTGAACTAATTTTATTTCTTTCATGCAGTACCTTGATAGATATTTTCCAAGGGTAAGTACCCATGGTTTGCTAGGGTAACTGAGTCTTTTTTTAATAGTTGATTTCATTTTTCTAAAGAATAATGAGACTGTTGTAGTGCATTATAATTTGGGGCTGAAATATTCTAAAAATATCTCGCATGTCATCTGAGTTGGTACCTGTTGGTTCAGAGTACAGGGTCCGCCAACCAGAACTCAACAGGGCCTCAATTTTGACTTTCCCTTTTTTTTGGAGAAAACAAAGAAAGCAGTTAAATGTAACTTTTTCTGTACATACTTGGAAAGTAATTGAACCAGAAACAAAAAAGTTGTAGATTGTTATGGTGGGATGTTTAGGTTAGGCACCTCTCCGCACTGCGATCTGCTTAGATCTATTGTGCTTCCCCTAATATCTAGTAGATTTCCAGATTAAGGCTTTTAGCAAAGCCGATAATGCTCCTGGGATTGGCATTTCTCACATCCGTAGCCCTTAAATATGGCTGCTCCAGATGGATGAGTCTTCTGCGGCACAATGTCTCGCAATTGCAAAGTATGTGTTCCGCAGACTCAGAGTCTTTTTCACAGAAGCATTTTTTTTCAGGTGGAACCCAGAGGGCAGTGACCCGTAAGGAGGCCTGTTAGAAGCCTTAAATCAGGTCAATCAGTTATTTTGCCTTTATTGACTGAGGCGAGATGAGTTGCTTCGCCTGCCTTAGTCCTAGAAGCTTGTTCCAGCGGGAGTCTTGTTGAGCCTTTATCCAATTTTGAACTTCCCCTATTATATGGCTTGTCATATAATACAAAAGAAACGTTCAGCTCCTTATCTTGCAAGTTGGTCCGCAATTTCATTCCCCTCGATTCCTTGGTGCCCTGGTAACCATGTCAGGGTGACCCTGTTGCGGGACGCCAGCTGCTTTAGGAGTTGTTGGCAGTCCCATAAAAGTCTGGATTTTGTGACAGAGCTGCTTAGAGGTCTTAGTGCTGCCTGAATGTCGGAATTGATGTAGATTTCAAGTTCTATTGCGAATATTTCCGCTTGAAATATGGTTGGGCTTTCTCCTAACTGTTGATAGGGTTGCCAGACGTCACGCATTAGGCGTGATTGTCACAATTTTTAATGGTTGTCACACATCACGCCTGAGTATGCGCGTGACAACGCTTTTTCATAATAATTTCATGTAAACGCTTTCTAAAAAAAATATTTTTTCTACTACCGTGCGTAAAGTACTCACTTTACGCACTATTCAGAAGACGTAAAGTTTCACTTCACGCACTAGTGCGTAAAGTAATTCACTTCACACACTAGTGCGTAAAGTAATGTCATTGACAGATGTCAACACTGTCAATTTAGTATTTTTCTTGCAAATTACTTTATGCACTAGTGCGTAAAGTGAAAATACTTCACGCACTAGTGCGTGAAGTATTTGTCTAAATCAGTTTTTTTGCACTTATTTGATTGGTAGTAGAAAATTTTTTATATGCAATACGTGCGTAAAGCACCTTTTTTCACTCATGTGATTGTCAAAATTCACATTCGTGAAAAAAGATTCACTTTACACACTTGTTGCATAAATAACTATATTAGTTAAAAATAGACTTGCCTCAGACCTTAATATACAGGGTGTTTAAGGAACAATTCAAAAATATCTAAAATTGCTGATATCTCAAAAACGACGAAACCTTGCATAAGGGTAAATGTGGTCAAACCAGGGATATGGGAGAGTTGTTGGTTAGAATAGAATAAGGGTCCATCCTGCGCAACTGGCCGAATTTGAAGGACCGCCATTTTTATCACTTGTCAAAACAAGTGTTAGAAAAATAGGTCATGAATAACTCATAACTCCAAAAATAAGCAGAAATAACAAAAATAAATCTTTTAAAACACCGTTCTGATAAAAATATCTCAGAAAAAGCAGGAAAAATCGCCAAAAACAACAATCTGCAACCGACCACAAGAAAAAGACAGAAATAAAGAAAACTGCACTAGATCTATAACCATTGTATAGACCCCCACTGAAGGTGCCCAAATTCCTTGTGCGTGGAATAGAATAGAACTAATAAAAAAATTAAATAATTCCCCTCCTCACTCCCGTCGTTGCCACGCTTTTCCCTCTCGTAAATCTGGCAACCCTAGCTGTTGATAGCCTACAAAGTGGGCCGTATAACCCTGCTCCAGTCCCTTGCTCTCTTTTGATCCGTCTGTATACCAGACAGATAATCCCTTCGGGAATACAGGTACGATATTTTCTCCCTTGCAGCCCTGATTGTCATTGTGAAGGAGTGTTCAAATTCGTACCTCTGTTGCATGTGGTCAACTGGTTTTGTACTCACACTTATGCATTTTTTCATCATGATCATGTGACCGACAAAGTCCCCTTCCCTAGTTTTAGGGATTGTCTTATTTTTGAGGCTCCCATGTAGGCCTCTTTTTTCTCTGTTATACCTAATTAGGGGAGGCCCAACATGACCTCCATTGCGGCAGTTGGATAGGTGTTCATTGCTCCTGTAATTCCAAGACATGTATACCTTTGTACAGTTGCCAATCGGTTTTGTGCTGTCTGTTGTTTTACTTTTGGCCACCACACACTCGCAGTGTAGGTGATCATGGGTCCTATACCCATTATAAATAACCAATAGATCATTTTTGGCTTTAGTCTCCAAATCTCACTGAATAATCTCCGGCATGTCCAGTATTTGGCTATTGCTTGGTCGGTTACTCTTTTGATTTAGCCTCCTTTTCCTTGTAAAAGATACAATTATGGTTTTGTTGGGGTTAACCCTCCTGTAGACACCATCTGATAATGACATTTAGGGCATCTTGCATGAGGTCACTTATCATGTTTACCCCTACCGCTTAGCGCGCTGAGAACTTCATCTACTACTAGTGACCACAACAGTGGGGACAATACCCCCACCCCCCTTACGGGCATTCCGCGTCTGCTGAGACCGTTGCAGAGTCACTTCCCTATTTCTAGCTGCTCTTCTTATGGATTCATGTGAGGTTTAATAGAAGGCTCTCTCTATATAAATGAATGCATATAAAGCGGTTTCTTGATTAGAATGTGCCTATTCAATCTTAGTGATAAGACTGTGTAGGGATGTCCCAGTTGATTTACCCGTAATTTGTAGAGCTGGAAGTTGTTTATAGCCCATTTGATTTTATTTTCAGTGAATATCCTTCTGCCTAGACCTTTCCGATCAGGTTTCCACTCGATAGACTCTGGGAAGTCTGTTTACAGAAGCAGTTCTACACTATCTAGTCTACTTTTGGTATAGCTACTATCAAATCTCTGAAGCTCAATATTGTTTGAATTCTTTGTTGTATTCTTATAGGGCTTTATTGTATTTGTATATGTCTGTCGTCATAGTTTTTTAATTGAAAGCTGGAATGAAAGGTTGAATGAGAAAATAGCTGTCTCTATAAAAATGTTATAGAATTTTATTTTTAAGTTAAAAAGCTTAAATTTTAGTAAAAGACGAGAAGACCCTATAGAGTTTTATATTTATAAATAATGTATTTTTACTATAGTATTTGTTTGTTTGATCGGGTAAATATCAAAGTTTTTGGTTTTAGTAAACATAAAAATTTGATTTTTTGTATAGTGGTACCTCTTACAGCTTCCTACACATTTGAATAATTGTTGAAACGTAATAAAACCAAAACCAGAGTTGGCGCTTAAGACACTAAGATGCCACTCTACTAAAGTAATAAGGCTTTACATTTGTAAAATCTGCTTGGAGACATTTCATCCGAGTTGCCTCGTTAAACAATCACAAAAGATTAAAGATCGCATTATAATATGCAGTTCAAAATGCCATGAAGTTGAAATGGATCGTTGTCAACGCGATGAAATGATAACCCGTCTCGCTGATGAAAATGAAAAACTGAAAAAGCAACAACACTATAGCTGAATTAGGGAATGATGAAAATAAGGTTGGTAGTCTCAGTATTTGTGAAAAAATGGTTGAAAAAATCACAAAAGCTACAATGGAGCATATTGGAGACGCCATGGCAACTATGTGCAATAAGCTTAGTGAAACTGCTAGCAACATAATACAATCAAATATGGAATTGCAAAAAGTCATTGTTGAGCAAAAGTCTGCAAAGGATGAAACACCGACTTCAAACTTATCTCAAAATGAGCGACCTGTCATCCCGCCACAGCCGCAACAAATTGTGGGACTAGAATCTGCTGCAAACATATCCCTGCAGAAGGTAAATACCACAAACAATGAAAAGCAGGGAAACATCAGTTCCAATTCACACTGTGCCAAGTGGGTAGAACCTGCAATGCCTATGTTCCGATATCAACTGTCAGTACTGAATTTACTGGACGCCGTTCCGATATTACACTGGATTCAGTCGATTCAGTACTGAAGGACCACAAAAGTACGCTGTTGAAATCGGAACGGCAAATGACAGTAAAATCAGCACAGTAAATCCAGTACTGGCAGTTGATATCGGAACATAGCCAATAATGCTCTGCAGAAACAAACTTCATCAGCACTGCAAACTCAATGGGTCCTGATTGAAAAATATGAGAACTACTCTAGATCTGTGAACTGCCTTCGCGACAACTACTACCAGGAAACAGATGTTGATATTTAACTATGTGGACATTTCAACCGACCATGTATAAATGACCATTTTGGAGCAAGGTCATCAGGTAAACGATCTGAGGAAACAAATATTTTATCGGACTGTATGGAATATGGAAATATACTTCTAGAGTACTTTGCTTCACTTTAAATACATTTTGCATCAAAATAAAATTTTATGCAACTTCCTCATTGTCATATACCTGTCAGGAATACTGGACAAAATAATCTATTTGCAGTTAGATATCACAGAACTATTTATGAATTTAATTGATGATATTAGTTAGGTTAGAATCGCAAATTGGCGCGGGTTCCTAGTTCAAAAATTAATACATTGATGTCTTATGGGGACTCAATTTTAAAAGCGTCTGTAGTCGTGATAGAACGTTTGTTACGGAATTGAGTTGTATATATAGTTTTTTTAATATGGTAATTAACTGAGAGAGTGATTGAAAGTTGAATAAACATTGTTAAAATAAAAATATTACCAATTTAAGAAGCCGATGTTTGTATAAAATACGTATGTCCTTGCTTGATTCATAAGTATATATGAGTACCTAATTATAATAAAATAAAAGTTCACCTACATACTTGGTTAGTAAATGTACTTCAATAATCCAAAAAAATTGAAAAATAGATGACTGAACTAGCGATAAATAAATAAATAAACAATTCACCAACAATCATAACACAACACACAACCTCACTTTCTCTCAGCTGGTTTTAGACTCGACGTACGTCCACCGAAAACAGACACTTTTAATTAAAATCATTTGTATTTTTAATTCATAGGTCTAAAAAAACAATTAGAGCATGAATTATAGAGAAATATGTTCAAAGTTTGATGTACAATAGGTTCCAATACTAAGAAATGCCCAGAACCCAAGATATTCCCGTCTGAAAATCACTCTTTTGAATCCCCCATAAGAAATACATTGCTGTCAAATTTGTTGAAATGTGTTTAGGAACCCATTTTAAATTTCGCGCCCGATTTTTCTTAACCTAACTAATATGGTCAATTCAGCAGTGGACAAATTTTGCAGGTGTGTTAATGTGTTTTTAGAAAATTTTGATGTTGATATTTTCAACATTAGCGTTAATAGTTTTATATCCTACTGAACTATTAAAACCATATAATACCTTGGTTACGATAATCATAAACAGGGTCTTAACTCCCAAGGGAGTTAAGGATTTTCATAACTCCCAAGGGAGTTAAGGAAGGGAGTTAAGGATTTCCATAACTCCCGCTTTTACCTTGAATAGGTAACACTTTGACAAAAAATAGAAATTTTGATTTATGGCTTATTCCTTTATAAAAATAGACAGAATACAGTAAATTCAGTAGGATATAAAATTATCTATGTACCACGGGAATTATCAGGAGTTAATACCCACGGGCAATTGGTGTCCCTCGGGCCGGAGGCCCTCGGGACACAAACGTTGCCCTGGGGTATTAACACCTGCATAATTCCCTTGATACATAAATAACTATTATTTCCTACTGAACTTTTATAACCATATAACACCTTGGTTACGATAATCATAAACAGGGTCTTACCTCCCGCGCGGGAGTTAAGGATTTCCATAACTCCCGCTTTTACCTTGAATAGATAAAACTTTGAGAAAAAATAGAAATTTTGGTTTATGGTTTATTCCTTTATGAAAATGAAAAAAATACAGTAAATTCAGTAGGATATAAAATTATCTATGTACCACTGGAATTCTCAGATGTCAATACCCACGGGCAATTGGTGTACACCAACTTTGCCCTGGGGTATTAACACCCTCATAATTCTCTCAATAACTATTTAATATCTTCTTTAAAAAAATTTGATAACATATGATCTATCTATATAATATTGGTTGATTTATAATGATAGTTATCAAGATTTACATTTAGGAAATTGTTTGTAATTAATTTTTGTAAATGGCACAAGTCTGCCAATAAAACAAACTAAACTAAACTAAGCTTCAGTCGTTGGTGCGTTTAGCCCTATTGAATAATTTTCTTGTCTCAGTCCTCAAGGAGCTAAAAATATGTCTTAATCCTCTTCACAATCCGTTACTCCACAGGACAACTATTCTCATACGTTGTAAATATGAGATAGGTACTTCATTTGGTTAGAATAGAATTCTAATCGTCTTCCGTCTCGATAACGTTAGAGAGATCGGTACTTTCCGTTCTTAATAAGTCATTATACAGACCCAAGTCAGTAAGTTTTGGGTTTCTATAATTGAGAAGGCGTTCTTCTGTGGCCTCTATGTCGTAGCTGATGTGTTTGTGGTCTGACATCGAAGTTTCACCAGAAACATGCCAGCCCTTTATACGGTTGCCTATAGTTGTGCTGGTGAGGGTTTAATCCTTGTTTAATCCAACACCTTTTGCCGTAAGCTATTCGCAAAGGTGGGTTTGTTACCTTCATTAAAAATGTCTACCTATGTCATACGAGATCAAATATTCAATAAGGTACTTGCCTCTTTTGTTATTGTTTGTGCTTCCCGATACATTGTGGTGAGCATTGGCATCAGACCCAATTATTATGTTTGTTCCTGGTTTTGCAGTAATTGTTGAGTAGCATTCCTGCCTAGGAAATTCATGCTTATTTTATATTGACATGATTTTTTTATATTTAAAAAACCATATTGAAGTGCATATCTCTATTTCTAGGGCTTGAAAAAGGTTTAATTATAACCGAAACGTTGCCACACATCTGGTAGTTTTTATTTTGTCCCGTCCTCTAATCCACCATAATTACATGATTTTGTTGAAAGTCCTTAAATTCTTGTTCCATGTACCCATGGTTCTTGAATAAAGGCTATGTTCAGTTGTTTGTGAGTGAATCTGCGGCTAAGAACATCGGTTGCAGCTTTTGCGTGTTGCAGATTCACTTGGACGATTTTGTAAGGAGCCATTGCTTACATTTTGCTAGGACCTCCGAGTTCTTCTAGGTTTCTTCCTTATTGGGGTTTTACCCTTTCCTTGGGAGGAGGAGGAAGCAGGAATACCTGAACCAGCAGCAGAGCCAGGCTCTGGAGATTTTCTTATATTGCCTGATGGGGTCTTGTTCTGGGACCTTCCCCCGGTCTCAGAGTAGTTTGCTGAACAGGTAAGCGACCTCGAAATTAGTCCCTTTCAGGTGTTCTTAGGATCCTTGGTCTTTGGTCTTCGGATAGGGTTAGAAGAGCGGAGGACCCGTCGGCCACTCTGTTGAGAACTCTCCAGTCCTCTGTGTTTAGCCCAGAATTTTGTTGGTCGGGCTCTCGGCACTGTTGGGGAGCCGACCCACAAGGATTTGTGGGCGATGAATTTTGGATTCCTCTATCGCCCTCAGTGCTGCGCCTTCCCATGGGCTTAGGGCTTCGATTTTGGCGAAGAGCCACTTTGAAGTGGCTTCATCGTCGCAAATGAGCACCATGAAGCCTGGTTTGAATGTGGAGGATAGAAATTTGGGTTTTTATACGTCAAAAATCAGAGTCAGATTATGATTATCCTCTTCCTCCAGGATCCTTTCTAGGATGGCAGCTTGTACAGCTTCAAGCTGCTGAGTGCTAAGCTGCACATCCGGAAATTTTTTATGCAAAAAGACAACATCCATGCCTGGTATATCAGTTTGAGGCAAACTGGCATCTGGCATCGTTTTGCTCCAGTGCAGGGGTCTTATTGTCAAATATTCTCGCATACAAAATTTGATACGATTTTGAATGCTCCCCATTTAATTTACATTGGTTCGTTGTATAACCTTTTTAATGCCACTCGATGTTTTAGATACTTTTATCTGACACTCAACGCGTTACCAGCAACACCACTCCTTTTTCGGAGTCGTGGTGTTGCTGCGTGACGCATTTAGTGACAGGTAAACGTATTATCCGGTAATCCTGAAACCTCTTGTGGTATCATATTGTCACAATACCTATACGTTTCGTCCTGGAATGTCACAACAGGAGCGTGACCTGGGGGCGTAGGTAGGGTTCAGGTAGAGAGAAACTCGCTTGTATATTGTATAGATACAATAAGATAATGTATTGAATAATAATAATACCCTAGAAATAGTATCATGACGTCTCTTTTACGGAGGGACGTACTACTTATAGGTCACTCTGTATTATGTACCCTCTGTACACTTGGCGTGACTGAAGACTGAAGCTAGGTTTGAGACAGGTCCAGAAGGGCGTTTCCCATTAAAGGTAATTTGCACTGAGAGGAGACTTAGCTAGAGGGGTTTTTCCGATTTGAGGTACTTTCATAGACATATAATAGAAGAGAGACTGAATTGTTTACATTTTATCCCGATCAAACATTGTTTTCACCAGAAATCAATGTTGGCGAATTTCTGCGGATTGCCCTAGATCTACCGCCTGTGTTTGAGAACGTAGGGAATGTTGATTATATTGCATGCTTTTATTTGCATCATCTCAATTGAAAATCTTACTAAATGTGCGTTTTTCCAAATAAAATCTGTGATTTCTACTTTTAAAATTATTTAGTTTCTGGATAACGTAAATTGATAATGTATTAGGGAAATAGCTGTGGCAACGCTGTTTACTCCAGTGACACCGGATTTGACACATTCATTCATTTTATGTCAAAAATTGACTATCCAGTGTTGTTGTGCTGTGTTTGGGATTATTTGCGATTTTCAATCAATTTTTAGTGTTTTTTCCGTCTTCTATATTTTATTAGCAATTACAATGGTTCCCCAGTGCGTGATCTATAAAAAAATTGCGTATTCTAACCCTGGATTGGTATCTCGACGATACGTGAGGTTATGTTTTTTTCAGCCCAAGCAGTGGTGTGGTTAATTATATATTTAGAGGTCTTAATTTTTCATCGTCTAGGAAAACCGCACGCCTCTGAGGCAGCCGGGGAAATTGAGGGGCAGGTTACAGCGATGCCATTTTTTAAACCCTTTTTCTAGCTTATGGCAGAACCCTGGCGGTATGTATGATTGTAAACAAATAATGATTTTTGAATGAGATATTCTGTCTCCTCTTTTATTATATGTCTATGGGTACTTTCCAATAGCCTTAGTCTCCCGGTAATGGATTTCGGCGCGGTATTTATACCAAATAAATGCTGACTCGTCGTCTGTCGGCACACTTTAGTAAAATTGATGTACAGGGTGGGCCAATTTGGACACTTTTAATAGGAAACGTCAATTTCTCAGCGAGATACAAAAAAATGAACCCCCACTCTGAGGCTAAAATTTCATGAAATCTTGATTGGTGCAAACCGCATTTTGATATCTTCAACCGTTTAGCCGCTAGAGGGCGATTCTCGATTTTGATCAATAATGTGAAACCATCATAACTTTTTTGTTTATGAAAATTATTGATTTCCGTAAAAACTTTCTAGAAGCACTTTTTGAAGCAGAATTCAGTGACGATCTCAGTTTTTTTTTAGTTGGTTCCAACTCCGAGATATTGATGAAAGTCTGTTTTTTTTCAATAGGACACCCCATCTATTAATAGCTCATTAGTAAGCTCTGTTTTTTCTGATTTCAATGATATAAAGTTCGATAGGTTTATCTCTCACAGTTTTTGAGAAAAAAAATTATTTCGGTTTTTTTTCATAAGAAACAATGTGTTGGAGAGAGACCTTTCTCAGTTTCCTTACAGATATAAAGTCCTTTTCTAACACATTGCTTCTTATGACAAAAACCGAAATAATTTTTTTTCTCGAAAACTGTTAAGATAAACCTATCAAACTTTATATCATTGAAATCATAAAAAACAGAGCTTTCTAATGAGTTATTAATAAATTGAGTGTCCTATTGAAAAAAACCAGACTTTAGTCAATATCTCGGAGTTGGGACCAACTAGAGAAAAACTGAGAACCTCACTGAATTCTGTTTCAAAAAGTGCTTCTAGAAAGTTTTTACGGAAATCAATAACTTTCATAAACACAAAAGTTATGATGATTTTACATTATTGCTCAAAATCGAGAATCGCCCTCTAGCGGCTAAACGGTTGAAGATATCAAAATGCGGTTAGCACCAATCAAGAGTGGGGGGTTCATTTTTTTGTATTTTGCTTAGAAATTGATGTTTCCTATTAAAAGTGTCCAAATTGGCCCACCCTGTACATACAGAGTCGTATTTACTTAAGAAGCTGACAATATTTGAAAATTTGCACTAGTGCAAATTATCGCGTAATTCCAATCTGATTTGTTCAAATCAAAACATGTCAGTTTATTGTTGGAATGTCAGTTTTGACAGATGTATGAAATTCTCAACAAAATTTATATCTTAGGATACGTAAAAACATGTTCGCTTTTCAAATATGAGATAAAAAAATCAGATATTTCGGTATTTCATTTGAAAAAACAAAGATATACATCGTAACTCTTTTGTTTCTGGTTCAATTGTTTTCCAAGTAACATTTTCAAATTCTACGAAAAAGTTACATCTAACCAAGCATCTAACTGCTATTTTCGTTTTCTCCAAAAATACAGGGAAGGTCAAAATTAGGGCACTGTTCAGTCCTAGTTGCCGGACCCTGTACAGGGTATTTGATTATATTTGGACCCATACCTACAGCCTTTACTATTTGAGATAGAAAAAAGCTTTAAATACAAAACTTGACAGTTTTTTTCTATATTTTCTTTTAACGGTATCAGAAAAAACAAAATCGCATCGGAAAATGGAGAAACATAGGCCACTTCGACTTTTTTCCAATGGAACACCCTGTATATTATGCGATAAAATGAAAGATCTTTTGTTCCTGATTCCAAATATACAGGGTGAGTTACTAAGCGCGCGGTCGTCCATATCTCCTTACTAACGGAGATAGAAGAAAAAACTAAATACAATACATGTAGATAAACATGAATACTACATTCCTAAATTATTTTCCAATCACTAGTAGTGACACAAAGTTATGTTTTTTTAAATGACTCCGCCTGTATATTATGACATTTCTGAATTCTGCGGAGAATTCTAGACATATTTCATGTACAATGTCATATACCTATCTTTAACTGTTTCGGAGATATTGACAGTTGAAAATTGACTTTTTTGCATCTTTGACAGACTGTGAAACCTAAACGGTTAATTTTAGAGGAAAACGGATTTTACATTCCTATCTTAGATTTTCATAAGCTATCATTTGACACCAACTTTGAATTTAACCGAAGATCAATAATTTAGGCGGAATTTTTAATCATGGATTAAATTTAAGGTTGGTGTCAAATGATAGATTATGAAAAACTAAGACAGGAATGTGAAATCCGTTTTCCTCTGAAATCAACCGTTCAGGTTTCACAGTCTGTCAAAGATGCAAAAAAGTCAATTTTCAACTGTCAATATTTCCGAAACAGTTGAAGATAGGTATATGATATTGTACATGAAATATGTCTAGAACTTTCCGAATAATTCAGAAATGTCATAATATACAGGGGAAGTAATTTAAAAAAACATAACTTTGTGTCACTACTAGTTATTGGGCCACCCTGTATACTGGAAAATAATTTAGGAATGTAATACTCATGTTTATCTACAAGTTTTGTATTTTGTTTTTTCTTCGATCTCCGTTAGTATAGGATATATGGACGACCGCGCGCTTAGTAACTCACCCTGTATAAATACATATTTATCACATTTGGGCAAGCCGTTTTTGATATAGGTATCTTAGCTTAAATTATAAATAAAATCCAAAGAAATTTTATAAAGATTTAAATGCCTTGACATCCCTATGAAATTTCTTTGCAGACTATTTATAATTTAAGCTAAAATATATCAAAAACGGCTCAATGAAATGTGATCAATATATACAGGGTGAGTTACTAAGCGCGCGATGGTCCATATCTCCTATACTAACGGAGATCGGAGAAAAAACTAAATACAAAACTTGTAGATAAACATTCCTAAATTATTTTCCAGTATACAGGGTGGCGCAATAACTAGTAGTGACACAAAGTTATGTTTTTTTAAATTACTCTCCCTATATTATGACATTTCTGGATTCTGCGGAAAATTCTAGACATATCATGTACAATGTCATATACCTACCTATCTTCAACTGTTTCGGAAATATTGACAGTTGAAAATTGACTTTTTTGCATCTTTGACAGACTGTGAAACCTAAACGGTTAATTTTAGAGGAAAAGGGATTTCACATTCCCATCTCAGATTATCATAAGCTATCATTTGACACGAACTTTGAACTTAACCGAAAATTAATAATTTAGTCGGAATTTTTAATCATGGAGTAAATTCAAGATTGGGCGCCAAGTGATAGTTTATGAAAAACTAAGACAGGAATGTGAAATCCGTTTTCTTGTAAAATTAACCGTTCAGGTTTTACAGTCTGTCAAAGATGCAAAAAAGTCAGTTTCTAACTGTCAATATTTCTGAAACAGTTGAAGATAGGTATATGACATTGTACATGATATATGTCTAGAATTTTCGGCAGAATCCAGAAATGTCATAATATACAGGAAAAGTCATTTAAAAAAACATAACCCTGTATGCTGGAAAATAATTTACGAATGTAGTACTTATGTTTATCTACAAGTTTTGTATTTAGTTTTTTCTCCGATCTCCGTTAGTATAGGAGATATGGACTACCGCGCGCTTAGTAACTCACCCTGTATATATTTGGAATCAGGAAGTAAAAATCTTTCATTTTATCGCAACATATACAGGGTGTTCCATTAAAAAAAGTCGAAGTTGTCTACGTTTCTCCATTTTCCGATTCGAATTTGTTTTTTCTGATAACATTAAAAGAAAATACAGGGTGTCCCACGGTGGATGGCGTATTAGACGTTTATGTGGAACTAAAAAGCAGATCATTTTGGAAATTTGGCAACCGGGATAAACGAACATGATCTACACTTTAAAAATATTTTTGTTTATGCGGTGTTGCCGCTTCTAATCTAAACCATTGGCAACATCGCTATTTTAAATAGAACACCCTGTTTGTGATTGAATATTTGAATTCTACGTGAAATTCTGAGCAGATTTCATATGATATACTCTATACCTAAGTTCAACTGTTTTGGAAATATTGACAGTTGAAAATTGACTTTTTCCAACTTTGATAGGCCGTAAAACCTGAACGGTTAATTTTAGAGAAAAACCTATTTTACATTTCTATCTTAGATTTTCATAAACTATCATTTGACACCAATTTCGAATTTAATCCATGATTAAAAATTCCAATTAAATTTAATCTCCAGTTAAATTCAAAGTTGGTGTCAAATGATAGCTCATGAAAATCTAAGATAGGAATGTAAAATCGGTTTTTCGCTAAAATTAACCGTTCATGTTTTACAGCCTGTCAAAGTTGCAAAAAGTCATTTTTCAACTGACAATACTTCCAAAACAGTTGAACTTAGGTATAGGGTATATCACATGAAATCTGCTCAGAATTTTACGTAGAATCCAAATATGCAATTACATACGGGGTGTTCCATTTAAAATAGCGATGTTGCCACTGGTTTAGAGTGGAAGCGGCAAAACTGCATAAACAAAAATATTTTTAAAGTGTAGATTATGGTCGTTTATCCTGGTTGCCAAATTTTCAAAATTATCCGCTTTTTAGTTCTCCATAAACGTCTAATACGCCATTCACCGTGGGACACCCTATAGAAAAAAACTACCAAGTTTTGTATTTAAAATTTTTTTCTATCTTAGGCTGTAGGTATGGGTCCAAATATTTTTTTTTTTTTTTTTTTTTTTTTTTTTTTACGGATATGCGCACTCGCAAGGACAATGTCCTATCACGCTCGAGAAGCGGCAAGTGCGCGGAAATGTCGGTGTATGTTGGTCTTGAAACGGTTCAGGTTGTAACCTGCAGGGAAAACCGTCGCAGGGAGTTTATTCCACAGCGATGCTGTTCTCCAGAGATATGAATTCTGATATAGTGAGGTTCTTGGTGCCTCTAGTTTGACAGTAAATTCATGGTTACCGTCTGTTTGACGCGTTCGCCTGGTAGGTGCTACTCTCGGTGGAATCATACGTGCCAACTCTTCAGAGCATTTTCCGTGATAGTACCTGTAGAAGAGAGATAAATCGCCCACAGATCTGCGATGTTCGAGACCATCCAAGTTACGAGTAAGTGCGGGGTCATTGATCAGCTTGATAGCTCGTTTTTGCACGGTATTCAAAAGCATTAAGGTATGTTTGGGTGCAGCACTCCATATATGTGAGCAGTACTCCATAGTTGGTCGAATCTGGGCTTTGTAGAGTGTCAGCAATTGGCTTGGTGTGTACAGATGTCTTGTACGAAATAGCACCCCCAGCTTTTGGGAGGCCCTTTTAGCAATATCTGCCACGTGACTGTGCCAAGACATGTTGGTCTCTGCAGTAACCCCCAAGATGTTCAACTGACTCTGTAATGTGACAGCACTTCCAGATAGCATGATGTTTGGCTCACCGGTGCTGGTCTTTTTTGAAAACAGAGCTGCTTGGGTTTTCTGCGCATTGAACTGTACAAGGTTTTTGTTACCCCAGTCCTCTATTATCTCCAGGTCGTTATTTATCTGCGATATTTGAGTTAGTCTAAGATGATGGAATTCACGTGCGGAAAGCCCTGTGGGTGGTATGAGTGAGGAGACTACATTACCATCGTCTGCAAAGCAATAAAGTGGATTTACTGTTTTATCTATGAGGTCATTTATGTAAATCAGGAAAAGAGTTGGCGAAAGGATTGCTCCCTGTGGCACACCAGCATTTATTTGGTAAGAGTTGGAGTTCTGGCCATCCAGTGCAACATAAATGGATCTGTCCTTTAGGTAACTTTCAAACCAAGTGCAAAGTTTCGGCGATAATCCCATTGCTTTGAGCTTGTTGAGAAGATTTTCATGCCAAACTTTGTCGAATGCTTTAGATATATCTAAGGCAATTGTTCTTGTTTCACCCCGCAACTCAATCGCTTTTTGCCATAAGTGAGTGACGTATGTAAGTAAATCGCCAGTTGATCTATATTTTCGAAATCCGTATTGCTTATCGTTGATAATTTTGTACTTTTCCAAGTACTTGGTTAGGTGATTGTTCACAACTCTTTCCATTACTTTTGATATCACCGGAAGTAGAGCAATTGGTCTATAGTTTAACGGATCTGTCTTTTTTCCTTTCTTTGGAATGGGTTGTACTGCGGCAGACTTCCATGATGATGGATATACTCCTTGCCTGTAAGACAAATTGAATAATTTTGCGAAAGTTGGGGTGAGTTCGTTGGCGCAATTTTTGAGTACTATTGCGGGAATGCCATCCGGACCCATTGCTTTGTTTGTATCCAGCTTTTTTAGGGATTTTCGTATTTCTCTGTGACAAAAGGGTACCTCTGGCATACTATGGGAAACCCTTTCAATGAACGGTGGAGTTTTTCCGTTTGGCACTGTTAGGTTGGAGTTGGAGGAAAACATTTGGGCAAGCATATTGGCTTTTTCCTCTGATGTTGTGGCTAAGTGATTATTTTTATCTGTAAGTGGTGGTATGGATGACTTGGTGAAGTTAGATCCAACAGCTTTTGCAAGAGACCAAAAAGACCTAGAACTACTTGGACAATTCAGCAACCTGTTTTTTATTCTTTGATTGTATGTTTCTTTAGCGGAGTCAATAGTAATTTTGCAACTATTTCTGGCTTCTATAAATTCTGTGTGGTTTTGAGCGGTTTGTTGTCGTTTCCAAAGGTTATATGCTCTGTGTTTTTTCTGTACAGCCGTTTGACACTGGCTGTTGAACCAAGGTTTAGCATTAGCTCTACGTTTAGTTGTATGTGGGATATATGCGTCCATTCCAGATAAGATTACTTGTGTTATTTCATTACAGCAAATAGTGGGATCAGCTGTTTTAAAGCAAACCTCTTGCCATGGAAAATCCAGGTAATACTGTTTTAGGTCATTCCATTTTGCCGATTTATAGTGCCACATTTTACGAGGAAGTGGTTGTAGGCTTGGTGGGATGAGCATTTCGCACTTTGTTATTATAAGTTTATGATCGGACGAACCAAGTGGAGCATCTACTTGAATTGTGTACGAGTCAGGATTTGTGGTTAGGAACAAGTCTAAAAGCGCTGCAAATTCGCCCCTTTCTGAGATACGGGTAGGTTCATCGACAAGCTGCGTTAGACCACAACTTATGGCAAAAGCTTCTGCTTCTCTGCCTTCGTTATCTGTTTTGTTGTGGTGTTTCAGCCAGGGTATATTGTGGACGTTGAAATCGCCTAAAAAGACAATTTCCGCCTGTGGATAGTTTGACTTCGGATAATGTCGCGAAAAAGTTTTGGTACTCGGTGTTAGATGGCGGTCGGTAGAGGCAGCAGATAAACTTGGTCGATGACTTTGAGGTGAATTTTAGCCATATGATATCAAGGTTCGCTGGTTCTAGCTTCTCCTCTCGATGACATGAAAGGTCATTTTTAATGTACACACAGATCCCAAAATTATGTCTAAATCGGTGGTGTAGGTCATAGCCGGGATAAAGATAGTTCACAATAGGTGTTGCAGAACTGATTTTAGTTTCAGTGAGAACAAGGATGTCAGGTCTTTGTTCTTCAAGATGTTGGTGAACTGAATTCATATTTGTACTTATTCCTCTTATATTGCTAAAATCAATTCTGAGTTGAGTTTTTGATCTTCTCTTTATATCTTTACATGAAGGACCCCCAGGATCACCCGACGCCCGGAGATCCGAGTGGTCGGGTATTTTACCTCCGGAATATTTTGATCCTGGAGGCGCCATCATGCTATCTGTTACTCATTGTTGGAACCGGACTGCCAGCGCAGTAGCGGAACGTGGTGATACCACTTAGCGCTACTCAATTCTGGCATGGTGGTATCTCACCGGTCGACGCCCAATGAGTAAAAAGCGTCTACCACCTACAACCATCAAGGAGGGCCTATCCGTACAAAGTAGAAAATTGCTATGGATGATAATGATTCAAAACATTATAAATTAAACAATGGACAAAGAAAACATAATGGGAATCAACCCTGCAAAAGTCCGAATTCAGACGTTCTTTTCACCCTAAACAAATCCAAATTTTTCTTCTAAGCAACTCAAAACTGGCCCCAATTAGTCTTAAATTACTTTGAGTTTCCTTGCAAACTACTATCCTGTTCGATTTTCATTCATTTTGATTAAGTCAGTTGTAGATTTTGTTATTTCTTTTTGTACCATCCTATAGTATGCGATCAAACATCCCGCGTGATATTTGCTATTTTTCCTGGTTGATATAATATTAGACTTGATAGACTGAAAAATAAAAAATGATGGACCCATTATGTCTGTTTAAACGAATCAATTGTCGAGCTGAGCCTAATTTTAAATACATTTTCAGGTACCAGACGTATCCAGTGCAATAGAAAGCTTCGATCAAATTAATATAGAAAAGGTACAAGCTGATGCCCAACAAGGAAACCAGTCTTTATATCAAGTACAAAAACAAATTAATGATTCTTTAACAGACACCTTGAGTGCAGCTAGACAACAAATTACCAATACAGGTACGTAAGACCGACTGTTTTCTGATATAGAGAGATAGAGAGCCAACCAACAAAGTTAGACCACGATTTCGTATGTGGTTGATGTTATGGATATTCTAAATAAGAATAGGGTTGAGCCACAGAGCTTGCAGAACTGTCGAATAAAAACATCTAAACAAAGTTGATAAAGCTTCACTGAAACTACAAGTTTAATGAAATGTACAATGTGATATTTATTTGAAATAACAGGTCATCAAAGCAACATCAAACTTGAGTTATCAGTCCAAATAATATAACAAAATTATAATAAAGAATGATTAAGTATTTCATAAACTAAAAATTTATTTAAAAAAACTCCTGAAATAATCATACATCTTTATTCATAATAGAACCCACTTTCACTAAATAGTTAAGAAAGTGTCATTTTGTACCTCCGACTCTCACAATAAGGAATTCCATAGCAAACTGTTATTTAAATATCAATCGATTTCTAGCTACCATAATCAACGAAAAGCTTGCTAGTTTAAGTGACACCCTCGAACACGTGAAAACTCAAATTGATGACAATGCCTCGCCAGCAATCGATACTACACAAGACTATATCAATCGATATGGGAAATATCAGTACTACATCGGGCTGACCATCAGCTGCATACTTTTGCTGGTTACTGTTTGCATCGTATTTGGACTCATTTGTGGAATTTGTGGCAAACGACCGGATGGCTACAGCGATAATTGTTGCAATAAAGGCGCAGGAGGACAATTTCTCATATGGTAATTTTTTTCTAAAATGAAAATCACAAAGATCAATCAATTTTTGTTCCAGTGCTGTTATGATAATGTTCCTATTTGGTTTCCTTATATCCATCTTCACGCTGGTCAGTTTTATTGCCGGAGTTATTTCCGAAAAAGCCCTGTGCGACACTTTAAGAAATCCGAATCCAAGCGAAAGCAATATCATGAGCATAATCGACAGTTTAAATCTAAATTTGGCTGTAGATGTAAAACCTAGCACCATGCTGAACAATTGCTATCAAAACAAGAGCATTTATCAAACGTTTAATCTTGCCAGCCAGTTCAATTTGGAAGAAATCAAGGCGAATTTCAACATTGCGGAGAAATTGGACAACTTGAATATAGATAATGTGATACCAGAGGGTTTTAATCTTCTTGGTGATAATAACGCGTTTGAAGAATTGTTGCAAATTAATCCCGAGATTGATGTTTTTAAGTTCAAAGAAGAGGTAAGTCACAAATATGCTTAACTAAATAGTTTTGAATTTGGCCTTTTCTGTTTTGAATTAGGGTATGTATATTAAACAAACTTTATTATTTTTTCAGCTCCAAACCAACTTCACCAATTACAGTTTAGACGAAATAACTTCAGGCCTAACCAGCATTATAAATCAAATTAACGGAGATGATACAAATAGTCAAGCATTAAGATCACAGCTTCAGTTGAGCTTGTTACACATCACTACATACAATGAGAAGTTGGTTATTCCAATGAAAGACTTGGCCCTAGCGATTATGGTGTGTTATATGGTAAAATCATAGAGATCAAATTGTATAGGTAGTGATTTATTTCTAGGACACTGCAGATAATTTAAATGAACAACTGAAAATGAATCACAGCAGCTTTCCAGAGGCCATTCGATCTTTGCTCATCGATCTGCGAGAGGCGCAGGATGCTTTAGTAAATAATGGTCCTACTCAGTTAAGCAAAGTAAGTTTATTTAATACTTCATTCGATTATTCAAAAAATTATGAGTAGATGGGCAACATAGATACCTATTGGCCTATGAAATGTAATAGACCCCTTGCGTACTTTTAAAATATATAGATAGAAATATTTTCACGAATTCCTCGGGCCCACTAAAAGTTCCAAGGGGTAAACCGCCAATGTATTTCAGTATACCTACAAGCCTCATGTAATAATAATAATGTAATATTCAAGAATATTTTTTTTTACAATCCATAATAATAATAATAATAATTATATAAAATATTTCTAATGCGCGTAATTAGACTATTACATCCAATATTTGTTCTATGAAATGTTATCTTAATCAAGCTGTTAACTCTAAAAGCTCTTTGTGGAATAGAGAAACCTATCATCCAAAGCAAGTCAGAGGCATCAATTAGCGGGTAATTTTATGAAAAAGTCTTTGATCCAGGGATATTATATCGATGGAAGATTCTATATTACTATAGACTAGATCTACCCGCTGAACACCCTGTTTGCAAGCGACAAGGCGAACGAATTTCCTCTGTACTTGTACTCTTTCAATCTGTCCCATGTATATATCATAATGTGGAGACTATATGGGGGCTGCATATTCAAGAACTGATCGGACAATAGAGCAATATACAGACTTAAAATACGAAACATCATTGAAATCAGTAGATGTCTTTCCCACAAAGCCAAGAAGCTTTAGACCTCTGTTTGTATGGTGAAAAGATATAGCAAAACATTGCGAGATGTTGAGTTGCATGAGATTTGATTTGCACCACCTGTAAAGATTCTGCAAGTCCTCCTGAATCGCCTCACAGTCACTTCTATCCTGTACAACCCTGTATATTTTCAAGTCATCCGCGTACAACAAGCATTCACTATTAGTGATAATGTCATCATTGATGTAATAATAATTGAAAAGAATAGGGGCAATGTGAGCACCTTATAGATATTGCAATAATGTCAGATGACTCAACATTATCTATTTTCACTATTTGGATACGGTTGTCAGCAGTTTATAAATAAGCAGGACATGATTCGCTCTGTCAAAACCCTTAGAGGTTGAAATAATGAGCTCAGTTTCCAGTGAATAATTTCTTCAAAAATCTTACCAAACAGGGAGAACTTCGAAATGCCTCTATAGTTTTCCACATTTGATCTTTCTCCTTTCCTATGGACTGGCGTAACAAAGGTTAATTTCCAGTATTCTGGGAATACTCCCGTTGACAGAGATACATTGAAGATGCAAGCCAAAATGGGAAAAAGAATACACTCGACAATTCTTGATAAAGACATCCTGAACACCATCGGGGCCAGTGTTCAATTTACTATTCAACTTGGATATGGAATCGAAAATATCGACCGGCTAAATTTAAAGAGAACTCAGGTCCATTGACTTTTTTGTAATAGAAGTTTAGTGGGTCACTTGAATCTTCTGTGTAAACAGTTGCAAAAAACGTTCCTAAGAGATTGCCTGGGAATCACCAGCCTCGTTGTTCTCGTACACCATGGAGCTCAGCAAAAAGGAGGGAGAATTTTTCGAGTTAACATAGCTCCAAAATTCTTTACTATTATTTGTTAATGACTTTTCAAGTTCTGAGATATATTCCTGTCCCGATATCTCTGATCATTAGGATTCTTACAAGATTTTCTTAGCTCTGAAAAGATATTGTAATCGGAAGTAGAGTGAGGTTTTAAACTTCTTATGAAGAAACTTTTCTTGTGAAATTAAACTTTCTATTGAACCAAGAGGGAATTTTTTTATTTTTTGCCATCTTCTCAGGTGCATAATATTCAATACAATGACTCAGGCAGTGGAAATCATTATCCATCGTTACATCTATACTATTCTGATCCACAGTTGAATCCCAGTCAACATTTGCCAAGAAGAAATTAATGTGTAGATAATTGCAATATATAAAATCTTGATAAATATAATTACATTCGAGTTCTGACATTTTCTTTGGCATTGGGATTTCAATGAAAAGTGGAAGATCCTGAGCATCACACCTTGTAATAGGCTTGGTTGAGAGACTTACATTTACATCTAAGTCTGATAAAATTTAACTTTCCTTGCTTGAGACACCCATTGGTATAGCTCATTTTTCTATATTAGGGTAAGTAAATTGGAATAATGATAGCCATTAATACACGAGCATGTTGTAGGATACCAAACGAGCCGCAGGCGAGTTTCGTATATAACATGCGAGTGTATTAATGGCCATTACATGAGAGTTGCATACACTATTTTTTCTACTTGCATTAATAAACGAAACATATTTATTTTATAAGAATAGTAAACTTCTCAACTGATGACAATTGTTGACAACTTGACAATTTCAAAAATTAGGATAATCCAAAATTCAAAAGCAAGTCTGTTTTTTTTTACATAAACATCGTTCATGTTCAAAATACTTGATTCCAGTGGCTGAAAAATCTGTATCATAATAAAAATCTGTATCGTAATGAAATTCATTATGAAACAGATTTTAGACGTATTATGAAACGTTAGTAGAAAATAGTATATTATGCAATGATCATGTAATGATAGCCATTAATACACGAGCATGTTGTAGTATAACATGCGAGTGTATTAATGGCCATTACATGAGAGTTGCATACACAATTTTTTCTACTGCCATTGATAAAACTTATGATATTTAGATATGTCAACATTATGCTTAACTTTGAATAGAGATTTCATAATTGAGTAATCCATACAGTTGAAGGTTTCATTTTTTGTTGTAATTCTTCAAAATATACTATCAAAACATTTTCTGAGAAGGATGATGTGTTTTTGGTGTTTCCAATCCATAAATTGTCCATATAATTCTTTGTAAATTTTCTTGGACTTGTCCGGTAGTATATTATTACCTGCATTTGTCGCCCTTTCTGTAATTTTTGGAGGTGTTAGTGAAAATTCTTCGTTATCGCTCAATATTTCCATAATAATGCCTTCTCCCAAACTTAAGGTATTAACTTTTAATAACAATTTGAGGTATTTTTGTTTATAAAATTATTGTTTTTCGCTAAATTACCATGGAGAAGCTATAAACAGAGGGCGCTTTCTTTTATTCAGCGGTGGATCCATCAGTAATCAGCCTTTCTTTGTCTAGTTGTCTAGCTCATAGAAAATAGGAATGTCTGTCTTATTATGATGGCAGCAGATTGATGCATTGCTGAATAAAAAAACGCGCCCAGAGTGCTGCCAACATACAAAAAAAAAATCATATTTTTTTAACTGATGGCGCCATCTATTGACAATGTACAATAATGAAAAAAGTATAAATTCTTCCTTATCATTCATTATTTCCATAATAACTATTCTTTGTCCCAAACGGTAACTTTTAGACCGAGTTTTAAACAATTCGGAGTCTTTCTTATAGCTATCAAAATAATTGTTTTATGCAAAATTACCATTTAAAATGTTTAATATCTTAACTAGTGCTGCCATCTATCAACATTGTATAATATTAGAAATGAGTATTATAATGAAAATCTGTATCGTAATGAAGTTCATTATGATACAGATTTAAATCGTTTAATAGCGTATTATGAAATGTCAGTAGAAAAATTAAATTACAAAATCGGCATGACCATATTTGCTAGGGCTTTGTTAAAGAAAATGATACATGATCATTGTATCCTCCGAAGGAGCGGACCGAGGAGCGGACTTCCCCCTTGATATGAATTTGAATTGACAAAAATTATACAAAATCACGAAGTGGAACTTTCGATGTTGCGTTCCGGAGTTATCACTTGGGTAAAATATCGTGGGACACCCTGTATATTTCTACCATTTGGTGAACTTTAACTAACTCATTTTTTGTAGTTATTAGTTTTTCGATTAGAAAAGCTTTTTTTTTAATACGTGAAATCCCTCAAACATGGTTAGTGTCGGTAAGTTTCCAAAAAATCACGCCGCTGGAACTATTTTGTAATCTGCGATTTTGTCCATCTTCTTCCTTGGCAAGGACGAAGGGCGCCAAAAATGTTTCTGCTAACAGCGCCAAATATTCTAAATCCGCCTTTGGCTATGCCAATAATATTGGTATATTTACTAGAGGTAGGGATGAACTCCGCATTCCCACAAATCGCTCCACATTTTTTGAGAAAGGCCCTTATTATCGAGATATCAAAGCCTACAGACTCCTGCCTGCTGATATCGGGAATATGGAGGAAATTGGGAGATTTAAAACGGCGGTCTTACAGTTTGCGAAGGATGTTTTTATTCCTTTAATCTTCAAACTGTTGTATCTTTGATCTTCCACCAATTTTTGTTTACTTTTTAAATTTTAACTTGTGATGTTAGTATAATTGACGTCCTATTTTTGTATGTGTGTTTGGATGCTTTTGCACTCAACACAAAAAGTTCGTGACGTTGCTTTCTTATGTATTTGATTTCGTTGGCAAGAAGGAAATAAACAAATTAATAATAAATAAATAAAAGGCAGTCAGTACAAATTCGGCCTGGCTTTGAAAACGACAGTTGGCACAGATGATTTTCGTGTGTACTGGTTCCGTCATTCGATTGTGCCATACTTCGGGCAAATACGTAATCATTGGAAACATAAAACAAGGGATATAAAACCAAATAATACCAATTCTTTTTGCCATTCATGTGGAGGGATGCATTTCCATTCTAATTGCCGCTTCAAGGATGCCATTTGTAATAAATGTTCTACCAAAGGACATATTGCGTCTTGTAATCCCGCTCTTATGCGAATACAATAACAAAGTAAAGCCTCAAAACACATAACGTTTTTGACCTACTGGGAAGCTCGAAGGGAATTTAGTAAATAATTTTGATATTTTGGAGATTAATAAGATACATGCATTAAATAAAATTCATACTCTTGCGATAAAACTGCCAGTTCTCTATAATTCAATAATAAACTCATATAGAATTGATACAAGTTCTCATAATTTATGAACAAAATTGGAACAAAAATTGTTCATATCATGAACGTATGTGTCCAAACAATGGACCTTTTGCACTCAATCAAAATTGGGTATATAATTTATCTGTAACGAAAGTGTATTTTATGTAGGTACTACATAAAAGTATGGCTGGTTAATTTTTTAAAAATCTTGAAGCCAGAAATTGGATGAAAAAAAAGCAGATTATTTGAATTTCGTGCCATATTTTTGCACAATCAAAAATCACTGATTGTCAAATTTCCATGTTCCAAACGATTCATTTTTTTTTCTTTTTTAACACATCGGACAAAAAAGTAGACATATATACAGGGTGACACAAGGAATAGGGAACAACCTATAACTTTTTTAACATATAAGTTGAAAATTTGAAATTTAGGGAGCTTAATCGAGGCAACTTTTTGAGTTTTTTAGAAGTAAATAGCGTTACCAGTCACTTCCGGTTAAACCAAATTTTCAACTTATATATTGAAAAAGTTATAGACTGTTCCCTATTCCTTGTGTCACTCTGTATATCAAAATCGCTTTGTATATCGACTTTGGTACAGCCCTACTTTTGACTCGACTAGTATTGACAATTTTCTTTCCTTGTCTATAAATGCGAATTAAACAAAGAAATCGATATCTGTACTAATCCGGCACAGTATAAAGCAGGACGCGCACCGAATCGACTCGGACCGGTCGACTCGGCGAAGAGCAGTCGGCAGTTTTTGATACTCATGCAATTAAATGAGGCTCAGTAAATGTGTTGCACAGTGTTGTCGAACGTCAAAATACTAAATCGGGAGAAACTAACGTTGAGAATCGATAGATTACAGCGCAAAATCGGTAGGTATAACACAAGGATGATACACACTACTAAGGATTGCTTATCGGCATCGATTTCGGTAATCGCGGCCATATTGGTGTATCACCATTACGGACGTCATTAACTAAATCGTCAGCTGTTTGCGCCAGCGGTCCTCCTAGTTTAGAATTTAAATTTATGATTAAAAATATTATTTAATTTTGATTAACATAATAGGCAAAGAGGAAGATGCAAACGAGATCTGAACAGGAGTTCTTATTGTTGATAATGTAGTAAGACCAAGTATGGTATGCATAAGGTAAAAGACCGCAGAATCATAACCTGTGATGCAAACAGTGCCTATGTCAAGGCGAGAAACGACGTGCTGCTACGTCACAACTGGTGATTTGGCGTAGTGGGGGGCTTTAGATTTGTTCTACACAGGTCTTATGAGGATATGCTATCCTGTAGTTGTAGTGTGTATTATCCTTGGGTATAACCAGTGAGTATAACATAAAAACTAAAATCCAGCCGTGCTTTCCTTTAAGCTTTCTATTTCGTTGAGTATGAGAAAGTTCAGTGATTGTTTCCGTGGAAAGTCTATCTTTTTGTACTGTTTTCATTTGATTTATTGCTGAGAATGTGCGCTCAGCACCGGCGGAAAAATAGGGCAATAACAAGATATTAAAAACAAATTCGGATATCACAGGACCCACAGGTATTCTCCGATGAAAAAATCGGCGAAAGCAAAACCGATAAAATTGATTTTTTGGCGAAAAACGGTAAAAAAATCTGTAGAATCGTATTTATTGTCGAAAATCGGTAGAAATTCATCAGTATTCGGTATTTTGGTAGGTCCGTTGCCATTTTGGTAGAAATACCGAAATTTCGGTAGATTTGACAACACTGGGTTGCATCGACACAAAATCCAAGTCTAAACGCAAAACTGGGTTTTTGACATCAGTTTGTCACAACAAATTGATCTCAAAAATCGGGTATTGCGTTAAACATGGAATTGTGTTGGTGCAACATCCCCTTAATGTGTGATAGGCATTGAAAAAAAATTATAACGTATGTGAGATTTCAAACATTTGTACATAAGCAGTCATTTTGCCTTTTGATAGATATTCAGTTGTTTCGATAGAAACTTTACTCAATTAAGTTGGCAGACGGGAGAAAATTGCAATTTAACAAACCTATGTGCAACTTATGTAACTTATTGCGGTTTCTGCCATATTGAAAATATGCATATTCTCATAACTACATTTCACGTAACCAAATGGCAGACGGGTTAAAAATGTTCATCATATGAACAATTTTTGTCGCAATTTTTTTCATTGTTTATTAGGACTTGTACCAGCCTGCAATTTCTAGTCATAACTTAGGCTTTTGGTAGCAACTTATTTAATATAAATTAATGGCAGACGGGAAATAATTGATCTCAACTTTGAAAAATTTTGACATTTTGAAAAATTAAAAATAAATATTTGTAGCACTTCAATTTTTCTGCCGGTGCAAAGGTACATTATTTATCTAAAATCCATTGCAACAAACAGAGCTGGGCAAGCTACTTGGAAAAAGTAGCTAGCTACAAGCTACAAGCTACTTTATATTGTAAGTAGCTAAGTTACTCAGTAGCTCAACTACCTCTTTGAAAAAGTAGCTAAGCTATTAGTAGCTTAACTACATTTTGAATTTTTCAAAGCTACTATTTAAACTACTTTTTTGAAAGTTAAATTGATAAAAAAAAAAAGCGTGCACAATCGCCACCATCAATGTACATAATTTAATTTCATAATATCATACGAAAATAACATATTAACTTTCTCTAATTCATATTTTTGTCAAAAACCACTGGACATTAATTTATTAGGTTCACTTTGATCACAGTGATCTGCGAATGCGAGAATATAAAATAGGACACATAAAACATAGGTACCTACAGAGATAACTAGAAACTAGTCTAAGCAAGCCAGGATAAGAATTTTCCGGAAAATGATAATTGTAGCTTGAGCAATTAAAGTATAAAAGTTACTTTTATCGAGCGGTAAATTCAAACGCGGGCGATAGGTTGGTGGAAACGTGCCTTTATAAGGGGAAAACTGTTTATTTTTGAAAACAATGTCGAATGGATGCCATTATATTATAGGTATAGTTATTTCATTTTTGAACTAGAAGAGTCCGCTGCACATAAAACGTAATAAGTATTTTGGGCGTTAGGTATCGTTAACCACACCCTCGGGCGGTAAATGACACTTTCCGCCATTAATACCTAAATAACTATTAACTATCTACCAAAAGTAGCTTAAGTAGCTTGTTTTAATAGCTAGCTACTTTTCACAGTAGCTTATGAATACTTGAAACACATTACCAAAAGCTACAGCTACAAGCTATTTTTTTTTCAAAGTAGCTTGAATAAGTTATTAGCTACCAAAAAAGTAGCTAAGCTAGTAGCTTAACTACTTGGTAGCTAGCTACTGCCCAGCTCTGGCAACAAAACATGTTTTAGGCGGGAGAAAATTGTTTCAACATCTCAGCATTTTGATACAACTTCAAAAATTGTTAAATATTTTTATACCAACCGAGATTTTCTGCCATTTACTTATTGATGTATTACATCGTAAATGTAACATAAATTTAATTTGGCAGACGGGAGGTCGTTGATACACATGTCCGATTTTAGCGACATTTTAAAATTAGTAATATGACACATTATACTAACCTAGGGTTTCCGCCGTTTAGCTTCTTTGCACTCATTTTTGTTAAAATTTCCTTTACAATGTGTGGCAGACGGGATAATATTGATCCACATCTCAACTTTTCATTACATTTTCAAATTAGCATATCATTGTATTGTCACACGCGGGGCTCTTTGAAATTTCAGCCATTCCACTTCTTATTGCATAAAGAATAACCATCCTTAATGGCAGACGGGAGAAAACCGTTTTAAAAAAATGGTCGGCACCGGTCTATATGTTTGTCATGGAAATGGGAGCAATCTCTTGAGACGAGATTGGATTTCGGAATTGAATCTTACTTCTTATTCCATTTATGATTTAGAAAATTCACAAATTTTTTCAGTCACTACTTCTTCAGTAAAAGATGATAATCCATTACTACAAAAATTGATAAACTTTTATCTGGTTATCCTGATGTTTTTGATGGTAAGCTAGGACATTGTACTTAATTCAAGGCATATTATTTGGAGCTTAGAGTGTGTGCTAATCCTGTGTTTTGCTGGGCACGGCTTCTACCTTTTTCTATTAAGAATAAAATAGAGAAAGAAATTAATTCTTTGATTCAAAAAGAAGTTTTTAAACCTGTTTGCTATTCAGAATGGGCTGCTCCCAGTAAAAAAAGGGAAGGTATAATTCGCCTATGTGCTGATTTTAAAACTGGACTCAATATTGCTTTAAGAATTCACCAATACCCTTTGACACGTTCTGAAGAAATTTTTGCAACATTAAATGGAGGGAAAACTCGCACTGTTATAGACTTTCCCGAAGCTTATCTTCAAATTGAATTGGATTTTTCCAGTGAGGAGTTGTGCATAATTAATACCCATAAAGGACTTTTTAGTTTCCAAATATTACCATTTGGAATTTCTCCTGCTCCAAGTATTTACCAATACCAAAATTCAATGAATCAGATGTTGGCTGGATTTTCAGGAGTTTCATCTTACTTAGATAAAATAATAATTACAGCGGCAAGATGAAAAATCGCACTTGGAAAATCTGGAAAACGTATTTCAAAAAATAAAAGATTTTGGACTACGTGTTAGAAAAGAGAAATGCAAATTCATGTAGTCAAGTGTGAAATATCTGGGATTCATTATTTCTTCAAAGGGGTTACACAAGTCTCCGGAGAAAATATAAGCCATTTCAAACATGCCGCGACTTTCGGATTTTGATAAATTGCAATCCTATTTGGGCATGATTAATTATTACTCCAAATTCATACCTAAGTTAGCTGATTTATGCTACCGTCTAAATGACCTGCGCAGGAAAAACGCTACTTGGAATGGATCCGAAGAATGCGATCCAGCATTTTTAAAAAATTGGGGAGGAACTTTCTTTTCCAAAATTTTTCGTCCACTATGACCCAAATTTGCCGCTAATTTTAGCAGCTGATGCTTCTTCAGTAGGGGTTGGTGCAGTGATTTATCACCGATATCCTGATGTATCTGAGAAGCCGATAGCTCATGCTTCAAAAACGTTAAAGCCAGAAGAGCGACGTTATTCACAAAGAGAGCGTGAAGGATTAGCTATTTTGTTTGGAATAATTTTTTTTTACCAATATGTATGGAGTAGACATCTCAAACTTTTAACCGTTCATAGACCGTTAGTTACAATCTTTGGTGCGAAGAAAGGACTACCTACTTCCACTGCTAATAGACTTCAGCGTTGGGCTATCCTCCTGA